>OY294037.1:80761903-81418125 GCA_958510855.1 Rhagonycha lutea | reverse complement strand
TTTTGTGTATTTTGAGTGCCAAAAAGACTAAAATCGGAAAAGGTCGATTATCTCGAAAACGGTAAGAGATATCGCAAAAATAATGGAATTTTCGATCCCCTATCGGAATACACCCGGTAAATCTATGCTTCCAAATATAAAAAACATGTGCTGAATGTCCTAAATTGAAAAAAAAAAAATCTTAAAAAATTTTGTGTATTTTGAGAGCCAAAAAGACTAAAATCGGAAAATGTCGATTATCTCGAAAACGGTAAGAGATATCGCAAAAATAATGGATTTTTCGATCCCCTATCGGAATACACACTGTAAATCTATGCAAATTTTTTTTTATTTTGAGAGCCAAAAATACTAAAATCGGAAAATGTCGATTATCTCGAAAACGGTAAGAGATATCGCAAAAATAATGGATTTTTCGATCCCCTATCGGAATACACACTGTAAATCTATGCAAATTTTGTGTATTTTGAGTGCCAAAAAGACTAAAATCGGAAAAGGTCGATTATCTCGAAAACGGTAAGAGATATCGCAAAAATAATGGAATTTTCGATCCCCTATCGGAATACACCCGGTAAATCTATGCTTCCAAATATAAAAAACAAGTGCTGAATGTCCTAAATTGAAAAAAAAAAAAATCTTAAAAAATTTTGTGTATTTTGAGAGCCAAAAAGACTAAAATCGGAAAAGGTCGATTATCTCGAAAACGGTAAGAGATATCGCAAAAATAATGGAATTTTCGATCCCCTATCGGAATACACCCGGTAAATCTATGCTTCCAAATATAAAAAACAAGTGCTGAATGTCCTAAATTGAAAAAAAAAAAATCTTAAAAATTTTTGTGTATTTTGAGAGCCAAAAATACTAAAATCGGAAAATGTCGATTATCTCGAAAACGGTAAGAGATATCGCAAAAATAATGGATTTTTCGATCCCCTATCGGAATACACACTGTAAATTTATGCAAATTTTGTGTATTTTGAGTGCCAAAAAGACTAAAATCGGAAAAGGTCGATTATCTCGAAAACGGTAAGAGATATCGCAAAAATAATGGAATTTTCGATCCCCTATCGGAATACACCCGGTAAATCTATGCTTCCAAATATAAAAAACAAGTGCTGAATGTCCTAAATTGAAAAAAAAAAATCTTAAAAAATTTTGTGTATTTTGAGAGCCAAAAAGACTAAAATCGGAAAATGTCGATTATCTCGAAAACGGTAAGAGATATCGCAAAAATAATGGATTTTTCGATCCCCTATCGGAATATACACTGTAAATCTATGCAAATTTTGTGTATTTTGAGTGCCAAAAAGACTAAAATCGGAAAAGGTCGATTATCTCGAAAACGGTAAGAGATATCGCAAAAATAATGGAATTTTCGATCCCCTATCGGAATACACCCGGTAAATCTATGCTTCCAAATATAAAAAACAAGTGCTGAATGTCCTAAATTGAAAAAAAAAAAATCTTAAAAAATTTTGTGTATTTTGAGAGCCAAAAAGACTAAAATCGGAAAAGGTCGATTATCTCGAAAACGGTAAGAGATATCGCAAAAATAATGGAATTTTCGATCCCCTATCGGAATACACCCGGTAAATCTATGCTTCCAAATATAAAAAACAAGTGCTGAATGTCCTAAATTGAAAAAAAAAAAATCTTAAAAATTTTTGTGTATTTTGAGAGCCAAAAAGACTAAAATCGGAAAATGTCGATTATCTCGAAAACGGTAAGAGATATCGCAAAAATAATGGATTTTTCGATCCCCTATCGGAATACACACTGTAAATCTATGCAAATTTTATGTATTTTGAGTGCCAAAAAGACTAAAATCGGAAAAGGTCGATTATCTCGAAAACGGTAAGAGATATCGCAAAAATAATGGAATTTTCGATCCCCTATCGGAATACACCCGGTAAATCTATGCTTCCAAATATAAAAAACAAGTGCTGAATGTCCTAAATTGAAAAAAAAAAAAATCTTAAAAAATTTTGTGTATTTTGAGAGCCAAAAAGACTAAAATCGGAAAAGGTCGATTATCTCGAAAACGGTAAGAGATATCGCAAAAATAATGGAATTTTCGATCCCCTATCGGAATACAACCGGTAAATCTATGCTTCCAAATATAAAAAACAAGTGCTGAATGTCCTAAATTGAAAAAAAAAAAAACTTAAAAATTTTTGTGTATTTTGAGAGCCAAAAATACTAAAATCGGAAAATGTCGATTATCTCGAAAACGGTAAGAGATATCGCAAAAATAATGGATTTTTCGATCCCCTATCGGAATACACACTGTAAATCTATGCAAATTTTGTGTATTTTGAGTGCCAAAAAGACTAAAATCGGAAAAGGTCGATTATCTCGAAAACGGTAAGAGATATCGCAAAAATAATGGAATTTTCGATCCCCTATCGCAATACACCCGGTAAACCTATGTTTCCAAATATAAAAAACAAGTGCTGAATGTCCTAAATAGAAAAAAAAAAAATCTTAAAAAATTTTGTGTATTTTGAGAGCCAAAAAGACTAAAATCGGAAAATGTCGATTATCTCGAAAACGGTAAGAGATATCGCAAAAATAATGGATTTTTCGATCCCCTATCGGAATACACACTGTAAATCTATGCAAATTTTGTGTATTTTGAGTGCCAAAAAGACTAAAATCGGAAAAGGTCGATTATCTCGAAAACGGTAAGAGATATCGCAAAAATAATGGAATTTTCGATCCCCTATCGGAATACACCCGGTAAATCTATGCTTCCAAATATAAAAAACAAGTGCTGAATGTCCTAAATTGAAAAAAAAAAAATCTTAAAAAATTTTGTGTATTTTGAGAGCCAAAAAGACTAAAATCGGAAAATGTCGATTATCTCGAAAACGGTAAGAGATATCGCAAAAATAATGGATTTTTCGATCCCCTATCGGAATACACACTGTAAATCTATGCAAATTTTGTGTATTTTGAGTGCCAAAAAGACTAAAATCGGAAAAGGTCGATTATCTCGAAAACGGTAAGAGATATCGCAAAAATAATGGAATTTTCGATCCCCTATCGGAATACACCCGGTAAATCTATGCTTCCAAATATAAAAAACAAGTGCTGAATGTCCTAAATTGAAAAAAAAAAAATCTTAAAAATTTTTGTGTATTTTGAGAGCCAAAAATACTAAAATCGGAAAATGTCGATTATCTCGAAAACGGTAAGAGATATCGCAAAAATAATGGATTTTTCGATCCCCTATCGGAATACACACTGTAAATCTATGCAAATTTTGTGTATTTTGAGTGCCAAAAAGACTAAAATCGGAAAAGGTCGATTATCTCGAAAACGGTAAGAGATATCGCAAAAATAATGGAATTTTCGATACACCCGGTAAATCTATGCTTCCAAATATAAAAAACAAGTGCTGAATGTCCTAAATTGAAAAAAAAAAAATCTTAAAAATTTTTGTGTATTTTGAGAGCCAAAAATACTAAAATCGGAAAATGTCGATTATCTCGAAAACGGTAAGAGATATCGCAAAAATAATGGAATTTTCGATCCCCTATCGGAATACACCCGGTAAATCTATGCTTCCAAATATAAAAAACAAGTGCTGAATGTCCTAAATTGAAAAAAAAAAAATCTTAAAAATTTTTGTGTATTTTGAGAGCCAAAAATACTAAAATCGGAAAATGTCGATTATCTCGAAAACGGTAAGAGATATCGCAAAAATAATGGATTTTTCGATCCCCTATCGGAATACACACTGTAAAACTATGCAAATTTTGTGTATTTTGAGTGCCAAAAAGACTAAAATCGGAAAAGGTCGATTATCTCGAAAACGGTAAGAGATATCGCAAAAATAATGGAATTTTCGATCCCCTATCGGAATACACCCGGTAAATCTATGCTTCCAAATATAAAAAACAAGTGCTGAATGTCCTAAATTGAAAAAAAAAAAAAATCTTAAAAAATTTTGTGTATTTTGAGAGCCAAAAAGACTAAAATCGGAAAAGGTCGATTATCTCGAAAACGGTAAGAGATATCGCAAAAATAATGGATTTTTCGATCCCCTATCGGAATACACACTGTAAATCTATGCAAATTTTGTGTATTTTGAGTGCCAAAAAGACTAAAATCGGAAAAGGTCGATTATCTCGAAAACGGTAAGAGATATCGCAAAAATAATGGAATTTTCGATCCCCTATCGGAATACACGCGGTAAATCTATGCTTCCAAATATAAAAAACAAGTGCTGAATGTCCTAAATTGAAAAAAAAAAAATCTTAAAAATTTTTGTGAATTTTGAGAGCCAAAAATACTAAAATCGGAAAATGTCGATTATCTCGAAAACGGTAAGAGATATCGCAAAAATAATGGATTTTTCGATCCCCTATCGAAATACACACTGTAAATCTATGCAAATTTTGTGTATTTTGAGTGCCAAAAAGACTAAAATCGGAAAAGGTCGATTATCTCGAAAACGGTAAGAGATATCGCAAAAATAATGGAATTTTCGATCCCCTATCGGAATACACCCGGTAAATCTATGCTTCCAAATATAAAAAACAAGTGCTGAATGTCCTAAATTGAAAAAAAAAAAAAATCTTAAAAAATTTTGTGTATTTTGAGAGCCAAAAAGACTAAAATCGGAAAAGGTCGATTATCTCGAAAACGGTAAGAGATATCGCAAAAATAATGGAATTTTCGATCCCCTATCGGAATACACCCGGTAAATCTATGCTTCCAAATATAAAAAACAAGTGCTGAATGTCCTAAATTGAAAAAAAAAAAATCTTAAAAATTTTTGTGTATTTTGAGAGCCAAAAATACTAAAATCGGAAAATGTCGATTATCTCGAAAACGGTAAGAGATATCGCAAAAATAATGGATTTTTCGATCCCCTATCGGAATACACACTGTAAATCTATGCAAATTTTGTGTATTTTGAGTGCCAAAAAGACTAAAATCGGAAAAGGTCGATTATCTCGAAAACGGTAAGAGATATCGCAAAAATAATGGAATTTTCGATCCCCTATCGGAATACACCCGGTAAATCTATGCTTCCAAATATAAAAAACAAGTGCTGAATGTCCTAAATTGAAAAAAAAAAAATCTTAAAAATTTTTGTGTATTTTGAGAGCCAAAAATACTAAAATCGGAAAATGTCGATTATCTCGAAAACGGTAAGAGATATCGCAAAAATAATGGATTTTTCGATCCCCTATCGGAATACACACTGTAAATCTATGCAAATTTTGTGTATTTTGAGTGCCAAAAAGACTAAAATCGGAAAAGGTCGATTATCTCGAAAACGGTAAGAGATATCGCAAAAATAATGGAATTTTCGATCCCCTATCGGAATACACCCGGTAAATCTATGCTTCCAAATATAAAAAACAAGTGCTGAATGTCCTAAATTGAAAAAAAAAAAAATCTTAAAAAATTTTGTGTATTTTGAGAGCCAAAAAGACTAAAATCGGAAAAGGTCGATTATCTCGAAAACGGTAAGAGATATCGCAAAAATAATGGAATTTTCGATACACCCGGTAAATCTATGCTTCCAAATATAAAAAACAAGTGCTGAATGTCCTAAATTGAAAAAAAAAAAATCAAAAAATTTTTGTGTATTTTGAGAGCCAAAAATACTAAAATCGGAAAATGTCGATTATCTCGAAAACGGTAAGAGATATCGCAAAAATAATGGATTTTTCGATCCCCTATCGGAATACACACTGTAAATCTATGCAAATTTTGTGTATTTTGAGTGCCAAAAAGACTAAAATCGGAAAAGGTCGATTATCTCGAAAACGGTAAGAGATATCGCAAAAATAATGGAATTTTCGATCCCCTATCGGAATACACCCGGTAAATCTATGCTTCCAAATATAAAAAACAAGTGCTGAATGTCCTAAATTGAAAAAAAAAAAAATCTTAAAAAATTTTGTGTATTTTGAGAGCCAAAAAGACTAAAATCGGAAAATGTCGATTATCTCGAAAACGGTAAGAGATATCGCAAAAATAATGGATTTTTCGATCCCCTATCGGAATACACACTGTAAATCTATGCAAATTTTGTGTATTTTGAGTGCCAAAAAGACTAAAATCGGAAAAGGTCGATTATCTCGAAAACGGTAAGAGATATCGCAAAAATAATGGAATTTTCGATCCCCTATCGGAATACACCCGGTAAATCTATGCTTCCAAATATAAAAAACAAGTGCTGAATGTCCTAAATTGAAAAAAAAAAAATCTTAAAAATTTTTGTGTATTTTGAGAGCCAAAAATACTAAAATCGGAAAATGTCGATTATCTCGAAAACGGTAAGAGATATCGCAAAAATAATGGATTTTTCGATCCCCTATCGGAATACACACTGTAAATATATGCAAATTTTGTGTATTTTGAGTGCCAAAAAGACTAAAATCGGAAAAGGTCGATTATCTCGAAAACGGTAAGAGATATCGCAAAAATAATGGAATTTTCGATCCCCTATCGGAATACACCCGGTAAATCTATGCTTCCAAATATAAAAAACAAGTGCTGAATGTCCTAAATTGAAAAAAAAAAAATCTTAAAAATTTTTGTGTTAATTTTGAGAGCCAAAAATACTAAAATCGGAAAATGTCGATTATCTCGAAAACGGTAAGAGATATCGCAAAAATAATGGATTTTTCGATCCCCTATCGGAATACACACTGTAAATCTATGCAAATTTTGTTTATTTTGAGTGCCAAAAAGACTAAAATCGGAAAAGGTCGATTATCTCGAAAACGGTAAGAGATATCGCAAAAATAATGGAATTTTCGATCCCCTATCGGAATACACCCGGTAAATCTATGCTTCCAAATATAAAAAACAAGTGCTGAATGTCCTAAATTGAAAAAAAAAAAATCTTAAAAAATTTTGTGTATTTTGAGAGCCAAAAAGACTAAAATCGGAAAATGTCGATTATCTCGAAAACGGTAAGAGATATCGCAAAAATAATGGATTTTTCGATCCCCTATCGGAATACACACTGTAAATCTATGCAAATTTTGTGTATTTTGAGTGCCAAAAAGACTAAAATCGGAAAAGGTCGATTATCTCGAAAACGGTAAGAGATATCGCAAAAATAATGGAATTTTCGATCCCCTATCGGAATACACCCGGTAAATCTATGCTTCCAAATATAAAAAACAAGTGCTGAATGTCCTAAATTGAAAAAAAAAAAAAATCTTAAAAATTTTTGTGTATTTTGAGAGCCAAAAATACTAAAATCGGAAAATGTCGATTATCTCGAAAACGGTAAGAGATATCGCAAAAATAATGGATTTTTCGATCCCCTATCGGAATACACACTGTAAATCTATGCAAATTTTGTGTATTTTGAGTGCCAAAAAGACTAAAATCGGAAAAGGTCGATTATCTCGAAAACGGTAAGAGATATCGCAAAAATAATGGAATTTTCGATCCCCTATCGGAATACACCCGGTAAATCTATGCTTCCAAATATAAAAAACAAGTGCTGAATGTCCTAAATTGAAAAAAAAAAAATCTTAAAAAATTTTGTGTATTTTGAGAGCCAAAAAGACTAAAATCGGAAAATGTCGATTATCTCGAAAACGGTAAGAGATATCGCAAAAATAATGGATTTTTCGATCCCCTATCGGAATACACACTGTAAATCTATGCAAATTTTGTGTATTTTGAGTGCCAAAAAGACTAAAATCGGAAAAGGTCGATTATCTCGAAAACGGTAAGAGATATCGCAAAAATAATGGAATTTTCGATCCCCTATCGGAATACACCCGGTAAATCTATGCTTCCAAATATAAAAAACAAGTGCTGAATGTCCTAAATTGAAAAAAAAAAAATCTTAAAAAATTTTGTGTATTTTGAGAGCCAAAAAGACTAAAATCGGAAAATGTCGATTATCTCGAAAACGGTAAGAGATATCGCAAAAATAATGGATTTTTCGATCCCCTATCGGAATACACACTGTAAATCTATGCAAATTTTGTGTATTTTGAGTGCCAAAAAGATTAAAATCGGAAAAGGTCGATTATCTCGAAAACGGTAAGAGATATCGCAAAAATAATGGAATTTTCGATCCCCTATCGGAATACACCCGGTAAATCTATGCTTCCAAATATAAAAAACAAGTGCTGAATGTCCTAAATTGAAAAAAAAAAAAATCTTAAAAATTTTTGTGTATTTTGAGAGCCAAAAATACTAAAATCGGAAAATGTCGATTATCTCGAAAACGGTAAGAGATATCGCAAAAATAATTGATTTTTCGATCCCCTATCGGAATGCACACTGTAAAGCTATGCAAATTTTGTGTATTTTGAGTGCCAAAAAGACTAAAATCGGAAAAGGTCGATTATCTCGAAAACGGTAAGAGATATCGCAAAAATAATGGAATTTTCGATCCCCTATCGGAATACACCCGGTAAATCTATGCTTCCAAATATAAAAAACAAGTGCTGAATGTCCTAAATTGAAAAAAAAAAAATCTTAAAAAATTTTGTGTATTTTGAGAGCAAAAAAGACTAAAATCGGAAAATGTCGATTATCTCGAAAACGGTAAGAGATATCGCAAAAATAATGGATTTTTCGATCCCCTATCGGAATACACACTGTAAATCTATGCAAATTTTGTGTATTTTGAGTGCCAAAAAGACTAAAATCGGAAAAGGTCGATTATCTCGAAAACGGTAAGAGATATCGCAAAAATAATGGAATTTTCGATCCCCTATCGGAATACACCCGGTAAATCTATGCTTCCAAATATAAAAAACAAGTGCTGAATGTCCTAAATTGAAAAAAAAAAAATCTTAAAAAATTTTGTGTATTTTGAGAGCCAAAAAGACTAAAATCGGAAAATGTCGATTATCTCGAAAACGGTAAGAGATATCGCAAAAATAATGGATTTTTCGATCCCCTATCGGAATACACACTGTAAATCTATGCAAATTTTGTGTATTTTGAGTGCCAAAAAGACTAAAATCGGAAAAGGTCGATTATCTCGAAAACGGTAAGAGATATCGCAAAAATAATGGAATTTTCGATCCCCTATCGGAATACACCCGGTAAATCTATGCTTCCAAATATAAAAAACAAGTGCTGAATGTCCTAAATTGAAAAAAAAAAAATCTTAAAAAATTTTGTGTATTTTGAGAGCCAAAAAGACTAAAATCGGAAAATGTCGATTATCTCGAAAACGGTAAGAGATATCGCAAAAATAATGGATTTTTCGATCCCCTATCGGAATACACACTGTAAATCTATGCAAATTTTGTGTATTTTGAGTGCCAAAAAGACTAAAATCGGAAAAGGTCGATTATCTCGAAAACGGTAAGAGATATCGCAAAAATAATGGAATTTTCGATCCCCTATCGGAATACACCCGGTAAATCTATGCTTCCAAATATAAAAAACAAGTGCTGAATGTCCTAAATTGAAAAAAAAAAAATCTTAAAAAATTTTGTGTATTTTGAGAGCCAAAAAGACTAAAATCGGAAAATGTCGATTATCTCGAAAACGGTAAGAGATATCGCAAAAATAATGGATTTTTCGATCCCCTATCGGAATACACACTGTAAATCTATGCAAATTTTGTGTATTTTGAGTGCCAAAAAGATTAAAATCGGAAAAGGTCGATTATCTCGAAAACGGTAAGAGATATCGCAAAAATAATGGAATTTTCGATCCCCTATCGGAATACACCCGGTAAATCTATGCTTCCAAATATAAAAAACAAGTGCTGAATGTCCTAAATTGAAAAAAAAAAAATCTTAAAAATTTTTGTGTATTTTGAGAGCCAAAAATACTAAAATCGGAAAATGTCGATTATCTCGAAAACGGTAAGAGATATCGCAAAAATAATTGATTTTTCGATCCCCTATCGGAATGCACACTGTAAAGCTATGCAAATTTTGTGTATTTTGAGTGCCAAAAAGACTAAAATCGGAAAAGGTCGATTATCTCGAAAACGGTAAGAGATATCGCAAAAATAATGGAATTTTCGATCCCCTATCGGAATACACCCGGTAAATCTATGCTTCCAAATATAAAAAACAAGTGCTGAATGTCCTAAATTGAAAAAAAAAAAATCTTAAAAAATTTTGTGTATTTTGAGAGCAAAAAAGACTAAAATCGGAAAATGTCGATTATCTCGAAAACGGTAAGAGATATCGCAAAAATAATGGATTTTTCGATCCCCTATCGGAATACACACTGTAAATCTATGCAAATTTTGT
The DNA here is from genome assembly GCA_958510855.1 of Rhagonycha lutea. Lineage (NCBI taxonomy): Eukaryota > Metazoa > Arthropoda > Insecta > Coleoptera > Cantharidae > Rhagonycha > Rhagonycha lutea. Next base: position 81,407,908 of record OY294037.1, on the reverse strand, counting down.
GTATTTTGAGTGCCAAAAAGACTAAAATCGGAAAAGGTCGATTATCTCGAAAACGGTAAGAGATATCGCAAAAATAATGGAATTTTCGATCCCCTATCGGAATACACCCGGTAAATCTATGCTTCCAAATATAAAAAACAAGTGCTGAATGTCCTAAATTGAAAAAAAAAAAATCTTAAAAAATTTTGTGTATTTTGAGAGCCAAAAAGACTAAAATCGGAAAATGTCGATTATCTCGAAAACGGTAAGAGATATCGCAAAAATAATGGATTTTTCGATCCCCTATCGGAATACACACTGTAAATCTATGCAAATTTTGTGTATTTTGAGTGCCAAAAAGACTAAAATCGGAAAAGGTCGATTATCTCGAAAACGGTAAGAGATATCGCAAAAATAATGGAATTTCCGATCCCCTATCGGAATACACCCGGTAAATCTATGCTTCCAAATATAAAAAACAAGTGCTGAATGTCCTAAATTGAAAAAAAAAAAATCTTAAAAAATTTTGTGTATTTTGAGAGCCAAAAAGACTAAAATCGGAAAATGTCGATTATCTCGAAAACGGTAAGAGATATCGCAAAAATAATGGATTTTTCGATCCCCTATCGGAATACACACTGTAAATCTATGCAAATTTTGTGTATTTTGAGTGCCAAAAAGACTAAAATCGGAAAAGGTCGATTATCTCGAAAACGGTAAGAGATATCGCAAAAATAATGGAATTTTCGATCCCCTATCGGAATACACCCGGTAAATCTATGCTTCCAAATATAAAAAACAAGTGCTGAATGTCCTAAATTGAAAAAAAAAAAAATCTTAAAAAATTTTGTGTATTTTGAGAGCCAAAACGACTAAAATCGGAAAAGGTCGATTATCTCGAAAACGGTAAGAGATATCGCAAAAATAATGGAATTTTCGATCCCCTATCGGAATACACCCGGTAAATCTATGCTTCCAAATATAAAAAACAAGTGCTGAATGTCCTAAATTGAAAAAAAAAAAATCTTAAAAATTTTTGTGTATTTTGAGAGCCAAAAATACTAAAATCGGAAAATGTCGATTATCTCGAAAACGGTAAGAGATATCGCAAAAATAATTGATTTTTCGATCCCCTATCGGAATGCACACTGTAAAGCTATGCAAATTTTGTGTATTTTGAGTGCCAAAAAGACTAAAATCGGAAAAGGTCGATTATCTCGAAAACGGTAAGAGATATCGCAAAAATAATGGAATTTTCGATCCCCTATCGGAATACACCCGGTAAATCTATGCTTCCAAATATAAAAAACAAGTGCTGAATGTCCTAAATTGAAAAAAAAAAAATCTTAAAAAATTTTGTGTATTTTGAGAGCAAAAAAGACTAAAATCGGAAAATGTCGATTATCTCGAAAACGGTAAGAGATATCGCAAAAATAATGGATTTTTCGATCCCCTATCGGAATACACACTGTAAATCTATGCAAATTTTGTGTATTTTGAGTGCCAAAAAGACTAAAATCGGAAAAGGTCGATTATCTCGAAAACGGTAAGAGATATCGCAAAAATAATGGAATTTTCGATCCCCTATCGGAATACACCCGGTAAATCTATGCTTCCAAATATAAAAAACAAGTGCTGAATGTCCTAAATTGAAAAAAAAAAAATCTTAAAAAATTTTGTGTATTTTGAGAGCCAAAAAGACTAAAATCGGAAAATGTCGATTATCTCGAAAACGGTAAGAGATATCGCAAAAATAATGGATTTTTCGATCCCCTATCGGAATACACACTGTAAATCTATGCAAATTTTGTGTATTTTGAGTGCCAAAAAGACTAAAATCGGAAAAGGTCGATTATCTCGAAAACGGTAAGAGATATCGCAAAAATAATGGAATTTCCGATCCCCTATCGGAATACACCCGGTAAATCTATGCTTCCAAATATAAAAAACAAGTGCTGAATGTCCTAAATTGAAAAAAAAAAAATCTTAAAAAATTTTGTGTATTTTGAGAGCCAAAAAGACTAAAATCGGAAAATGTCGATTATCTCGAAAACGGTAAGAGATATCGCAAAAATAATGGATTTTTCGATCCCCTATCGGAATACACACTGTAAATCTATGCAAATTTTGTGTATTTTGAGTGCCAAAAAGACTAAAATCGGAAAAGGTCGATTATCTCGAAAACGGTAAGAGATATCGCAAAAATAATGGAATTTTCGATCCCCTATCGGTATACACCCGGTAAATCTATGCTTCCAAATATAAAAAACAAGTGCTGAATGTCCTAAATTGAAAAAAAAAAAATCTTAAAAATGTTTGTGTATTTTGAGAGCCAAAAAGACTAAAATCGGAAAATGTCGATTATCTCGAAAACGGTAAGAGATATCGCAAAAATAATGGATTTTTCGATCCCCTATCGGAATACACACTGTAAATCTATGCAAATTTTGTGTATTTTGAGTGCCAAAAAGACTAAAATCGGAAAAGGTCGATTATCTCGAAAACGGTAAGAGATATCGCAAAAATAATGGAATTTTCGATCCCCTATCGGTATACACCCGGTAAATCTATGCTTCCAAATATAAAAAACAAGTGCTGAATGTCCTAAATTGAAAAAAAAAAAATCTTAAAAATGTTTGTGTATTTTGAGAGCCAAAAATACTAAAATCGGAAAATGTCGATTATCTCGAAAACGGTAAGAGATATCGCAAAAATAATGGAATTTTCGATCCCCTATCGGAATACACACTGTAAATCTATGCAAATTTTGTGTATTTTGAGTGCCAAAAAGACTAAAATCGGAAAAGGTCGATTATCTCGAAAACGGTAAGAGATATCGCAAAAATAATGGAATTTTCGATCCCCTATCGGAATACACCCGGTAAATCTATGCTTCCAAATATAAAAAACAAGTGCTGAATGTCCTAAATTGAAAAAAAAAAAAATCTTAAAAAATTTTGTGTATTTTGAGAGCCAAAAAGACTAAAATCGGAAAAGGTCGATTATCTCGAAAACGGTAAGAGATATCGCAAAAATAATGGAATTTTCGATCCCCTATCGGAATACACCCGGTAAATCTATGCTTCCAAATATAAAAAACAAGTGCTGAATGTCCTAAATTGAAAAAAAAAAAATCTTAAAAATTTTTGTGTATTTTGAGAGCCAAAAATACTAAAATCGGAAAATGTCGATTATCTCGAAAACGGTAAGAGATATCGCAAAAATAATGGATTTTTCGATCCCCTATCGGAATACACACTGTAAATCTATGCAAATTTTGTGTATTTTGAGTGCCAAAAAGACTAAAATCGGAAAAGGTCGATTATCTCGAAAACGGTAAGAGATATCGCAAAAATAATGGAATTTTCGATCCCCTATCGGAATAAACCCGGTAAATCTATGCTTCCAAATATAAAAAACAAGTGCTGAATGTCCTAAATTGAAAAAAAAAAAATCTTAAAAAATTTTGTGTATTTTGAGAGCCAAAAAGACTAAAATCGGAAAATGTCGATTATCTCGAAAACGGTAAGAGATATCGCAAAAATAATGGATTTTTCGATCCCCTATCGGAATACACACTGTAAATCTATGCAAATTTTGTGTATTTTGAGTGCCAAAAAGACTAAAATCGGAAAAGGTCGATTATCTCGAAAACGGTAAGAGATATCGCAAAAATAATGGAATTTTCGATCCCCTATCGGAATACACCCGATAAATCTATGCTTCCAAATATAAAAAACAAGTGCTGAATGTCCTAAATTGAAAAAAAAAAAATCTTAAAAATTTTTGTGTATTTTGAGAGCCAAAAATACTAAAATCGGAAAATGTCGATTATCTCGAAAACGGTAAGAGATATCGCAAAAATAATGGATTTTTCGATCCCCTATCGGAATACACACTGTAAATCTATGCAAATTTTGTGTATTTTGAGTGCCAAAAAGACTAAAATCGGAAAAGGTCGATTATCTCGAAAACGGTAAGAGATATCGCAAAAATAATGGAATTTTCGATCCCCTATCGGAATACACCCGGTAAATCTATGCTTCCAAATATAAAAAACAAGTGCTGAATGTCCTAAATTGAAAAAAAAAAAATCTTAAAAATTTTTGTGAATTTTGAGAGCCAAAAATACTAAAATCGGAAAATGTCGATTATCTCGAAAACGGTAAGAGATATCGCAAAAATAATGGATTTTTCGATCCCCTATCGGAATACACACTGTAAATCTATGCAAATTTTGTGTATTTTGAGTGCCAAAAAGACTAAAATCGGAAAAGGTCGATTATCTCGAAAACGGTAAGAGATATCGCAAAAATAATGGAATTTTCGATCCCCTATCGGAATACACCCGGTAAAACTATGCTTCCAAATATAAAAAACAAGTGCTGAATGTCCTAAATTGAAAAAAAAAAAAATCTTAAAAAATTTTGTGTATTTTGAGAGCCAAAAATACTAAAATCGGAAAATGTCGATTATCTCGAAAACGGTAAGAGATATCGCAAAAATAATGGATTTTTCGATCCCCTGTCGGAATACACACTGTAAATCTATGCAAATTTTGTGTATTTTGAGTGCCAAAAAGACTAAAATCGGAAAAGGTCGATTATCTCGAAAACGGTAAGAGATATCGCAAAAATAATGGAATTTTCGATCCCCTATCGGAATACACCCGGTAAATCTATGCTTCCAAATATAAAAAACAAGTGCTGAATGTCCTAAATTGAAAAAAAAAAAAATCTTAAAAAATTTTGTGTATTTTGAGAGCCAAAACGACTAAAATCGGAAAAGGTCGATTATCTCGAAAACGGTAAGAGATATCGCAAAAATAATGGAATTTTCGATCCCCTATCGGAATACACCCGGTAAATCTATGCTTCCAAATATAAAAAACAAGTGCTGAATGTCCTAAATTGAAAAAAAAAAAAATCTTAATAAATTTTGTGTATTTTGAGAGCCAAAAAGACTAAAATCGGAAAAGGTCGATTATCTCGAAAACGGTAAGAGATATCGCAAAAATAATGGAATTTTCGATCCCCTATCGGAATACACCCGGTAAATCTATGCTTCCAAATATAAAAAACAAGTGCTGAATGTCCTAAATTGAAAAAAAAAAAATCTTAAAAATTTTTGTGTATTTTGAGAGCCAAAAATACTAAAATCGGAAAATGTCGATTATCTCGAAAACGGTAAGAGATATCGCAAAAATAATGGATTTTTCGATCCCCTATCGGAATACACACTGTAAATCTATGCAAATTTTGTGTATTTTGAGTGCCAAAAAGACTAAAATCGGAAAAGGTCGATTATCTCGAAAACGGTAAGAGATATCGCAAAAATAATGGAATTTTCGATCCCCTATCGGAATACACCCGGTAAATCTATGCTTCCAAATATAAAAAACAAGTGCTGAATGTCCTAAATTGAAAAAAAAAAAATCTTAAAAATTTTTGTGTATTTTGAGAGCCAAAAATACTAAAATCGGAAAATGTCGATTATCTCGAAAACGGTAAGAGATATCGCAAAAATAATGGATTTTTCGATCCCCTATCGGAATACACACTGTAAATCTATGCAAATTTTGTGTATTTTGAGTGCCAAAAAGACTAAAATCGGAAAAGGTCGATTATCTCGAAAACGGTAAGAGATATCGCAAAAATAATGGAATTTTCGATCCCCTATCGGAATACACCCGGTAAATCTATGCTTCCAAATATAAAAAACAAGTGCTGAATGTCCTAAATTGAAAAAAAAAAAATCTTAAAAAATTTTGTGTATTTTGAGAGCCAAAAAGACTAAAATCGGAAAATGTCGATTATCTCGAAAACGGTAAGAGATATCGCAAAAATAATGGATTTTTCGATCCCCTATCGGAATACACACTGTAAATCTATGCAAATTTTGTGTATTTTGAGTGCCAAAAAGACTAAAATCGGAAAAGGTCGATTATCCCGAAAACGGTAAGAGATATCGCAAAAATAATGGAATTTTCGATCCCCTATCGGAATACACCCGGTAAATCTATGCTTCCAAATATAAAAAACAAGTGCTGAATGTCCTAAATTGAAAAAAAAAAAATCTTAAAAATTTTTGTGAATTTTGAGAGCCAAAAATACTAAAATCGGAAAATGTCGATTATCTCGAAAACGGTAAGAGATATCGCAAAAATAATGGATTTTTCGATCCCCTATCGGAATACACACTGTAAATCTATGCAAATTTTGTGTATTTTGAGTGCCAAAAAGACTAAAATCGGAAAAGGTCGATTATCTCGAAAACGGTAAGAGATATCGCAAAAATAATGGAATTTTCGATCCCCTATCGGAATACACCCGGTAAAACTATGCTTCCAAATATAAAAAACAAGTGCTGAATGTCCTAAATTGAAAAAAAAAAAAATCTTATAAAAATTGGGTGTATTTTGAGAGCCAAAAATACTAAAATCGGAAAATGTCGATTATCTCGAAAACGGTAAGAGATATCGCAAAAATAATGGATTTTTCGATCCCCTATCGGAATACACACTGTAAATCTATGCAAATTTTGTGTATTTTGAGTGCCAAAAAGACTAAAATCGGAAAAGGTCGATTATCTCGAAAACGGTAAGAGATATCGCAAAAATAATGGAATTTTCGATCCCCTATCGGAATACACCCGGTAAATCTATGCTTCCAAATATAAAAAACAAGTGCTGAATGTCCTAAATTGAAAAAAAAAAAAATCTTAAAAAATTTTGTGTATTTTGAGAGCCAAAACGACTAAAATCGGAAAAGGTCGATTATCTCGAAAACGGTAAGAGATATCGCAAAAATAATGGAATTTTCGATCCCCTATCGGAATACACCCGGTAAATCTATGCTTCCAAATATAAAAAACAAGTGCTGAATGTCCTAAATTGAAAAAAAAAAAATCTTAAAAATTTTTGTGTATTTTGAGAGCCAAAAATACTAAAATCGGAAAATGTCGATTATCTCGAAAACGGTAAGAGATATCGCAAAAATAATTGATTTTTCGATCCCCTATCGGAATGCACACTGTAAAGCTATGCAAATTTTGTGTATTTTGAGTGCCAAAAAGACTAAAATCGGAAAAGGTCGATTATCTCGAAAACGGTAAGAGATATCGCAAAAATAATGGAATTTTCGATCCCCTATCGGAATACACCCGGTAAATCTATGCTTCCAAATATAAAAAACAAGTGCTGAATGTCCTAAATTGAAAAAAAAAAAATCTTAAAAAATTTTGTGTATTTTGAGAGCAAAAAAGACTAAAATCGGAAAATGTCGATTATCTCGAAAACGGTAAGAGATATCGCAAAAATAATGGATTTTTCGATCCCCTATCGGAATACACACTGTAAATCTATGCAAATTTTGTGTATTTTGAGTGCCAAAAAGACTAAAATCGGAAAAGGTCGATTATCTCGAAAACGGTAAGAGATATCGCAAAAATAATGGAATTTTCGATCCCCTATCGGAATACACCCGGTAAATCTATGCTTCCAAATATAAAAAACAAGTGCTGAATGTCCTAAATTGAAAAAAAAAAAATCTTAAAAAATTTTGTGTATTTTGAGAGCCAAAAAGACTAAAATCGGAAAATGTCGATTATCTCGAAAACGGTAAGAGATATCGCAAAAATAATGGATTTTTCGATCCCCTATCGGAATACACACTGTAAATCTATGCAAATTTTGTGTATTTTGAGTGCCAAAAAGACTAAAATCGGAAAAGGTCGATTATCTCGGAAACGGTAAGAGATATCGCAAAAATAATGGAATTTCCGATCCCCTATCGGAATACACCCGGTAAATCTATGCTTCCAAATATAAAAAACAAGTGCTGAATGTCCTAAATTGAAAAAAAAAAAATCTTAAAAAATTTTGTGTATTTTGAGAGCCAAAAAGACTAAAATCGGAAAATGTCGATTATCTCGAAAACGGTAAGAGATATCGCAAAAATAATGGATTTTTCGATCCCCTATCGGAATACACACTGTAAATCTATGCAAATTTTGTGTATTTTGAGTGCCAAAAAGACTAAAATCGGAAAAGGTCGATTATCTCGAAAACGGTAAGAGATATCGCAAAAATAATGGAATTTTCGATCCCCTATCGGTATACACCCGGTAAATCTATGCTTCCAAATATAAAAAACAAGTGCTGAATGTCCTAAATTGAAAAAAAAAAAATCTTAAAAATGTTTGTGTATTTTGAGAGCCAAAAATACTAAAATCGGAAAATGTCGATTATCTCGAAAACGGTAAGAGATATCGCAAAAATAATGGATTTTTCGATCCCCTATCGGAATACACACTGTAAATCTATGCAAATTTTGTGTATTTTGAGTGCCAAAAAGACTAAAATCGGAAAAGGTCGATTATCTCGAAAACGGTAAGAGATATCGCAAAAATAATGGAATTTTCGATCCCCTATCGGTATACACCCGGTAAATCTATGCTTCCAAATATAAAAAACAAGTGCTGAATGTCCTAAATTGAAAAAAAAAAAATCTTAAAAATGTTTGTGTATTTTGAGAGCCAAAAATACTAAAATCGGAAAATGTCGATTATCTCGAAAACGGTAAGAGATATCGCAAAAATAATGGAATTTTCGATCCCCTATCGGAATACAGCCGGTAAATCTATGCTTCCAAATATAAAAAACAAGTGCTGAATGTCCTAAATTGAAAAAAAAAAAATCTTAAAAAATTTTGTGTATTTTGAGAGCCAAAAAGACTAAAATCGGAAAATGTCGATTATCTCGAAAACGGTAAGAGATATCGCAAAAATAATAGATTTTTCGATCCCCTATCCGAATACACACAGTAAATCTATGCAAATTTTGTGTATTTTGAGTGCCAAAAAGACTAAAATCGGAAAAGGTCGATTATCTCGAAAACGGTAAGAGATATCGCAAAAATAATGGAATTTTCGATCCCCTATCGGAATACACCCGGTAAATCTATGCTTCCAAATATAAAAAACAAGTGCTGAATGTCCTAAATTGAAAAAAAAAAAATCTTAAAAATTTTTGTGTATTTTGAGAGCCAAAAATACTAAAATCGGAAAATGTCGATTATCTCGAAAACGGTAAGAGATATCGCAAAAATAATGGATTTTTCGATCCCCTATCGGAATACACACTGTAAATCTATGCAAATTTTGTGTATTTTGAGTGCCAAAAAGACTAAAATCGGAAAAGGTCGATTATCTCGAAAACGGTAAGAGATATCGCAAAAATAATGGAATTTTCGATCCCCTATCGGAATACACCCGGTAAATCTATGCTTCCAAATATAAAAAAACAAGTGCTGAATGTCCTAAATTGAAAAAAAAAAAATCTTAAAAAATTTTGTGTATTTTGAGAGCCAAAAAGACTAAAATCGGAAAAGGTCGATTATCTCGAAAACGGTAAGAGATATCGCAAAAATAATGGAATTTTCGATCCCCTATCGGAATACACCCGGTAAATCTATGCTTCCAAATATAAAAAACAAGTGCTGAATGTCCTAAATTGAAAAAAAAAAAATCTTAAAAATTTTTGTGTATTTTGAGAGCCAAAAATACTAAAATCGGAAAATGTCGATTATCTCGAAAACGGTAAGAGATATCGCAAAAATAATGGATTTTTCGATCCCCTATCGGAATACACACTGTAAATCTATGCAAATTTTGTGTATTTTGAGTGCCAAAAAGACTAAAATCGGAAAAGGTCGATTATCTCGAAAACGGTAAGAGATATCGCAAAAATAATGGAATTTTCGATCCCCTATCGGAATACACCCGGTAAATCTATGCTTCCAAATATAAAAAACAAGTGCTGAATGTCCTAAATTGAAAAAAAAAAAATCTTAAAAAATTTTGTGTATTTTGAGAGCCAAAAAGACTAAAATCGGAAAATGTCGATTATCTCGAAAACGGTAAGAGATATCGCAAAAATAATGGATTTTTCGATCCCCTATCGGAATACACACTGTAAATCTATGCAAATTTTGTGTATTTTGAGTGCCAAAAAGACTAAAATCGGAAAAGGTCGATTATCTCGAAAACGGTAAGAGATATCGCAAAAATAATGGAATTTTCGATCCCCTATCGGAATACACCCGGTAAATCTATGCTTCCAAATATAAAAAACAAGTGCTGAATGTCCTAAATTGAAAAAAAAAAAATCTTAAAAATTTTTGTGTATTTTGAGAGCCAAAAATACTAAAATCGGAAAATGTCGATTATCTCGAAAACGGTAAGAGATATCGCAAAAATAATGGATTTTTCGATCCCCTATCGGAATACACACTGTAAATCTATGCAAATTTTGTGTATTTTGAGTGCCAAAAAGACTAAAATCGGAAAAGGTCGATTATCTCGAAAACGGTAAGAGATATCGCAAAAATAATGGAATTTTCGATCCCCTATCGGAATACACCCGGTAAATCTATGCTTCCAAATATAAAAAACAAGTGCTGAATGTCCTAAATTGAAAAAAAAAAAATCTTAAAAAATTTTGTGTATTTTGAGAGCCAAAAAGACTAAAATCGGAAAAGGTCGATTATCTCGAAAACGGTAAGAGATATCGGAAAAATAATGGAATTTTCGATCCCCTATCGGAATACACCTGGTAAATCTATGCTTCCAAATATAAAAAACAAGTGCTGAATGTCCTAAATTGAAAAAAAAAAAATCTTAAAAATTTTTGTGTATTTTGAGAGCCAAAAATACTAAAATCGGAAAATGTCGATTATCTCGAAAACGGTAAGAGATATCGCAAAAATAATGGATTTTTCGATCCCCTATCGGAATACACACTGTAAATCTATGCAAATTTTGTGTATTTTGAGTGCCAAAAAGACTAAAATCGGAAAAGGTCGATTATCTCGAAAACGGTAAGAGATATCGCAAAAATAATGGAATTTTCGATCCCCTATCGGAATACACCCGGTAAATCTATGCTTCCAAATATAAAAAACAAGTGCTGAATGTCCTAAATTGAAAAAAAAAAAATCTTAAAAAATTTTGTGTATTTTGAGAGCCAAAAAGACTAAAATCGGAAAATGTCGATTATCTCGAAAACGGTAAGAGATATCGCAAAAATAATGGATTTTTCGATCCCCTATCGGAATACACACTGTAAATCTATGCAAATTTTGTGTATTTTGAGTGCCAAAAAGACTAAAATCGGAAAAGGTCGATTATCTCGAAAACGGTAAGAGATATCGCAAAAATAATGGAATTTTCGATCCCCTATCGGTATACACCCGGTAAATCTATGCTTCCAAATATAAAAAACAAGTGCTGAATGTCCTAAATTGAAAAAAAAAAAATCTTAAAAATGTTTGTGTATTTTGAGAGCCAAAAATACTAAAATCGGAAAATGTCGATTATCTCGAAAACGGTAAGAGATATCGCAAAAATAATGGATTTTTCGATCCCCTATCGGAATACACACTGTAAATCTATGCAAATTTTGTGTATTTTGAGTGCCAAAAAGACTAAAATCGGAAAAGGTCGATTATCTCGAAAACGGTAAGAGATATCGCAAAAATAATGGAATTTTCGATCCCCTATCGGTATACACCCGGTAAATCTATGCTTCCAAATATAAAAAACAAGTGCTGAATGTCCTAAATTGAAAAAAAAAAAATCTTAAAAATGTTTGTGTATTTTGAGAGCCAAAAATACTAAAATCGGAAAATGTCGATTATCTCGAAAACGGTAAGAGATATCGCAAAAATAATGGAATTTTCGATCCCCTATCGGAATACAGCCGGTAAATCTATGCTTCCAAATATAAAAAACAAGTGCTGAATGTCCTAAATTGAAAAAAAAAAAATCTTAAAAAATTTTGTGTATTTTGAGAGCCAAAAAGACTAAAATCGGAAAATGTCGATTATCTCGAAAACGGTAAGAGATATCGCAAAAATAATGGATTTTTCGATCCCCTATCCGAATACACACAGTAAATCTATGCAAATTTTGTGTATTTTGAGTGCCAAAAAGACTAAAATCGGAAAAGGTCGATTATCTCGAAAACGGTAAGAGATATCGCAAAAATAATGGAATTTTCGATCCCCTATCGGAATACACCCGGTAAATCTATGCTTCCAAATATAAAAAACAAGTGCTGAATGTCCTAAATTGAAAAAAAAAAATCTTAAAAAATTTTGTGTATTTTGAGAGCCAAAAAGACTAAAATCGGAAAATGTCGATTATCTCGAAAACGGTAAGAGATATCGCAAAAATAATGGATTTTTCGATCCCCTATCGGAATACACACTGTAAATCTATGCAAATTTTGTGTATTTTGAGTGCCAAAAAGATTAAAATCGGAAAAGGTCGATTATCTCGAAAACGGTAAGAGATATCGCAAAAATAATGGAATTTTCGATCCCCTATCGGAATACACCCGGTAAATCTATGCTTCCAAATATAAAAAACAAGTGCTGAATGTCCTAAATTGAAAAAAAAAAAATCTTAAAAAATTTAGTGTATTTTGAGAGCCAAAAAGACTAAAATCGGAAAATGTCGATTATCTCGAAAACGGTAAGAGATATCGCAAAAATAATGGATTTTTCGATCCCCTATCGGAATACACACTGTAAATCTATGCAAATTTTGTGTATTTTGAGTGCCAAAAAGACTAAAATCGGAAAAGGTCGATTATCTCGAAAACGGTAAGAGATATCGCAAAAATAATGGAATTTTCGATCCCCTATCGGAATACACCCGGTAAATCTATGCTTCCAAATATAAAAAACAAGTGCTGAATGTCCTAAATTGAAAAAAAAAAAATCTTAAAAAATTTTGTGTATTTTGAGAGCCAAAAAGACTAAAATCGGAAAATGTCGATTATCTCGAAAACGGTAAGAGATATCGCAAAAATAATGGATTTTTCGATCCCCTATCGGAATACACACTGTAAATCTATGCAAATTTTGTGTATTTTGAGTGCCAAAAAGACTAAAATCGGAAAAGGTCGATTATCTCGAAAACGGTAAGAGATATCGCAAAAATAATGGAATTTTCGATCCCCTATCGGAATACACCCGGTAAATCTATGCTTCCAAATATAAAAAACAAGTGCTGAATGTCCTAAATTGAAAAAAAAAAAAATCTTAAAAAATTTTGTGTATTTTGAGAGCCAAAAAGACTAAAATCGGAAAAGGTCGATTATCTCGAAAACGGTAAGAGATATCGCAAAAATAATGGAATTTTCGATCCCCTATCGGAATACACCCGGTAAATCTATGCTTCCAAATATAAAAAACAAGTGCTGAATGTCCTAAATTGAAAAAAAAAAAATCTTAAAAATTTTTGTGTATTTTGAGAGCCAAAAATACTAAAATCGGAAAATGTCGATTATCTCGAAAACGGTAAGAGATATCGCAAAAATAATGGATTTTTCGATCCCCTATCGGAATACACACTGTAAATCTATGCAAATTTTGTGTATTTTGAGTGCCAAAAAGACTAAAATCGGAAAAGGTCGATTATCTCGAAAACGGTAAGAGATATCGCAAAAATAATGGAATTTTCGATCCCCTATCGGAATACACCCGGTAAATCTATGCTTCCAAATATAAAAAACAAGTGCTGAATGTCCTAAATTGAAAAAAAAAAAATCTTAAAAATTTTTGTGTATTTTGAGAGCCAAAAATACTAAAATCGGAAAATGTCGATTATCTCGAAAACGGTAAGAGATATCGCAAAAATAATGGATTTTTCGATCCCCTATCGGAATACACACTGTAAATCTATGCAAATTTTGTGTATTTTGAGTGCCAAAAAGACTAAAATCGGAAAAGGTCGATTATCTCGAAAACGGTAAGAGATATCGCAAAAATAATGGAATTTTCGATCCCCTATCGGAATACACCCGGTAAATCTATGCTTCCAAATATAAAAAACAAGTGCTGAATGTCCTAAATTGAAAAAAAAAAAATCTTAAAAAATTTTGTGTATTTTGAGAGCAAAAAAGACTAAAATCGGAAAATGTCGATTATCTCGAAAACGGTAAGAGATATCGCAAAAATAATGGATTTTTCGATCCCCTATCGGAATACACACTGTAAATCTATGCAAATTTTGTGTATTTTGAGTGCCAAAAAGACTAAAATCGGAAAAGGTCGATTATCTCGAAAACGGTAAGAGATATCGCAAAAATAATGGAATTTTCGATCCCCTATCGGAATACACCCGGTAAATCTATGCTTCCAAATATAAAAAACAAGTGCTGAATGTCCTAAATTGAAAAAAAAAAAATCTTAAAAAATTTTGTGTATTTTGAGAGCCAAAAAGACTAAAATCGGAAAATGTCGATTATCTCGAAAACGGTAAGAGATATCGCAAAAATAATGGATTTTTCGATCCCCTATCGGAATACACACTGTAAATCTATGCAAATTTTGTGTATTTTGAGTGCCAAAAAGACTAAAATCGGAAAAGGTCGATTATCTCGAAAACGGTAAGAGATATCGCAAAAATAATGGAATTTCCGATCCCCTATCGGAATACACCCGGTAAATCTATGCTTCCAAATATAAAAAACAAGTGCTGAATGTCCTAAATTGAAAAAAAAAAAATCTTAAAAAATTTTGTGTACTTTGAGAGCCAAAAAGACTAAAATCGGAAAATGTCGATTATCTCGAAAACGGTAAGAGATATCGCAAAAATAATGGATTTTTCGATCCCCTATCGGAATACACACTGTAAATCTATGCAAATTTTGTGTATTTTGAGTGCCAAAAAGACTAAAATCGGAAAAGGTCGATTATCTCGAAAACGGTAAGAGATATCGCAAAAATAATGGAATTTTCGATCCCCTATCGGTATACACCCGGTAAATCTATGCTTCCAAATATAAAAAACAAGTGCTGAATGTCCTAAATTGAAAAAAAAAAAATCTTAAAAATGTTTGTGTATTTTGAGAGCCAAAAATACTAAAATCGGAAAATGTCGATTATCTCGAAAACGGTAAGAGATATCGCAAAAATAATGGATTTTTCGATCCCCTATCGGAATACACACTGTAAATCTATGCAAATTTTGTGTATTTTGAGTGCCAAAAAGACTAAAATCGGAAAAGGTCGATTATCTCGAAAACGGTAAGAGATATCGCAAAAATAATGGAATTTTCGATCCCCTATCGGTATACACCCGGTAAATCTATGCTTCCAAATATAAAAAACAAGTGCTGAATGTCCTAAATTGAAAAAAAAAAAATCTTAAAAATGTTTGTGTATTTTGAGAGCCAAAAATACTAAAATCGGAAAATGTCGATTATCTCGAAAACGGTAAGAGATATCGCAAAAATAATGGAATTTTCGATCCCCTATCGGAATACACACTGTAAATCTATGCAAATTTTGTGTATTTTGAGTGCCAAAAAGACTAAAATCGGAAAAGGTCGATTATCTCGAAAACGGTAAGAGATATCGCAAAAATAATGGAATTTTCGATCCCCTATCGGAATACACCCGGTAAATCTATGCTTCCAAATATAAAAAACAAGTGCTGAATGTCCTAAATTGAAAAAAAAAAAAATCTTAAAAAATTTTGTGTATTTTGAGAGCCAAAAAGACTAAAATCGGAAAAGGTCGATTATCTCGAAAACGGTAAGAGATATCGCAAAAATAATGGAATTTTCGATCCCCTATCGGAATACACCCGGTAAATCTATGCTTCCAAATATAAAAAACAAGTGCTGAATGTCCTAAATTGAAAAAAAAAAAATCTTAAAAATTTTTGTGTATTTTGAGAGCCAAAAATACTAAAATCGGAAAATGTCGATTATCTCGAAAACGGTAAGAGATATCGCAAAAATAATGGATTTTTCGATCCCCTATCGGAATACACACTGTAAATCTATGCAAATTTTGTGTATTTTGAGTGCCAAAAAGACTAAAATCGGAAAAGGTCGATTATCTCGAAAACGGTAAGAGATATCGCAAAAATAATGGAATTTTCGATCCCCTATCGGAATAAACCCGGTAAATCTATGCTTCCAAATATAAAAAACAAGTGCTGAATGTCCTAAATTGAAAAAAAAAAAATCTTAAAAAATTTTGTGTATTTTGAGAGCCAAAAAGACTAAAATCGGAAAATGTCGATTATCTCGAAAACGGTAAGAGATATCGCAAAAATAATGGATTTTTCGATCCCCTATCGGAATACACACTGTAAATCTATGCAAATTTTGTGTATTTTGAGTGCCAAAAAGACTAAAATCGGAAAAGGTCGATTATCTCGAAAACGGTAAGAGATATCGCAAAAATAATGGAATTTTCGATCCCCTATCGGAATACACCCGGTAAATCTATGCTTCCAAATATAAAAAACAAGTGCTGAATGTCCTAAATTGAAAAAAAAAAAATCTTAAAAATTTTTGTGTATTTTGAGAGCCAAAAATACTAAAATCGGAAAATGTCGATTATCTCGAAAACGGTAAGAGATATCGCAAAAATAATGGATTTTTCGATCCCCTATCGGAATACACACTGTAAATCTATGCAAATTTTGTGTATTTTGAGTGCCAAAAAGACTAAAATCGGAAAAGGTCGATTATCTCGAAAACGGTAAGAGATATCGCAAAAATAATGGAATTTTCGATCCCCTATCGGAATACACCCGGTAAATCTATGCTTCCAAATATAAAAAACAAGTGCTGAATGTCCTAAATTGAAAAAAAAAAAATCTTAAAAATTTTTGTGAATTTTGAGAGCCAAAAATACTAAAATCGGAAAATGTCGATTATCTCGAAAACGGTAAGAGATATCGCAAAAATAATGGATTTTTCGATCCCCTATCGGAATACACACTGTAAATC
Source organism: Rhagonycha lutea (assembly GCA_958510855.1). NCBI lineage: Eukaryota > Metazoa > Arthropoda > Insecta > Coleoptera > Cantharidae > Rhagonycha > Rhagonycha lutea. The sequence continues at coordinate 81,391,113 of OY294037.1, read as the reverse complement.
TATGCAAATTTTGTGTATTTTGAGTGCCAAAAAGACTAAAATCGGAAAAGGTCGATTATCTCGAAAACGGTAAGAGATATCGCAAAAATAATGGAATTTTCGATCCCCTATCGGAATACACCCGGTAAAACTATGCTTCCAAATATAAAAAACAAGTGCTGAATGTCCTAAATTGAAAAAAAAAAAAATCTTAAAAAATTTTGTGTATTTTGAGAGCCAAAAATACTAAAATCGGAAAATGTCGATTATCTCGAAAACGGTAAGAGATATCGCAAAAATAATGGATTTTTCGATCCCCTATCGGAATACACACTGTAAATCTATGCAAATTTTGTGTATTTTGAGTGCCAAAAAGACTAAAATCGGAAAAGGTCGATTATCTCGAAAACGGTAAGAGATATCGCAAAAATAATGGAATTTTCGATCCCCTATCGGAATACACCCGGTAAATCTATGCTTCCAAATATAAAAAACAAGTGCTGAATGTCCTAAATTGAAAAAAAAAAAAATCTTAAAAAATTTTGTGTATTTTGAGAGCCAAAACGACTAAAATCGGAAAAGGTCGATTATCTCGAAAACGGTAAGAGATATCGCAAAAATAATGGAATTTTCGATCCCCTATCGGAATACACCCGGTAAATCTATGCTTCCAAATATAAAAAACAAGTGCTGAATGTCCTAAATTGAAAAAAAAAAAAATCTTAATAAATTTTGTGTATTTTGAGAGCCAAAAAGACTAAAATCGGAAAAGGTCGATTATCTCGAAAACGGTAAGAGATATCGCAAAAATAATGGAATTTTCGATCCCCTATCGGAATACACCCGGTAAATCTATGCTTCCAAATATAAAAAACAAGTGCTGAATGTCCTAAATTGAAAAAAAAAAAATCTTAAAAATTTTTGTGTATTTTGAGAGCCAAAAATACTAAAATCGGAAAATGTCGATTATCTCGAAAACGGTAAGAGATATCGCAAAAATAATGGATTTTTCGATCCCCTATCGGAATACACACTGTAAATCTATGCAAATTTTGTGTATTTTGAGTGCCAAAAAGACTAAAATCGGAAAAGGTCGATTATCTCGAAAACGGTAAGAGATATCGCAAAAATAATGGAATTTTCGATCCCCTATCGGAATACACCCGGTAAATCTATGCTTCCAAATATAAAAAACAAGTGCTGAATGTCCTAAATTGAAAAAAAAAAAATCTTAAAAATTTTTGTGTATTTTGAGAGCCAAAAATACTAAAATCGGAAAATGTCGATTATCTCGAAAACGGTAAGAGATATCGCAAAAATAATGGATTTTTCGATCCCCTATCGGAATACACACTGTAAATCTATGCAAATTTTGTGTATTTTGAGTGCCAAAAAGACTAAAATCGGAAAAGGTCGATTATCTCGAAAACGGTAAGAGATATCGCAAAAATAATGGAATTTTCGATCCCCTATCGGAATACACCCGGTAAATCTATGCTTCCAAATATAAAAAACAAGTGCTGAATGTCCTAAATTGAAAAAAAAAAAATCTTAAAAAATTTTGTGTATTTTGAGAGCCAAAAAGACTAAAATCGGAAAATGTCGATTATCTCGAAAACGGTAAGAGATATCGCAAAAATAATGGATTTTTCGATCCCCTATCGGAATACACACTGTAAATCTATGCAAATTTTGTGTATTTTGAGTGCCAAAAAGACTAAAATCGGAAAAGGTCGATTATCCCGAAAACGGTAAGAGATATCGCAAAAATAATGGAATTTTCGATCCCCTATCGGAATACACCCGGTAAATCTATGCTTCCAAATATAAAAAACAAGTGCTGAATGTCCTAAATTGAAAAAAAAAAAATCTTAAAAATTTTTGTGAATTTTGAGAGCCAAAAATACTAAAATCGGAAAATGTCGATTATCTCGAAAACGGTAAGAGATATCGCAAAAATAATGGATTTTTCGATCCCCTATCGGAATACACCCGGTAAATCTATGCTTCCAAATATAAAAAACAAGTGCTGAATGTCCTAAATTGAAAAAAAAAAAATCTTAATAAATTTTGTGTATTTTGAGAGCCAAAAAGACTAAAATCGGAAAAGGTCGATTATCTCGAAATCGGTAAGAGATATCGCAAAAATAATGGAATTTTCGATCCCCTATCGGAATACACCCGGTAAATCTATGCTTCCAAATATAAAAAACAAGTGCTGAATGTCCTAAATTGAAAAAAAAAAATCTTAAAAATTTTTGTGTATTTTGAGAGCCAAAAATACTAAAATCGGAAAATGTCGATTATCTCGAAAACGGTAAGAGATATCGCAAAAATAATGGATTTTTCGATCCCCTATCGGAATACACACTGTAAATCTATGCAAATTTTGTGTATTTTGAGTGCCAAAAAGACTAAAATCGGAAAAGGTCGATTATCTCGAAAACGGTAAGAGATATCGCAAAAATAATGGAATTTTCGATCCCCTATCGGAATACACCCGGTAAATCTATGCTTCCAAATATAAAAAACAAGTGCTGAATGTCCTAAATTGAAAAAAAAAAAATCTTAAAAATTTTTGTGTATTTTGAGAGCCAAAAATACTAAAATCGGAAAATGTCGATTATCTCGAAAACGGTAAGAGATATCGCAAAAATAATGGATTTTTCGATCCCCTATCGGAATACACACTGTAAATCTATGCAAATTTTGTGTATTTTGAGTGCCAAAAAGACTAAAATCGGAAAAGGTCGATTATCTCGAAAACGGTAAGAGATATCGCAAAAATAATGGAATTTTCGATCCCCTATCGGAATACACCCGGTAAATCTATGCTTCCAAATATAAAAAACAAGTGCTGAATGTCCTAAATTGAAAAAAAAAAAATCTTAAAAAATTTTGTGTATTTTGAGAGCCAAAAAGACTAAAATCGGAAAATGTCGATTATCTCGAAAACGGTAAGAGATATCGCAAAAATAATGGATTTTTCGATCCCCTATCGGAATACACACTGTAAATCTATGCAAATTTTGTGTATTTTGAGTGCCAAAAAGACTAAAATCGGAAAAGGTCGATTATCCCGAAAACGGTAAGAGATATCGCAAAAATAATGGAATTTTCGATCCCCTATCGGAATACACCCGGTAAATCTATGCTTCCAAATATAAAAAACAAGTGCTGAATGTCCTAAATTGAAAAAAAAAAAATCTTAAAAATTTTTGTGAATTTTGAGAGCCAAAAATACTAAAATCGGAAAATGTCGATTATCTCGAAAACGGTAAGAGATATCGCAAAAATAATGGATTTTTCGATCCCCTATCGGAATACACACTGTAAATCTATGCAAATTTTGTGTATTTTGAGTGCCAAAAAGACTAAAATCGGAAAAGGTCGATTATCTCGAAAACGGTAAGAGATATCGCAAAAATAATGGAATTTTCGATCCCCTATCGGAATACACCCGGTAAAACTATGCTTCCAAATATAAAAAACAAGTGCTGAATGTCCTAAATTGAAAAAAAAAAAAATCTTAAAAAATTTTGTGTATTTTGAGAGCCAAAAATACTAAAATCGGAAAATGTCGATTATCTCGAAAACGGTAAGAGATATCGCAAAAATAATGGATTTTTCGATCCCCTATCGGAATACACACTGTAAATCTATGCAAATTTTGTGTATTTTGAGTGCCAAAAAGACTAAAATCGGAAAAGGTCGATTATCTCGAAAACGGTAAGAGATATCGCAAAAATAATGGAATTTTCGATCCCCTATCGGAATACACCCGGTAAATCTATGCTTCCAAATATAAAAAACAAGTGCTGAATGTCCTAAATTGAAAAAAAAAAAAATCTTAAAAAATTTTGTGTATTTTGAGAGCCAAAACGACTAAAATCGGAAAAGGTCGATTATCTCGAAAACGGTAAGAGATATCGCAAAAATAATGGAATTTTCGATCCCCTATCGGAATACACCCGGTAAATCTATGCTTCCAAATATAAAAAACAAGTGCTGAATGTCCTAAATTGAAAAAAAAAAAATCTTAAAAATTTTTGTGTATTTTGAGAGCCAAAAATACTAAAATCGGAAAATGTCGATTATCTCGAAAACGGTAAGAGATATCGCAAAAATAATTGATTTTTCGATCCCCTATCGGAATGCACACTGTAAAGCTATGCAAATTTTGTGTATTTTGAGTGCCAAAAAGACTAAAATCGGAAAAGGTCGATTATCTCGAAAACGGTAAGAGATATCGCAAAAATAATGGAATTTTCGATCCCCTATCGGAATACACCCGGTAAATCTATGCTTCCAAATATAAAAAACAAGTGCTGAATGTCCTAAATTGAAAAAAAAAAAATCTTAAAAAATTTTGTGTATTTTGAGAGCAAAAAAGACTAAAATCGGAAAATGTCGATTATCTCGAAAACGGTAAGAGATATCGCAAAAATAATGGATTTTTCGATCCCCTATCGGAATACACACTGTAAATCTATGCAAATTTTGTGTATTTTGAGTGCCAAAAAGACTAAAATCGGAAAAGGTCGATTATCTCGAAAACGGTAAGAGATATCGCAAAAATAATGGAATTTTCGATCCCCTATCGGAATACACCCGGTAAATCTATGCTTCCAAATATAAAAAACAAGTGCTGAATGTCCTAAATTGAAAAAAAAAAAATCTTAAAAAATTTTGTGTATTTTGAGAGCCAAAAAGACTAAAATCGGAAAATGTCGATTATCTCGAAAACGGTAAGAGATATCGCAAAAATAATGGATTTTTCGATCCCCTATCGGAATACACACTGTAAATCTATGCAAATTTTGTGTATTTTGAGTGCCAAAAAGACTAAAATCGGAAAAGGTCGATTATCTCGAAAACGGTAAGAGATATCGCAAAAATAATGGAATTTCCGATCCCCTATCGGAATACACCCGGTAAATCTATGCTTCCAAATATAAAAAACAAGTGCTGAATGTCCTAAATTGAAAAAAAAAAAATCTTAAAAAATTTTGTGTATTTTGAGAGCCAAAAAGACTAAAATCGGAAAATGTCGATTATCTCGAAAACGGTAAGAGATATCGCAAAAATAATGGATTTTTCGATCCCCTATCGGAATACACACTGTAAATCTATGCAAATTTTGTGTATTTTGAGTGCCAAAAAGACTAAAATCGGAAAAGGTCGATTATCTCGAAAACGGTAAGAGATATCGCAAAAATAATGGAATTTTCGATCCCCTATCGGTATACACCCGGTAAATCTATGCTTCCAAATATAAAAAACAAGTGCTGAATGTCCTAAATTGAAAAAAAAAAAATCTTAAAAATGTTTGTGTATTTTGAGAGCCAAAAATACTAAAATCGGAAAATGTCGATTATCTCGAAAACGGTAAGAGATATCGCAAAAATAATGGATTTTTCGATCCCCTATCGGAATACACACTGTAAATCTATGCAAATTTTGTGTATTTTGAGTGCCAAAAAGACTAAAATCGGAAAAGGTCGATTATCTCGAAAACGGTAAGAGATATCGCAAAAATAATGGAATTTTCGATCCCCTATCGGTATACACCCGGTAAATCTATGCTTCCAAATATAAAAAACAAGTGCTGAATGTCCTAAATTGAAAAAAAAAAAATCTTAAAAATGTTTGTGTATTTTGAGAGCCAAAAATACTAAAATCGGAAAATGTCGATTATCTCGAAAACGGTAAGAGATATCGCAAAAATAATGGAATTTTCGATCCCCTATCGGAATACAGCCGGTAAATCTATGCTTCCAAATATAAAAAACAAGTGCTGAATGTCCTAAATTGAAAAAAAAAAAATCTTAAAAAATTTTGTGTATTTTGAGAGCCAAAAAGACTAAAATCGGAAAATGTCGAATCTCGAAAACGGTAAGAGACATCGCAAAAATAATGGATTTTTCGATCCCCTATCCGAATACACACAGTAAATCTATGCAAATTTTGTGTATTTTGAGTGCCAAAAAGACTAAAATCGGAAAAGGTCGATTATCTCGAAAACGGTAAGAGATATCGCAAAAATAATGGAATTTTCGATCCCCTATCGGAATACACCCGGTAAATCTATGCTTCCAAATATAAAAAACAAGTGCTGAATGTCCTAAATTGAAAAAAAAAAAAATCTTAAAAAATTTTGTGTATTTTGAGAGCCAAAAAGACTAAAATCGGAAAAGGTCGATTATCTCGAAAACGGTAAGAGATATCGCAAAAATAATGGAATTTTCGATCCCCTATCGGAATACACCCGGTAAATCTATGCTTCCAAATATAAAAAACAAGTGCTGAATGTCCTAAATTGAAAAAAAAAAAATCTTAAAAATTTTTGTGAATTTTGAGAGCCAAAAATACTAAAATCGGAAAATGTCGATTATCTCGAAAACGGTAAGAGATATCGCAAAAATAATGGATTTTTCGATCCCCTATCGGAATACACACTGTAAATCTATGCAAATTTTGTGTATTTTGAGTGCCAAAAAGACTAAAATCGGAAAAGGTCGATTATCTCGAAAACGGTAAGAGATATCGCAAAAATAATGGAATTTTCGATCCCCTATCGGAATACACCCGGTAAAACTATGCTTCCAAATATAAAAAACAAGTGCTGAATGTCCTAAATTGAAAAAAAAAAAAATCTTAAAAAATTTTGTGTATTTTGAGAGCCAAAAATACTAAAATCGGAAAATGTCGATTATCTCGAAAACGGTAAGAGATATCGCAAAAATAATGGATTTTTCGATCCCCTATCGGAATACACACTGTAAATCTATGCAAATTTTGTGTATTTTGAGTGCCAAAAAGACTAAAATCGGAAAAGGTCGATTATCTCGAAAACGGTAAGAGATATCGCAAAAATAATGGAATTTTCGATCCCCTATCGGAATACACCCGGTAAATCTATGCTTCCAAATATAAAAAACAAGTGCTGAATGTCCTAAATTGAAAAAAAAAAAAATCTTAAAAAATTTTGTGTATTTTGAGAGCCAAAACGACTAAAATCGGAAAAGGTCGATTATCTCGAAAACGGTAAGAGATATCGCAAAAATAATGGAATTTTCGATCCCCTATCGGAATACACCCGGTAAATCTATGCTTCCAAATATAAAAAACAAGTGCTGAATGTCCTAAATTGAAAAAAAAAAAAATCTTAATAAATTTTGTGTATTTTGAGAGCCAAAAAGACTAAAATCGGAAAAGGTCGATTATCTCGAAAACGGTAAGAGATATCGCAAAAATAATGGAATTTTCGATCCCCTATCGGAATACACCCGGTAAATCTATGCTTCCAAATATAAAAAACAAGTGCTGAATGTCCTAAATTGAAAAAAAAAAAATCTTAAAAATTTTTGTGTATTTTGAGAGCCAAAAATACTAAAATCGGAAAATGTCGATTATCTCGAAAACGGTAAGAGATATCGCAAAAATAATGGATTTTTCGATCCCCTATCGGAATACACACTGTAAATCTATGCAAATTTTGTGTATTTTGAGTGCCAAAAAGACTAAAATCGGAAAAGGTCGATTATCTCGAAAACGGTAAGAGATATCGCAAAAATAATGGAATTTTCGATCCCCTATCGGAATACACCCGGTAAATCTATGCTTCCAAATATAAAAAACAAGTGCTGAATGTCCTAAATTGAAAAAAAAAAAATCTTAAAAATTTTTGTGTATTTTGAGAGCCAAAAATACTAAAATCGGAAAATGTCGATTATCTCGAAAACGGTAAGAGATATCGCAAAAATAATGGATTTTTCGATCCCCTATCGGAATACACACTGTAAATCTATGCAAATTTTGTGTATTTTGAGTGCCAAAAAGACTAAAATCGGAAAAGGTCGATTATCTCGAAAACGGTAAGAGATATCGCAAAAATAATGGAATTTTCGATCCCCTATCGGAATACACCCGGTAAATCTATGCTTCCAAATATAAAAAACAAGTGCTGAATGTCCTAAATTGAAAAAAAAAAAATCTTAAAAAATTTTGTGTATTTTGAGAGCCAAAAAGACTAAAATCGGAAAATGTCGATTATCTCGAAAACGGTAAGAGATATCGCAAAAATAATGGATTTTTCGATCCCCTATCGGAATACACACTGTAAATCTATGCAAATTTTGTGTATTTTGAGTGCCAAAAAGACTAAAATCGGAAAAGGTCGATTATCCCGAAAACGGTAAGAGATATCGCAAAAATAATGGAATTTTCGATCCCCTATCGGAATACACCCGGTAAATCTATGCTTCCAAATATAAAAAACAAGTGCTGAATGTCCTAAATTGAAAAAAAAAAAATCTTAAAAATTTTTGTGAATTTTGAGAGCCAAAAATACTAAAATCGGAAAATGTCGATTATCTCGAAAACGGTAAGAGATATCGCAAAAATAATGGATTTTTCGATCCCCTATCGGAATACACCCGGTAAATCTATGCTTCCAAATATAAAAAACAAGTGCTGAATGTCCTAAATTGAAAAAAAAAAAATCTTAATAAATTTTGTGTATTTTGAGAGCCAAAAAGACTAAAATCGGAAAAGGTCGATTATCTCGAAATCGGTAAGAGATATCGCAAAAATAATGGAATTTTCGATCCCCTATCGGAATACACCCGGTAAATCTATGCTTCCAAATATAAAAAACAAGTGCTGAATGTCCTAAATTGAAAAAAAAAAATCTTAAAAATTTTTGTGTATTTTGAGAGCCAAAAATACTAAAATCGGAAAATGTCGATTATCTCGAAAACGGTAAGAGATATCGCAAAAATAATGGATTTTTCGATCCCCTATCGGAATACACACTGTAAATCTATGCAAATTTTGTGTATTTTGAGTGCCAAAAAGACTAAAATCGGAAAAGGTCGATTATCTCGAAAACGGTAAGAGATATCGCAAAAATAATGGAATTTTCGATCCCCTATCGGAATACACCCGGTAAATCTATGCTTCCAAATATAAAAAACAAGTGCTGAATGTCCTAAATTGAAAAAAAAAAAATCTTAAAAATTTTTGTGTATTTTGAGAGCCAAAAATACTAAAATCGGAAAATGTCGATTATCTCGAAAACGGTAAGAGATATCGCAAAAATAATGGATTTTTCGATCCCCTATCGGAATACACACTGTAAATCTATGCAAATTTTGTGTATTTTGAGTGCCAAAAAGACTAAAATCGGAAAAGGTCGATTATCTCGAAAACGGTAAGAGATATCGCAAAAATAATGGAATTTTCGATCCCCTATCGGAATACACCCGGTAAATCTATGCTTCCAAATATAAAAAACAAGTGCTGAATGTCCTAAATTGAAAAAAAAAAAATCTTAAAAAATTTTGTGTATTTTGAGAGCCAAAAAGACTAAAATCGGAAAATGTCGATTATCTCGAAAACGGTAAGAGATATCGCAAAAATAATGGATTTTTCGATCCCCTATCGGAATACACACTGTAAATCTATGCAAATTTTGTGTATTTTGAGTGCCAAAAAGACTAAAATCGGAAAAGGTCGATTATCCCGAAAACGGTAAGAGATATCGCAAAAATAATGGAATTTTCGATCCCCTATCGGAATACACCCGGTAAATCTATGCTTCCAAATATAAAAAACAAGTGCTGAATGTCCTAAATTGAAAAAAAAAAAATCTTAAAAATTTTTGTGAATTTTGAGAGCCAAAAATACTAAAATCGGAAAATGTCGATTATCTCGAAAACGGTAAGAGATATCGCAAAAATAATGGATTTTTCGATCCCCTATCGGAATACACACTGTAAATCTATGCAAATTTTGTGTATTTTGAGTGCCAAAAAGACTAAAATCGGAAAAGGTCGATTATCTCGAAAACGGTAAGAGATATCGCAAAAATAATGGAATTTTCGATCCCCTATCGGAATACACCCGGTAAAACTATGCTTCCAAATATAAAAAACAAGTGCTGAATGTCCTAAATTGAAAAAAAAAAAAATCTTAAAAAATTTTGTGTATTTTGAGAGCCAAAAATACTAAAATCGGAAAATGTCGATTATCTCGAAAACGGTAAGAGATATCGCAAAAATAATGGATTTTTCGATCCCCTATCGGAATACACACTGTAAATCTATGCAAATTTTGTGTATTTTGAGTGCCAAAAAGACTAAAATCGGAAAAGGTCGATTATCTCGAAAACGGTAAGAGATATCGCAAAAATAATGGAATTTTCGATCCCCTATCGGAATACACCCGGTAAATCTATGCTTCCAAATATAAAAAACAAGTGCTGAATGTCCTAAATTGAAAAAAAAAAAAATCTTAAAAAATTTTGTGTATTTTGAGAGCCAAAACGACTAAAATCGGAAAAGGTCGATTATCTCGAAAACGGTAAGAGATATCGCAAAAATAATGGAATTTTCGATCCCCTATCGGAATACACCCGGTAAATCTATGCTTCCAAATATAAAAAACAAGTGCTGAATGTCCTAAATTGAAAAAAAAAAAATCTTAAAAATTTTTGTGTATTTTGAGAGCCAAAAATACTAAAATCGGAAAATGTCGATTATCTCGAAAACGGTAAGAGATATCGCAAAAATAATTGATTTTTCGATCCCCTATCGGAATGCACACTGTAAAGCTATGCAAATTTTGTGTATTTTGAGTGCCAAAAAGACTAAAATCGGAAAAGGTCGATTATCTCGAAAACGGTAAGAGATATCGCAAAAATAATGGAATTTTCGATCCCCTATCGGAATACACCCGGTAAATCTATGCTTCCAAATATAAAAAACAAGTGCTGAATGTCCTAAATTGAAAAAAAAAAAATCTTAAAAAATTTTGTGTATTTTGAGAGCAAAAAAGACTAAAATCGGAAAATGTCGATTATCTCGAAAACGGTAAGAGATATCGCAAAAATAATGGATTTTTCGATCCCCTATCGGAATACACACTGTAAATCTATGCAAATTTTGTGTATTTTGAGTGCCAAAAAGACTAAAATCGGAAAAGGTCGATTATCTCGAAAACGGTAAGAGATATCGCAAAAATAATGGAATTTTCGATCCCCTATCGGAATACACCCGGTAAATCTATGCTTCCAAATATAAAAAACAAGTGCTGAATGTCCTAAATTGAAAAAAAAAAAATCTTAAAAAATTTTGTGTATTTTGAGAGCCAAAAAGACTAAAATCGGAAAATGTCGATTATCTCGAAAACGGTAAGAGATATCGCAAAAATAATGGATTTTTCGATCCCCTATCGGAATACACACTGTAAATCTATGCAAATTTTGTGTATTTTGAGTGCCAAAAAGACTAAAATCGGAAAAGGTCGATTATCTCGAAAACGGTAAGAGATATCGCAAAAATAATGGAATTTCCGATCCCCTATCGGAATACACCCGGTAAATCTATGCTTCCAAATATAAAAAACAAGTGCTGAATGTCCTAAATTGAAAAAAAAAAAATCTTAAAAAATTTTGTGTATTTTGAGAGCCAAAAAGACTAAAATCGGAAAATGTCGATTATCTCGAAAACGGTAAGAGATATCGCAAAAATAATGGATTTTTCGATCCCCTATCGGAATACACACTGTAAATCTATGCAAATTTTGTGTATTTTGAGTGCCAAAAAGACTAAAATCGGAAAAGGTCGATTATCTCGAAAACGGTAAGAGATATCGCAAAAATAATGGAATTTTCGATCCCCTATCGGTATACACCCGGTAAATCTATGCTTCCAAATATAAAAAACAAGTGCTGAATGTCCTAAATTGAAAAAAAAAAAATCTTAAAAATGTTTGTGTATTTTGAGAGCCAAAAATACTAAAATCGGAAAATGTCGATTATCTCGAAAACGGTAAGAGATATCGCAAAAATAATGGATTTTTCGATCCCCTATCGGAATACACACTGTAAATCTATGCAAATTTTGTGTATTTTGAGTGCCAAAAAGACTAAAATCGGAAAAGGTCGATTATCTCGAAAACGGTAAGAGATATCGCAAAAATAATGGAATTTTCGATCCCCTATCGGTATACACCCGGTAAATCTATGCTTCCAAATATAAAAAACAAGTGCTGAATGTCCTAAATTGAAAAAAAAAAAATCTTAAAAATGTTTGTGTATTTTGAGAGCCAAAAATACTAAAATCGGAAAATGTCGATTATCTCGAAAACGGTAAGAGATATCGCAAAAATAATGGAATTTTCGATCCCCTATCGGAATACAGCCGGTAAATCTATGCTTCCAAATATAAAAAACAAGTGCTGAATGTCCTAAATTGAAAAAAAAAAAATCTTAAAAAATTTTGTGTATTTTGAGAGCCAAAAAGACTAAAATCGGAAAATGTCGAATCTCGAAAACGGTAAGAGACATCGCAAAAATAATGGATTTTTCGATCCCCTATCCGAATACACACAGTAAATCTATGCAAATTTTGTGTATTTTGAGTGCCAAAAAGACTAAAATCGGAAAAGGTCGATTATCTCGAAAACGGTAAGAGATATCGCAAAAATAATGGAATTTTCGATCCCCTATCGGAATACACCCGGTAAATCTATGCTTCCAAATATAAAAAACAAGTGCTGAATGTCCTAAATTGAAAAAAAAAAAATCTTAAAAATTTTTGTGTATTTTGAGAGCCAAAAATACTAAAATCGGAAAATGTCGATTATCTCGAAAACGGTAAGAGATATCGCAAAAATAATGGATTTTTCGATCCCCTATCGGAATACACACTGTAAATCTATGCAAATTTTGTGTATTTTGAGTGCCAAAAAGACTAAAATCGGAAAAGGTCGATTATCTCGAAAACGGTAAGAGATATCGCAAAAATAATGGAATTTTCGATCCCCTATCGGAATACACCCGGTAAATCTATGCTTCCAAATATAAAAAACAAGTGCTGAATGTCCTAAATTGAAAAAAAAAAAAATCTTAAAAAATTTTGTGTATTTTGAGAGCCAAAAAGACTAAAATCGGAAAAGGTCGATTATCTCGAAAACGGTAAGAGATATCGCAAAAATAATGGAATTTTCGATCCCCTATCGGAATACACCCGGTAAATCTATGCTTCCAAATATAAAAAACAAGTGCTGAATGTCCTAAATTGAAAAAAAAAAAATCTTAAAAAATTTTGTGTATTTTGAGAGCCAAAAAGACTAAAATCGGAAAATGTCGATTATCTCGAAAACGGTAAGAGATATCGCAAAAATAATGGATTTTTCGATCCCCTAACGGAATACACACTGTAAATCTATGCAAATTTTGTGTATTTTGAGTGCCAAAAAGACTAAAATCGGAAAAGGTCGATTATCTCGAAAACGGTAAGAGATATCGCAAAAATAATGGAATTTTCGATCCCCTATCGGAATACACCCGGTAAATCTATGCTTCCAAATATAAAAAACAAGTGCTGAATGTCCTAAATTGAAAAAAAAAAAATCTTAAAAATTTTTGTGTATTTTGAGAGCCAAAAATACTAAAATCGGAAAATGTCGATTATCTCGAAAACGGTAAGAGATATCGCAAAAATAATGGATTTTTCGATCCCCTATCGGAATACACACTGTAAATCTATGCAAATTTTGTGTATTTTGAGTGCCAAAAAGACTAAAATCGGAAAAGGTCGATTATCTCGAAAACGGTAAGAGATATCGCAAAAATAATGGAATTTTCGATCCCCGATCGGAATACACCCGGTAAATCTATGCTTCCAAATATAAAAAACAAGTGCTGAATGTCCTAAATTGAAAAAAAAAAAATCTTAAAAAATTTTGTGTATTTTGAGAGCCAAAAAGACTAAAATCGGAAAAGGTCGATTATCTCGAAAACGGTAAGAGATATCGCAAAAATAATGGAATTTTCGATCCCCTATCGGAATACACCCGGTAAATCTATGCTTCCAAATATAAAAAACAAGTGCTGAATGTCCTAAATTGAAAAAAAAAAAATCTTAAAAATTTTTGTGTATTTTGAGAGCCAAAAATACTAAAATCGGAAAATGTCGATTATCTCGAAAACGGTAAGAGATATCGCAAAAATAATGGATTTTTCGATCCCCTATCGGAATACACACTGTAAATCTATGCAAATTTTGTGTATTTTGAGTGCCAAAAAGACTAAAATCGGAAAAGGTCGATTATCTCGAAAACGGTAAGAGATATCGCAAAAATAATGGAATTTTCGATCCCCTATCGGAATACACCCGGTAAATCTATGCTTCCAAATATAAAAAACAAGTGCTGAATGTCCTAAATTGAAAAAAAAAAAATCTTAAAAAATTTTGTGTATTTTGAGAGCCAAAAAGACTAAAATCGGAAAATGTCGATTATCTCGAAAACGGTAAGAGATATCGCAAAAATAATGGATTTTTCGATCCCCTACCGGAATACACACTGTAAATCTATGCAAATTTTGTGTATTTTGAGTGCCAAGAAAGACTAAAATCGGAAAAGGTCGATTATCTCGAAAACGGTAAGAGATATCGCAAAAATAATGGAATTTTCGATCCCCTATCGGAATACACCCGGTAAATCTATGCTTCCAAATATAAAAAAACAAGTGCTGAATGTCCTAAATTGAAAACAAAAAAATCTTAAAAATTTTTGTGTATTTTGAGAGCCAAAAATACTAAAATCGGAAAATGTCGATTATCTCGAAAACGGTAAGAGATATCGCAAAAATAATGGATTTTTCGATCCCCTATCGGAATACACACTGTAAATCTATGCAAATTTTGTGTATTTTGAGTGCCAAAAAGACTAAAATCGGAAAAGGTCGATTATCTCGAAAACGGTAAGAGATATCGCAAAAATAATGGAATTTTCGATCCCCTATCGGAATACACCCGGTAAATCTATGCTTCTAAATATAAAAAACAAGTGCTGAATGTCCTAAATTGAAAAAAAAAAAAATCTTAAAAAATTTTGTGTATTTTGAGAGCCAAAAAGACTAAAATCGGATAAGGTCGATTATCTCGAAAACGGTAAGAGATATCGCAAAAATAATGGAATTTTCGATCCCCTATCGGAATACACCCAGTAAATCTATGCTTCCAAATATAAAAAACAAGTGCTGAATGTCCTAAATTGAAAAAAAAAAAATCTTAAAAATTTTTGTGTATTTTGAGAGCCAAAAATACTAAAATCGGAAAATGTCGATTATCTCGAAAACGGTAAGAGATATCGCAAAAATAATGGATTTTTCGATCCCCTATCGGAATACACACTGTAAATCTATGCAAATTTTGTGTATTTTGAGTGCCAAAAAGACTAAAATCGGAAAAGGTCGATTATCTCGAAAACGGTAAGAGATATCGCAAAAATAATGGAATTTTCGATCCCCTATCGGAATACACCCGGTAAATCTATGCTTCCAAATATAAAAAACAAGTGCTGAATGTCCTAAATTGAAAAAAAAAAAAATCTTAAAAAATTTTGTGTATTTTGAGAGCCAAAAAGACTAAAATCGGAAAAGGTCGATTATCTCGAAAACGGTAAGAGATATCGCAAAAATAATGGAATTTTCGATCCCCTATCGGAATATACCCGGTAAATCTATGCTTCCAAATATAAAAAACAAGTGCTGAATGTCCTAAATTGAAAAAAAAAAAATCTTAAAAATTTTTGTGTATTTTGAGAGCCAAAAATACTAAAATCGGAAAATGTCGATTATCTCGAAAACGGTAAGAGATATCGCAAAAATAATGGATTTTTCGATCCCCTATCGGAATACACACTGTAAATCTATGCAAATTTTGTGTATTTTGAGTGCCAAAAAGACTAAAATCGGAAAAGGTCGATTATCTCGAAAACGGTAAGAGATATCGCAAAAATAATGGAATTTTCGATCCCCTATCGGAATACACCCGGTAAATCTATGCTTCCAAATATAAAAAACAAGTGCTGAATGTCCTAAATTGAAAAAAAAAAATCTTAAAAAATTTTGTGTATTTTGAGAGCCAAAAAGACTAAAATCGGAAAATGTCGATTATCTCGAAAACGGTAAGAGATATCTCAAAAATAATGGATTTTTGGACCCCCAATCGGAATACACACTGTAAATCTATGCAAATTTTGTGTATTTTGAGTGCCAAAAAGACTAAAATCGGAAAAGGTCGATTATCTCGAAAACGGTAAGAGATATCGCAAAAATAATGGAATTTTCGATCCCCTATCGGAATACACCCGGTAAATCTATGCTTCCAAATATAAAAAACAAGTGCTGAATGTCCTAAATTGAAAAAAAAAAAATCTTAAAAAATTTTGTGTATTTTGAGAGCCAAAAATACTAAAATCGGAAAATGTCGATTATCTCGAAAACGGTAAGAGATATCGCAAAAATAATGGATTTTTCGATCCCCTATCGGAATACACCCGGTAAATCTATGCTTCCAAATATAAAAAACAAGTGCTGAATGTCCTAAATTGAAAAAAAAAAAATCTTAAAATTTTTTGTGTATTTTGAGAGCCAAAAATACTAAAATCGGAAAATGTTGATTATCTCGAAAACGGTAAGAGATATCGCAAAAATAATGGATTTTTCGATCCCCTATCGGAATACACACTGTAAATCTATGCAAATTTTGTGTATTTTGAGTGCCAAAAAGACTAAAATCGGAAAAGGTCGATTATCTCGAAAACGGTAAGAGATATCGCAAAAATAATGGAATTTTCGATCCCCTATCGGAATACACCCGGTAAATCTATGCTTCCAAATATAAAAAACAAGTGCTGAATGTCCTAAATTGAAAAAAAAAAATCTTAAAAATTTTTGTGTATTTTGAGAGCCAAAAATACTAAAATCGGAAAATGTCGATTATCTCGAAAACGGTAAGAGATATCGCAAAAATAATGGATTTTTCGATCCCCTATCGGAATACACACTGTAAATCTATGCAAATTTTGTGTATTTTGAGTGCCAAAAAGACTAAAATCGGAAAAGGTCGATTATCTCGAAAACGGTAAGAGATATCGCAAAAATAATGGAATTTTCGATCCCCTATCGGAATACACACTGTAAATCTATGCAAATTTTGTGTATTTTGAGTGCCAAAAAGACTAAAATCGGAAAAGGTCGATTATCTCGAAAACGGTAAGAGATATCGCAAAAATAATGGAATTTTCGATCCCCTATCGGAATACTCCCGGTAAATCTATGCTTCCAAATATAAAAAACAAGTGCTGAATGTCCTAAATTGAAAAAAAAAAAAATCTTAAAAAATTTTGTGTATTTTGAGAGCCAAAAAGACTAAAATCGGAAAAGGTCGATTATCTCGAAAACGGTAAGAGATATCGCAAAAATAATGGAATTTTCGATCCCCTATCGGAATACACCCGGTAAATCTATGCTTCCAAATATAAAAAACAAGTGCTGAATGTCCTAAATTGAAAAAAAAAAAATCTTAAAAATTTTTGTGTATTTTGAGAGCCAAAAATACTAAAATCGGAAAATGTCGATTATCTCGAAAACGGTAAGAGATATCGCAAAAATAATGGATTTTTCGATCCCCTATCGGAATACACACTGTAAATCTATGCAAATTTTGTGTATTTTGAGTGCCAAAAAGACTAAAATCGGAAAAGGTCGATTATCTCGAAAACGGTAAGAGATATCGCAAAAATAATGGAATTTTCGATCCCCTATCGGAATACACCCGGTAAATCTATGCTTCCAAATATAAAAAACAAGTGCTGAATGTCCTAAATTGAAAAAAAAAAAAATCTTAAAAAATTTTGTGTATTTTGAGAGCCAAAAAGACTAAAATCGGAAAATGTCGATTATCTCGAAAACGGTAAGAGATATCGCAAAAATAATGGATTTTTCGATCCCCTATCGGAATACACACTGTAAATCTATGCAAATTTTGTGTATTTTGAGTGCCAAAAAGACTAAAATCGGAAAAGGTCGATTATCTCGAAAACGGTAAGAGATATCGCAAAAATAATGGAATTTTCGATCCCCTATCGGAATACACCCGGTAAATCTATGCTTCCAAATATAAAAAACAAGTGCTGAATGTCCTAAATTGAAAAAAAAAAAATCTTAAAAAATTTTGTGTATTTTGAGAGCCAAAAAGACTAAAATCGGAAAATGTCGATTATCTCGAAAACGGTAAGAGATATCGCAAAAATAATGGATTTTTCGATCCCCTATCGGAATACACACTGTAAATCTATGCAAATTTTGTGTATTTTGAGTGCCAAAAAGACTAAAACCGGAAAATGTCGATTATCTCGAAAACGGTAAGAGATATCGCAAAAATAAAGGATTTTTCGATCCCCTATCGGAATACACACTGTAAATCTATGCAAATTTTGTGTATTTTGAGAGCCAAAAAGACTAAAATCGGAAAATGTCGATTATCTCGAAAACGGTAAGAGATATCGCAAAAATAATGGATTTTTCGATCCCCTATCGGAATACACACTGTAAATCTATGCAAATTTTGTGTATTTTGAGTGCCAAAAAGACTAAAATCGGAAAAGGTCGATTATCTCGAAAACGGTAAGAGATATCGCAAAAATAATGGAATTTTCGATCCCCTATCGGAATACACGCGGTAAATCTATGCTTCCAAATATAAAAAACAAGTGCTGAATGTCCTAAATTGAAAAAAAAAAAAATCTTAAAAAATTTTGTGTATTTTGAGAGCCAAAAAGACTAAAATCGGAAAAGGTCGATTATTTCGAAAACGGTAAGAGATATCGCAAAAATAATGGAATTTTCGATCCCCTATCGGAATACACCCGGTAAATCTATGCTTCCAAATATAAAAAACAAGTGCTGAATGTCCTAAATTGAAAAAAAAAAAATCTTAAAAATTTTAGTGTATTTTGAGAGCCAAAAATACTAAAATCGGAAAATGTCGATTATCTCGAAAACGGTAAGAGATATCGCAAAAATAATGGATTTTTCGATCCCCTATCGGAATACACACTGTAATTCTATGCAAATTTTGTGTATTTTGAGTGCCAAAAAGACTAAAATCGGAAAAGGTCGATTATCTCGAAAACGGTAAGAGATATCGCAAAAATAATGGAATTTTCGATCCCCTATCGGAATACACCCGGTAAATCTATGCTTCCAAATATAAAAAACAAGTGCTGAATGTCCTAAATTGAAAAAAAAAAATCTTAAAAATTTTTGTGTATTTTGAGAGCCAAAAATACTAAAATCGGAAAATGTCGATTATCTCGAAAACGGTAAGAGATATCGCAAAAATAATGGATTTTTCGATCCCCTATCGGAATACACACTGTAAATCTATGCAAATTTTGTGTATTTTGAGTGCCAAAAAGACTAAAATCGGAAAAGGTCGATTATCTCGAAAACGGTAAGAGATATCGCAAAAATAATGGATTTTTCGATCCCCTATCGGAATACACACTGTAAATCTATGCAAATTTTGTGTATTTTGAGTGCCAAAAAGACTAAAATCGGAAAAGGTCGATTATCTCGAAAACGGTAAGAGATATCGCAAAAATAATGGAATTTTCGATCCCCTATCGGAATACACGCGGTAAATCTATGCTTCCAAATATAAAAAACAAGTGCTGAATGTCCTAAATTGAAAAAAAAAAAAATCTTAAAAAATTTTGTGTATTTTGAGAGCCAAAAAGACTAAAATCGGAAAAGGTCGATTATCTCGAAAACGGTAAGAGATATCGCAAAAATAATGGAATTTTCGATCCCCTATCGGAATACACCCGGTAAATCTATGCTTCCAAATATAAAAAACAAGTGCTGAATGTCCTAAATTGAAAAAAAAAAAATCTTAAAAATTTTAGTGTATTTTGAGAGCCAAAAATACTAAAATCGGAAAATGTCGATTATCTCGAAAACGGTAAGAGATATCGCAAAAATAATGGATTTTTCGATCCCCTATCGGAATACACACTGTAATTCTATGCAAATTTTGTGTATTTTGAGTGCCAAAAAGACTAAAATCGGAAAAGGTCGATTAT
The DNA here is from genome assembly GCA_958510855.1 of Rhagonycha lutea. Taxonomy (NCBI): domain Eukaryota; kingdom Metazoa; phylum Arthropoda; class Insecta; order Coleoptera; family Cantharidae; genus Rhagonycha; species Rhagonycha lutea. The sequence goes on along the minus strand of OY294037.1, from coordinate 81,371,190 downwards.
CTCGAAAACGGTAAGAGATATCGCAAAAATAATGGAATTTTCGATCCCCTATCGGAATACACCCGGTAAATCTATGCTTCCAAATATAAAAAACAAGTGCTGAATGTCCTAAATTGAAAAAAAAAAAATCTTAAAAATTTTTGTGTATTTTGAGAGCCAAAAATACTAAAATCGGAAAATGTTGATTATCTCGAAAACGGTAAGAGATATCGCAAAAATAATGGATTTTTCGATCCCCTATCGGAATACACACTGTAAATCTATGCAAATTTTGTGTATTTTGAGTGCCAAAAAGACTAAAATCGGAAAAGGTCGATTATCTCGAAAACGGTAAGAGATATCGCAAAAATAATGGAATTTTCGATCCCCTATCGGAATACACCCGGTAAATCTATGCTTCTAAATATAAAAAACAAGTGCTGAATGTCCTAAATTGAAAAAAAAAAAAATCTTAAAAAATTTTGTGTATTTTGAGAGCCAAAAAGACTAAAATCGGAAAAGGTCGATTATCTCGAAAACGGTAAGAGATATCGCAAAAATAATGGAATTTTCGATCCCCTATCGGAATACACCCAGTAAATCTATGCTTCCAAATATAAAAAACAAGTGCTGAATGTCCTAAATTGAAAAAAAAAAAATCTTAAAAATTTTTGTGTATTTTGAGAGCCAAAAATACTAAAATCGGAAAATGTCGATTATCTCGAAAACGGTAAGAGATATCGCAAAAATAATGGAATTTTCGATCCCCTATCGGAATACACCCGGTAAATCTATGCTTCCAAATATAAAAAACAAGTGCTGAATGTCCTAAATTGAAAAAAAAAAAAATCTTAAAAAATTTTGTGTATTTTGAGAGCCAAAAAGACTAAAATCGGAAAAGGTCGATTATCTCGAAAACGGTAAGAGATATCGCAAAAATAATGGAATTTTCGATCCCCTATCGGAATATACCCGGTAAATCTATGCTTCCAAATATAAAAAACAAGTGCTGAATGTCCTAAATTGAAAAAAAAAAAATCTTAAAAATTTTTGTGTATTTTGAGAGCCAAAAATACTAAAATCGGAAAATGTCGATTATCTCGAAAACGGTAAGAGATATCGCAAAAATAATGGATTTTTCGATCCCCTATCGGAATACACACTGTAAATCTATGCAAATTTTGTGTATTTTGAGTGCCAAAAAGACTAAAATCGGAAAAGGTCGATTATCTCGAAAACGGTAAGAGATATCGCAAAAATAATGGAATTTTCGATCCCCTATCGGAATACACCCGGTAAATCTATGCTTCCAAATATAAAAAACAAGTGCTGAATGTCCTAAATTGAAAAAAAATAATCTTAAAAAATTTTGTGTATTTTGAGAGCCAAAAAGACTAAAATCGGAAAATGTCGATTATCTCGAAAACGGTAAGAGATATCTCAAAAATAATGGATTTTTGGACCCCCAATCGGAATACACACTGTAAATCTATGCAAATTTTGTGTATTTTGAGTGCCAAAAAGACTAAAATCGGAAAAGGTCGATTATCTCGAAAACGGTAAGAGATATCGCAAAAATAATGGAATTTTCGATCCCCTATCGGAATACACCCGGTAAATCTATGCTTCCAAATATAAAAAACAAGTGCTGAATGTCCTAAATTGAAAAAAAAAAAATCTTAAAAAATTTTGTGTATTTTGAGAGCCAAAAAGACTAAAATCGGAAAATGTCGATTATCTCGAAAACGGTAAGAGATATCGCAAAAATAATGGATTTTTCGATCCCCTATCGGAATACACCCGGTAAATCTATGCTTCCAAATATAAAAAACAAGTGCTGAATGTCCTAAATTGAAAAAAAAAAAATCTTAAAAATTTTTGTGTATTTTGAGAGCCAAAAATACTAAAATCGGAAAATGTTGATTATCTCGAAAACGGTAAGAGATATCGCAAAAATAATGGATTTTTCGATCCCCTATCGGAATACACACTGTAAATCTATGCAAATTTTGTGTATTTTGAGTGCCAAAAAGACTAAAATCGGAAAAGGTCGATTATCTCGAAAACGGTAAGAGATATCGCAAAAATAATGGAATTTTCGATCCCCTATCGGAATACACCCGGTAAATCTATGCTTCCAAATATAAAAAACAAGTGCTGAATGTCCTAAATTGAAAAAAAAAAATCTTAAAAATTTTTGTGTATTTTGAGAGCCAAAAATACTAAAATCGGAAAATGTCGATTATCTCGAAAACGGTAAGAGATATCGCAAAAATAATGGATTTTTCGATCCCCTATCGGAATACACACTGTAAATCTATGCAAATTTTGTGTATTTTGAGTGCCAAAAAGACTAAAATCGGAAAAGGTCGATTATCTCGAAAACGGTAAGAGATATCGCAAAAATAATGGAATTTTCGATCCCCTATCGGAATACACACTGTAAATCTATGCAAATTTTGTGTATTTTGAGTGCCAAAAAGACTAAAATCGGAAAAGGTCGATTATCTCGAAAACGGTAAGAGATATCGCAAAAATAATGGAATTTTCGATCCCCTATCGGAATACACCCGGTAAATCTATGCTTCCAAATATAAAAAACAAGTGCTGAATGTCCTAAATTGAAAAAAAAAAAAATCTTAAAAAATTTTGTGTATTTTGAGAGCCAAAAAGACTAAAATCGGAAAAGGTCGATTATCTCGAAAACGGTAAGAGATATCGCAAAAATAATGGAATTTTCGATCCCCTATCGGAATACACCCGGTAAATCTATGCTTCCAAATATAAAAAACAAGTGCTGAATGTCCTAAATTGAAAAAAAAAAAATCTTAAAAATTTTTGTGTATTTTGAGAGCCAAAAATACTAAAATCGGAAAATGTCGATTATCTCGAAAACGGTAAGAGATATCGCAAAAATAATGGATTTTTCGATCCCCTATCGGAATACACACTGTAAATCTATGCAAATTTTGTGTATTTTGAGTGCCAAAAAGACTAAAATCGGAAAAGGTCGATTATCTCGAAAACGGTAAGAGATATCGCAAAAATAATGGAATTTTCGATCCCCTATCGGAATACACCCGGTAAATCTATGCTTCCAAATATAAAAAACAAGTGCTGAATGTCCTAAATTGAAAAAAAAAAAATCTTAAAAAATTTTGTGTATTTTGAGAGCCAAAAAGACTAAAATCGGAAAATGTCGATTATCTCGAAAACGGTAAGAGATATCGCAAAAATAATGGATTTTTCGATCCCCTATCGGAATACACACTGTAAATCTATGCAAATTTTGTGTATTTTGAGTGCCAAAAAGACTAAAATCGGAAAAGGTCGATTATCTCGAAAACGGTAAGAGATATCGCAAAAATAATGGAATTTTCGATCCCCTATCGGAATACACCCGGTAAATCTATGCTTCCAAATATAAAAAACAAGTGCTGAATGTCCTAAATTGAAAAAAAAAAAAATCTTAAAAAATTTTGTGTATTTTGAGAGCCAAAAAGACTAAAATCGGAAAATGTCGATTATCTCGAAAACGGTAAGAGATATCGCAAAAATAATGGATTTTTCGATCCCCTATCGGAATACACACTGTAAATCTATGCAAATTTTGTGTATTTTGAGTGCCAAAAAGACTAAAATCGGAAAAGGTCGATTATCTCGAAAACGGTAAGAGATATCGCAAAAATAATGGAATTTTCGATCCCCTATCGGAATACACCCGGTAAATCTATGCTTCCAAATATAAAAAACAAGTGCTGAATGTCCTAAATTGAAAAAAAAAAAATCTTAAAAAATTTTGTGTATTTTGAGAGCCAAAAAGACTAAAATCGGAAAATGTCGATTATCTCGAAAACGGTAAGAGATATCGCAAAAATAATGGATTTTTCGATCCCCTATCGGAATACACACTGTAAATCTATGCAAATTTTGTGTATTTTGAGTGCCAAAAAGACTAAAACCGGAAAATGTCGATTATCTCGAAAACGGTAAGAGATATCGCAAAAATAAAGGATTTTTCGATCCCCTATCGGAATACACACTGTAAATCTATGCAAATTTTGTGTATTTTGAGAGCCAAAAAGACTAAAATCGGAAAATGTCGATTATCTCGAAAACGGTAAGAGATATCGCAAAAATAATGGATTTTTCGATCCCCTATCGGAATACACACTGTAAATCTATGCAAATTTTGTGTATTTTGAGTGCCAAAAAGACTAAAATCGGAAAAGGTCGATTATCTCGAAAACGGTAAGAGATATCGCAAAAATAATGGAATTTTCGATCCCCTATCGGAATACACGCGGTAAATCTATGCTTCCAAATATAAAAAACAAGTGCTGAATGTCCTAAATTGAAAAAAAAAAAAATCTTAAAAAATTTTGTGTATTTTGAGAGCCAAAAAGACTAAAATCGGAAAAGGTCGATTATTTCGAAAACGGTAAGAGATATCGCAAAAATAATGGAATTTTCGATCCCCTATCGGAATACACACTGTAAATCTATGCAAATTTTGTGTATTTTGAGTGCCAAAAAGACTAAAATCGGAAAAGGTCGATTATCTCGAAAACGGTAAGAGATATCGCAAAAATAATGGAATTTTCGATCCCCTATCGGAATACACCCGGTAAATCTATGCTTCCAAATATAAAAAAGAAGTGCTGAATGTCCTAAATTGAAAAAAAAAAAATCTTAAAAAATTTTGTGTATTTTGAGAGCCAAAAAGACTAAAATCGGAAAATGTCGATTATCTCGAAAACGGTAAGAGATATCGCAAAAATAATGGATTTTTCGATCCCCTATCGGAATACACACTGTAAATCTATGCAAATTTTGTGTATTTTGAGTGCCAAAAAGACTAAAACCGGAAAATGTCGATTATCTCGAAAACGGTAAGAGATATCGCAAAAATAAAGGATTTTTCGATCCCCTATCGGAATACACACTGTAAATCTATGCAAATTTTGTGTATTTTGAGAGCCAAAAAGACTAAAATCGGAAAATGTCGATTATCTCGAAAACGGTAAGAGATATCGCAAAAATAATGGATTTTTCGATCCCCTATCGGAATACACACTGTAAATCTATGCAAATTTTGTGTATTTTGAGTGCCAAAAAGACTAAAATCGGAAAAGGTCGATTATCTCGAAAACGGTAAGAGATATCGCAAAAATAATGGAATTTTCGATCCCCTATCGGAATACACGCGGTAAATTTATGCTTCCAAATATAAAAAACAAGTGCTGAATGTCCTAAATTGAAAAAAAAAAAAATCTTAAAAAATTTTGTGTATTTTGAGAGCCAAAAAGACTAAAATCGGAAAAGGTCGATTATCTCGAAAACGGTAAGAGATATCGCAAAAATAATGGAATTTTCGATCCCCTATCGGAATACACCCGGTAAATCTATGCTTCCAAATATAAAAAACAAGTGCTGAATGTCCTAAATTGAAAAAAAAAAAATCTTAAAAATTTTAGTGTATTTTGAGAGCCAAAAATACTAAAATCGGAAAATGTCGATTATCTCGAAAACGGTAAGAGATATCGCAAAAATAATGGATTTTTCGATCCCCTATCGGAATACACACTGTAATTCTATGCAAATTTTGTGTATTTTGAGTGCCAAAAAGACTAAAATCGGAAAAGGTCGATTATCTCGAAAACGGTAAGAGATATCGCAAAAATAATGGAATTTTCGATCCCCTATCGGAATACACCCGGTAAATCTATGCTTCCAAATATAAAAAACAAGTGCTGAATGTCCTAAATTGAAAAAAAAAAAATCTTAAAAATTTTTGTGTATTTTGAGAGCCAAAAATACTAAAATCGGAAAATGTTGATTATCTCGAAAACGGTAAGAGATATCGCAAAAATAATGGATTTTTCGATCCCCTATCGGAATACACACTGTAAAGCTATGCAAATTTTGTGTATTTTGAGTGCCAAAAAGACTAAAATCGGAAAAGGTCGATTATCTCGAAAACGGTAAGAGATATCGCAAAAATAATGGAATTTTCGATCCCCTATCGGAATACACCCGGTAAATCTATGCTTCCAAATATAAAAAACAAGTGCTGAATGTCCTAAATTGAAAAAAAAAAATCTTAAAAATTTTTGTGTATTTTGAGAGCCAAAAATACTAAAATCGGAAAATGTCGATTATCTCGAAAACGGTAAGAGATATCGCAAAAATAATGGATTTTTCGATCCCCTATCGGAATACACACTGTAAATCTATGCAAATTTTGTGTATTTTGAGTGCCAAAAAGACTAAAATCGGAAAAGGTCGATTATCTCGAAAACGGTAAGAGATATCGCAAAAATAATGGAATTTTCGATCCCCTATCGGAATACACCCGGTAAATCTATGCTTCCAAATATAAAAAACAAGTGCTGAATGTCCTAAATTGAAAAAAAAAAAAATCTTAAAAAATTTTGTGTATTTTGAGAGCCAAAAAGACTAAAATCGGAAAAGGTCGATTATCTCGAAAACGGTAAGAGATATCGCAAAAATAATGGAATTTTCGATCCCCTATCGGAATACACCCGGTAAATCTATGCTTCCAAATATAAAAAACAAGTGCTGAATGTCCTAAATTGAAAAAAAAAAAATCTTAAAAATTTTTGTGTATTTTGAGAGCCAAAAATACTAAAATCGGAAAATGTCGATTATCTCGAAAACGGTAAGAGATATCGCAAAAATAATGGATTTTTCGATCCCCTATCGGAATACACACTGTAAATCTATGCAAATTTTGTGTATTTTGAGTGCCAAAAAGACTAAAATCGGAAAAGGTCGATTATCTCGAAAACGGTAAGAGATATCGCAAAAATAATGGAATTTTCGATCCCCTATCGGAATACACCCGGTAAATCTATGCTTCCAAATATAAAAAACAAGTGCTGAATGTCCTAAATTGAAAAAAAAAAAATCTTAAAAAATTTTGTGTATTTTGAGAGCCAAAAAGACTAAAATCGGAAAATGTCGATTATCTCGAAAACGGTAAGAGATATCGCAAAAATAATGGATTTTTCGATCCCCTATCGGAATACACACTGTAAATCTATGCAAATTTTGTGTATTTTGAGTGCCAAAAAGACTAAAATCGGAAAATGTCGATTATCTCGAAAACGGTAAGAGATATCGCAAAAATAATGGATTTTTCGATCCCCTATCGGAATACACACTGTAAATCTATGCAAATTTTGTGTATTTTGAGTGCCAAAAAGACTAAAATCGGAAAAGGTCGATTATCTCGAAAACGGTAAGAGATATCGCAAAAATAATGGAATTTTCGATCCCCTATCGGAATACACGCGGTAAATCTATGCTTCCAAATATAAAAAACAAGTGCTGAATGTCCTAAATTGAAAAAAAAAAAAATCTTAAAAAATTTTGTGTATTTTGAGAGCCAAAAAGACTAAAATCGGAAAAGGTCGATTATCTCGAAAACGGTAAGAGATATCGCAAAAATAATGGAATTTTCGATCCCCTATCGGAATACACCCGATAAATCTATGCTTCCAAATATAAAAAACAAGTGCTGAATGTCCTAAATTGAAAAAAAAAAAATCTTAAAAATTTTAGTGTATTTTGAGAGCCAAAAATACTAAAATCGGAAAATGTCGATTATCTCGAAAACGGTAAGAGATATCGCAAAAATAATGGATTTTTCGATCCCCTATCGGAATACACACTGTAATTCTATGCAAATTTTGTGTATTTTGAGTGCCAAAAAGACTAAAATCGGAAAAGGTCGATTATCTCGAAAACGGTAAGAGATATCGCAAAAATAATGGAATTTTCGATCCCCTATCGGAATACACCCGGTAAATCTATGCTTCCAAATATAAAAAACAAGTGCTGAATGTCCTAAATTGAAAAAAAAAAAATCTTAAAAATTTTTGTGTATTTTGAGAGCCAAAAATACTAAAATCGGAAAATGTTGATTATCTCGAAAACGGTAAGAGATATCGCAAAAATAATGGATTTTTCGATCCCCTATCGGAATACACACTGTAAATCTATGCAAATTTTGTGTATTTTGAGTGCCAAAAAGACTAAAATCGGAAAAGGTCGATTATCTCGAAAACGGTAAGAGATATCGCAAAAATAATGGAATTTTCGATCCCCTATCGGAATACACCCGGTAAATCTATGCTTCCAAATATAAAAAACAAGTGCTGAATGTCCTAAATTGAAAAAAAAAAATCTTAAAAATTTTTGTGTATTTTGAGAGCCAAAAATACTAAAATCGGAAAATGTCGATTATCTCGAAAACGGTAAGAGATATCGCAAAAATAATGGATTTTTCGATCCCCTATCGGAATACACACTGTAAATCTATGCAAATTTTGTGTATTTTGAGTGCCAAAAAGACTAAAATCGGAAAAGGTCGATTATCTCGAAAACGGTAAGAGATATCGCAAAAATAATGGAATTTTCGATCCCCTATCGGAATACACACTGTAAATCTATGCAAATTTTGTGTATTTTGAGTGCCAAAAAGACTAAAATCGGAAAAGGTCGATTATCTCGAAAACGGTAAGAGATATCGCAAAAATAATGGAATTTTCGATCCCCTATCGGAATACACCCGGTAAATCTATGCTTCCAAATATAAAAAACAAGTGCTGAATGTCCTAAATTGAAAAAAAAAAAAATCTTAAAAAATTTTGTGTATTTTGAGAGCCAAAAAGACTAAAATCGGAAAAGGTCGATTATCTCGAAAACGGTAAGAGATATCGCAAAAATAATGGAATTTTCGATCCCCTATCGGAATACACCCGGTAAATCTATGCTTCCAAATATAAAAAACAAGTGCTGAATGTCCTAAATTGAAAAAAAAAAAATCTTAAAAATTTTTGTGTATTTTGAGAGCCAAAAATACTAAAATCGGAAAATGTCGATTATCTCGAAAACGGTAAGAGATATCGCAAAAATAATGGATTTTTCGATCCCCTATCGGAATACACACTGTAAATCTATGCAAATTTTGTGTATTTTGAGTGCCAAAAAGACTAAAATCGGAAAAGGTCGATTATCTCGAAAACGGTAAGAGATATCGCAAAAATAATGGAATTTTCGATCCCCTATCGGAATACACCCGGTAAATCTATGCTTCCAAATATAAAAAACAAGTGCTGAATGTCCTAAATTGAAAAAAAAAAAAATCTTAAAAAATTTTGTGTATTTTGAGAGCCAAAAAGACTAAAATCGGAAAATGTCGATTATCTCGAAAACGGTAAGAGATATCGCAAAAATAATGGATTTTTCGATCCCCTATCGGAATACACACTGTAAATCTATGCAAATTTTGTGTATTTTGAGTGCCAAAAAGACTAAAATCGGAAAAGGTCGATTATCTCGAAAACGGTAAGAGATATCGCAAAAATAATGGAATTTTCGATCCCCTATCGGAATACACCCGGTAAATCTATGCTTCCAAATATAAAAAACAAGTGCTGAATGTCCTAAATTGAAAAAAAAAAAATCTTAAAAAATTTTGTGTATTTTGAGAGCCAAAAAGACTAAAATCGGAAAATGTCGATTATCTCGAAAACGGTAAGAGATATCGCAAAAATAATGGATTTTTCGATCCCCTATCGGAATACACACTGTAAATCTATGCAAATTTTGTGTATTTTGAGTGCCAAAAAGACTAAAATCGGAAAAGGTCGATTATCTCGAAAACGGTAAGAGATATCGCAAAAATAATGGAATTTTCGATCCCCTATCGGAATACACCCGGTAAATCTATCCTTCCAAATATAAAAAACAAGTGCTGAATGTCCTAAATTGAAAAAAAAAAAATCTTAAAAAATTTTGTGTATTTTGAGAGCCAAAAAGACTAAAATCGGAAAATGTCGATTATCTCGAAAACGGTAAGAGATATCGCAAAAATAATGGATTTTTCGATCCCCTATCGGAATACACACTGTAAATCTATGCAAATTTTGTGTATTTTGAGTGCCAAAAAGACTAAAATCGGAAAAGGTCGATTATCTCGAAAACGGTAAGAGATATCGCAAAAATAATGGAATTTTCGATCCCCTATCGGAATACACCCGGTAAATCTATGCTTCCAAATATAAAAAACAAGTGCTGAATGTCCTAAATTGAAAAAAAAAAAAATCTTAAAAAATTTTGTGTATTTTGAGAGCCAAAAAGACTAAAATCGGAAAAGGTCGATTATCTCGAAAACGGTAAGAGATATCGCAAAAATAATGGAATTTTCGAACCCCTATCGGAATACACCCGGTAAATCTATGCTTCCAAATATAAAAAACAAGTGCTGAATGTCCTAAATTGAAAAAAAAAAAATCTTAAAAATTTTTGTGTATTTTGAGAGCCAAAAATACTAAAATCGGAAAATGTCGATTATCTCGAAAACGGTAAGAGATATCGCAAAAATAATGGATTTTTCGATCCCCTATCGGAATACACACTGTAAATCTATGCAAATTTTGTGTATTTTGAGTGCCAAAAAGACTAAAATCGGAAAAGGTCGATTATCTCGAAAACGGTAAGAGATATCGCAAAAATAATGGAATTTTCGATCCCCTATCGGAATACACCCGGTAAATCTATGCTTCCAAATATAAAAAACAAGTGCTGAATGTCCTAAATTGAAAAAAAAAAAATCTTAAAAAATTTTGTGTATTTTGAGAGCCAAAAAGACTAAAATCGGAAAATGTCGATTATCTCGAAAACGGTAAGAGATATCGCAAAAATAATGGATTTTTCGATCCCCTATCGGAATACACACTGTAAATCTATGCAAATTTTGTGTATTTTGAGTGCCAAAAAGACTAAAATCGGAAAAGGTCGATTATCTCGAAAACGGTAAGAGATATCGCAAAAATAATGGAATTTTCGATCCCCTATCGGAATACACCCGGTAAATCTATGCTTCCAAATATAAAAAACAAGTGCTGAATGTCCTAAATTGAAAAAAAAAAAAATCTTAAAAAATTTTGTGTATTTTGAGAGCCAAAAAGACTAAAATCGGAAAATGTCGATTATCTCGAAAACGGTAAGAGATATCGCAAAAATAATGGATTTTTCGATCCCCTATCGGAATACACACTGTAAATCTATGCAAATTTTGTGTATTTTGAGTGCCAAAAAGACTAAAATCGGAAAAGGTCGATTATCTCGAAAACGGTAAGAGATATCGCAAAAATAATGGAATTTTCGATCCCCTATCGGAATACACCCGGTAAATCTATGCTTCCAAATATAAAAAACAAGTGCTGAATGTCCTAAATTGAAAAAAAAAAAATCTTAAAAAATTTTGTGTATTTTGAGAGCCAAAAAGACTAAAATCGGAAAATGTCGATTATCTCGAAAACGGTAAGAGATATCGCAAAAATAATGGATTTTTCGATCCCCTATCGGAATACACACTGTAAATCTATGCAAATTTTGTGTATTTTGAGTGCCAAAAAGACTAAAACCGGAAAATGTCGATTATCTCGAAAACGGTAAGAGATATCGCAAAAATAAAGGATTTTTCGATCCCCTATCGGAATACACACTGTAAATCTATGCAAATTTTGTGTATTTTGAGAGCCAAAAAGACTAAAATCGGAAAATGTCGATTATCTCGAAAACGGTAAGAGATATCGCAAAAATAATGGATTTTTCGATCCCCTATCGGAATACACACTGTAAATCTATGCAAATTTTGTGTATTTTGAGTGCCAAAAAGACTAAAATCGGAAAAGGTCGATTATCTCGAAAACGGTAAGAGATATCGCAAAAATAATGGAATTTTCGATCCCCTATCGGAATACACGCGGTAAATCTATGCTTCCAAATATAAAAAACAAGTGCTGAATGTCCTAAATTGAAAAAAAAAAAAATCTTAAAAAATTTTGTGTATTTTGAGAGCCAAAAAGACTAAAATCGGAAAAGGTCGATTATCTCGAAAACGGTAAGAGATATCGCAAAAATAATGGAATTTTCGATCCCCTATCGGAATACACCCGGTAAATCTATGCTTCCAAATATAAAAAACAAGTGCTGAATGTCCTAAATTGAAAAAAAAAAAATCTTAAAAATTTTAGTGTATTTTGAGAGCCAAAAATACTAAAATCGGAAAATGTCGATTATCTCGAAAACGGTAAGAGATATCGCAAAAATAATGGATTTTTCGATCCCCTATCGGAATACACACTGTAATTCTATGCAAATTTTGTGTATTTTGAGTGCCAAAAAGACTAAAATCGGAAAAGGTCGATTATCTCGAAAACGGTAAGATATATCGCAAAAATAATGGAATTTTCGATCCCCTATCGGAATACACCCGGTAAATCTATGCTTCCAAATATAAAAAACAAGTGCTGAATGTCCTAAATTGAAAAAAAAAAAATCTTAAAAATTTTTGTGTATTTTGAGAGCCAAAAATACTAAAATCGGAAAATGTTGATTATCTCGAAAACGGTAAGAGATATCGCAAAAATAATGGATTTTTCGATCCCCTATCGGAATACACACTGTAAATCTATGCAAATTTTGTGTATTTTGAGTGCCAAAAAGACTAAAATCGGAAAAGGTCGATTATCTCGAAAACGGTAAGAGATATCGCAAAAATAATGGAATTTTCGATCCCCTATCGGAATACACCCGGTAAATCTATGCTTCCAAATATAAAAAACAAGTGCTGAATGTCCTAAATTGAAAAAAAAAAATCTTAAAAATTTTTGTGTATTTTGAGAGCCAAAAATACTAAAATCGGAAAATGTCGATTATCTCGAAAACGGTAAGAGATATCGCAAAAATAATGGATTTTTCGATCCCCTATCGGAATACACACTGTAAATCTATGCAAATTTTGTGTATTTTGAGTGCCAAAAAGACTAAAATCGGAAAAGGTCGATTATCTCGAAAACGGTAAGAGATATCGCAAAAATAATGGAATTTTCGATCCCCTATCGGAATACACACTGTAAATATATGCAAATTTTGTGTATTTTGAGTGCCAAAAAGACTAAAATCGGAAAAGGTCGATTATCTCGAAAACGGTAAGAGATATCGCAAAAATAATGGAATTTTCGATCCCCTATCGGAATACACCAGGTAAATCTATGCTTCCAAATATAAAAAACAAGTGCTGAATGTCCTAAATTGAAAAAAAAAAAAATCTTAAAAATTTTTGTGTATTTTGAGAGCTAAAAATACTAAAATCGGAAAATGTCGATTATCTCGAAAACGGTAAGAGATATCGCAAAAATAATGGATTTTTCGATCCCCTATCGGCATACACACTGTAAATCTATGCAAATTTTGTGTATTTTGAGTGCCAAAAAGACTAAAATCGGAAAAGGTCGATTATCTCGAAAACGGTAAGAGATATCGCAAAAATAATGGAATTTTCGATCCCCTATCGGAATACACCCGGTAAATCTATGCTTCCAAATATAAAAAACAAGTGCTGAATGTCCTAAATTGAAAAAAAAAAAATCTTAAAAAATTTTGTGTATTTTGAGAGCCAAAAAGACTAAAATCGGAAAATGTCGATTATCTCGAAAACGGTAAGAGATATCGCAAAAATAATGGATTTTTCGATCCCCTATCGGAATACACACTGTAAATCTATGCAAATTTTGTGTATTTTGAGTGCCAAAAAGACTAAAATCGGAAAAGGTCGATTATCTCGAAAACGGTAAGAGATATCGCAAAAATAATGGAATTTTCGATCCCCTATCGGAATACACCCGGTAAATCTATGCTTCCAAATATAAAAAACAAGTGCTGAATGTCCTAAATTGAAAAAAAAAAAAATCTTAAAAAATTTTGTGTATTTTGAGAGCCAAAAAGACTAAAATCGGAAAAGGTCGATTATCTCGAAAACGGTAAGAGATATCGCAAAAATAATGGAATTTTCGATCCCCTATCGGAATACACCCGGTAAATCTATGCTTCCAAATATAAAAAACAAGTGCTGAATGTCCTAAATTGAAAAAAAAAAAATCTTAAAAAATTTTGTGTATTTTGAGAGCCAAAAAGACTAAAATCGGAAAATGTCGATTATCTCGAAAACGGTAAGAGATATCGCAAAAATAATGGATTTTTCGATCCCCTATCGGAATACACACTGTAAATCTATGCAAATTTTGTGTATTTTGAGTGCCAAAAAGACTAAAATCGGAAAAGGTCGATTATCTCGAAAACGGTAAGAGATATCGCAAAAATAATGGAATTTTCGATCCCCTATCGGAATACACCCGGTAAATCTATGCTTCCAAATATAAAAAACAAGTGCTGAATGTCCTAAATTGAAAAAAAAAAAAATCTTAAAAAATTTTGTGTATTTTGAGAGCCAAAAAGACTAAAATCGGAAAATGTCGATTATCTCGAAAACGGTAAGAGATATCGCAAAAATAATGGATTTTTCGATCCCCTATCGGAATACACACTGTAAATCTATGCAAATTTTGTGTATTTTGAGTGCCAAAAAGACTAAAATCGGAAAAGGTCGATTATCTCGAAAACGGTAAGAGATATCGCAAAAATAATGGAATTTTCGATCCCCTATCGGAATACACCCGGTAAATCTATGCTTCCAAATATAAAAAACAAGTGCTGAATGTCCTAAATTGAAAAAAAAAAAATCTTAAAAAATTTTGTGTATTTTGAGAGCCAAAAAGACTAAAATCGGAAAATGTCGATTATCTCGAAAACGGTAAGAGATATCGCAAAAATAATGGATTTTTCGATCCCCTATCGGAATACACACTGTAAATCTATGCAAATTTTGTGTATTTTGAGTGCCAAAAAGACTAAAATCGGAAAAGGTCGATTATCTCGAAAACGGTAAGAGATATCGCAAAAATAATGGAATTTTCGATCCCCTATCGGAATACACCCGGTAAATCTATCCTTCCAAATATAAAAAACAAGTGCTGAATGTCCTAAATTGAAAAAAAAAAAATCTTAAAAAATTTTGTGTATTTTGAGAGCCAAAAAGACTAAAATCGGAAAATGTCGATTATCTCGAAAACGGTAAGAGATATCGCAAAAATAATGGATTTTTCGATCCCCTATCGGAATACACACTGTAAATCTATGCAAATTTTGTGTATTTTGAGTGCCAAAAAGACTAAAATCGGAAAAGGTCGATTATCTCGAAAACGGTAAGAGATATCGCAAAAATAATGGAATTTTCGATCCCCTATCGGAATACACCCGGTAAATCTATGCTTCCAAATATAAAAAACAAGTGCTGAATGTCCTAAATTGAAAAAAAAAAAAATCTTAAAAAATTTTGTGTATTTTGAGAGCCAAAAAGACTAAAATCGGAAAAGGTCGATTATCTCGAAAACGGTAAGAGATATCGCAAAAATAATGGAATTTTCGATCCCCTATCGGAATACACCCGGTAAATCTATGCTTCCAAATATAAAAAACAAGTGCTGAATGTCCTAAATTGAAAAAAAAAAAATCTTAAAAATTTTTGTGTATTTTGAGAGCCAAAAATACTAAAATCGGAAAATGTCGATTATCTCAAAAACGGTAAGAGATATCGCAAAAATAATGGATTTTTCGATCCCCTATCGGAATACACACTGTAAATCTATGCAAATTTTGTGTATTTTGAGTGCCAAAAAGACTAAAATCGGAAAAGGTCGATTATCTCGAAAACGGTAAGAGATATCGCAAAAATAATGGAATTTTCGATCCCCTATCGGAATACACCCGGTAAATCTATGCTTCCAAATATAAAAAACAAGTGCTGAATGTCCTAAATTGAAAAAAAAAAAAATCTTAAAAAATTTTGTGTATTTTGAGAGCCAAAAAGACTAAAATCGGAAAATGTCGATTATCTCGAAAACGGTAAGAGATATCGCAAAAATAATGGATTTTTCGATCCCCTATCGGAATACACACTGTAAATCTATGCAAATTTTGTGTATTTTGAGTGCCAAAAAGACTAAAATCGGAAAAGGTCGATTATCTCGAAAACGGTAAGAGATATCGCAAAAATAATGGAATTTTCGATCCCCTATCGGAATACACCCGGTAAATCTATGCTTCCAAATATAAAAAACAAGTGCTGAATGTCCTAAATTGAAAAAAAAAAAATCTTAAAAAATTTTGTGTATTTTGAGAGCCAAAAAGACTAAAATCGGAAAATGTCGATTATCTCGAAAACGGTAAGAGATATCGCAAAAATAATGGATTTTTCGATCCCCTATCGGAATACACACTGTAAATCTATGCAAATTTTGTGTATTTTGAGTGCCAAAAAGACTAAAATCGGAAAAGGTCGATTATCTCGAAAACGGTAAGAGATATCGCAAAAATAATGGAATTTTCGATGCCCTATCGGAATACACCCGGTAAATCTATGCTTCCAAATATAAAAAACAAGTGCTGAATGTCCTAAATTGAAAAAAAAAAATTCTTAAAAAATTTTGTGTATTTTGAGAGCCAAAAAGACTAAAATCGGAAAATGTCGATTATCTCGAAAACGGTAAGAGATATCGCAAAAATAATGGATTTTTCGATCCCCTATCGGAATACACACTGTAAATCTATGCAAATTTTGTGTATTTTGAGTGCCAAAAAGACTAAAATCGGAAAAGGTCGATTATCTCGAAAACGGTAAGAGATATCGCAAAAATTATGGAATTTTCGATCCCCTATCGGAATACACCCGGTAAATCTATGCTTCCAAATATAAAAAACAAGTGCTGAATGTCCTAAATTGAAAAAAAAAAAATCTTAAAAAATTTTGTGTATTTTGAGAGCCAAAAAGACTAAAATCGGAAAATGTCGATTATCTCGAAAACGGTAAGAGATATCGCAAAAATAATGGATTTTTCGATCCCCTATCGGAATACACACTGTAAATCTATGCAAATTTTGTGTATTTTGAGTGCCAAAAAGACTAAAATCGGAAAAGGTCGATTATCTCGAAAACGGTAAGAGATATCGCAAAAATAATGGAATTTTCGATCCCCTATCGGAATACACCCGGTAAATCTATGCTTCCAAATATAAAAAACAAGTGCTGAATGTCCTAAATTGAAAAAAAAAAAATCTTAAAAAATTTTGTGTATTTTGAGAGCCAAAAAGACTAAAATCGGAAAATGTCGATTATCTCGAAAACGGTAAGAGATATCGCAAAAATAATGGATTTTTCGATCCCCTATCGGAATACACACTGTAAATCTATGCAAATTTTGTGTATTTTGAGTGCCAAAAAGACTAAAATCGGAAAAGGTCGATTATCTCGAAAACGGTAAGAGATATCGCAAAAATAATGAAATTTTCGATCCCCTATCGGAATACACCCGGTAAATCTATGCTTCCAAATATAAAAAACAAGTGCTGAATGTCCTAAATTGAAAAAAAAAAAATCTTAAAAATTTTTGTGTATTTTGAGAGCCAAAAAGACTAAAATCGGAAAATGTCGATTATCTCGAAAACGGTAAGAGATATCGCAAAAATAATGGATTTTTCGATCCCCTATCGGAATACACACTGTAAATCTATGCAAATTTTGTGTATTTTGAGTGCCAAAAAGACTAAAATCGGAAAAGGTCGATTATCTCGAAAACGGTAAGAGATATCGCAAAAATAATGGAATTTTCGATCCCCTATCGGAATACAACCGGTAAATCTATGCTTCCAAATATAAAAAACAAGTGCTGAATGTCCTAAATTGAAAAAAAAAAAATCTTAAAAATTTTTGTGAATTTTGAGAGCCAAAAAGACTAAAATCGGAAAATGTCGATTATCTCGAAAACGGTAAGAGATATCGCAAAAATAATGGATTTTTCGATCCCCTATCGGAATACACACTGTAAATCTATGCAAATTTTGTGTATTTTGAGTGCCAAAAAGACTAAAATCGGAAAAGGTCGATTATCTCGAAAACGGTAAGAGATATCGCAAAAATAATGGAATTTTCGATCCCCTATCGGAATACACCCGGTAAATCTATGCTTCCAAATATAAAAAACAAGTGCTGAATGTCCTATATTGAAAAAAAAAAAATCTTAAAAAATTTTGTGTATTTTGAGAGCCAAAAAGACTAAAATCGGAAAATGTCGATTATCTCGAAAACGGTAAGAGATATCGCAAAAATAATGGATTTTTCGATCCCCTATCGGAATTCACACTGTAAATCTATGCAAATTTTGTGTATTTTGAGTGCCAAAAAGACTAAAATCGGAAAAGGTCGATTATCTCGAAAACGGTAAGAGATATCGCAAAAATAATGGAATTTTCGATCCCCTATCGGAATACACCCGGTAAATCTATGCTTCCAAATATAAAAAACAAGTGCTGAATGTCCTAAATTGAAAAAAAAAAAATCTTAAAAAATTTTGTGAGTTTTGAGAGCCAAAAAGACTAAAATCGGAAAATGTCGATTATCTCGAAAACGGTAAGAGATATCGCAAAAATAATGGATTTTTCGATCCCCTATCGGAATACACACTGTAAATCTATGCAAATTTTGTGTATTTTGAGTGCCAAAAAGACTAAAATCGGAAAAGGTCGATTATCTCGAAAACGGTAAGAGATATCGCAAAAATAATGGAATTTTCGATCCCCTATCGGAAAACACCCGGTAAATCTATGCTTCCAAATATAAAAAACAAGTGCTGAATGTCCTAAATTGAAAAAAAAAAAATCTTAAAAATTTTTGTGTATTTTGAGAGCCAAAAAGACTAAAATCGGAAAATGTCGATTATCTCGAAAACGGTAAGAGATATCGCAAAAATAATGGATTTTTCGATCCCCTATCGGAATACACACTGTAAATCTATGCAAATTTTGTGTATTTTGAGTGCCAAAAAGACTAAAATCGGAAAAGGTCGATTATCTCGAAAACGGTAAGAGATATCGCAAAAATAATGGAATTTTCGATCCCCTATCGGAATACACCCGGTAAATCTATGCTTCCAAATATAAAAAACAAGTGCTGAATGTCCTAAATTGAAAAAAAAAAAATCTTAAAAAATTTTGTGTATTTTGAGAGCCAAAAAGACTAAAATCGGAAAATGTCGATTATCTCGAAAACGGTAAGAGATATCGCAAAAACAATGGATTTTTCGATCCCCTATCGGAATACACACTGTAAATCTATGCAAATTTTGTGTATTTTGAGTGCCAAAAAGACTAAAATCGGAAAAGGTCGATTATCTCGAAAACGGTAAGAGATATCGCAAAAATAATGGAATTTTCGATGCCCTATCGGAATACACCCGGTAAATCTATGCTTCCAAATATAAAAAACAAGTGCTGAATGTCCTAAATTGAAAAAAAAAAAATCTTAAAAAATTTTGTGTATTTTGAGAGCCAAAAAGACTAAAATCGGAAAATGTCGATTATCTCGAAAACGGTAAGAGATATCGCAAAAATAATGGATTTTTCGATCCCCTATCGGAATACACACTGTAAATCTATGCAAATTTTGTGTATTTTGAGTGCCAAAAAGACTAAAATCGGAAAAGGTCGATTATCTCGAAAACGGTAAGAGATATCGCAAAAATAATGGAATTTTCGATCCCCTATCGGAATACACCCGGTAAATCTATGCTTCCAAATATAAAAAACAAGTGCTGAATGTCCTAAATTGAAAAAAAAAAAATCTTAAAAATTTTTGTGTATTTTGAGAGCCAAAAAGACTAAAATCGGAAAATGTCGATTATCTCGAAAACGGTAAGAGATATCGCAAAAATAATGGATTTTTCGATCCCCTGTCGGAATACACACTGTAAATCTATGCAAATTTTGTGTATTTTAAGTGCCAAAAAGACTAAAATCGGAAAAGGTCGATTATCTCGAAAACGGTAAGAGATATCGCAAAAATAATGGAATTTTCGATCCCCTATCGGAATATACCCGGTAAATCTATGCTTCCAAATATAAAAAACAAGTGCTGAATGTCCTAAATTGAAAAAAAAAAAATCTTAAAAAATTTTGTGTATTTTGAGAGCCAAAAAGACTAAAATCGGAAAATGTCGATTATCTCGAAAACGGTAAGAGATATCGCAAAAATAATGGATTTTTCGATCCCCTATCGGAATACACACTGTAAATCTATGCAAATTTTGTGTATTTTGAGTGCCAAAAAGACTAAAATCGGAAAAGGTCGATTATCTCGAAAACGGTAAGAGATATCGCAAAAATAATGGAATTTTCGATCCCCTATCGGAATACACCCGGTAAATCTATGCTTCCAAATATAAAAAACAAGTGCTGAATGTCCTAAATTGAAAAAAAAAAATTCTTAAAAAATTTTGTGTATTTTGAGAGCCAAAAAGACTAAAATCGGAAAATGTCGATTATCTCGAAAACGGTAAGAGATATCGCAAAAATAATGGATTTTTCGATCCCCTATCGGAATACACACTGTAAATCTATGCAAATTTTGTGTATTTTGAGTGCCAAAAAGACTAAAATCGGAAAAGGTCGATTATCTCGAAAACGGTAAGAGATATCGCAAAAATAATGGAATTTTCGATCCCCTATCGGAATACACCCGGTAAATCTATGCTTCCAAATATAAAAAACAAGTGCTGAATGTCCTAAATTGAAAAAAAAAAAATCTTAAAAAATTTTGTGTATTTTGAGAGCCAAAAAGACTAAAATCGGAAAATGTCGATTATCTCGAAAACGGTAAGAGATATCGCAAAAATAATGGATTTTTCGATCCCCTATCGGAATACACACTGTAAATCTATGCAAATTTTGTGTATTTTGAGTGCCAAAAAGACTAAAATCGGAAAAGGTCGATTATCTCGAAAACGGTAAGAGATATCGCAAAAATAATGGAATTTTCGATCCCCTATCGGAATACACCCGGTAAATCTATGCTTCCAAATATAAAAAACAAGTGCTGAATGTCCTAAATTGAAAAAAAAAAATTCTTAAAAAATTTTGTGTATTTTGAGAGCCAAAAAGACTAAAATCGGAAAATGTCGATTATCTCGAAAACGGTAAGAGATATCGCAAAAATAATGGATTTTTCGATCCCCTATCGGAATACACACTGTAAATCTATGCAAATTTTGTGTATTTTGAGTGCCAAAAAGACTAAAATCGGAAAAGGTCGATTATCTCGAAAACGGTAAGAGATATCGCAAAAATAATGGAATTTTCGATCCCCTATCGGAATACACCCGGTAAATCTATGCTTCCAAATATAAAAAACAAGTGCTGAATGTCCTAAATTGAAAAAAAAAAAATCTTAAAAAATTTTGTGTATTTTGAGAGCCAAAAAGACTAAAATCGGAAAATGTCGATTATCTCGAAAACGGTAAGAGATATCGCAAAAATAATGGATTTTTCGATCCCCTATCGGAATACACACTGTAAATCTATGCAAATTTTGTGTATTTTGAGTGCCAAAAAGACTAAAATCGGAAAAGGTCGATTATCTCGAAAACGGTAAGAGATATCGCAAAAATAATGAAATTTTCGATCCCCTATCGGAATACACCCGGTAAATCTATGCTTCCAAATATAAAAAACAAGTGCTGAATGTCCTAAATTGAAAAAAAAAAAATCTTAAAAATTTTTGTGTATTTTGAGAGCCAAAAAGACTAAAATCGGAAAATGTCGATTATCTCGAAAACGGTAAGAGATATCGCAAAAATAATGGATTTTTCGATCCCCTATCGGAATACACACTGTAAATCTATGCAAATTTTGTGTATTTTGAGTGCCAAAAAGACTAAAATCGGAAAAGGTCGATTATCTCGAAAACGGTAAGAGATATCGCAAAAATAATGGAATTTTCGATCCCCTATCGGAATACACCCGGTAAATCTATGCTTCCAAATATAAAAAACAAGTGCTGAATGTCCTAAATTGAAAAAAAAAAAATCTTAAAAATTTTTGTGTATTTTGAGAGCCAAAAAGACTAAAATCGGAAAATGTCGATTATCTCGAAAACGGTAAGAGATATCGCAAAAATAATGGATTTTTCGATCCCCTATCGGAATACACACTGTAAATCTATGCAAATTTTGTGTATTTTGAGTGCCAAAAAGACTAAAATCGGAAAAGGTCGATTATCTCGAAAACGGTAAGAGATATCGCAAAAATAATGGAATTTTCGATCCCCTATCGGAATACACCCGGTAAATCTATGCTTCCAAATATAAAAAACAAGTGCTGAATGTCCTAAATTGAAAAAAAAAAATCTTAAAAAATTTTGTGTATTTTGAGAGCCAAAAAGACTAAAATCGGAAAATGTCGATTATCTCGAAAACGGTAAGAGATATCGCAAAAATAATGGATTTTTCGATCCCCTATCGGAATACACACTGTAAATCTATGCAAATTTTGTGTATTTTGAGTGCCAAAAAGACTAAAATCGGAAAAGGTCGATTATCTCGAAAACGGTAAGAGATATCGCAAAAATAATGGAATTTTCGATCCCCTATCGGAATACACCCGGTAAATCTATGCTTCCAAATATAAAAAACAAGTGCTGAATGTCCTAAATTGAAAAAAAAAAAATCTTAAAAAATTTTGTGTATTTTGAGAGCCAAAAAGACTAAAATCGGAAAATGTCGATTATCTCGAAAACGGTAAGAGATATCGCAAAAATAATGGATTTTTCGATCCCCTATCGGAATACACACTGTAAATCTATGCAAATTTTGTGTATTTTGAGTGCCAAAAAGACTAAAATCGGAAAAGTTCGATTATCTCGAAAACGGTAAGAGATATCGCAAAAATAATGGAATTTTCGATCCCCTATCGGAATACACCCGGTAAATCTATGCTTCCAAATATAAAAAACAAGTGCTGAATGTCCTAAATTGAAAAAAAAAAAATCTTAAAAAATTTTGTGTATTTTGAGAGCCAAAAAGACTAAAATCGGAAAAGGTCGATTATCTCGAAAACGGTAAGAGATATCGCAAAAATAATGGAATTTTCGATCCCCTATCGGAATACACCCGGTAAATCTATGCTTCCAAATATAAAAAACAAGTGCTGAATGTCCTAAATTGAAAAAAAAAAAATCTTAAAAAATTTTGTGTATTTTGAGAGCCAAAAAGACTAAAATCGGAAAATGTCGATTATCTCGAAAACGGTAAGAGATATCGCAAAAATAATGGATTTTTCGATCCCCTATCGGAATACACACTGTAAATCTATGCAAATTTTGTGTATTTTGAGTGCCAAAAAGACTAAAATCGGAAAAGGTCGATTATCTCGAAAACGGTAAGAGATATCGCAAAAATAATGGAATTTTCGATCCCCTATCGGAATACACCCGGTAAATCTATGCTTCCAAATATAAAAAACAAGTGCTGAATGTCCTAAATTGAAAAAAAAAAAATCTTAAAAAATTTTGTGTATTTTGAGAGCCAAAAAGACTAAAATCGGAAAAGGTCGATTATCTCGAAAACGGTAAGAGATATCGCAAAAATAATGGAATTTTCGATCCCCTATCGGAATACACCCGGTAAATCTATGCTTCCAAATATAAAAAACAAGTGCTGAATGTCCTAAATTGAAAAAAAAAAAATCTTAAAAAATGTTGTGTATTTTGAGAGCCAAAAAGACTAAAATCGGAAAATGTCGATTATCTCGAAAACGGTAAGAGATATCGCAAAAATAATGGATTTTTCGATCCCCTATCGGAATACACACTGTAAATCTATGCAAATTTTGTGTATTTTGAGTGCCAAAAAGACTAAAATCGGAAAAGGTCGATTATCTCGAAAACGGTAAGAGATATCGCAAAAATAATGGAATTTTCGATCCCCTATCGGAATACACCCGGTAAATCTATGCTTCCAAATATAAAAAACAAGTGCTGAATGTCCTAAATTGAAAAAAAAAAAATCTTAAAAAATTTTGTGTATTTTGAGAGCCAAAAAGACTAAAATCGGAAAATGTCGATTATCTCGAAAACGGTAAGAGATATCGCAAAAATAATGGAATTTTCGATCCCCTATCGGAATACACCCGGTAAATCTATGCTTCCAAATATAAAAAACAAGTGCTGAATGTCCTAAATTGAAAAAAAAAAAATCTTAAAAAATTTTGTGTATTTTGAGAGCCAAAAAGACTAAAATCGGAAAATGTCGATTATCTCGAAAACGGTAAGAGATATCGCAAAAATAATGGATTTTTCGATCCCCTATCGGAATACACACTGTAAATCTATGCAAATTTTGTGTATTTTGAGTGCCAAGAAGACTAAAATCGGAAAAGGTCGATTATCTCGAAAACGGTAAGAGATATCGCAAAAATAATGGAATTTTCGATCCCCTATCGGAATACACCCGGTAAATCTATGCTTCCAAATATAAAAAACAAGTGCTGAATGTCCTAAATTGAAAAAAAAAAAATCTTAAAAAATTTTGTGTATTTTGAGAGCCAAAAAGACTAAAATCGGAAAATGTCGATTATCTCGAAAACGGTAAGAGATATCGCAAAAATAATGGATTTTTCGATCCCCTATCGGAATACACACTGTAAATCTATGCAAATTTTGTGTATTTTGAGTGCCAAAAAGACTAAAATCGGAAAAGGTCGATTATCTCGAAAACGGTAAGAGATATCGCAAAAATAATGGAATTTTCGATCCCCTATCGGAATACACCCGGTACATCTATGCTTCCATATATAAAAAACAAGTGCTGAATGTCCTAAATTGAAAAAAGAAAAATCTTAAAAAATTTTGTGTATTTTGAGAGCCAAAAAGACTAAAATCGGAAAATGTCGATTATCTCGAAAACGGTAAGAGATATCGCAAAAATAATGGATTTTTCGATCCCCTATCGCAATACACACTGTAAATCTATGCAAATTTTGTGTATTTTGAGTGCCAAAAAGACTAAAATCGGAAAAGGTCGATTATCTCGAAAACGGTAAGAGATATCGCAAAAATAATGGAATTTTCGATCCCCTATCGGAATACACCCGGTAAATCTATGCTTCCAAATATAAAAAACAAGTGCTGAATGTCCTAAATTGAAAAAAAAAAAATCTTAAAAAATTTTGTGTATTTTGAGAGCCAAAAAGACTAAAATCGGAAAAGGTCGATTATCTCGAAAACGGTAAGAGATATCGCAAAAATAATGGAATTTTCGATCCCCTATCGGAATACACCCGGTAAATCTATGCTTCCAAATATAAAAAACAAGTGCTGAATGTCCTAAATTGAAAAAAAAAAAATCTTAAAAAATGTTGTGTATTTTGAGAGCCAAAAAGACTAAAATCGGAAAATGTCGATTATCTCGAAAACGGTAAGAGATATCGCAAAAATAATGGATTTTTCGATCCCCTATCGGAATACACACTGTAAATCTATGCAAATTTTGTGTATTTTGAGTGCCAAAAAGACTAAAATCGGAAAAGGTCGATTATCTCGAAAACGGTAAGAGATATCGCAAAAATAATGGAATTTTCGATCCCCTATCGGAATACACCCGGTAAATCTATGCTTCCAAATATAAAAAACAAGTGCTGAATGTCCTAAATTGAAAAAAAAAAAATCTTAAAAAATTTTGTGTATTTTGAGAGCCAAAAAGACTAAAATCGGAAAATGTCGATTATCTCGAAAACGGTAAGAGATATCGCAAAAATAATGGATTTTTCGATCCCCTATCGGAATACACACTGTAAATCTATGCAAATTTTGTGTATTTTGAGTGCCAAAAAGACTAAAATCGGAAAAGGTCGATTATCTCGAAAACGGTAAGAGATATCGCAAAAATAATGGAATTTTCGATCCCCTATCGGAATACACCCGGTAAATCTATGCTTCCAAATATAAAAAACAAGTGCTGAATGTCCTAAATTGAAAAAAAAAAAATCTTAAATAATTTTGTGTATTTTGAGAGCCAAAAAGACTAAAATCGGAAAATGTCGATTATCTCGAAAACGGTAAGAGATATCGCAAAAATAATGGATTTTTCGGTCCCCTATCGGAATACACACTGTAAATCTATGCAAATTTTGTGTATTTTGAGTGCCAAAAAGACTAAAATCGGAAAAGGTCGATTATCTCGAAATCGGTAAGAGATATCGCAAAAATAATGGAATTTTCGATCCCCTATCGGAATACACCCGGTAAATCTATGCTTCCAAATATAAAAAACAAGTGCTGAATGTCCTAAATTGAAAAAAAAAAAATCTTAAAAAATTTTGTGTATTTTGAGAGCCAAAAAGACTAAAATCGGAAAAGGTCGATTATCTCGAAAACGGTAAGAGATATCGCAAAAATAATGGAATTTTCGATCCTCTATCGGAATACACCCGGTAAATCTATGCTTCCAAATATAAAAAACAAGTGCTGAATGTCCTAAATTGAAAAAAAAAAAATCTTAAAAATTTTTGTGTATTTTGAGAGCCAAAAATACTAAAATCGGAAAATGTCGATTATCTCGAAAACGGTAAGAGATATCGCAAAAATAATGGATTTTTCGATCCCCTATCGGAATACACACTGTAAATCTATGCAAATTTTGTGTATTTTGAGTGCCAAAAAGACTAAAATCGGAAAAGGTCGATTATCTCGAAAACGGTAAGAGATTTCGCAAAAATAATGGTATTTTCGATCCCCTATCGGAATACACCCGGTAAATCTATGCTTCCAAATATAAAAAACAAGTGCTGAATGTCCTAAATTGAAAAAAAAAAAATCTTAAAAAATTTTGTGTATTTTGAGAGCCAAAAAGACTAAAATCGGAAAATGTCGATTATCTCGAAAACGGTAAGAGATATCGCAAAACTAATGGATTTTTCGATCCCCTATCGGAATACACACTGTAAATCTATGCAAATTTTGTGTATTTTGAGTGCCAAAAAGACTAAAATCGGAAAAGGTCGATTATCTCGAAAACGGTAAGAGATATCGCAAAAATAATGGAATTTTCGATCCCCTATCGGAATACACCCGGTAAATCTATGCTTCCAAATATAAAAAACAAGTGCTGAATGTCCTAAATTGAAAAAAAAAAAATCTTAAAAAATTTTGTGTATTTTGAGAGCCAAAAAGACTAAAATCGGAAAAGGTCGATTATCTCGAAAACGGTAAGAGATATCGCAAAAATAATGGAATTTTCGATCCCCTATCGGAATACACCCAGTAAATCTATGCTTCCAAATATAAAAAACAAGTGCTGAATGTCCTAAATTGAAAAAAAAAAAATCTTAAAAATTTTTGTGTATTTTGAGAGCCAAAAAGACTAAAATCGGAAAATGTCGATTATCTCGAAAACGGTAAGAGATATCGCAAAAATAATGGATTTTTCGATCCCCTATCGGAATACACACTGTAAATCTATGCAAATTTTGTGTATTTTGAGTGCCAAAAAGACTAAAATCGGAAAAGGTCGATTATCTCGAAAACGGTAAGAGATATCGCAAAAATAATGGAATTTTCGATCCCCTATCGGATTACACCCGGTAAATCTATGCTTCCAAATATAAAAAACAAGTGCTGAATGTCCTAAATTGAAAAAAAAAAAATCTTAAAAAATTTTGTGTATTTTGAGAGCCAAAAAGACTAAAATCGGAAAATGTCGATTATCTCGAAAACGGTAAGAGATATCGCAAAAATAATGGATTTTTCGGTCCCCTATCGGAATACACACTGTAAATCTATGCAAATTTTGTGTATTTTGAGTGCCAAAAAGACTAAAATCGGAAAAGGTCGATTATCTCGAAATCGGTAAGAGATATCGCAAAAATAATGGAATTTTCGATCCCCTATCGGAATACACCCGGTAAATCTATGCTTCCAAATATAAAAAACAAGTGCTGAATGTCCTAAATTGAAAAAAAAAAAATCTTAAAAAATTTTGTGTATTTTGAGAGCCAAAAAGACTAAAATCGGAAAAGGTCGATTATCTCGAAAACGGTAAGAGATATCGCAAAAATAATGGAATTTTCGATCCTCTATCGGAATACACCCGGTAAATCTATGCTTCCAAATATAAAAAACAAGTGCTGAATGTCCTAAATTGAAAAAAAAAAAATCTTAAAAAATTTTGTGTATTTTGAGAGCCAAAAAGACTAAAATCGGAAAATGTCGATTATCTCGAAAACGGTAAGAGATATCGCAAAAATAATGGATTTTTCGATCCCCTATCGGAATACACACTGTAAATCTATGCAAATTTTGTGTATTTTGAGTGCCAAAAAGACTAAAATCGGAAAAGGTCGATTATCTCGAAAACGGTAAGAGATATCGCAAAAATAATGGAATTTTCGATCCCCTATCGGAATACACCCGGTAAATCTATGCTTCCAAATATAAAAAACAAGTGCTGAATGTCCTAAATTGAAAAAAAAAAAATCTTAAAAATTTTTGTGTATTTTGAGAGCCAAAAATACTAAAATCGGAAAATGTCGATTATCTCGAAAACGGTAAGAGATATCGCAAAAATAATGGATTTTTCGATCCCCTATCGGAATACACACTGTAAATCTATTCAAATTTTGTGTATTTTGAGTGCCAAAAAGACTAAAATCGGAAAAGGTCGATTATCTCGAAAACGGTAAGAGATATCGCAAAAATAATGGAATTTTCGATCCCCTATCGGAATACACCCGGTAAATCTATGCTTCCAAATATAAAAAACAAGTGCTGAATGTCCTAAATTGAAAAAAAAAAAATCTTAAAAAATTTTGTGTATTTTGAGAGCCAAAAAGACTAAAATCGGAAAATGTCGATTATCTCGAAAACGGTAAGAGATATCGCAAAAATAATGGATTTTTCGATCCCCTATCGGAATACACACTGTAAATCTATGCAAATTTTGTGTATTTTGAGTGCCAAAAAGACTAAAATCGGAAAAGGTCGATTATCTCGAAAACGGTAAGAGATATCGCAAAAATAATGGAATTTTCGATCCCCTATCGGAATACACCCGGTAAATCTATGCTTCCAAATATAAAAAACAAGTGCTGAATGTCCTAAATTGAAAAAAAAAAAATCTTAAAAAATTTTGTGTATTTTGAGAGCCAAAAAGACTAAAATCGGAAAATGTCGATTATCTCGAAAACGGTAAGAGATATCGCAAAAATAATGGATTTTTCGATCCCCTATCGGAATACACACTGTAAATCTATGCAAATTTTGTGTATTTTGAGTGCCAAAAAGACTAAAATCGGAAAAGGTCGATTATCTCGAAAACGGTAAGAGATATCGCAAAAATAATGGAATTTTCGATCCCCTATCGGAATACACCCGGTAAATCTATGCTTCCAAATATAAAAAACAAGTGCTGAATGTCCTAAATTGAAAAAAAAAAAATCTTAAAAAATTTTGTGTATTTTGAGAGCCAAAAAGACTAAAATCGGAAAATGTCGATTATCTCGAAAACGGTAAGAGATATCGCAAAAATAATGGATTTTTCGATCCCCTATCGGAATACACACTGTAAATCTATGCAAATTTTGTGTATTTTGAGTGCCAAAAAGACTAAAATCGGAAAAGGTCGATTATCTCGAAAACGGTAAGAGATATCGCAAAAATAATGGAATTTTCGATCCCCTATCGGAATACACCCGGTAAATCTATGCTTCCAAATATAAAAAACAAGTGCTGAATTTCCTAAATTGAAAAAAAAAAAATCTTAAAA
Source organism: Rhagonycha lutea (assembly GCA_958510855.1). NCBI lineage: Eukaryota > Metazoa > Arthropoda > Insecta > Coleoptera > Cantharidae > Rhagonycha > Rhagonycha lutea. The sequence goes on along the minus strand of OY294037.1, from coordinate 81,341,632 downwards.
ATTTTTGTGTATTTTGAGAGCCAAAAATACTAAAATCGGAAAATGTCGATTATCTCGAAAACGGTAAGAGATATCGCAAAAATAATGGATTTTTCGATCCCCTATCGGAATACACACTGTAAATCTATGCAAATTTTGTGTATTTTGAGTGCCAAAAAGACTAAAATCGGAAAAGGTCGATTATCTCGAAAACGGTAAGAGATATCGCAAAAATAATGGAATTTTCGATCCCCTATCGGAATACACCCGGTAAATCTATGCTTCCAAATATAAAAAACAAGTGCTGAATGTCCTAAATTGAAAAAAAAAAAATCTTAAAAAATTTTGTGTATTTTGAGAGCCAAAAAGACTAAAATCGGAAAATGTCGATTATCTCGAAAACGGTAAGAGATATCGCAAAAATAATGGATTTTTCGATCCCCTATCGGAATACACACTGTAAATCTATGCAAATTTTGTGTATTTTGAGTGCCAAAAAGACTAAAATCGGAAAAGGTCGATTATCTCGAAAACGGTAAGAGATATCGCAAAAATAATGGAATTTTCGATCCCCTATCGGAATACACCCGGTAAATCTATGCTTCCAAATATAAAAAACAAGTGCTGAATGTCCTAAATTGAAAAAAAAAAAATCTTAAAAAATTTTGTGTATTTTGAGAGCCAAAAAGACTAAAATCGGAAAATGTCGATTATCTCGAAAACGGTAAGAGATATCGCAAAAATAATGGATTTTTCGATCCCCTATCGGAATACACACTGTAAATCTATGCAAATTTTGTGTATTTTGAGTGCCAAAAAGACTAAAATCGGAAAAGGTCGATTATCTCGAAAACGGTAAGAGATATCGCAAAAATAATGGAATTTTCGATCCCCTATCGGAATACACCCGGTAAATCTATGCTTCCAAATATAAAAAACAAGTGCTGAATGTCCTAAATTGAAAAAAAAAAAATCTTAAAAAATGTTGTGTATTTTGAGAGCCAAAAAGACTAAAATCGGAAAATGTCGATTATCTCGAAAACGGTAAGAGATATCGCAAAAATAATGGATTTTTCGATCCCCTATCGGAATACACACTGTAAATCTATGCAAATTTTGTGTATTTTGAGTGCCAAAAAGACTAAAATCGGAAAAGGTCGATTATCTCGAAAACGGTAAGAGATATCGCAAAAATAATGGAATTTTCGATCCCCTATCGGAATACACCCGGTAAATCTATGCTTCCAAATATAAAAAACAAGTGCTGAATGTCCTAAATTGAAAAAAAAAAAATCTTAAAAAATTTTGTGTATTTTGAGAGCCAAAAAGACTAAAATCGGAAAATGTCGATTATCTCGAAAACGGTAAGAGATATCGCAAAAATAATGGATTTTTCGATCCCCTATCGGAATACACACTGTAAATCTATGCAAATTTTGTGTATTTTGAGTGCCAAAAAGACTAAAATCGGAAAAGGTCGATTATCTCGAAAACGGTAAGAGATATCGCAAAAATAATGGAATTTTCGATCCCCTATCGGAATACACTCGGTAAATCTATGCTTCCAAATATAAAAAACAAGTGCTGAATGTCCTAAATTGAAAAAAAAAAAATCTTAAAAATTTTTGTGTATTTTGAGAGCCAAAAATACTAAAATCGGAAAATGTCGATTATCTCGAAAACGGTAAGAGATATCGCAAAAATAATGGATTTTTCGATCCCCTATCGGAATACACACTGTAAATCTATGCAAATTTTGTGTATTTTGAGTGCCAAAAAGACTAAAATCGGAAAAGGTCGATTATCTCGAAAACGGTAAGAGATATCGCAAAAATAATGGAATTTTCGATCCCCTATCGGAATACACCCGGTAAATCTATGCTTCCAAATATAAAAAACAAGTGCTGAATGTCCTAAATTGAAAAAAAAAAAATCTTAAAAAATTTTGTGTATTTTGAGAGCCAAAAAGACTAAAATCGGAAAATGTCGATTATCTCGAAAACGGTAAGAGATATCGCAAAAATAATGGATTTTTCGATCCCCTATCGGAATACACACTGTAAATCTATGCAAATTTTGTGTATTTTGAGTGCCAAAAAGACTAAAATCGGAAAAGGTCGATTATCTCGAAAACGGTAAGAGATATCGCAAAAATAATGGAATTTTCGATCCCCTATCGGAATACACCCGGTAAATCTATGCTTCCAAATATAAAAAACAAGTGCTGAATGTCCTAAATTGAAAAAAAAAAAATCTTAAAAATTTTTGTGTATTTTGAGAGCCAAAAATACTAAAATCGGAAAATGTCGATTATCTCGAAAACGGTAAGAGATATCGCAAAAATAATGGATTTTTCGATCCCCTATCGGAATACACACTGTAAATCTATGCAAATTTTGTGTATTTTGAGTGCCAAAAAGACTAAAATCGGAAAAGGTCGATTATCTCGAAAACGGTAAGAGATATCGCAAAAATAATGGAATTTTCGATCCCCTATCGGAATACACCCGGTAAATCTATGCTTCCAAATATAAAAAACAAGTGCTGAATGTCCTAAATTGAAAAAAAAAAAAATCTTAAAAAATTTTGTGTATTTTGAGAGCCAAAAAGACTAAAATCGGAAAAGGTCGATTATCTCGAAAACGGTAAGAGATATCGCAAAAATAATGGAATTTTCGATCCCCTATCGGAATACACCCGGTAAATCTATGCTTCCAAATATAAAAAACAAGTGCTGAATGTCCTAAATTGAAAAAAAAAAAATCTTAAAAATTTTTGTGTATTTTGAGAGCCAAAAATACTAAAATCGGAAAATGTCGATTATCTCGAAAACGGTAAGAGATATCGCAAAAATAATGGATTTTTCGATCCCCTATCGGAATACACACTGTAAATCTATGCAAATTTTGTGTATTTTGAGTGCCAAAAAGACTAAAATCGGAAAAGGTCGATTATCTCGAAAACGGTAAGAGATATCGCAAAAATAATGGAATTTTCGATCCCCTATCGGAATACACCCGGTAAATCTATGCTTCCAAATATAAAAAACAAGTGCTGAATGTCCTAAATTGAAAAAAAAAAAAATCTTAAAAAATTTTGTGTATTTTGAGAGCCAAAAAGACTAAAATCGGAAAATGTCGATTATCTCGAAAACGGTAAGAGATATCGCAAAAATAATGGATTTTTCGATCCCCTATCGGAATACACACTGTAAATCTATGCAAATTTTGTGTATTTTGAGTGCCAAAAAGACTAAAATCGGAAAAGGTCGATTATCTCGAAAACGGTAAGAGATATCGCAAAAATAATGGAATTTTCGATCCCCTATCGGAATACACCCGGTAAATCTATGCTTCCAAATATAAACAACAAGTGCTGAATGTCCTAAATTGAAAAAAAAAAAAATCTTAAAAAATTTTGTGTATTTTGAGAGCCAAAAAGACTAAAATCGGAAAAGGTCGATTATCTCGAAAACGGTAAGAGATATCGCAAAAATAATGGAATTTTCGATCCCCTATCGGAATACACCCGGTAAATCTATGCTTCCAAATATAAAAAACAAGTGCTGAATGTCCTAAATTGAAAAAAAAAAAATCTTAAAAATTTTTGTGTATTTTGAGAGCCAAAAATACTAAAATCGGAAAATGTCGATTATCTCGAAAACGGTAAGAGATATCGCAAAAATAATGGATTTTTCGATCCCCTATCGGAATACACACTGTAAATCTATGCAAATTTTGTGTATTTTGAGTGCCAAAAAGACTAAAATCGGAAAAGGTCGATTATCTCGAAAACGGTAAGAGATATCGCAAAAATAATGGAATTTTCGATCCCCTATCGGAATACACCCGGTAAATCTATGCTTCCAAATATAAAAAAAAGTGCTGAATGTCCTAAATTGAAAAAAAAAAAATCTTAAAAAATTTTGTGTATTTTGAGAGCCAAAAAGACTAAAATCGGAAAAGGTCGATTATCTCGAAAACGGTAAGAGATATCGCAAAAATAATGGAATTTTCGATCCCCTATCGGAATACACCCGGTAAATCTATGCTTCCAAATATAAAAAACAAGTGCTGAATGTCCTAAATTGAAAAAAAAAAAATCTTAAAAATTTTTGTGTATTTTGAGAGCCAAAAAGACTAAAATCGGAAAATGTCGATTATCTCGAAAACGGTAAGAGATATCGCAAAAATAATGGATTTTTCGATCCCCTATCGGAATACACACTGTAAATCTATGCAAATTTTGTGTATTTTGAGTGCCAAAAAGACTAAAATCGGAAAAGGTCGATTATCTCGAAAACGGTAAGAGATATCGCAAAAATAATGGAATTTTCGATCCCCTATCGGAATACACCCGGTAAATCTATGCTTCCAAATATAAAAAACAAGTGCTGAATGTCCTAAATTGAAAAAAAAAAAATCTTAAAAAATTTTGTGTATTTTGAGAGCCAAAAATACTAAAATCGGAAAATGTCGATTATCTCGAAAACGGTAAGAGATATCGCAAAAATAATGGATTTTTCGATCCCCTATCGGAATACACACTGTAAATCTATGCAAATTTTGTGTATTTTGAGTGCCAAAAAGACTAAAATCGGAAAAGGTCGATTATCTCGAAAACGGTAAGAGATATCGCAAAAATAATGGAATTTTCGATCCCCTATCGGAATACACCCGGTAAATCTATGCTTCCAAATATAAAAAACAAGTGCTGAATGTCCTAAATTGAAAAAAAAAAAATCTTAAAAATTTTTGTGTATTTTGAGAGCCAAAAATACTAAAATCGGAAAATGTCGATTATCTCGAAAACGGTAAGAGATATCGCAAAAATAATGGATTTTTCGATCCCCTATCGGAATACACACTGTAAATCTATGCAAATTTTGTGTATTTTGAGTGCCAAAAAGACTAAAATCGGAAAAGGTCGATTATCTCGAAAACGGTAAGAGATATCGCAAAAATAATGGAATTTTCGATCCCCTATCGGAATACACCCGGTAAATCTATGCTTCCAAATATAAAAAACAAGTGCTGAATGTCCTAAATTGAAAAAAAAAAAATCTTAAAAAATTTTGTGTATTTTGAGAGCCAAAAAGACTAAAATCGGAAAATGTCGATTATCTCGAAAACGGTAAGAGATATCGCAAAAATAATGGATTTTTCGATCCCCTATCGGAATACACACTGTAAATCTATGCAAATTTTGTGTATTTTGAGTGCCAAAAAGACTAAAATCGGAAAAGGTCGATTATCTCGAAAACGGTAAGAGATATCGCAAAAATAATGGAATTTTCGATCCCCTATCGGAATACACCCGGTAAATCTATGCTTCCAAATATAAAAAACAAGTGCTGAATGTCCTAAATTGAAAAAAAAAAAATCTTAAAAATTTTTGTGTATTTTGAGAGCCAAAAATACTAAAATCGGAAAATGTCGATTATCTCGAAAACGGTAAGAGATATCGCAAAAATAATGGATTTTTCGATCCCCTATCGGAATACACACTGTAAATCTATGCAAATTTTGTGTATTTTGAGTGCCAAAAAGACTAAAATCGGAAAAGGTCGATTATCTCGAAAACGGTAAGAGATATCGCAAAAATAATGGAATTTTCGATCCCCTATCGGAATACACCCGGTAAATCTATGCTTCCAAATATAAAAAACAAGTGCTGAATGTCCTAAATTGAAAAAAAAAAAATCTTAAAAAATTTTGTGTATTTTGAGAGCCAAAAAGACTAAAATCGGAAAATGTCGATTATCTCGAAAACGGTAAGAGATATCGCAAAAATAATGGATTTTTCGATCCCCTATCGGAATACACACTGTAAATCTATGCAAATTTTGTGTATTTTGAGTGCCAAAAAGACTAAAATCGGAAAAGGTCGATTATCTCGAAAACGGTAAGAGATATCGCAAAAATAATGGAATTTTCGATCCCCTATCGGAATACACCCGGTAAATCTATGCTTTCAAATATAAAAAACAAGTGCTGAATGTCCTAAATTGAAAAAAAAAAAATCTTAAAAATTTTTGTGTATTTTGAGAGCCAAAAATACTAAAATCGGAAAATGTCGATTATCTCGAAAACGGTAAGAGATATCGCAAAAATAATGGATTTTTCGATCCCCTATCGGAATACACACTGTAAATCTATGCAAATTTTGTGTATTTTGAGTGCCAAAAAGACTAAAATCGGAAAAGGTCGATTATCTCGAAAACGGTAAGAGATATCGCAAAAATAATGGAATTTTCGATCCCCTATCGGAATACACCCGGTAAATCTATGCTTCCAAATATAAAAAACAAGTGCTGAATGTCCTAAATTGAAAAAAAAAAAAATCTTAAAAAATTTTGTGTATTTTGAGAGCCAAAAAGACTAAAATCGGAAAAGGTCGATTATCTCGAAAACGGTAAGAGATATCGCAAAAATAATGGAATTTTCGATCCCCTATCGGAATACACCCGGTAAATCTATGCTTCCAAATATAAAAAACAAGTGCTGAATGTCCTAAATTGAAAAAAAAAAAATCTTAAAAATTTTTGTGTATTTTGAGAGCCAAAAATACTAAAATCGGAAAATGTCGATTATCTCGAAAACGGTAAGAGATATCGCAAAAATAATGGATTTTTCGATCCCCTATCGGAATACACACTGTAAATCTATGCAAATTTTGTGTATTTTGAGTGCCAAAAAGACTAAAATCGGAAAAGGTCGATTATCTCGAAAACGGTAAGAGATATCGCAAAAATAATGGAATTTTCGATCCCCTATCGGAATACACCCGGTAAATCTATGCTTCCAAATATAAAAAACAAGTGCTGAATGTCCTAAATTGAAAAAAAAAAAATCTTAAAAAATTTTGTGTATTTTGAGAGCCAAAAAGACTAAAATCGGAAAATGTCGATTATCTCGAAAACGGTAAGAGATATCGCAAAAATAATGGATTTTTCGATCCCCTATCGGAATACACACTGTAAATCTATGCAAATTTTGTGTATTTTGAGTGCCAAAAAGACTAAAATCGGAAAAGGTCGATTATCTCGAAAACGGTAAGAGATATCGCAAAAATAATGGAATTTTCGATCCCCTATCGGAATACACCCGGTAAATCTATGCTTCCAAATATAAAAAACAAGTGCTGAATGTCCTAAATTGAAAAAAAAAAAATCTTAAAAATTTTTGTGTATTTTGAGAGCCAAAAATACTAAAATCGGAAAATGTCGATTATCTCGAAAACGGTAAGAGATATCGCAAAAATAATGGATTTTTCGATCCCCTATCGGAATACACACTGTAAATCTATGCAAATTTTGTGTATTTTGAGTGCCAAAAAGACTAAAATCGGAAAAGGTCGATTATCTCGAAAACGGTAAGAGATATCGCAAAAATAATGGAATTTTCGATCCCCTATCGGAATACACCCGGTAAATCTATGCTTCCAAATATAAAAAACAAGTGCTGAATGTCCTAAATTGAAAAAAAAAAAAATCTTAAAAAATTTTGTGTATTTTGAGAGCCAAAAAGACTAAAATCGGAAAAGGTCGATTATCTCGAAAACGGTAAGAGATATCGCAAAAATAATGGAATTTTCGATCCCCTATCGGAATACACCCAGTAAATCTATGCTTCCAAATATAAAAAACAAGTGCTGAATGTCCTAAATTGAAAAAAAAAAAATCTTAAAAATTTTTGTGTATTTTGAGAGCCAAAAATACTAAAATCGGAAAATGTCGATTATCTCGAAAACGGTAAGAGATATCGCAAAAATAATGGATTTTTCGATCCCCTATCGGAATACACACTGTAAATTTATGCAAATTTTGTGTATTTTGAGTGCCAAAAAGACTAAAATCGGAAAAGGTCGATTATCTCGAAAACGGTAAGAGATATCGCAAAAATAATGGAATTTTCGATCCCCTATCGGAATACACCCGGTAAATCTATGCTTCCAAATATAAAAAACAAGTGCTGAATGTCCTAAATTGAAAAAAAAAAAATCTTAAAAAATTTTGTGTATTTTGAGAGCCAAAAATACTAAAATCGGAAAATGTCGATTATCTCGAAAACGGTAAGAGATATCGCAAAAATAATGGATTTTTCGATCCCCTATCGGAATACACACTGTAAATCTATGCAAATTTTGTGTATTTTGAGTGCCAAAAAGACTAAAATCGGAAAAGGTCGATTATCTCGAAAACGGTAAGAGATATCGCAAAAATAATGGAATTTTCGATCCCCTATCGGAATACACCCGGTAAATCTATGCTTCCAAATATAAAAAACAAGTGCTGAATGTCCTAAATTGAAAAAAAAAAAATCTTAAAAATTTTTGTGTATTTTGAGAGCCAAAAATACTAAAATCGGAAAATGTCGATTATCTCGAAAACGGTAAGAGATATCGCAAAAATAATGGATTTTTCGATCCCCTATCGGAATACACACTGTAAATCTATGCAAATTTTGTGTATTTTGAGTGCCAAAAAGACTAAAATCGGAAAAGGTCGATTATCTCGAAAACGGTAAGAGATATCGCAAAAATAATGGAATTTTCGATCCCCTATCGGAATACACCCGGTAAATCTATGCTTCCAAATATAAAAAACAAGTGCTGAATGTCCTAAATTGAAAAAAAAAAAATCTTAAAAAATTTTGTGTATTTTGAGAGCCAAAAAGACTAAAATCGGAAAATGTCGATTATCTCGAAAACGGTAAGAGATATCGCAAAAATAATGGATTTTTCGATCCCCTATCGGAATACACACTGTAAATCTATGCAAATTTTGTGTATTTTGAGTGCCAAAAAGACTAAAATCGGAAAAGGTCGATTATCTCGAAAACGGTAAGAGATATCGCAAAAATAATGGAATTTTCGATCCCCTATCGGAATACACCCGGTAAATCTATGCTTCCAAATATAAAAAACAAGTGCTGAATGTCCTAAATTGAAAAAAAAAAAATCTTAAAAATTTTTGTGTATTTTGAGAGCCAAAAATACTAAAATCGGAAAATGTCGATTATCTCGAAAACGGTAAGAGATATCGCAAAAATAATGGATTTTTCGATCCCCTATCGGAATACACACTGTAAATCTATGCAAATTTTGTGTATTTTGAGTGCCAAAAAGACTAAAATCGGAAAAGGTCGATTATCTCGAAAACGGTAAGAGATATCGCAAAAATAATGGAATTTTCGATCCCCTATCGGAATACACCCGGTAAATCTATGCTTCCAAATATAAAAAACAAGTGCTGAATGTCCTAAATTGAAAAAAAAAAAAATCTTAAAAAATTTTGTGTATTTTGAGAGCCAAAAAGACTAAAATCGGAAAAGGTCGATTATCTCGAAAACGGTAAGAGATATCGCAAAAATAATGGAATTTTCGATCCCCTATCGGAATACACCCGGTAAATCTATGCTTCCAAATATAAAAAACAAGTGCTGAATGTCCTAAATTGAAAAAAAAAAAATCTTAAAAATTTTTGTGTATTTTGAGAGCCAAAAATACTAAAATCGGAAAATGTCGATTATCTCGAAAACGGTAAGAGATATCGCAAAAATAATGGATTTTTCGATCCCCTATCGGAATACACACTGTAAATCTATGCAAATTTTGTGTATTTTGAGTGCCAAAAAGACTAAAATCGGAAAAGGTCGATTATCTCGAAAACGGTAAGAGATATCGCAAAAATAATGGAATTTTCGATCCCCTATCGGAATACACCCGGTAAATCTATGCTTCCAAATATAAAAAACAAGTGCTGAATGTCCTAAATTGAAAAAAAAAAAAATCTTAAAAAATTTTGTGTATTTTGAGAGCCAAAAAGACTAAAATCGGAAAATGTCGATTATCTCGAAAACGGTAAGAGATATCGCAAAAATAATGGATTTTTCGATCCCCTATCGGAATACACACTGTAAATCTATGCAAATTTTGTGTATTTTGAGTGCCAAAAAGACTAAAATCGGAAAAGGTCGATTATCTCGAAAACGGTAAGAGATATCGCAAAAATAATGGAATTTTCGATCCCCTATCGGAATACACCCGGTAAATCTATGCTTCCAAATATAAACAACAAGTGCTGAATGTCCTAAATTGAAAAAAAAAAAAATCTTAAAAAATTTTGTGTATTTTGAGAGCCAAAAAGACTAAAATCGGAAAAGGTCGATTATCTCGAAAACGGTAAGAGATATCGCAAAAATAATGGAATTTTCGATCCCCTATCGGAATACACCCGGTAAATCTATGCTTCCAAATATAAAAAACAAGTGCTGAATGTCCTAAATTGAAAAAAAAAAAATCTTAAAAATTTTTGTGTATTTTGAGAGCCAAAAATACTAAAATCGGAAAATGTCGATTATCTCGAAAACGGTAAGAGATATCGCAAAAATAATGGATTTTTCGATCCCCTATCGGAATACACACTGTAAATCTATGCAAATTTTGTGTATTTTGAGTGCCAAAAAGACTAAAATCGGAAAAGGTCGATTATCTCGAAAACGGTAAGAGATATCGCAAAAATAATGGAATTTTCGATCCCCTATCGGAATACACCCGGTAAATCTATGCTTCCAAATATAAAAAAAAGTGCTGAATGTCCTAAATTGAAAAAAAAAAAATCTTAAAAAATTTTGTGTATTTTGAGAGCCAAAAAGACTAAAATCGGAAAAGGTCGATTATCTCGAAAACGGTAAGAGATATCGCAAAAATAATGGAATTTTCGATCCCCTATCGGAATACACCCGGTAAATCTATGCTTCCAAATATAAAAAACAAGTGCTGAATGTCCTAAATTGAAAAAAAAAAAATCTTAAAAATTTTTGTGTATTTTGAGAGCCAAAAAGACTAAAATCGGAAAATGTCGATTATCTCGAAAACGGTAAGAGATATCGCAAAAATAATGGATTTTTCGATCCCCTATCGGAATACACACTGTAAATCTATGCAAATTTTGTGTATTTTGAGTGCCAAAAAGACTAAAATCGGAAAAGGTCGATTATCTCGAAAACGGTAAGAGATATCGCAAAAATAATGGAATTTTCGATCCCCTATCGGAATACACCCGGTAAATCTATGCTTCCAAATATAAAAAACAAGTGCTGAATGTCCTAAATTGAAAAAAAAAAAATCTTAAAAAATTTTGTGTATTTTGAGAGCCAAAAATACTAAAATCGGAAAATGTCGATTATCTCGAAAACGGTAAGAGATATCGCAAAAATAATGGATTTTTCGATCCCCTATCGGAATACACACTGTAAATCTATGCAAATTTTGTGTATTTTGAGTGCCAAAAAGACTAAAATCGGAAAAGGTCGATTATCTCGAAAACGGTAAGAGATATCGCAAAAATAATGGAATTTTCGATCCCCTATCGGAATACACCCGGTAAATCTATGCTTCCAAATATAAAAAACAAGTGCTGAATGTCCTAAATTGAAAAAAAAAAAATCTTAAAAATTTTTGTGTATTTTGAGAGCCAAAAATACTAAAATCGGAAAATGTCGATTATCTCGAAAACGGTAAGAGATATCGCAAAAATAATGGATTTTTCGATCCCCTATCGGAATACACACTGTAAATCTATGCAAATTTTGTGTATTTTGAGTGCCAAAAAGACTAAAATCGGAAAAGGTCGATTATCTCGAAAACGGTAAGAGATATCGCAAAAATAATGGAATTTTCGATCCCCTATCGGAATACACCCGGTAAATCTATGCTTCCAAATATAAAAAACAAGTGCTGAATGTCCTAAATTGAAAAAAAAAAAATCTTAAAAAATTTTGTGTATTTTGAGAGCCAAAAAGACTAAAATCGGAAAATGTCGATTATCTCGAAAACGGTAAGAGATATCGCAAAAATAATGGATTTTTCGATCCCCTATCGGAATACACACTGTAAATCTATGCAAATTTTGTGTATTTTGAGTGCCAAAAAGACTAAAATCGGAAAAGGTCGATTATCTCGAAAACGGTAAGAGATATCGCAAAAATAATGGAATTTTCGATCCCCTATCGGAATACACCCGGTAAATCTATGCTTCCAAATATAAAAAACAAGTGCTGAATGTCCTAAATTGAAAAAAAAAAATCTTAAAAATTTTTGTGTATTTTGAGAGCCAAAAATACTAAAATCGGAAAATGTCGATTATCTCGAAAACGGTAAGAGATATCGCAAAAATAATGGATTTTTCGATCCCCTATCGGAATACACACTGTAAATCTATGCAAATTTTGTGTATTTTGAGTGCCAAAAAGACTAAAATCGGAAAAGGTCGATTATCTCGAAAACGGTAAGAGATATCGCAAAAATAATGGAATTTTCGATCCCCTATCGGAATACACCCGGTAAATCTATGCTTCCAAATATAAAAAACAAGTGCTGAATGTCCTAAATTGAAAAAAAAAAAATCTTAAAAAATTTTGTGTATTTTGAGAGCCAAAAAGACTAAAATCGGAAAATGTCGATTATCTCGAAAACGGTAAGAGATATCGCAAAAATAATGGATTTTTCGATCCCCTATCGGAATACACACTGTAAATCTATGCAAATTTTGTGTATTTTGAGTGCCAAAAAGACTAAAATCGGAAAAGGTCGATTATCTCGAAAACGGTAAGAGATATCGCAAAAATAATGGAATTTTCGATCCCCTATCGGAATACACCCGGTAAATCTATGCTTTCAAATATAAAAAACAAGTGCTGAATGTCCTAAATTGAAAAAAAAAAAATCTTAAAAATTTTTGTGTATTTTGAGAGCCAAAAATACTAAAATCGGAAAATGTCGATTATCTCGAAAACGGTAAGAGATATCGCAAAAATAATGGATTTTTCGATCCCCTATCGGAATACACACTGTAAATCTATGCAAATTTTGTGTATTTTGAGTGCCAAAAAGACTAAAATCGGAAAAGGTCGATTATCTCGAAAACGGTAAGAGATATCGCAAAAATAATGGAATTTTCGATCCCCTATCGGAATACACCCGGTAAATCTATGCTTCCAAATATAAAAAACAAGTGCTGAATGTCCTAAATTGAAAAAAAAAAAAATCTTAAAAAATTTTGTGTATTTTGAGAGCCAAAAAGACTAAAATCGGAAAAGGTCGATTATCTCGAAAACGGTAAGAGATATCGCAAAAATAATGGAATTTTCGATCCCCTATCGGAATACACCCGGTAAATCTATGCTTCCAAATATAAAAAACAAGTGCTGAATGTCCTAAATTGAAAAAAAAAAAATCTTAAAAATTTTTGTGTATTTTGAGAGCCAAAAATACTAAAATCGGAAAATGTCGATTATCTCGAAAACGGTAAGAGATATCGCAAAAATAATGGATTTTTCGATCCCCTATCGGAATACACACTGTAAATCTATGCAAATTTTGTGTATTTTGAGTGCCAAAAAGACTAAAATCGGAAAAGGTCGATTATCTCGAAAACGGTAAGAGATATCGCAAAAATAATGGAATTTTCGATCCCCTATCGGAATACACCCGGTAAATCTATGCTTCCAAATATAAAAAACAAGTGCTGAATGTCCTAAATTGAAAAAAAAAAAATCTTAAAAAATTTTGTGTATTTTGAGAGCCAAAAAGACTAAAATCGGAAAATGTCGATTATCTCGAAAACGGTAAGAGATATCGCAAAAATAATGGATTTTTCGATCCCCTATCGGAATACACACTGTAAATCTATGCAAATTTTGTGTATTTTGAGTGCCAAAAAGACTAAAATCGGAAAAGGTCGATTATCTCGAAAACGGTAAGAGATATCGCAAAAATAATGGAATTTTCGATCCCCTATCGGAATACACCCGGTAAATCTATGCTTCCAAATATAAAAAACAAGTGCTGAATGTCCTAAATTGAAAAAAAAAAAATCTTAAAAATTTTTGTGTATTTTGAGAGCCAAAAATACTAAAATCGGAAAATGTCGATTATCTCGAAAACGGTAAGAGATATCGCAAAAATAATGGATTTTTCGATCCCCTATCGGAATACACACTGTAAATCTATGCAAATTTTGTGTATTTTGAGTGCCAAAAAGACTAAAATCGGAAAAGGTCGATTATCTCGAAAACGGTAAGAGATATCGCAAAAATAATGGAATTTTCGATCCCCTATCGGAATACACCCGGTAAATCTATGCTTCCAAATATAAAAAACAAGTGCTGAATGTCCTAAATTGAAAAAAAAAAAAATCTTAAAAAATTTTGTGTATTTTGAGAGCCAAAAAGACTAAAATCGGAAAAGGTCGATTATCTCGAAAACGGTAAGAGATATCGCAAAAATAATGGAATTTTCGATCCCCTATCGGAATACACCCAGTAAATCTATGCTTCCAAATATAAAAAACAAGTGCTGAATGTCCTAAATTGAAAAAAAAAAAATCTTAAAAATTTTTGTGTATTTTGAGAGCCAAAAATACTAAAATCGGAAAATGTCGATTATCTCGAAAACGGTAAGAGATATCGCAAAAATAATGGATTTTTCGATCCCCTATCGGAATACACACTGTAAATTTATGCAAATTTTGTGTATTTTGAGTGCCAAAAAGACTAAAATCGGAAAAGGTCGATTATCTCGAAAACGGTAAGAGATATCGCAAAAATAATGGAATTTTCGATCCCCTATCGGAATACACCCGGTAAATCTATGCTTCCAAATATAAAAAACAAGTGCTGAATGTCCTAAATTGAAAAAAAAAAAATCTTAAAAAATTTTGTGTATTTTGAGAGCCAAAAATACTAAAATCGGAAAATGTCGATTATCTCGAAAACGGTAAGAGATATCGCAAAAATAATGGATTTTTCGATCCCCTATCGGAATACACACTGTAAATCTATGCAAATTTTGTGTATTTTGAGTGCCAAAAAGACTAAAATCGGAAAAGGTCGATTATCTCGAAAACGGTAAGAGATATCGCAAAAATAATGGAATTTTCGATCCCCTATCGGAATACACCCGGTAAATCTATGCTTCCAAATATAAAAAACAAGTGCTGAATGTCCTAAATTGAAAAAAAAAAAATCTTAAAAATTTTTGTGTATTTTGAGAGCCAAAAATACTAAAATCGGAAAATGTCGATTATCTCGAAAACGGTAAGAGATATCGCAAAAATAATGGATTTTTCGATCCCCTATCGGAATACACACTGTAAATCTATGCAAATTTTGTGTATTTTGAGTGCCAAAAAGACTAAAATCGGAAAAGGTCGATTATCTCGAAAACGGTAAGAGATATCGCAAAAATAATGGAATTTTCGATCCCCTATCGGAATACACCCGGTAAATCTATGCTTCCAAATATAAAAAACAAGTGCTGAATGTCCTAAATTGAAAAAAAAAAAATCTTAAAAAATTTTGTGTATTTTGAGAGCCAAAAAGACTAAAATCGGAAAATGTCGATTATCTCGAAAACGGTAAGAGATATCGCAAAAATAATGGATTTTTCGATCCCCTATCGGAATACACACTGTAAATCTATGCAAATTTTGTGTATTTTGAGTGCCAAAAAGACTAAAATCGGAAAAGGTCGATTATCTCGAAAACGGTAAGAGATATCGCAAAAATAATGGAATTTTCGATCCCCTATCGGAATACACCCGGTAAATCCATGCTTCCAAATATAAAAAACAAGTGCTGAATGTCCTAAATTGAAAAAAAAAAAATCTTAAAAATTTTTGTGTATTTTGAGAGCCAAAAATACTAAAATCGGAAAATGTCGATTATCTCGAAAACGGTAAGAGATATCGCAAAAATAATGGATTTTTCGATCCCCTATCGGAATACACACTGTAAATCTATGCAAATTTTGTGTATTTTGAGTGCCAAAAAGACTAAAATCGGAAAAGGTCGATTATCTCGAAAACGGTAAGAGATATCGCAAAAATAATGGAATTTTCGATCCCCTATCGGAATACACCCGGTAAATCTATGCTTCCAAATATAAAAAACAAGTGCTGAATGTCCTAAATTGAAAAAAAAAAAATCTTAAAAAATTTTGTGTATTTTGAGAGCCAAAAAGACTAAAATCGGAAAATGTCGATTATCTCGAAAACGGTAAGAGATATCGCAAAAATAATGGATTTTTCGATCCCCTATCGGAATACACACTGTAAATCTATGCAAATTTTGTGTATTTTGAGTGCCAAAAAGACTAAAATCGGAAAAGGTCGATTATCTCGAAAACGGTAAGAGATATCGCAAAAATAATGGAATTTTCGATCCCCTATCGGAATACACCCGGTAAATCTATGCTTTCAAATATAAAAAACAAGTGCTGAATGTCCTAAATTGAAAAAAAAAAAATCTTAAAAATTTTTGTGTATTTTGAGAGCCAAAAATACTAAAATCGGAAAATGTCGATTATCTCGAAAACGGTAAGAGATATCGCAAAAATAATGGATTTTTCGATCCCCTATCGGAATACACACTGTAAATCTATGCAAATTTTGTGTATTTTGAGTGCCAAAAAGACTAAAATCGGAAAAGGTCGATTATCTCGAAAACGGTAAGAGATATCGCAAAAATAATGGAATTTTCGATCCCCTATCGGAATACACCCGGTAAATCTATGCTTCCAAATATAAAAAACAAGTGCTGAATGTCCTAAATTGAAAAAAAAAAAAATCTTAAAAAATTTTGTGTATTTTGAGAGCCAAAAAGACTAAAATCGGAAAAGGTCGATTATCTCGAAAACGGTAAGAGATATCGCAAAAATAATGGAATTTTCGATCCCCTATCGGAATACACCCGGTAAATCTATGCTTCCAAATATAAAAAACAAGTGCTGAATGTCCTAAATTGAAAAAAAAAAAATCTTAAAAATTTTTGTGTATTTTGAGAGCCAAAAATACTAAAATCGGAAAATGTCGATTATCTCGAAAACGGTAAGAGATATCGCAAAAATAATGGATTTTTCGATCCCCTATCGGAATACACACTGTAAATCTATGCAAATTTTGTGTATTTTGAGTGCCAAAAAGACTAAAATCGGAAAAGGTCGATTATCTCGAAAACGGTAAGAGATATCGCAAAAATAATGGAATTTTCGATCCCCTATCGGAATACACCCGGTAAATCTATGCTTCCAAATATAAAAAACAAGTGCTGAATGTCCTAAATTGAAAAAAAAAAAATCTTAAAAAATTTTGTGTATTTTGAGAGCCAAAAAGACTAAAATCGGAAAATGTCGATTATCTCGAAAACGGTAAGAGATATCGCAAAAATAATGGATTTTTCGATCCCCTATCGGAATACACACTGTAAATCTATGCAAATTTTGTGTATTTTGAGTGCCAAAAAGACTAAAATCGGAAAAGGTCGATTATCTCGAAAACGGTAAGAGATATCGCAAAAATAATGGAATTTTCGATCCCCTATCGGAATACACCCGGTAAATCTATGCTTCCAAATATAAAAAACAAGTGCTGAATGTCCTAAATTGAAAAAAAAAAATCTTAAAAATTTTTGTGTATTTTGAGAGCCAAAAATACTAAAATCGGAAAATGTCGATTATCTCGAAAACGGTAAGAGATATCGCAAAAATAATGGATTTTTCGATCCCCTATCGGAATACACACTGTAAATCTATGCAAATTTTGTGTATTTTGAGTGCCAAAAAGACTAAAATCGGAAAAGGTCGATTATCTCGAAAACGGTAAGAGATATCGCAAAAATAATGGAATTTTCGATCCCCTATCGGAATACACCCGGTAAATCTATGCTTCCAAATATAAAAAACAAGTGCTGAATGTCCTAAATTGAAAAAAAAAAAATCTTAAAAAATTTTGTGTATTTTGAGAGCCAAAAAGACTAAAATCGGAAAATGTCGATTATCTCGAAAACGGTAAGAGATATCGCAAAAATAATGGATTTTTCGATCCCCTATCGGAATACACACTGTAAATCTATGCAAATTTTGTGTATTTTGAGTGCCAAAAAGACTAAAATCGGAAAAGGTCGATTATCTCGAAAACGGTAAGAGATATCGCAAAAATAATGGAATTTTCGATCCCCTATCGGAATACACCCGGTAAATCTATGCTTTCAAATATAAAAAACAAGTGCTGAATGTCCTAAATTGAAAAAAAAAAAATCTTAAAAATTTTTGTGTATTTTGAGAGCCAAAAATACTAAAATCGGAAAATGTCGATTATCTCGAAAACGGTAAGAGATATCGCAAAAATAATGGATTTTTCGATCCCCTATCGGAATACACACTGTAAATCTATGCAAATTTTGTGTATTTTGAGTGCCAAAAAGACTAAAATCGGAAAAGGTCGATTATCTCGAAAACGGTAAGAGATATCGCAAAAATAATGGAATTTTCGATCCCCTATCGGAATACACCCGGTAAATCTATGCTTCCAAATATAAAAAACAAGTGCTGAATGTCCTAAATTGAAAAAAAAAAAAATCTTAAAAAATTTTGTGTATTTTGAGAGCCAAAAAGACTAAAATCGGAAAAGGTCGATTATCTCGAAAACGGTAAGAGATATCGCAAAAATAATGGAATTTTCGATCCCCTATCGGAATACACCCGGTAAATCTATGCTTCCAAATATAAAAAACAAGTGCTGAATGTCCTAAATTGAAAAAAAAAAAATCTTAAAAATTTTTGTGTATTTTGAGAGCCAAAAATACTAAAATCGGAAAATGTCGATTATCTCGAAAACGGTAAGAGATATCGCAAAAATAATGGATTTTTCGATCCCCTATCGGAATACACACTGTAAATCTATGCAAATTTTGTGTATTTTGAGTGCCAAAAAGACTAAAATCGGAAAAGGTCGATTATCTCGAAAACGGTAAGAGATATCGCAAAAATAATGGAATTTTCGATCCCCTATCGGAATACACCCGGTAAATCTATGCTTCCAAATATAAAAAACAAGTGCTGAATGTCCTAAATTGAAAAAAAAAAAATCTTAAAAAATTTTGTGTATTTTGAGAGCCAAAAAGACTAAAATCGGAAAATGTCGATTATCTCGAAAACGGTAAGAGATATCGCAAAAATAATGGATTTTTCGATCCCCTATCGGAATACACACTGTAAATCTATGCAAATTTTGTGTATTTTGAGTGCCAAAAAGACTAAAATCGGAAAAGGTCGATTATCTCGAAAACGGTAAGAGATATCGCAAAAATAATGGAATTTTCGATCCCCTATCGGAATACACCCGGTAAATCTATGCTTCCAAATATAAAAAACAAGTGCTGAATGTCCTAAATTGAAAAAAAAAAAATCTTAAAAATTTTTGTGTATTTTGAGAGCCAAAAATACTAAAATCGGAAAATGTCGATTATCTCGAAAACGGTAAGAGATATCGCAAAAATAATGGATTTTTCGATCCCCTATCGGAATACACACTGTAAATCTATGCAAATTTTGTGTATTTTGAGTGCCAAAAAGACTAAAATCGGAAAAGGTCGATTATCTCGAAAACGGTAAGAGATATCGCAAAAATAATGGAATTTTCGATCCCCTATCGGAATACACCCGGTAAATCTATGCTTCCAAATATAAAAAACAAGTGCTGAATGTCCTAAATTGAAAAAAAAAAAAATCTTAAAAAATTTTGTGTATTTTGAGAGCCAAAAAGACTAAAATCGGAAAAGGTCGATTATCTCGAAAACGGTAAGAGATATCGCAAAAATAATGGAATTTTCGATCCCCTATCGGAATACACCCAGTAAATCTATGCTTCCAAATATAAAAAACAAGTGCTGAATGTCCTAAATTGAAAAAAAAAAAATCTTAAAAATTTTTGTGTATTTTGAGAGCCAAAAATACTAAAATCGGAAAATGTCGATTATCTCGAAAACGGTAAGAGATATCGCAAAAATAATGGATTTTTCGATCCCCTATCGGAATACACACTGTAAATTTATGCAAATTTTGTGTATTTTGAGTGCCAAAAAGACTAAAATCGGAAAAGGTCGATTATCTCGAAAACGGTAAGAGATATCGCAAAAATAATGGAATTTTCGATCCCCTATCGGAATACACCCGGTAAATCTATGCTTCCAAATATAAAAAACAAGTGCTGAATGTCCTAAATTGAAAAAAAAAAAATCTTAAAAAATTTTGTGTATTTTGAGAGCCAAAAATACTAAAATCGGAAAATGTCGATTATCTCGAAAACGGTAAGAGATATCGCAAAAATAATGGATTTTTCGATCCCCTATCGGAATACACACTGTAAATCTATGCAAATTTTGTGTATTTTGAGTGCCAAAAAGACTAAAATCGGAAAAGGTCGATTATCTCGAAAACGGTAAGAGATATCGCAAAAATAATGGAATTTTCGATCCCCTATCGGAATACACCCGGTAAATCTATGCTTCCAAATATAAAAAACAAGTGCTGAATGTCCTAAATTGAAAAAAAAAAAATCTTAAAAATTTTTGTGTATTTTGAGAGCCAAAAATACTAAAATCGGAAAATGTCGATTATCTCGAAAACGGTAAGAGATATCGCAAAAATAATGGATTTTTCGATCCCCTATCGGAATACACACTGTAAATCTATGCAAATTTTGTGTATTTTGAGTGCCAAAAAGACTAAAATCGGAAAAGGTCGATTATCTCGAAAACGGTAAGAGATATCGCAAAAATAATGGAATTTTCGATCCCCTATCGGAATACACCCGGTAAATCTATGCTTCCAAATATAAAAAACAAGTGCTGAATGTCCTAAATTGAAAAAAAAAAAAATCTTAAAAAATTTTGTGTATTTTGAGAGCCAAAAAGACTAAAATCGGAAAAGGTCGATTATCTCGAAAACGGTAAGAGATATCGCAAAAATAATGGAATTTTCGATCCCCTATCGGAATACACCCGGTAAATCTATGCTTCCAAATATAAAAAACAAGTGCTGAATGTCCTAAATTGAAAAAAAAAAAATCTTAAAAATTTTTGTGTATTTTGAGAGCCAAAAATACTAAAATCGGAAAATGTCGATTATCTCGAAAACGGTAAGAGATATCGCAAAAATAATGGATTTTTCGATCCCCTATCGGAATACACACTGTAAATCTATGCAAATTTTGTGTATTTTGAGTGCCAAAAAGACTAAAATCGGAAAAGGTCGATTATCTCGAAAACGGTAAGAGATATCGCAAAAATAATGGAATTTTCGATCCCCTATCGGAATACACCCGGTAAATCTATGCTTCCAAATATAAAAAACAAGTGCTGAATGTCCTAAATTGAAAAAAAAAAAAATCTTAAAAAATTTTGTGTATTTTGAGAGCCAAAAAGACTAAAATCGGAAAATGTCGATTATCTCGAAAACGGTAAGAGATATCGCAAAAATAATGGATTTTTCGATCCCCTATCGGAATACACACTGTAAATCTATGCAAATTTTGTGTATTTTGAGTGCCAAAAAGACTAAAATCGGAAAAGGTCGATTATCTCGAAAACGGTAAGAGATATCGCAAAAATAATGGAATTTTCGATCCCCTATCGGAATACACCCGGTAAATCTATGCTTCCAAATATAAACAACAAGTGCTGAATGTCCTAAATTGAAAAAAAAAAAAATCTTAAAAAATTTTGTGTATTTTGAGAGCCAAAAAGACTAAAATCGGAAAAGGTCGATTATCTCGAAAACGGTAAGAGATATCGCAAAAATAATGGAATTTTCGATCCCCTATCGGAATACACCCGGTAAATCTATGCTTCCAAATATAAAAAACAAGTGCTGAATGTCCTAAATTGAAAAAAAAAAAATCTTAAAAATTTTTGTGTATTTTGAGAGCCAAAAATACTAAAATCGGAAAATGTCGATTATCTCGAAAACGGTAAGAGATATCGCAAAAATAATGGATTTTTCGATCCCCTATCGGAATACACACTGTAAATCTATGCAAATTTTGTGTATTTTGAGTGCCAAAAAGACTAAAATCGGAAAAGGTCGATTATCTCGAAAACGGTAAGAGATATCGCAAAAATAATGGAATTTTCGATCCCCTATCGGAATACACCCGGTAAATCTATGCTTCCAAATATAAAAAAAAGTGCTGAATGTCCTAAATTGAAAAAAAAAAAATCTTAAAAAATTTTGTGTATTTTGAGAGCCAAAAAGACTAAAATCGGAAAAGGTCGATTATCTCGAAAACGGTAAGAGATATCGCAAAAATAATGGAATTTTCGATCCCCTATCGGAATACACCCGGTAAATCTATGCTTCCAAATATAAAAAACAAGTGCTGAATGTCCTAAATTGAAAAAAAAAAAATCTTAAAAATTTTTGTGTATTTTGAGAGCCAAAAAGACTAAAATCGGAAAATGTCGATTATCTCGAAAACGGTAAGAGATATCGCAAAAATAATGGATTTTTCGATCCCCTATCGGAATACACACTGTAAATCTATGCAAATTTTGTGTATTTTGAGTGCCAAAAAGACTAAAATCGGAAAAGGTCGATTATCTCGAAAACGGTAAGAGATATCGCAAAAATAATGGAATTTTCGATCCCCTATCGGAATACACCCGGTAAATCTATGCTTCCAAATATAAAAAACAAGTGCTGAATGTCCTAAATTGAAAAAAAAAAAATCTTAAAAAATTTTGTGTATTTTGAGAGCCAAAAATACTAAAATCGGAAAATGTCGATTATCTCGAAAACGGTAAGAGATATCGCAAAAATAATGGATTTTTCGATCCCCTATCGGAATACACACTGTAAATCTATGCAAATTTTGTGTATTTTGAGTGCCAAAAAGACTAAAATCGGAAAAGGTCGATTATCTCGAAAACGGTAAGAGATATCGCAAAAATAATGGAATTTTCGATCCCCTATCGGAATACACCCGGTAAATCTATGCTTCCAAATATAAAAAACAAGTGCTGAATGTCCTAAATTGAAAAAAAAAAAATCTTAAAAATTTTTGTGTATTTTGAGAGCCAAAAATACTAAAATCGGAAAATGTCGATTATCTCGAAAACGGTAAGAGATATCGCAAAAATAATGGATTTTTCGATCCCCTATCGGAATACACACTGTAAATCTATGCAAATTTTGTGTATTTTGAGTGCCAAAAAGACTAAAATCGGAAAAGGTCGATTATCTCGAAAACGGTAAGAGATATCGCAAAAATAATGGAATTTTCGATCCCCTATCGGAATACACCCGGTAAATCTATGCTTCCAAATATAAAAAACAAGTGCTGAATGTCCTAAATTGAAAAAAAAAAAATCTTAAAAAATTTTGTGTATTTTGAGAGCCAAAAAGACTAAAATCGGAAAATGTCGATTATCTCGAAAACGGTAAGAGATATCGCAAAAATAATGGATTTTTCGATCCCCTATCGGAATACACACTGTAAATCTATGCAAATTTTGTGTATTTTGAGTGCCAAAAAGACTAAAATCGGAAAAGGTCGATTATCTCGAAAACGGTAAGAGATATCGCAAAAATAATGGAATTTTCGATCCCCTATCGGAATACACCCGGTAAATCTATGCTTCCAAATATAAAAAACAAGTGCTGAATGTCCTAAATTGAAAAAAAAAAATCTTAAAAATTTTTGTGTATTTTGAGAGCCAAAAATACTAAAATCGGAAAATGTCGATTATCTCGAAAACGGTAAGAGATATCGCAAAAATAATGGATTTTTCGATCCCCTATCGGAATACACACTGTAAATCTATGCAAATTTTGTGTATTTTGAGTGCCAAAAAGACTAAAATCGGAAAAGGTCGATTATCTCGAAAACGGTAAGAGATATCGCAAAAATAATGGAATTTTCGATCCCCTATCGGAATACACCCGGTAAATCTATGCTTCCAAATATAAAAAACAAGTGCTGAATGTCCTAAATTGAAAAAAAAAAAATCTTAAAAAATTTTGTGTATTTTGAGAGCCAAAAAGACTAAAATCGGAAAATGTCGATTATCTCGAAAACGGTAAGAGATATCGCAAAAATAATGGATTTTTCGATCCCCTATCGGAATACACACTGTAAATCTATGCAAATTTTGTGTATTTTGAGTGCCAAAAAGACTAAAATCGGAAAAGGTCGATTATCTCGAAAACGGTAAGAGATATCGCAAAAATAATGGAATTTTCGATCCCCTATCGGAATACACCCGGTAAATCTATGCTTTCAAATATAAAAAACAAGTGCTGAATGTCCTAAATTGAAAAAAAAAAAATCTTAAAAATTTTTGTGTATTTTGAGAGCCAAAAATACTAAAATCGGAAAATGTCGATTATCTCGAAAACGGTAAGAGATATCGCAAAAATAATGGATTTTTCGATCCCCTATCGGAATACACACTGTAAATCTATGCAAATTTTGTGTATTTTGAGTGCCAAAAAGACTAAAATCGGAAAAGGTCGATTATCTCGAAAACGGTAAGAGATATCGCAAAAATAATGGAATTTTCGATCCCCTATCGGAATACACCCGGTAAATCTATGCTTCCAAATATAAAAAACAAGTGCTGAATGTCCTAAATTGAAAAAAAAAAAAATCTTAAAAAATTTTGTGTATTTTGAGAGCCAAAAAGACTAAAATCGGAAAAGGTCGATTATCTCGAAAACGGTAAGAGATATCGCAAAAATAATGGAATTTTCGATCCCCTATCGGAATACACCCGGTAAATCTATGCTTCCAAATATAAAAAACAAGTGCTGAATGTCCTAAATTGAAAAAAAAAAAATCTTAAAAATTTTTGTGTATTTTGAGAGCCAAAAATACTAAAATCGGAAAATGTCGATTATCTCGAAAACGGTAAGAGATATCGCAAAAATAATGGATTTTTCGATCCCCTATCGGAATACACACTGTAAATCTATGCAAATTTTGTGTATTTTGAGTGCCAAAAAGACTAAAATCGGAAAAGGTCGATTATCTCGAAAACGGTAAGAGATATCGCAAAAATAATGGAATTTTCGATCCCCTATCGGAATACACCCGGTAAATCTATGCTTCCAAATATAAAAAACAAGTGCTGAATGTCCTAAATTGAAAAAAAAAAAATCTTAAAAAATTTTGTGTATTTTGAGAGCCAAAAAGACTAAAATCGGAAAATGTCGATTATCTCGAAAACGGTAAGAGATATCGCAAAAATAATGGATTTTTCGATCCCCTATCGGAATACACACTGTAAATCTATGCAAATTTTGTGTATTTTGAGTGCCAAAAAGACTAAAATCGGAAAAGGTCGATTATCTCGAAAACGGTAAGAGATATCGCAAAAATAATGGAATTTTCGATCCCCTATCGGAATACACCCGGTAAATCTATGCTTCCAAATATAAAAAACAAGTGCTGAATGTCCTAAATTGAAAAAAAAAAAATCTTAAAAATTTTTGTGTATTTTGAGAGCCAAAAATACTAAAATCGGAAAATGTCGATTATCTCGAAAACGGTAAGAGATATCGCAAAAATAATGGATTTTTCGATCCCCTATCGGAATACACACTGTAAATCTATGCAAATTTTGTGTATTTTGAGTGCCAAAAAGACTAAAATCGGAAAAGGTCGATTATCTCGAAAACGGTAAGAGATATCGCAAAAATAATGGAATTTTCGATCCCCTATCGGAATACACCCGGTAAATCTATGCTTCCAAATATAAAAAACAAGTGCTGAATGTCCTAAATTGAAAAAAAAAAAAATCTTAAAAAATTTTGTGTATTTTGAGAGCCAAAAAGACTAAAATCGGAAAAGGTCGATTATCTCGAAAACGGTAAGAGATATCGCAAAAATAATGGAATTTTCGATCCCCTATCGGAATACACCCAGTAAATCTATGCTTCCAAATATAAAAAACAAGTGCTGAATGTCCTAAATTGAAAAAAAAAAAATCTTAAAAATTTTTGTGTATTTTGAGAGCCAAAAATACTAAAATCGGAAAATGTCGATTATCTCGAAAACGGTAAGAGATATCGCAAAAATAATGGATTTTTCGATCCCCTATCGGAATACACACTGTAAATTTATGCAAATTTTGTGTATTTTGAGTGCCAAAAAGACTAAAATCGGAAAAGGTCGATTATCTCGAAAACGGTAAGAGATATCGCAAAAATAATGGAATTTTCGATCCCCTATCGGAATACACCCGGTAAATCTATGCTTCCAAATATAAAAAACAAGTGCTGAATGTCCTAAATTGAAAAAAAAAAAATCTTAAAAAATTTTGTGTATTTTGAGAGCCAAAAATACTAAAATCGGAAAATGTCGATTATCTCGAAAACGGTAAGAGATATCGCAAAAATAATGGATTTTTCGATCCCCTATCGGAATACACACTGTAAATCTATGCAAATTTTGTGTATTTTGAGTGCCAAAAAGACTAAAATCGGAAAAGGTCGATTATCTCGAAAACGGTAAGAGATATCGCAAAAATAATGGAATTTTCGATCCCCTATCGGAATACACCCGGTAAATCTATGCTTCCAAATATAAAAAACAAGTGCTGAATGTCCTAAATTGAAAAAAAAAAAATCTTAAAAATTTTTGTGTATTTTGAGAGCCAAAAATACTAAAATCGGAAAATGTCGATTATCTCGAAAACGGTAAGAGATATCGCAAAAATAATGGATTTTTCGATCCCCTATCGGAATACACACTGTAAATCTATGCAAATTTTGTGTATTTTGAGTGCCAAAAAGACTAAAATCGGAAAAGGTCGATTATCTCGAAAACGGTAAGAGATATCGCAAAAATAATGGAATTTTCGATCCCCTATCGGAATACACCCGGTAAATCTATGCTTCCAAATATAAAAAACAAGTGCTGAATGTCCTAAATTGAAAAAAAAAAAATCTTAAAAAATTTTGTGTATTTTGAGAGCCAAAAAGACTAAAATCGGAAAATGTCGATTATCTCGAAAACGGTAAGAGATATCGCAAAAATAATGGATTTTTCGATCCCCTATCGGAATACACACTGTAAATCTATGCAAATTTTGTGTATTTTGAGTGCCAAAAAGACTAAAATCGGAAAAGGTCGATTATCTCGAAAACGGTAAGAGATATCGCAAAAATAATGGAATTTTCGATCCCCTATCGGAATACACCCGGTAAATCCATGCTTCCAAATATAAAAAACAAGTGCTGAATGTCCTAAATTGAAAAAAAAAAAATCTTAAAAATTTTTGTGTATTTTGAGAGCCAAAAATACTAAAATCGGAAAATGTCGATTATCTCGAAAACGGTAAGAGATATCGCAAAAATAATGGATTTTTCGATCCCCTATCGGAATACACACTGTAAATCTATGCAAATTTTGTGTATTTTGAGTGCCAAAAAGACTAAAATCGGAAAAGGTCGATTATCTCGAAAACGGTAAGAGATATCGCAAAAATAATGGAATTTTCGATCCCCTATCGGAATACACCCGGTAAATCTATGCTTCCAAATATAAAAAACAAGTGCTGAATGTCCTAAATTGAAAAAAAAAAAATCTTAAAAAATTTTGTGTATTTTGAGAGCCAAAAAGACTAAAATCGGAAAATGTCGATTATCTCGAAAACGGTAAGAGATATCGCAAAAATAATGGATTTTTCGATCCCCTATCGGAATACACACTGTAAATCTATGCAAATTTTGTGTATTTTGAGTGCCAAAAAGACTAAAATCGGAAAAGGTCGATTATCTCGAAAACGGTAAGAGATATCGCAAAAATAATGGAATTTTCGATCCCCTATCGGAATACACCCGGTAAATCTATGCTTTCAAATATAAAAAACAAGTGCTGAATGTCCTAAATTGAAAAAAAAAAAATCTTAAAAATTTTTGTGTATTTTGAGAGCCAAAAATACTAAAATCGGAAAATGTCGATTATCTCGAAAACGGTAAGAGATATCGCAAAAATAATGGATTTTTCGATCCCCTATCGGAATACACACTGTAAATCTATGCAAATTTTGTGTATTTTGAGTGCCAAAAAGACTAAAATCGGAAAAGGTCGATTATCTCGAAAACGGTAAGAGATATCGCAAAAATAATGGAATTTTCGATCCCCTATCGGAATACACCCGGTAAATCTATGCTTCCAAATATAAAAAACAAGTGCTGAATGTCCTAAATTGAAAAAAAAAAAAATCTTAAAAAATTTTGTGTATTTTGAGAGCCAAAAAGACTAAAATCGGAAAAGGTCGATTATCTCGAAAACGGTAAGAGATATCGCAAAAATAATGGAATTTTCGATCCCCTATCGGAATACACCCGGTAAATCTATGCTTCCAAATATAAAAAACAAGTGCTGAATGTC
This sequence comes from Rhagonycha lutea, assembly GCA_958510855.1. Taxonomy (NCBI): domain Eukaryota; kingdom Metazoa; phylum Arthropoda; class Insecta; order Coleoptera; family Cantharidae; genus Rhagonycha; species Rhagonycha lutea. The sequence goes on along the minus strand of OY294037.1, from coordinate 81,313,416 downwards.
CTAAATTGAAAAAAAAAAAATCTTAAAAATTTTTGTGTATTTTGAGAGCCAAAAATACTAAAATCGGAAAATGTCGATTATCTCGAAAACGGTAAGAGATATCGCAAAAATAATGGATTTTTCGATCCCCTATCGGAATACACACTGTAAATCTATGCAAATTTTGTGTATTTTGAGTGCCAAAAAGACTAAAATCGGAAAAGGTCGATTATCTCGAAAACGGTAAGAGATATCGCAAAAATAATGGAATTTTCGATCCCCTATCGGAATACACCCGGTAAATCTATGCTTCCAAATATAAAAAACAAGTGCTGAATGTCCTAAATTGAAAAAAAAAAAATCTTAAAAAATTTTGTGTATTTTGAGAGCCAAAAAGACTAAAATCGGAAAATGTCGATTATCTCGAAAACGGTAAGAGATATCGCAAAAATAATGGATTTTTCGATCCCCTATCGGAATACACACTGTAAATCTATGCAAATTTTGTGTATTTTGAGTGCCAAAAAGACTAAAATCGGAAAAGGTCGATTATCTCGAAAACGGTAAGAGATATCGCAAAAATAATGGAATTTTCGATCCCCTATCGGAATACACCCGGTAAATCTATGCTTCCAAATATAAAAAACAAGTGCTGAATGTCCTAAATTGAAAAAAAAAAATCTTAAAAATTTTTGTGTATTTTGAGAGCCAAAAATACTAAAATCGGAAAATGTCGATTATCTCGAAAACGGTAAGAGATATCGCAAAAATAATGGATTTTTCGATCCCCTATCGGAATACACACTGTAAATCTATGCAAATTTTGTGTATTTTGAGTGCCAAAAAGACTAAAATCGGAAAAGGTCGATTATCTCGAAAACGGTAAGAGATATCGCAAAAATAATGGAATTTTCGATCCCCTATCGGAATACACCCGGTAAATCTATGCTTCCAAATATAAAAAACAAGTGCTGAATGTCCTAAATTGAAAAAAAAAAAATCTTAAAAAATTTTGTGTATTTTGAGAGCCAAAAAGACTAAAATCGGAAAATGTCGATTATCTCGAAAACGGTAAGAGATATCGCAAAAATAATGGATTTTTCGATCCCCTATCGGAATACACACTGTAAATCTATGCAAATTTTGTGTATTTTGAGTGCCAAAAAGACTAAAATCGGAAAAGGTCGATTATCTCGAAAACGGTAAGAGATATCGCAAAAATAATGGAATTTTCGATCCCCTATCGGAATACACCCGGTAAATCTATGCTTTCAAATATAAAAAACAAGTGCTGAATGTCCTAAATTGAAAAAAAAAAAATCTTAAAAATTTTTGTGTATTTTGAGAGCCAAAAATACTAAAATCGGAAAATGTCGATTATCTCGAAAACGGTAAGAGATATCGCAAAAATAATGGATTTTTCGATCCCCTATCGGAATACACACTGTAAATCTATGCAAATTTTGTGTATTTTGAGTGCCAAAAAGACTAAAATCGGAAAAGGTCGATTATCTCGAAAACGGTAAGAGATATCGCAAAAATAATGGAATTTTCGATCCCCTATCGGAATACACCCGGTAAATCTATGCTTCCAAATATAAAAAACAAGTGCTGAATGTCCTAAATTGAAAAAAAAAAAAATCTTAAAAAATTTTGTGTATTTTGAGAGCCAAAAAGACTAAAATCGGAAAAGGTCGATTATCTCGAAAACGGTAAGAGATATCGCAAAAATAATGGAATTTTCGATCCCCTATCGGAATACACCCGGTAAATCTATGCTTCCAAATATAAAAAACAAGTGCTGAATGTCCTAAATTGAAAAAAAAAAAATCTTAAAAATTTTTGTGTATTTTGAGAGCCAAAAATACTAAAATCGGAAAATGTCGATTATCTCGAAAACGGTAAGAGATATCGCAAAAATAATGGATTTTTCGATCCCCTATCGGAATACACACTGTAAATCTATGCAAATTTTGTGTATTTTGAGTGCCAAAAAGACTAAAATCGGAAAAGGTCGATTATCTCGAAAACGGTAAGAGATATCGCAAAAATAATGGAATTTTCGATCCCCTATCGGAATACACCCGGTAAATCTATGCTTCCAAATATAAAAAACAAGTGCTGAATGTCCTAAATTGAAAAAAAAAAAATCTTAAAAAATTTTGTGTATTTTGAGAGCCAAAAAGACTAAAATCGGAAAATGTCGATTATCTCGAAAACGGTAAGAGATATCGCAAAAATAATGGATTTTTCGATCCCCTATCGGAATACACACTGTAAATCTATGCAAATTTTGTGTATTTTGAGTGCCAAAAAGACTAAAATCGGAAAAGGTCGATTATCTCGAAAACGGTAAGAGATATCGCAAAAATAATGGAATTTTCGATCCCCTATCGGAATACACCCGGTAAATCTATGCTTCCAAATATAAAAAACAAGTGCTGAATGTCCTAAATTGAAAAAAAAAAAATCTTAAAAATTTTTGTGTATTTTGAGAGCCAAAAATACTAAAATCGGAAAATGTCGATTATCTCGAAAACGGTAAGAGATATCGCAAAAATAATGGATTTTTCGATCCCCTATCGGAATACACACTGTAAATCTATGCAAATTTTGTGTATTTTGAGTGCCAAAAAGACTAAAATCGGAAAAGGTCGATTATCTCGAAAACGGTAAGAGATATCGCAAAAATAATGGAATTTTCGATCCCCTATCGGAATACACCCGGTAAATCTATGCTTCCAAATATAAAAAACAAGTGCTGAATGTCCTAAATTGAAAAAAAAAAAAATCTTAAAAAATTTTGTGTATTTTGAGAGCCAAAAAGACTAAAATCGGAAAAGGTCGATTATCTCGAAAACGGTAAGAGATATCGCAAAAATAATGGAATTTTCGATCCCCTATCGGAATACACCCAGTAAATCTATGCTTCCAAATATAAAAAACAAGTGCTGAATGTCCTAAATTGAAAAAAAAAAAATCTTAAAAATTTTTGTGTATTTTGAGAGCCAAAAATACTAAAATCGGAAAATGTCGATTATCTCGAAAACGGTAAGAGATATCGCAAAAATAATGGATTTTTCGATCCCCTATCGGAATACACACTGTAAATTTATGCAAATTTTGTGTATTTTGAGTGCCAAAAAGACTAAAATCGGAAAAGGTCGATTATCTCGAAAACGGTAAGAGATATCGCAAAAATAATGGAATTTTCGATCCCCTATCGGAATACACCCGGTAAATCTATGCTTCCAAATATAAAAAACAAGTGCTGAATGTCCTAAATTGAAAAAAAAAAAATCTTAAAAAATTTTGTGTATTTTGAGAGCCAAAAATACTAAAATCGGAAAATGTCGATTATCTCGAAAACGGTAAGAGATATCGCAAAAATAATGGATTTTTCGATCCCCTATCGGAATACACACTGTAAATCTATGCAAATTTTGTGTATTTTGAGTGCCAAAAAGACTAAAATCGGAAAAGGTCGATTATCTCGAAAACGGTAAGAGATATCGCAAAAATAATGGAATTTTCGATCCCCTATCGGAATACACCCGGTAAATCTATGCTTCCAAATATAAAAAACAAGTGCTGAATGTCCTAAATTGAAAAAAAAAAAATCTTAAAAATTTTTGTGTATTTTGAGAGCCAAAAATACTAAAATCGGAAAATGTCGATTATCTCGAAAACGGTAAGAGATATCGCAAAAATAATGGATTTTTCGATCCCCTATCGGAATACACACTGTAAATCTATGCAAATTTTGTGTATTTTGAGTGCCAAAAAGACTAAAATCGGAAAAGGTCGATTATCTCGAAAACGGTAAGAGATATCGCAAAAATAATGGAATTTTCGATCCCCTATCGGAATACACCCGGTAAATCTATGCTTCCAAATATAAAAAACAAGTGCTGAATGTCCTAAATTGAAAAAAAAAAAATCTTAAAAAATTTTGTGTATTTTGAGAGCCAAAAAGACTAAAATCGGAAAATGTCGATTATCTCGAAAACGGTAAGAGATATCGCAAAAATAATGGATTTTTCGATCCCCTATCGGAATACACACTGTAAATCTATGCAAATTTTGTGTATTTTGAGTGCCAAAAAGACTAAAATCGGAAAAGGTCGATTATCTCGAAAACGGTAAGAGATATCGCAAAAATAATGGAATTTTCGATCCCCTATCGGAATACACCCGGTAAATCCATGCTTCCAAATATAAAAAACAAGTGCTGAATGTCCTAAATTGAAAAAAAAAAAATCTTAAAAATTTTTGTGTATTTTGAGAGCCAAAAATACTAAAATCGGAAAATGTCGATTATCTCGAAAACGGTAAGAGATATCGCAAAAATAATGGATTTTTCGATCCCCTATCGGAATACACACTGTAAATCTATGCAAATTTTGTGTATTTTGAGTGCCAAAAAGACTAAAATCGGAAAAGGTCGATTATCTCGAAAACGGTAAGAGATATCGCAAAAATAATGGAATTTTCGATCCCCTATCGGAATACACCCGGTAAATCTATGCTTCCAAATATAAAAAACAAGTGCTGAATGTCCTAAATTGAAAAAAAAAAAATCTTAAAAAATTTTGTGTATTTTGAGAGCCAAAAAGACTAAAATCGGAAAATGTCGATTATCTCGAAAACGGTAAGAGATATCGCAAAAATAATGGATTTTTCGATCCCCTATCGGAATACACACTGTAAATCTATGCAAATTTTGTGTATTTTGAGTGCCAAAAAGACTAAAATCGGAAAAGGTCGATTATCTCGAAAACGGTAAGAGATATCGCAAAAATAATGGAATTTTCGATCCCCTATCGGAATACACCCGGTAAATCTATGCTTTCAAATATAAAAAACAAGTGCTGAATGTCCTAAATTGAAAAAAAAAAAATCTTAAAAATTTTTGTGTATTTTGAGAGCCAAAAATACTAAAATCGGAAAATGTCGATTATCTCGAAAACGGTAAGAGATATCGCAAAAATAATGGATTTTTCGATCCCCTATCGGAATACACACTGTAAATCTATGCAAATTTTGTGTATTTTGAGTGCCAAAAAGACTAAAATCGGAAAAGGTCGATTATCTCGAAAACGGTAAGAGATATCGCAAAAATAATGGAATTTTCGATCCCCTATCGGAATACACCCGGTAAATCTATGCTTCCAAATATAAAAAACAAGTGCTGAATGTCCTAAATTGAAAAAAAAAAAAATCTTAAAAAATTTTGTGTATTTTGAGAGCCAAAAAGACTAAAATCGGAAAAGGTCGATTATCTCGAAAACGGTAAGAGATATCGCAAAAATAATGGAATTTTCGATCCCCTATCGGAATACACCCGGTAAATCTATGCTTCCAAATATAAAAAACAAGTGCTGAATGTCCTAAATTGAAAAAAAAAAAATCTTAAAAATTTTTGTGTATTTTGAGAGCCAAAAATACTAAAATCGGAAAATGTCGATTATCTCGAAAACGGTAAGAGATATCGCAAAAATAATGGATTTTTCGATCCCCTATCGGAATACACACTGTAAATCTATGCAAATTTTGTGTATTTTGAGTGCCAAAAAGACTAAAATCGGAAAAGGTCGATTATCTCGAAAACGGTAAGAGATATCGCAAAAATAATGGAATTTTCGATCCCCTATCGGAATACACCCGGTAAATCTATGCTTCCAAATATAAAAAACAAGTGCTGAATGTCCTAAATTGAAAAAAAAAAAATCTTAAAAAATTTTGTGTATTTTGAGAGCCAAAAAGACTAAAATCGGAAAATGTCGATTATCTCGAAAACGGTAAGAGATATCGCAAAAATAATGGATTTTTCGATCCCCTATCGGAATACACACTGTAAATCTATGCAAATTTTGTGTATTTTGAGTGCCAAAAAGACTAAAATCGGAAAAGGTCGATTATCTCGAAAACGGTAAGAGATATCGCAAAAATAATGGAATTTTCGATCCCCTATCGGAATACACCCGGTAAATCTATGCTTCCAAATATAAAAAACAAGTGCTGAATGTCCTAAATTGAAAAAAAAAAAATCTTAAAAATTTTTGTGTATTTTGAGAGCCAAAAATACTAAAATCGGAAAATGTCGATTATCTCGAAAACGGTAAGAGATATCGCAAAAATAATGGATTTTTCGATCCCCTATCGGAATACACACTGTAAATCTATGCAAATTTTGTGTATTTTGAGTGCCAAAAAGACTAAAATCGGAAAAGGTCGATTATCTCGAAAACGGTAAGAGATATCGCAAAAATAATGGAATTTTCGATCCCCTATCGGAATACACCCGGTAAATCTATGCTTCCAAATATAAAAAACAAGTGCTGAATGTCCTAAATTGAAAAAAAAAAAAATCTTAAAAAATTTTGTGTATTTTGAGAGCCAAAAAGACTAAAATCGGAAAAGGTCGATTATCTCGAAAACGGTAAGAGATATCGCAAAAATAATGGAATTTTCGATCCCCTATCGGAATACACCCGGTAAATCTATGCTTCCAAATATAAAAAACAAGTGCTGAATGTCCTAAATTGAAAAAAAAAAAATCTTAAAAATTTTTGTGTATTTTGAGAGCCAAAAATACTAAAATCGGAAAATGTCGATTATCTCGAAAACGGTAAGAGATATCGCAAAAATAATGGATTTTTCGATCCCCTATCGGAATACACACTGTAAATTTATGCAAATTTTGTGTATTTTGAGTGCCAAAAAGACTAAAATCGGAAAAGGTCGATTATCTCGAAAACGGTAAGAGATATCGCAAAAATAATGGAATTTTCGATCCCCTATCGGAATACACCCGGTAAATCTATGCTTCCAAATATAAAAAACAAGTGCTGAATGTCCTAAATTGAAAAAAAAAAAAATCTTAAAAATTTTTGTGTATTTTGAGAGCCAAAAATACTAAAATCGGAAAATGTCGATTATCTCGAAAACGGTAAGAGATATCGCAAAAATAATGGATTTTTCGATCCCCTATCGGAATACACACTGTAAATCTATGCAAATTTTGTGTATTTTGAGTGCCAAAAAGACTAAAATCGGAAAAGGTCGATTATCTCGAAAACGGTAAGAGATATCGCAAAAATAATGGAATTTTCGATCCCCTATCGGAATACACCCGGTAAATCTATGCTTCCAAATATAAAAAACAAGTGCTGAATGTCCTAAATTGAAAAAAAAAAAATCTTAAAAAATTTTGTGTTAATTTTGAGAGCCAAAAAGACTAAAATCGGAAAATGTCGATTATCTCGAAAACGGTAAGAGATATCGCAAAAATAATGGATTTTTCGATCCCCTATCGGAATACACACTGTAAATCTATGCAAATTTTGTGTATTTTGAGTGCCAAAAAGACTAAAATCGGAAAAGGTCGATTATCTCGAAAACGGTAAGAGATATCGCAAAAATAATGGAATTTTCGATCCCCTATCGGAATACACCCGGTAAAACTATGCTTCCAAATATAAAAAACAAGTGCTGAATGTCCTAAATTGAAAAAAAAAAAATCTTAAAAATTTTTGTGTATTTTGAGAGCCAAAAATACTAAAATCGGAAAATGTCGATTATCTCGAAAACGGTAAGAGATATCGCAAAAATAATGGATTTTTCGATCCCCTATCGGAATACACACTGTAAATCTATGCAAATTTTGTGTATTTTGAGTGCCAAAAAGACTAAAATCGGAAAAGGTCGATTATCTCGAAAACGGTAAGAGATATCGCAAAAATAATGGAATTTTCGATCCCCTATCGGAATACACCCGGTAAATCTATGCTTCCAAATATAAAAAACAAGTGCTGAATGTCCTAAATTGAAAAAAAAAAAAATCTTAAAAAATTTTGTGTATTTTGAGAGCCAAAAAGACTAAAATCGGAAAAGGTCGATTATCTCGAAAACGGTAAGAGATATCGCAAAAATAATGGAATTTTCGATCCCCTATCGGAATACACCCGGTAAATCTATGCTTCCAAATATAAAAAACAAGTGCTGAATGTCCTAAATTGAAAAAAAAAAAATCTTAAAAATTTTTGTGTATTTTGAGAGCCAAAAATACTAAAATCGGAAAATGTCGATTATCTCGAAAACGGTAAGAGATATCGCAAAAATAATGGATTTTTCGATCCCCTATCGGAATACACACTGTAAATTTATGCAAATTTTGTGTATTTTGAGTGCCAAAAAGACTAAAATCGGAAAAGGTCGATTATCTCGAAAACGGTAAGAGATATCGCAAAAATAATGGAATTTTCGATCCCCTATCGGAATACACCCGGTAAATCTATGCTTCCAAATATAAAAAACAAGTGCTGAATGTCCTAAATTGAAAAAAAAAAAAATCTTAAAAAATTTTGTGTATTTTGAGAGCCAAAAAGACTAAAATCGGAAAATGTCGATTATCTCGAAAACGGTAAGAGATATCGCAAAAATAATGGATTTTTCGATCCCCTATCGGAATACACACTGTAAATCTATGCAAATTTTGTGTATTTTGAGTGCCAAAAAGACTAAAATCGGAAAAGGTCGATTATCTCGAAAACGGTAAGAGATATCGCAAAAATAATGGAATTTTCGATCCCCTATCGGAATACACCCGGTAAATCTATGCTTCCAAATATAAAAAACAAGTGCTGAATGTCCTAAATTGAAAAAAAAAAAAATCTTAAAAAATTTTGTGTATTTTGAGAGCCAAAAAGACTAAAATCGGAAAAGGTCGATTATCTCGAAAACGGTAAGAGATATCGCAAAAATAATGGAATTTTCGATCCCCTATCGGAATACACCCGGTAAATCTATGCTTCCAAATATAAAGAACAAGTGCTGAATGTCCTAAATTGAAAAAAAAAAAATCTTAAAAATTTTTGTGTATTTTGAGAGCCAAAAATACTAAAATCGGAAAATGTCGATTATCTCGAAAACGGTAAGAGATATCGCAAAAATAATGGATTTTTCGATCCCCTATCGGAATACACACTGTAAATCTATGCAAATTTTGTGTATTTTGAGTTCCAAAAAGACTAAAATCGGAAAAGGTCGATTATCTCGAAAACGGTAAGAGATATCGCAAAAATAATGGAATTTTCGATCCCCTATCGGAATACACCCGGTAAATCTATGCTTCCAAATATAAAAAACAAGTGCTGAATGTCCTAAATTGAAAAAAAAAAAATCTTAAAAAATTTTGTGTATTTTGAGAGCCAAAAAGACTAAAATCGGAAAAGGTCGATTATCTCGAAAACGGTAAGAGATATCGCAAAAATAATGGAATTTTCGATCCCCTATCGGAATACACCCGGTAAATCTATGCTTCCAAATATAAAAAACAAGTGCTGAATGTCCTAAATTGAAAAAAAAAAAATCTTAAAAATTTTTGTGTATTTTGAGAGCCAAAAAGACTAAAATCGGAAAATGTCGATTATCTCGAAAACGGTAAGAGATATCGCAAAAATAATGGATTTTTCGATCCCCTATCGGAATACACACTGTAAATCTATGCAAATTTTGTGTATTTTGAGTGCCAAAAAGACTAAAATCGGAAAAGGTCGATTATCTCGAAAACGGTAAGAGATATCGCAAAAATAATGGAATTCTCGATCCCCTATCGGAATACACCCGGTAAATCTATGCTTCCAAATATAAAAAACAAGTGCTGAATGTCCTAAATTGAAAAAAAAAAAATCTTAAAAAATTTTGTGTATTTTGAGAGCCAAAAATACTAAAATCGGAAAATGTCGATTATCTCGAAAACGGTAAGAGATATCGCAAAAATAATGGATTTTTCGATCCCCTATCGGAATACACACTGTAAATCTATGCAAATTTTGTGTATTTTGAGTGCCAAAAAGACTAAAATCGGAAAAGGTCGATTATCTCGAAAACGGTAAGAGATATCGCAAAAATAATGGAATTTTCGATCCCCTATCGGAATACACCCGGTAAATCTATGCTTCCAAATATAAAAAACAAGTGCTGAATGTCCTAAATTGAAAAAAAAAAAATCTTAAAAATTTTTGTGTATTTTGAGAGCCAAAAATACTAAAATCGGAAAATGTCGATTATCTCGAAAACGGTAAGAGATATCGCAAAAATAATGGATTTTTCGATCCCCTATCGGAATACACACTGTAAATCTATGCAAATTTTGTGTATTTTGAGTGCCAAAAAGACTAAAATCGGAAAAGGTCGATTATCTCGAAAACGGTAAGAGATATCGCAAAAATAATGGAATTTTCGATCCCCTATCGGAATACACCCGGTAAATCTATGCTTCCAAATATAAAAAACAAGTGCTGAATGTCCTAAATTGAAAAAAAAAAAATATTAAAAAATTTTGTGTATTTTGAGAGCCAAAAAGACTAAAATCGGAAAATGTCGATTATCTCGAAAACGGTAAGAGATATCGCAAAAATAATGGATTTTTCGATCCCCTATCGGAATACACACTGTAAATCTATGCAAATTTTGTGTATTTTGAGTGCCAAAAAGACTAAAATCGGAAAAGGTCGATTATCTCGAAAACGGTAAGAGATATCGCAAAAATAATGGAATTTTCGATCCCCTATCGGAATACACCCGGTAAATCTATGCTTCCAAATATAAAAAACAAGTGCTGAATGTCCTAAATTGAAAAAAAAAAAATCTTAAAAAATTTTGTGTATTTTGAGAGCCAAAAAGACTAAAATCGGAAAATGTCGATTATCTCGAAAACGGTAAGAGATATCGCAAAAATAATGGATTTTTCGATCCCCTATCGGAATACACACTGTAAATCTATGCAAATTTTGTGTATTTTGAGTGCCAAAAAGACTAAAATCGGAAAAGGTCGATTATCTCGAAAACGGTAAGAGATATCGCAAAAATAATGGAATTTTCGATCCCCTATCGGAATACACCCGGTAAATCTATGCTTCCAAATATAAAAAACAAGTGCTGAATGTCCTAAATTGAAAAAAAAAAATCTTAAAAATTTTTGTGTATTTTGAGAGCCAAAAATACTAAAATCGGAAAATGTCGATTATCTCGAAAACGGTAAGAGATATCGCAAAAATAATGGATTTTTCGATCCCCTATCGGAATACACACTGTAAATCTATGCAAATTTTGTGTATTTTGAGTGCCAAAAAGACTAAAATCGGAAAAGGTCGATTATCTCGAAAACGGTAAGAGATATCGCAAAAATAATGGAATTTTCGATCCCCTATCGGAATACACCCGGTAAATCTATGCTTCCAAATATAAAAAACAAGTGCTGAATGTCCTAAATTGAAAAAAAAAAAATCTTAAAAAATTTTGTGTATTTTGAGAGCCAAAAAGACTAAAATCGGAAAAGGTCGATTATCTCGAAAACGGTAAGAGATATCGCAAAAATAATGGAATTTTCGATCCCCTATCGGAATACACCCGGTAAATCTATGCTTCCAAATATAAAAAACAAGTGCTGAATGTCCTAAATTGAAAAAAAAAAAATCTTAAAAATTTTTGTGTATTTTGAGAGCCAAAAAGACTAAAATCGGAAAATGTCGATTATCTCGAAAACGGTAAGAGATATCGCAAAAATAATGGATTTTTCGATCCCCTATCGGAATACACACTGTAAATCTATGCAAATTTTATGTATTTTGAGTGCCAAAAAGACTAAAATCGGAAAAGGTCGATTATCTCGAAAACGGTAAGAGATATCGCAAAAATAATGGAATTTTCGATCCCCTATCGGAATACACCCGGTAAATCTATGCTTCCAAATATAAAAAACAAGTGCTGAATGTCCTAAATTGAAAAAAAAAAAATCTTAAAAATTTTTGTGTATTTTGAGAGCCAAAAATACTAAAATCGGAAAATGTCGATTATCTCGAAAACGGTAAGAGATATCGCAAAAATAATGGATTTTTCGATCCCCCATCGGAATACACACTGTAAACCTATGCAAATTTTGTGTATTTTGAGTGCCAAAAAGACTAAAATCGGAAAAGGTCGATTATCTCGAAAACGGTAAGAGATATCGCAAAAATAATGGAATTTTCGATCCCCTATCGGAATACACCCGGTAAATCTATGCTTCCAAATATAAAAAACAAGTGCTGAATGTCCTAAATTGAAAAAAAAAAAATCTTAAAAAATTTTGTGTATTTTGAGAGCCAAAAAGACTAAAATCGGAAAAGGTCGATTATCTCGAAAACGGTAAGAGATATCGCAAAAATAATGGAATTTTCGATCCCCTATCGGAATACACCCGGTAAATCTATGCTTCCAAATATAAAAAACAAGTGCTGAATGTCCTAAATTGAAAAAAAAAAAATCTTAAAAAATTTTGTGTATTTTGAGAGCCAAAAAGACTAAAATCGGAAAATGTCGATTATCTCGAAAACGGTAAGAGATATCGCAAAAATAATGGATTTTTCGATCCCCTATCGGAATACACACTGTAAATCTATGCAAATTTTGTGTATTTTGAGTGCCAAAAAGACTAAAATCGGAAAAGGTCGATTATCTCGAAAACGGTAAGAGATATCGCAAAAATAATGGAATTTTCGATCCCCTATCGGAATACACCCGGTAAATCTATGCTTCCAAATATAAAAAACAAGTGCTGAATGTCCTAAATTGAAAAAAAAAAAATCTTAAAAAATTTTGTGTATTTTGAGAGCCAAAAATACTAAAATCGGAAAATGTCGATTATCTCGAAAACGGTAAGAGATATCGCAAAAATAATGGATTTTTCGATCCCCTATCGGAATACACACTGTAAATCTATGCAAATTTTGTGTATTTTGAGTGCCAAAAAGACTAAAATCGGAAAAGGTCGATTATCTCGAAAACGGTAAGAGATATCGCAAAAATAATGGAATTTTCGATCCCCTATCGGAATACACCCGGTAAATCTATGCTTCCAAATATAAAAAACAAGTGCTGAATGTCCTAAATTGAAAAAAAAAAAATCTTAAAAATTTTTGTGTATTTTGAGAGCCAAAAATACTAAAATCGGAAAATGTCGATTATCTCGAAAACGGTAAGAGATATCGCAAAAATAATGGATTTTTCGATCCCCTATCGGAATACACACTGTAAATCTATGCAAATTTTGTGTATTTTGAGTGCCAAAAAGACTAAAATCGGAAAAGGTCGATTATCTCGAAAACGGTAAGAGATATCGCAAAAATAATGGAATTTTCGATCCCCTATCGGAATACACCCGGTAAATCTATGCTTCCAAATATAAAAAACAAGTGCTGAATGTCCTAAATTGAAAAAAAAAAAAATCTTAAAAAATTTTGTGTATTTTGAGAGCCAAAAATACTAAAATCGGAAAATGTCGATTATCTCGAAAACGGTAAGAGATATCGCAAAAATAATGGATTTTTCGATCCCCTATCCGAATACACACTGTAAATCTATGCAAATTTTGTGTATTTTGAGTGCCAAAAAGACTAAAATCGGAAAAGGTCGATTATCTCGAAAACGGTAAGAGATATCGCAAAAATAATGGAATTTTCGATCCCCTATCGGAATACACCCGGTAAATCTATGCTTCCAAATATAAAAAACAAGTGCTGAATGTCCTAAATTGAAAAAAAAAAAATCTTAAAAAATTTTGTGTATTTTGAGAGCCAAAAAGACTAAAATCGGAAAAGGTCGATTATCTCGAAAACGGTAAGAGATATCGCAAAAATAATGGAATTTTCGATCCCCTATCGGAATACACCCGGTAAATCTATGCTTCCAACTATAAAAAACAAGTGCTGAATGTCCTAAATTGAAAAAAAAAAAATCTTAAAAATTTTTGTGTATTTTGAGAGCCAAAAAGACTAAAATCGGAAAATGTCGATTATCTCGAAAACGGTAAGAGATATCGCAAAAATAATGGATTTTTCGATCCCCTATCGGAATACACACTGTAAATCTATGCAAATTTTGTGTATTTTGAGTGCCAAAAAGACTAAAATCGGAAAAGGTCGATTATCTCGAAAACGGTAAGAGATATCGCAAAAATAATGGAATTTTCGATCCCCTATCGGAATACACCCGGTAAATCTATGCTTCCAAATATAAAAAACAAGTGCTGAATGTCCTAAATTGAAAAAAAAAAATCTTAAAAATTTTTGTGTATTTTGAGAGCCAAAAATACTAAAATCGGAAAATGTCGATTATCTCGAAAACGGTAAGAGATATCGCAAAAATAATGGATTTTTCGATCCCCTATCGGAATACACACTGTAAATCTATGCAAATTTTGTGTATTTTGAGTGCCAAAAAGACTAAAATCGGAAAAGGTCGATTATCTCGAAAACGGTAAGAGATATCGCAAAAATAATGGAATTTTCGATCCCCTATCGGAATACACCCGGTAAATCTATGCTTCCAAATATAAAAAACAAGTGCTGAATGTCCTAAATTGAAAAAAAAAAAATCTTAAAAAATTTTGTGTATTTTGAGAGCCAAAAAGACTAAAATCGGAAAAGGTCGATTATCTCGAAAACGGTAAGAGATATCGCAAAAATAATGGAATTTTCGATCCCCTATCGGAATACACCCGGTAAATCTATGCTTCCAAATATAAAAAACAAGTGCTGAATGTCCTAAATTGAAAAAAAAAAAATCTTAAAAATTTTTGTGTATTTTGAGAGCCAAAAAGACTAAAATCGGAAAATGTCGATTATCTCGAAAACGGTAAGAGATATCGCAAAAATAATGGATTTTTCGATCCCCTATCGGAATACACACTGTAAATCTATGCAAATTTTATGTATTTTGAGTGCCAAAAAGACTAAAATCGGAAAAGGTCGATTATCTCGAAAACGGTAAGAGATATCGCAAAAATAATGGAATTTTCGATCCCCTATCGGAATACACCCGGTAAATCTATGCTTCCAAATATAAAAAACAAGTGCTGAATGTCCTAAATTGAAAAAAAAAAAATCTTAAAAATTTTTGTGTATTTTGAGAGCCAAAAATACTAAAATCGGAAAATGTCGATTATCTCGAAAACGGTAAGAGATATCGCAAAAATAATGGATTTTTCGATCCCCCATCGGAATACACACTGTAAACCTATGCAAATTTTGTGTATTTTGAGTGCCAAAAAGACTAAAATCGGAAAAGGTCGATTATCTCGAAAACGGTAAGAGATATCGCAAAAATAATGGAATTTTCGATCCCCTATCGGAATACACCCGGTAAATCTATGCTTCCAAATATAAAAAACAAGTGCTGAATGTCCTAAATTGAAAAAAAAAAAATCTTAAAAAATTTTGTGTATTTTGAGAGCCAAAAAGACTAAAATCGGAAAA
The DNA here is from genome assembly GCA_958510855.1 of Rhagonycha lutea. NCBI lineage: Eukaryota > Metazoa > Arthropoda > Insecta > Coleoptera > Cantharidae > Rhagonycha > Rhagonycha lutea. The sequence continues at coordinate 81,298,138 of OY294037.1, read as the reverse complement.
GGTCGATTATCTCGAAAACGGTAAGAGATATCGCAAAAATAATGGAATTTTCGATCCCCTATCGGAATACACCCGGTAAATCTATGCTTCCAAATATAAAAAACAAGTGCTGAATGTCCTAAATTGAAAAAAAAAAAATCTTAAAAAATTTTGTGTATTTTGAGAGCCAAAAAGACTAAAATCGGAAAATGTCGATTATCTCGAAAACGGTAAGAGATATCGCAAAAATAATGGATTTTTCGATCCCCTATCGGAATACACACTGTAAATCTATGCAAATTTTGTGTATTTTGAGTGCCAAAAAGACTAAAATCGGAAAAGGTCGATTATCTCGAAAACGGTAAGAGATATCGCAAAAATAATGGAATTTTCGATCCCCTATCGGAATACACCCGGTAAATCTATGCTTCCAAATATAAAAAACAAGTGCTGAATGTCCTAAATTGAAAAAAAAAAAATCTTAAAAAATTTTGTGTATTTTGAGAGCCAAAAATACTAAAATCGGAAAATGTCGATTATCTCGAAAACGGTAAGAGATATCGCAAAAATAATGGATTTTTCGATCCCCTATCGGAATACACACTGTAAATCTATGCAAATTTTGTGTATTTTGAGTGCCAAAAAGACTAAAATCGGAAAAGGTCGATTATCTCGAAAACGGTAAGAGATATCGCAAAAATAATGGAATTTTCGATCCCCTATCGGAATACACCCGGTAAATCTATGCTTCCAAATATAAAAAACAAGTGCTGAATGTCCTAAATTGAAAAAAAAAAAATCTTAAAAATTTTTGTGTATTTTGAGAGCCAAAAATACTAAAATCGGAAAATGTCGATTATCTCGAAAACGGTAAGAGATATCGCAAAAATAATGGATTTTTCGATCCCCTATCGGAATACACACTGTAAATCTATGCAAATTTTGTGTATTTTGAGTGCCAAAAAGACTAAAATCGGAAAAGGTCGATTATCTCGAAAACGGTAAGAGATATCGCAAAAATAATGGAATTTTCGATCCCCTATCGGAATACACCCGGTAAATCTATGCTTCCAAATATAAAAAACAAGTGCTGAATGTCCTAAATTGAAAAAAAAAAAAATCTTAAAAAATTTTGTGTATTTTGAGAGCCAAAAATACTAAAATCGGAAAATGTCGATTATCTCGAAAACGGTAAGAGATATCGCAAAAATAATGGATTTTTCGATCCCCTATCCGAATACACACTGTAAATCTATGCAAATTTTGTGTATTTTGAGTGCCAAAAAGACTAAAATCGGAAAAGGTCGATTATCTCGAAAACGGTAAGAGATATCGCAAAAATAATGGAATTTTCGATCCCCTATCGGAATACACCCGGTAAATCTATGCTTCCAAATATAAAAAACAAGTGCTGAATGTCCTAAATTGAAAAAAAAAAAATCTTAAAAAATTTTGTGTATTTTGAGAGCCAAAAAGACTAAAATCGGAAAAGGTCGATTATCTCGAAAACGGTAAGAGATATCGCAAAAATAATGGAATTTTCGATCCCCTATCGGAATACACCCGGTAAATCTATGCTTCCAACTATAAAAAACAAGTGCTGAATGTCCTAAATTGAAAAAAAAAAAATCTTAAAAATTTTTGTGTATTTTGAGAGCCAAAAAGACTAAAATCGGAAAATGTCGATTATCTCGAAAACGGTAAGAGATATCGCAAAAATAATGGATTTTTCGATCCCCTATCGGAATACACACTGTAAATCTATGCAAATTTTGTGTATTTTGAGTGCCAAAAAGACTAAAATCGGAAAAGGTCGATTATCTCGAAAACGGTAAGAGATATCGCAAAAATAATGGAATTTTCGATCCCCTATCGGAATACACCCGGTAAATCTATGCTTCCAAATATAAAAAACAAGTGCTGAATGTCCTAAATTGAAAAAAAAAAAATCTTAAAAAATTTTGTGTATTTTGAGAGCCAAAAATACTAAAATCGGAAAATGTCGATTATCTCGAAAACGGTAAGAGATATCGCAAAAATAATGGATTTTTCGATCCCCTATCGGAATACACACTGTAAATCTATGCAAATTTTGTGTATTTTGAGTGCCAAAAAGACTAAAATCGGAAAAGGTCGATTATCTCGAAAACGGTAAGAGATATCGCAAAAATAATGGAATTTTCGATCCCCTATCGGAATACACCCGGTAAATCTATGCTTCCAAATATAAAAAACAAGTGCTGAATGTCCTAAATTGAAAAAAAAAAAATCTTAAAAATTTTTGTGTATTTTGAGAGCCAAAAATACTAAAATCGGAAAATGTCGATTATCTCGAAAACGGTAAGAGATATCGCAAAAATAATGGATTTTTCGATCCCCTATCGGAATACACACTGTAAATCTATGCAAATTTTGTGTATTTTGAGTGCCAAAAAGACTAAAATCGGAAAAGGTCGATTATCTCGAAAACGGTAAGAGATATCGCAAAAATAATGGAATTTTCGATCCCCTATCGGAATACACCCGGTAAATCCATGCTTCCAAATATAAAAAACAAGTGCTGAATGTCCTAAATTGAAAAAAAAAAAAATCTTAAAAAATTTTGTGTATTTTGAGAGCCAAAAAGACTAAAATCGGAAAAGGTCGATTATCTCGAAAACGGTAAGAGATATCGCAAAAATTATGGAATTTTCGATCCCCTATCGGAATACAGCCGGTAAATCTATGCTTCCAAATATAAAAAACAAGTGCTGAATGTCCTAAATTGAAAAAAAAAAAATCTTAAAAATTTTTGTGTATTTTGAGAGCCAAAAATACTAAAATCGGAAAATGTCGATTATCTCGAAAACGGTAAGAGATATCGCAAAAATAATGGATTTTTCGATCCCCTATCGGAATACACACTGTAAATCTATGCAAATTTTGTGTATTTTGAGTGCCAAAAAGACTAAAATCGGAAAAGGTCGATTATCTCGAAAACGGTAAGAGATATCGCAAAAATAATGGAATTTTCGATCCCCTATCGGAATACACCCAGTAAACCTATGCTTCCAAATATAAAAAACAAGTGCTGAATGTCCTAAATTGAAAAAAAAAAAATCTTAAAAAATTTTGTGTATTTTGAGAGCCAAAAAGACTAAAATCGGAAAATGTCGATTATCTCGAAAACGGTAAGAGATATCGCAAAAATAATGGATTTTTCGATCCCCTATCGGAATACACACTGTAAATCTATGCAAATTTTGTGTATTTTGAGTGCCAAAAAGACTAAAATCGGAAAAGGTCGATTATCTCGAAAACGGTAAGAGATATCGCAAAAATAATGGAATTTTCGATCCCCTATCGGAATACACCCGGTAAATCTATGCTTCCAAATATAAAAAACAAGTGCTGAATGTCCTAAATTGAAAAAAAAAAAATCTTAAAAATTTTTGTGTATTTTGAGAGCCAAAAATACTAAAATCGGAAAATGTCGATTATCTCGAAAACGGTAAGAGATATCGCAAAAATAATGGATTTTTCGATCCCCTATCGGAATACACACTGTAAATCTATGCAAATTTTGTGTATTTTGAGTGCCAAAAAGACTAAAATCGGAAAAGGTCGATTATCTCGAAAACGGTAAGAGATATCGCAAAAATAATGGAATTTTCGATCCCCTATCGGAATACACCCGGTAAATCTATGCTTCCAAATATAAAAAACAAGTGCTGAATGTCCTAAATTGAAAAAAAAAAAATCTTAAAAATTTTTGTGTATTTTGAGAGCCAAAAATACTAAAATCGGAAAATGTCGATTATCTCGAAAACGGTAAGAGATATCGCAAAAATAATGGATTTTTCGATCCCCTATCGGGATACACACTGTAAATCTATGCAAATTTTGTGTATTTTGAGTGCCAAAAAGACTAAAATCGGAAAAGGTCGATTATCTCGAAAACGGTAAGAGATATCGCAAAAATAATGGAATTTTCGATCCCCTATCGGAATACACCCGGTAAATCTATGCTTCCAAATATAAAAAACAAGTGCTGAATGTCCTAAATTGAAAAAAAAAAAAATCTTAAAAAATTTTGTGTATTTTGAGAGCCAAAAAGACTAAAATCGGAAAAGGTCGATTATCTCGAAAACGGTAAGAGATATCGCAAAAATAATGGAATTTTCGATCCCCTATCGGAATACACCCGGTAAATCTATGCTTCCAAATATAAAAAACAAGTGCTGAATGTCCTAAATTGAAAAAAAAAAAATCTTAAAAATTTTTGTGTATTTTGAGAGCCAAAAATACTAAAATCGGAAAATGTCGATTATCTCGAAAACGGTAAGAGATATCGCAAAAATAATGGATTTTTCGATCCCCTATCGGAATACACACTGTAAATTTATGCAAATTTTGTGTATTTTGAGTGCCAAAAAGACTAAAATCGGAAAAGGTCGATTATCTCGAAAACGGTAAGAGATATCGCAAAAATAATGGAATTTTCGATCCCCTATCGGAATACACCCGGTAAATCTATGCTTCCAAATATAAAAAACAAGTGCTGAATGTCCTAAATTGAAAAAAAAAAAATCTTAAAAAATTTTGTGTATTTTGAGAGCCAAAAAGACTAAAATCGGAAAATGTCGATTATCTCGAAAACGGTAAGAGATATCGCAAAAATAATGGATTTTTCGATCCCCTATCGGAATACACACTGTAAATCTATGCAAATTTTTTTTTATTTTGAGAGCCAAAAATACTAAAATCGGAAAATGTCGATTATCTCGAAAACGGTAAGAGATATCGCAAAAATAATGGATTTTTCGATCCCCTATCGGAATACACACTGTAAATCTATGCAAATTTTGTGTATTTTGAGTGCCAAAAAGACTAAAATCGGAAAAGGTCGATTATCTCGAAAACGGTAAGAGATATCGCAAAAATAATGGAATTTTCGATCCCCTATCGGAATACACCCGGTAAATCTATGCTTCCAAATATAAAAAACAAGTGCTGAATGTCCTAAATTGAAAAAAAAAAAAATCTTAAAAAATTTTGTGTATTTTGAGAGCCAAAAAGACTAAAATCGGAAAAGGTCGATTATCTCGAAAACGGTAAGAGATATCGCAAAAATAATGGAATTTTCGATCCCCTATCGGAATACACCCGGTAAATCTATGCTTCCAAATATAAAAAACAAGTGCTGAATGTCCTAAATTGAAAAAAAAAAAATCTTAAAAATTTTTGTGTATTTTGAGAGCCAAAAATACTAAAATCGGAAAATGTCGATTATCTCGAAAACGGTAAGAGATATCGCAAAAATAATGGATTTTTCGATCCCCTATCGGAATACACACTGTAAATTTATGCAAATTTTGTGTATTTTGAGTGCCAAAAAGACTAAAATCGGAAAAGGTCGATTATCTCGAAAACGGTAAGAGATATCGCAAAAATAATGGAATTTTCGATCCCCTATCGGAATACACCCGGTAAATCTATGCTTCCAAATATAAAAAACAAGTGCTGAATGTCCTAAATTGAAAAAAAAAAAATCTTAAAAATTTTTGTGTATTTTGAGAGCCAAAAAGACTAAAATCGGAAAATGTCGATTATCTCGAAAACGGTAAGAGATATCGCAAAAATAATGGATTTTTCGATCCCCTATCGGAATACACACTGTAAATCTATGCAAATTTTATGTATTTTGAGTGCCAAAAAGACTAAAATCGGAAAAGGTCGATTATCTCGAAAACGGTAAGAGATATCGCAAAAATAATGGAATTTTCGATCCCCTATCGGAATACACCCGGTAAATCTATGCTTCCAAATATAAAAAACAAGTGCTGAATGTCCTAAATTGAAAAAAAAAAAATCTTAAAAATTTTTGTGTATTTTGAGAGCCAAAAATACTAAAATCGGAAAATGTCGATTATCTCGAAAACGGTAAGAGATATCGCAAAAATAATGGATTTTTCGATCCCCTATCGGAATACACACTGTAAACCTATGCAAATTTTGTGTATTTTGAGTGCCAAAAAGACTAAAATCGGAAAAGGTCGATTATCTCGAAAACGGTAAGAGATATCGCAAAAATAATGGAATTTTCGATCCCCTATCGGAATACACCCGGTAAATCTATGCTTCCAAATATAAAAAACAAGTGCTGAATGTCCTAAATTGAAAAAAAAAAAATCTTAAAAAATTTTGTGTATTTTGAGAGCCAAAAAGACTAAAATCGGAAAAGGTCGATTATCTCGAAAACGGTAAGAGATATCGCAAAAATAATGGAATTTTCGATCCCCTATCGGAATACACCCGGTAAATCTATGCTTCCAAATATAAAAAACAAGTGCTGAATGTCCTAAATTGAAAAAAAAAAAATCTTAAAAAATTTTGTGTATTTTGAGAGCCAAAAAGACTAAAATCGGAAAATGTCGATTATCTCGAAAACGGTAAGAGATATCGCAAAAATAATGGATTTTTCGATCCCCTATCGGAATACACACTGTAAATCTATGCAAATTTTGTGTATTTTGAGTGCCAAAAAGACTAAAATCGGAAAAGGTCGATTATCTCGAAAACGGTAAGAGATATCGCAAAAATAATGGAATTTTCGATCCCCTATCGGAATACACCCGGTAAATCTATGCTTCCAAATATAAAAAACAAGTGCTGAATGTCCTAAATTGAAAAAAAAAAAATCTTAAAAAATTTTGTGTATTTTGAGAGCCAAAAATACTAAAATCGGAAAATGTCGATTATCTCGAAAACGGTAAGAGATATCGCAAAAATAATGGATTTTTCGATCCCCTATCGGAATACACACTGTAAATCTATGCAAATTTTGTGTATTTTGAGTGCCAAAAAGACTAAAATCGGAAAAGGTCGATTATCTCGAAAACGGTAAGAGATATCGCAAAAATAATGGAATTTTCGATCCCCTATCGGAATACACCCGGTAAATCTATGCTTCCAAATATAAAAAACAAGTGCTGAATGTCCTAAATTGAAAAAAAAAAAATCTTAAAAATTTTTGTGTATTTTGAGAGCCAAAAATACTAAAATCGGAAAATGTCGATTATCTCGAAAACGGTAAGAGATATCGCAAAAATAATGGATTTTTCGATCCCCTATCGGAATACACACTGTAAATCTATGCAAATTTTGTGTATTTTGAGTGCCAAAAAGACTAAAATCGGAAAAGGTCGATTATCTCGAAAACGGTAAGAGATATCGCAAAAATAATGGAATTTTCGATCCCCTATCGGAATACACCCGGTAAATCTATGCTTCCAAATATAAAAAACAAGTGCTGAATGTCCTAAATTGAAAAAAAAAAAAATCTTAAAAAATTTTGTGTATTTTGAGAGCCAAAAATACTAAAATCGGAAAATGTCGATTATCTCGAAAACGGTAAGAGATATCGCAAAAATAATGGATTTTTCGATCCCCTATCGGAATACACACTGTAAATCTATGCAAATTTTGTGTATTTTGAGTGCCAAAAAGACTAAAATCGGAAAAGGTCGATTATCTCGAAAACGGTAAGAGATATCGCAAAAATAATGGAATTTTCGATCCCCTATCGGAATACACCCGGTAAATCTATGCTTCCAAATATAAAAAACAAGTGCTGAATGTCCTAAATTGAAAAAAAAAAAATCTTAAAAAATTTTGTGTATTTTGAGAGCCAAAAAGACTAAAATCGGAAAAGGTCGATTATCGAAAACGGTAAGAGATATCGCAAAAATAATGGAATTTTCGATCCCCTATCGGAATACACCCGGTAAATCTATGGTTCCAAATATAAAAAACAAGTTCTGAATGTCCTAAATTGAAAAAAAAAAAATCTTAAAAATTTTTGTGTATTTTGAGAGCCAAAAAGACTAAAATCGGAAAATGTCGATTATCTCGAAAACGGTAAGAGATATCGCAAAAATAATGGATTTTTCGATCCCCTATCGGAATACACACTGTAAATCTATGCAAATTTTGTGTATTTTGAGTGCCAAAAAGACTAAAATCGGAAAAGGTCGATTATCTCGAAAACGGTAAGAGATATCGCAAAAATAATGGAATTTTCGATCCCCTATCGGAATACACCCGGTAAATCTATGCTTCCAACTATAAAAAACAAGTGCTGAATGTCCTAAATTGAAAAAAAAAAAATCTTAAAAATTTTTGTGTATTTTGAGAGCCAAAAAGACTAAAATCGGAAAATGTCGATTATCTCGAAAACGGTAAGAGATATCGCAAAAATAATGGATTTTTCGATCCCCTATCGGAATACACACTGTAAATCTATGCAAATTTTGTGTATTTTGAGTGCCAAAAAGACTAAAATCGGAAAAGGTCGATTATCTCGAAAACGGTAAGAGATATCGCAAAAATAATGGAATTTTCGATCCCCTATCGGAATAGACCCGGTAAATCTATGCTTCCAAATATAAAAAACAAGTGCTGAATGTCCTAAATTGAAAAAAAAAAAATCTTAAAAAATTTTGTGTATTTTGAGAGCCAAAAATACTAAAATCGGAAAATGTCGATTATCTCGAAAACGGTAAGAGATATCGCAAAAATAATGGATTTTTCGATCCCCTATCGGAATACACACTGTAAATCTATGCAAATTTTGTGTATTTTGAGTGCCAAAAAGACTAAAATCGGAAAAGGTCGATTATCTCGAAAACGGTAAGAGATATCGCAAAAATAATGGAATTTTCGATCCCCTATCGGAATACACCCGGTAAATCTATGCTTCCAAATATAAAAAACAAGTGCTGAATGTCCTAAATTGAAAAAAAAAAAATCTTAAAAAATTTTGTGTATTTTGAGAGCCAAAAAGACTAAAATCGGAAAAGGTCGATTATCTCGAAAACGGTAAGAGATATCGCAAAAATAATGGAATTTTCGATCCCCTATCGGAATACACCCGGTAAATCTATGCTTCCAAATATAAAAAACAAGTGCTGAATGTCCTAAATTGAAAAAAAAAAAATCTTAAAAATTTTTGTGTATTTTGAGAGCCAAAAAGACTAAAATCGGAAAATGTCGATTATCTCGAAAACGGTAAGAGATATCGCAAAAATAATGGATTTTTCGATCCCCTATCGGAATACACACTGTAAATCTATGCAAATTTTATGTATTTTGAGTGCCAAAAAGACTAAAATCGGAAAAGGTCGATTATCTCGAAAACGGTAAGAGATATCGCAAAAATAATGGAATTTTCGATCCCCTATCGGAATACACCCGGTAAATCTATGCTTCCAAATATAAAAAACAAGTGCTGAATGTCCTAAATTGAAAAAAAAAAAATCTTAAAAATTTTTGTGTATTTTGAGAGCCAAAAATACTAAAATCGGAAAATGTCGATTATCTCGAAAACGGTAAGAGATATCGCAAAAATAATGGATTTTTCGATCCCCTATCGGAATACACACTGTAAACCTATGCAAATTTTGTGTATTTTGAGTGCCAAAAAGACTAAAATCGGAAAAGGTCGATTATCTCGAAAACGGTAAGAGATATCGCAAAAATAATGGAATTTTCGATCCCCTATCGGAATACACCCGGTAAATCTATGCTTCCAAATATAAAAAACAAGTGCTGAATGTCCTAAATTGAAAAAAAAAAAATCTTAAAAAATTTTGTTAATTTTGAGAGCCAAAAAGACTAAAATCGGAAAAGGTCGATTATCTCGAAAACGGTAAGAGATATCGCAAAAATAATGGAATTTTCGATCCCCTATCGGAATACACCCGGTAAATTTATGCTTCCAAATATAAAAAACAAGTGCTGAATGTCCTAAATTGAAAAAAAAAAAATCTTAAAAAATTTTGTGTATTTTGAGAGCCAAAAAGACTAAAATCGGAAAATGTCGATTATCTCGAAAACGGTAAGAGATATCGCAAAAATAATGGATTTTTCGATCCCCTATCGGAATACACACTGTAAATCTATGCAAATTTTGTGTATTTTGAGTGCCAAAAAGACTAAAATCGGAAAAGGTCGATTATCTCGAAAACGGTAAGAGATATCGCAAAAATAATGGAATTTTCGATCCCCTATCGGAATACACCCGGTAAATCTATGCTTCCAAATATAAAAAACAAGTGCTGAATGTCCTAAATTGAAAAAAAAAAAATCTTAAAAAATTTTGTGTATTTTGAGAGCCAAAAATACTAAAATCGGAAAATGTCGATTATCTCGAAAACGGTAAGAGATATCGCAAAAATAATGGATTTTTCGATCCCCTATCGGAATACACACTGTAAATCTATGCAAATTTTGTGTATTTTGAGTGCCAAAAAGACTAAAATCGGAAAAGGTCGATTATCTCGAAAACGGTAAGAGATATCGCAAAAATAATGGAATTTTCGATCCCCTATCGGAATACACCCGGTAAATCTATGCTTCCAAATATAAAAAACAAGTGCTGAATGTCCTAAATTGAAAAAAAAAAAAATCTTAAAAAATTTTGTGTATTTTGAGAGCCAAAAATACTAAAATCGGAAAATGTCGATTATCTCGAAAACGGTAAGAGATATCGCAAAAATAATGGATTTTTCGATCCCCTATCGGAATACACACTGTAAATCTATGCAAATTTTGTGTATTTTGAGTGCCAAAAAGACTAAAATCGGAAAAGGTCGATTATCTCGAAAACGGTAAGAGATATCGCAAAAATAATGGAATTTTCGATCCCCTATCGGAATACACCCGGTAAATCTATGCTTCCAAATATAAAAAACAAGTGCTGAATGTCCTAAATTGAAAAAAAAAAAATCTTAAAAAATTTTGTGTATTTTGAGAGCCAAAAAGACTAAAATCGGAAAAGGTCGATTATCTCGAAAACGGTAAGAGATATCGCAAAAATAATGGAATTTTCGATCCCCTATCGGAATACACCCGGTAAATCTATGCTTCCAACTATAAAAAACAAGTGCTGAATGTCCTAAATTGAAAAAAAAAAAATCTTAAAAATTTTTGTGTATTTTGAGAGCCAAAAAGACTAAAATCGGAAAATGTCGATTATCTCGAAAACGGTAAGAGATATCGCAAAAATAATGGATTTTTCGATCCCCTATCGGAATACACACTGTAAATCTATGCAAATTTTGTGTATTTTGAGTGCCAAAAAGACTAAAATCGGAAAAGGTCGATTATCTCGAAAACGGTAAGAGATATCGCAAAAATAATGGAATTTTCGATCCCCTATCGGAATACACCCGGTAAATCTATGCTTCCAAATATAAAAAACAAGTGCTGAATGTCCTAAATTGAAAAAAAAAAAATCTTAAAAAATTTTGTGTATTTTGAGAGCCAAAAATACTAAAATCGGAAAATGTCGATTATCTCGAAAACGGTAAGAGATATCGCAAAAATAATGGATTTTTCGATCCCCTATCGGAATACACACTGTAAATCTATGCAAATTTTGTGTATTTTGAGTGCCAAAAAGACTAAAATCGGAAAAGGTCGATTATCTCGAAAACGGTAAGAGATATCGCAAAAATAATGGAATTTTCGATCCCCTATCGGAATACACCCGGTAAATCTATGCTTCCAAATATAAAAAACAAGTGCTGAATGTCCTAAATTGAAAAAAAAAAAATCTTAAAAATTTTTGTGTATTTTGAGAGCCAAAAATACTAAAATCGGAAAATGTCGATTATCTCGAAAACGGTAAGAGATATCGCAAAAATAATGGATTTTTCGATCCCCTATCGGAATACACACTGTAAATCTATGCAAATTTTGTGTATTTTGAGTGCCAAAAAGACTAAAATCGGAAAAGGTCGATTATCTCGAAAACGGTAAGAGATATCGCAAAAATAATGGAATTTTCGATCCCCTATCGGAATACACCCGGTAAATCTATGCTTCCAAATATAAAAAACAAGTGCTGAATGTCCTAAATTGAAAAAAAAAAAAATCTTAAAAAATTTTGTGTATTTTGAGAGCCAAAAAGACTAAAATCGGAAAAGGTCGATTATCTCGAAAACGGTAAGAGATATCGCAAAAATAATGGAATTTTCGATCCCCTATCGGAATACACCCGGTAAATCTATGCTTCCAAATATAAAAAACAAGTGCTGAATGTCCTAAATTGAAAAAAAAAAAATCTTAAAAATTTTTGTGTATTTTGAGAGCCAAAAATACTAAAATCGGAAAATGTCGATTATCTCGAAAACGGTAAGAGATATCGCAAAAATAATGGATTTTTCGATCCCCTATCGGAATACACACTGTAAATCTATGCAAATTTTGTGTATTTTGAGTGCCAAAAAGACTAAAATCGGAAAAGGTCGATTATCTCGAAAACGGTAAGAGATATCGCAAAAATAATGGAATTTTCGATCCCCTATCGGAATACACCCGGTAAATCTATGCTTCCAAATATAAAAAACAAGTGCTGAATGTCCTAAATTGAAAAAAAAAAAATCTTAAAAAATTTTGTGTATTTTGAGAGCCAAAAAGACTAAAATCGGAAAATGTCGATTATCTCGAAAACGGTAAGAGATATCGCAAAAATAATGGATTTTTCGATCCCCTATCGGAATACACACTGTAAATCTATGCAAATTTTGTGTATTTTGAGTGCCAAAAAGACTAAAATCGGAAAAGGTCGATTATCTCGAAAACGGTAAGAGATATCGCAAAAATAATGGAATTTTCGATCCCCTATCGGAATACACCCGGTAAATCTATGCTTCCAAATATAAAAAACAAGTGCTGAATGTCCTAAATTGAAAAAAAAAAAATCTTAAAAATTTTTGTGTATTTTGAGAGCCAAAAATACTAAAATCGGAAAATGTCGATTATCTCGAAAACGGTAAGAGATATCGCAAAAATAATGGATTTTTCGATCCCCTATCGGAATACACACTGTAAATCTATGCAAATTTTGTGTATTTTGAGTGCCAAAAAGACTAAAATCGGAAAAGGTCGATTATCTCGAAAACGGTAAGAGATATCGCAAAAATAATGGAATTTTCGATCCCCTATCGGAATACACCCGGTAAATCTATGCTTCCAAATATAAAAAACAAGTGCTGAATGTCCTAAATTGAAAAAAAAAAAATCTTAAAAATTTTTGTGTATTTTGAGAGCCAAAAATACTAAAATCGGAAAATGTCGATTATCTCGAAAACGGTAAGAGATATCGCAAAAATAATGGATTTTTCGATCCCCTATCGGAATACACACTGTAAATCTATGCAAATTTTGTGTATTTTGAGTGCCAAAAAGACTAAAATCGGAAAAGGTCGATTATCTCGAAAACGGTAAGAGATATCGCAAAAATAATGGAATTTTCGATCCCCTATCGGAATACACCCGGTAAATCTATGCTTCCAAATATAAAAAACAAGTGCTGAATGTCCTAAATTGAAAAAAAAAAAAATCTTAAAAAATTTTGTGTATTTTGAGAGCCAAAAAGACTAAAATCGGAAAAGGTCGATTATCTCGAAAACGGTAAGAGATATCGCAAAAATAATGGAATTTTCGATCCCCTATCGGAATACACCCGGTAAATCTATGCTTCCAAATATAAAAAACAAGTGCTGAATGTCCTAAATTGAAAAAAAAAAAATCTTAAAAATTTTTGTGTATTTTGAGAGCCAAAAATACTAAAATCGGAAAATGTCGATTATCTCGAAAACGGTAAGAGATATCGCAAAAATAATGGATTTTTCGATCCCCTATCGGAATACACACTGTAAATCTATGCAAATTTTGTGTATTTTGAGTGCCAAAAAGACTAAAATCGGAAAAGGTCGATTATCTCGAAAACGGTAAGAGATATCGCAAAAATAATGGAATTTTCGATCCCCTATCGGAATACACCCGGTAAATCTATGCTTCCAAATATAAAAAACAAGTGCTGAATGTCCTAAATTGAAAAAAAAAAAATCTTAAAAAATTTTGTGTATTTTGAGAGCCAAAAAGACTAAAATCGGAAAATGTCGATTATCTCGAAAACGGTAAGAGATATCGCAAAAATAATGGATTTTTCGATCCCCTATCGGAATACACACTGTAAATCTATGCAAATTTTGTGTATTTTGAGTGCCAAAAAGACTAAAATCGGAAAAGGTCGATTATCTCGAAAACGGTAAGAGATATCGCAAAAATAATGGAATTTTCGATCCCCTATCGGAATACACCCGGTAAATCTATGCTTCCAAATATAAAAAACAAGTGCTGAATGTCCTAAATTGAAAAAAAAAAATCTTAAAAATTTTTGTGTATTTTGAGAGCCAAAAATACTAAAATCGGAAAATGTCGATTATCTCGAAAACGGTAAGAGATATCGCAAAAATAATGGATTTTTCGATCCCCTATCGGAATACACACTGTAAATCTATGCAAATTTTGTGTATTTTGAGTGCCAAAAAGACTAAAATCGGAAAAGGTCGATTATCTCGAAAACGGTAAGAGATATCGCAAAAATAATGGAATTTTCGATCCCCTATCGGAATACACGCGGTAAATCTATGCTTCCAAATATAAAAAACAAGTGCTGAATGTCCTAAATTGAAAAAAAAAAATCTTAAAAAATTTAGTGAATTTTGAGAGCCAAAAAGACTAAAATCGGAAAAGGTCGATTATCTAGAAAACGGTAAGAGATATCGCAAAAATAATGGAATTTTCGATCCCCTATCGGAATACACCCGGTAAATCTATGCTTCCAAATATAAAAAACAAGTGCTGAATGTCCTAAATTGAAAAAAAAAAAATCTTAAAAATTTTTGTGTATTTTGAGAGCCAAAAAGACTAAAATCGGAAAATGTCGATTATCTCGAAAACGGTAAGATATATCGCAAAAATAATGGATTTTTCGATCCCCTATCGGAATACACACTGTAAATCTATGCAAATTTTATGTATTTTGAGTGCCAAAAAGACTAAAATCGGAAAAGGTCGATTATCTCGAAAACGGTAAGAGATATCGCAAAAATAATGGAATTTTCGATCCCCTATCGGAATACACCCGGTAAATCTATGCTTCCAAATATAAAAAACAAGTGCTGAATGTCCTAAATTGAAAAAAAAAAAATCTTAAAAATTTTTGTGTATTTTGAGAGCCAAAAATACTAAAATCGGAAAATGTCGATTATCTCGAAAACGGTAAGAGATATCGCAAAAATAATGGATTTTTCGATCCCCTATCGGAATACACACTGTAAACCTATGCAAATTTTGTGTATTTTGAGTGCCAAAAAGACTAAAATCGGAAAAGGTCGATTATCTCGAAAACGGTAAGAGATATCGCAAAAATAATGGAATTTTCGATCCCCTATCGGAATACACCCGGTAAATCTATGCTTCCAAATATAAAAAACAAGTGCTGAATGTCCTAAATTGAAAAAAAAAAAATCTTAAAAAATTTTGTGTATTTTGAGAGCCAAAAAGACTAAAATCGGAAAAGGTCGATTATCTCGAAAACGGTAAGAGATATCGCAAAAATAATGGAATTTTCGATCCCCTATCGGAATACACCCGGTAAATCTATGCTTCCAAATATAAAAAACAAGTGCTGAATGTCCTAAATTGAAAAAAAAAAAATCTTAAAAAATTTTGTGTATTTTGAGAGCCAAAAAGACTAAAATCGGAAAATGTCGATTATCTCGAAAACGGTAAGAGATATCGCAAAAATAATGGATTTTTCGATCCCCTATCGGAATACACACTGTAAATCTATGCAAATTTTGTGTATTTTGAGTGCCAAAAAGACTAAAATCGGAAAAGGTCGATTATCTCGAAAACGGTAAGAGATATCGCAAAAATAATGGAATTTTCGATCCCCTATCGGAATACACCCGGTAAATCTATGCTTCCAAATATAAAAAACAAGTGCTGAATGTCCTAAATTGAAAAAAAAAAAATCTTAAAAAATTTTGTGTATTTTGAGAGCCAAAAATACTAAAATCGGAAAATGTCGATTATCTCGAAAACGGTAAGAGATATCGCAAAAATAATGGATTTTTCGATCCCCTATCGGAATACACACTGTAAATCTATGCAAATTTTGTGTATTTTGAGTGCCAAAAAGACTAAAATCGGAAAAGGTCGATTATCTCGAAAACGGTAAGAGATATCGCAAAAATAATGGAATTTTCGATCCCCTATCGGAATACACCCGGTAAATCTATGCTTCCAAATATAAAAAACAAGTGCTGAATGTCCTAAATTGAAAAAAAAAAAATCTTAAAAATTTTTGTGTATTTTGAGAGCCAAAAATACTAAAATCGGAAAATGTCGATTATCTCGAAAACGGTAAGAGATATCGCAAAAATAATGGATTTTTCGATCCCCTATCGGAATACACACTGTAAATCTATGCAAATTTTGTGTATTTTGAGTGCCAAAAAGACTAAAATCGGAAAAGGTCGATTATCTCGAAAACGGTAAGAGATATCGCAAAAATAATGGAATTTTCGATCCCCTATCGGAATACACCCGGTAAATCTATGCTTCCAAATATAAAAAACAAGTGCTGAATGTCCTAAATTGAAAAAAAAAAAAATCTTAAAAAATTTTGTGTATTTTGAGAGCCAAAAATACTAAAATCGGAAAATGTCGATTATCTCGAAAACGGTAAGAGATATCGCAAAAATAATGGATTTTTCGATCCCCTATCGGAATACACACTGTAAATCTATGCAAATTTTGTGTATTTTGAGTGCCAAAAAGACTAAAATCGGAAAAGGTCGATTATCTCGAAAACGGTAAGAGATATCGCAAAAATAATGGAATTTTCGATCCCCTATCGGAATACACCCGGTAAATCTATGCTTCCAACTATAAAAAACAAGTGCTGAATGTCCTAAATTGAAAAAAAAAAAATCTTAAAAATTTTTGTGTATTTTGAGAGCCAAAAAGACTAAAATCGGAAAATGTCGATTATCTCGAAAACGGTAAGAGATATCGCAAAAATAATGGATTTTTCGATCCCCTATCGGAATACACACTGTAAATCTATGCAAATTTTGTGTATTTTGAGTGCCAAAAAGACTAAAATCGGAAAAGGTCGATTATCTCGAAAACGGTAAGAGATATCGCAAAAATAATGGAATTTTCGATCCCCTATCGGAATAGACCCGGTAAATCTATGCTTCCAAATATAAAAAACAAGTGCTGAATGTCCTAAATTGAAAAAAAAAAAATCTTAAAAAATTTTGTGTATTTTGAGAGCCAAAAATACTAAAATCGGAAAATGTCGATTATCTCGAAAACGGTAAGAGATATCGCAAAAATAATGGATTTTTCGATCCCCTATCGGAATACACACTGTAAATCTATGCAAATTTTGTGTATTTTGAGTGCCAAAAAGACTAAAATCGGAAAAGGTCGATTATCTCGAAAACGGTAAGAGATATCGCAAAAATAATGGAATTTTCGATCCCCTATCGGAATACACCCGGTAAATCTATGCTTCCAAATATAAAAAACAAGTGCTGAATGTCCTAAATTGAAAAAAAAAAAATCTTAAAAAATTTTGTGTATTTTGAGAGCCAAAAAGACTAAAATCGGAAAAGGTCGATTATCTCGAAAACGGTAAGAGATATCGCAAAAATAATGGAATTTTCGATCCCCTATCGGAATACACCCGGTAAATCTATGCTTCCAAATATAAAAAACAAGTGCTGAATGTCCTAAATTGAAAAAAAAAAAATCTTAAAAATTTTTGTGTATTTTGAGAGCCAAAAATACTAAAATCGGAAAATGTCGATTATCTCGAAAACGGTAAGAGATATCGCAAAAATAATGGATTTTTCGATCCCCTATCGGAATACACACTGTAAACCTATGCAAATTTTGTGTATTTTGAGTGCCAAAAAGACTAAAATCGGAAAAGGTCGATTATCTCGAAAACGGTAAGAGATATCGCAAAAATAATGGAATTTTCGATCCCCTATCGGAATACACCCGGTAAATCTATGCTTCCAAATATAAAAAACAAGTGCTGAATGTCCTAAATTGAAAAAAAAAAAATCTTAAAAAATTTTGTTAATTTTGAGAGCCAAAAAGACTAAAATCGGAAAAGGTCGATTATCTCGAAAACGGTAAGAGATATCGCAAAAATAATGGAATTTTCGATCCCCTATCGGAATACACCCGGTAAATCTATGCTTCCAAATATAAAAAACAAGTGCTGAATGTCCTAAATTGAAAAAAAAAAAATCTTAAAAAATTTTGTGTATTTTGAGAGCCAAAAAGACTAAAATCGGAAAATGTCGATTATCTCGAAAACGGTAAGAGATATCGCAAAAATAATGGATTTTTCGATCCCCTATCGGAATACACACTGTAAATCTATGCAAATTTTGTGTATTTTGAGTGCCAAAAAGACTAAAATCGGAAAAGGTCGATTATCTCGAAAACGGTAAGAGATATCGCAAAAATAATGGAATTTTCGATCCCCTATCGGAATACACCCGGTAAATCTATGCTTCCAAATATAAAAAACAAGTGCTGAATGTCCTAAATTGAAAAAAAAAAAATCTTAAAAAATTTTGTGTATTTTGAGAGCCAAAAATACTAAAATCGGAAAATGTCGATTATCTCGAAAACGGTAAGAGATATCGCAAAAATAATGGATTTTTCGATCCCCTATCGGAATACACACTGTAAATCTATGCAAATTTTGTGTATTTTGAGTGCCAAAAAGACTAAAATCGGAAAAGGTCGATTATCTCGAAAACGGTAAGAGATATCGCAAAAATAATGGAATTTTCGATCCCCTATCGGAATACACCCGGTAAATCTATGCTTCCAAATATAAAAAACAAGTGCTGAATGTCCTAAATTGAAAAAAAAAAAATCTTAAAAATTTTTGTGTATTTTGAGAGCCAAAAATACTAAAATCGGAAAATGTCGATTATCTCGAAAACGGTAAGAGATATCGCAAAAATAATGGATTTTTCGATCCCCTATCGGAATACACACTGTAAATCTATGCAAATTTTGTGTATTTTGAGTGCCAAAAAGACTAAAATCGGAAAAGGTCGATTATCTCGAAAACGGTAAGAGATATCGCAAAAATAATGGAATTTTCGATCCCCTATCGGAATACACCCGGTAAATCTATGCTTCCAAATATAAAAAACAAGTGCTGAATGTCCTAAATTGAAAAAAAAAAAAATCTTAAAAAATTTTGTGTATTTTGAGAGCCAAAAAGACTAAAATCGGAAAAGGTCGATTATCTCGAAAACGGTAAGAGATATCGCAAAAATAATGGAATTTTCGATCCCCTATCGGAATACACCCGGTAAATCTATGCTTCCAAATATAAAAAACAAGTGCTGAATGTCCTAAATTGAAAAAAAAAAAATCTTAAAAATTTTTGTGTATTTTGAGAGCCAAAAATACTAAAATCGGAAAATGTCGATTATCTCGAAAACGGTAAGAGATATCGCAAAAATAATGGATTTTTCGATCCCCTATCGGAATACACACTGTAAATCTATGCAAATTTTGTGTATTTTGAGTGCCAAAAAGACTAAAATCGGAAAAGGTCGATTATCTCGAAAACGGTAAGAGATATCGCAAAAATAATGGAATTTTCGATCCCCTATCGGAATACACCCGGTAAATCTATGCTTCCAAATATAAAAAACAAGTGCTGAATGTCCTAAATTGAAAAAAAAAAAATCTTAAAAAATTTTGTGTATTTTGAGAGCCAAAAAGACTAAAATCGGAAAATGTCGATTATCTCGAAAACGGTAAGAGATATCGCAAAAATAATGGATTTTTCGATCCCCTATCGGAATACACACTGTAAATCTATGCAAATTTTGTGTATTTTGAGTGCCAAAAAGACTAAAATCGGAAAAGGTCGATTATCTCGAAAACGGTAAGAGATATCGCAAAAATAATGGAATTTTCGATCCCCTATCGGAATACACCCGGTAAATCTATGCTTCCAAATATAAAAAACAAGTGCTGAATGTCCTAAATTGAAAAAAAAAAAATCTTAAAAATTTTTGTGTATTTTGAGAGCCAAAAATACTAAAATCGGAAAATGTCGATTATCTCGAAAACGGTAAGAGATATCGCAAAAATAATGGATTTTTCGATCCCCTATCGGAATACACACTGTAAATCTATGCAAATTTTGTGTATTTTGAGTGCCAAAAAGACTAAAATCGGAAAAGGTCGATTATCTCGAAAACGGTAAGAGATATCGCAAAAATAATGGAATTTTCGATCCCCTATCGGAATACACCCGGTAAATCTATGCTTCCAAATATAAAAAACAAGTGCTGAATGTCCTAAATTGAAAAAAAAAAAATCTTAAAAATTTTTGTGTATTTTGAGAGCCAAAAATACTAAAATCGGAAAATGTCGATTATCTCGAAAACGGTAAGAGATATCGCAAAAATAATGGATTTTTCGATCCCCTATCGGAATACACACTGTAAATCTATGCAAATTTTGTGTATTTTGAGTGCCAAAAAGACTAAAATCGGAAAAGGTCGATTATCTCGAAAACGGTAAGAGATATCGCAAAAATAATGGAATTTTCGATCCCCTATCGGAATACACCCGGTAAATCTATGCTTCCAAATATAAAAAACAAGTGCTGAATGTCCTAAATTGAAAAAAAAAAAAATCTTAAAAAATTTTGTGTATTTTGAGAGCCAAAAAGACTAAAATCGGAAAAGGTCGATTATCTCGAAAACGGTAAGAGATATCGCAAAAATAATGGAATTTTCGATCCCCTATCGGAATACACCCGGTAAATCTATGCTTCCAAATATAAAAAACAAGTGCTGAATGTCCTAAATTGAAAAAAAAAAAATCTTAAAAATTTTTGTGTATTTTGAGAGCCAAAAATACTAAAATCGGAAAATGTCGATTATCTCGAAAACGGTAAGAGATATCGCAAAAATAATGGATTTTTCGATCCCCTATCGGAATACACACTGTAAATCTATGCAAATTTTGTGTATTTTGAGTGCCAAAAAGACTAAAATCGGAAAAGGTCGATTATCTCGAAAACGGTAAGAGATATCGCAAAAATAATGGAATTTTCGATCCCCTATCGGAATACACCCGGTAAATCTATGCTTCCAAATATAAAAAACAAGTGCTGAATGTCCTAAATTGAAAAAAAAAAAATCTTAAAAAATTTTGTGTATTTTGAGAGCCAAAAAGACTAAAATCGGAAAAGGTCGATTATCTCGAAAACGGTAAGAGATATCGCAAAAATAATGGAATTTTCGATCCCCTATCGGAATACACCCGGTAAATCTATGCTTCCAAATATAAAAAACAAGTGCTGAATGTCCTAAATTGAAAAAAAAAAATCTTAAAAAATTTTGTGTATTTTGAGAGCCAAAAAGACTAAAATCGGAAAATGTCGATTATCTCGAAAACGGTAAGAGATATCGCAAAAATAATGGATTTTTCGATCCCCTATCGGAATACACACTGTAAATCTATGCAAATTTTGTGTATTTTGAGTGCCAAAAAGACTAAAATCGGAAAAGGTCGATTATCTCGAAAACGGTAAGAGATATCGCAAAAATAATGGAATTTTCGATCCCCTATCGGGATACACGCGGTAAATCTATGCTTCCAAATATAAAAAACAAGTGCTGAATGTCCTAAATTGAAAAAAAAAAAATCTTAAAAATTTTTGTGAATTTTGAGAGCCAAAAATACTAAAATCGGAAAATGTCGATTATCTCGAAAACGGTAAGAGATATCGCAAAAATAATGGATTTTTCGATCCCCTATCGGAATACACACTGTAAATTTATGCAAATTTTGTGTATTTTGAGTGCCAAAAAGACTAAAATCGGAAAAGGTCGATTATCTCGAAAACGGTAAGAGATATCGCAAAAATAATGGAATTTTCGATCCCCTATCGGAATACACCCGGTAAATCTATGCTTCCAAATATAAAAAACAAGTGCTGAATGTCCTAAATTGAAAAAAAAAAAATCTTAAAAAATTTTGTGTATTTTGAGAGCCAAAAAGACTAAAATCGGAAAAGGTCGATTATCTCGAAAACGGTAAGAGATATCGCAAAAATAATGGAATTTTCGATCCCCTATCGGAATACACCCGGTAAATCTATGCTTCCAAATATAAAAAACAAGTGCTGAATGTCCTAAATTGAAAAAAAAAAATCTTAAAAAATTTTGTGTATTTTGAGAGCCAAAAAGACTAAAATCGGAAAATGTCGATTATCTCGAAAACGGTAAGAGATATCGCAAAAATAATGGATTTTTCGATCCCCTATCGGAATACACACTGTAAATCTATGCAAATTTTGTGTATTTTGAGTGCCAAAAAGACTAAAATCGGAAAAGGTCGATTATCTCGAAAACGGTAAGAGATATCGCAAAAATAATGGAATTTTCGATCCCCTATCGGGATACACGCGGTAAATCTATGCTTCCAAATATAAAAAACAAGTGCTGAATGTCCTAAATTGAAAAAAAAAAAATCTTAAAAATTTTTGTGAATTTTGAGAGCCAAAAATACTAAAATCGGAAAATGTCGATTATCTCGAAAACGGTAAGAGATATCGCAAAAATAATGGATTTTTCGATCCCCTATCGGAATACACACTGTAAATTTATGCAAATTTTGTGTATTTTGAGAGCCAAAAAGACTAAAATCGGAAAAGGTCGATTATCTCGAAAACGGTAAGAGATATCGCAAAAATAATGGATTTTTCGATCCCCTATCGGAATACACACTGTAAATCTATGCAAATTTTGTGTATTTTGAGTGCCAAAAAGACTAAAATCGGAAAAGGTCGATTATCTCGAAAACGGTAAGAGATATCGCAAAAATAATGGAATTTTCGATCCCCTATCGGAATACACCCGGTAAATCTATGCTTCCAAATATAAAAAACAAGTGCTGAATGTCCTAAATTGAAAAAAAAAAAATCTTAAAAATTTTTGTGTATTTTGAGAGCCAAAAATACTAAAATCGGAAAAGGTCGATTATCTCGAAAACGGTAAGAGATATCGCAAAAATAATGGAATTTTCGATCCCCTATCGGAATACACACTGTAAATCTATGCAAATTTTGTGTATTTTGAGTGCCAAAAAGACTAAAATCGGAAAAGGTCGATTATCTCGAAAACGGTAAGAGATATCGCAAAAATAATGGAATTTTCGATCCCCTATCGGAATACACCCGGTAAATCTATGCTTCCAAATATAAAAAACAAGTGCTGAATGTCCTAAATTGAAAAAAAAAAAATCTTAAAAAATTTTGTGTATTTTGAGAGCCAAAAAGACTAAAATCGGAAAATGTCGATTATCTCGAAAACGGTAAGAGATATCGCAAAAATAATGGATTTTTCGATCCCCTATCGGAATACACACTGTAAATCTATGCAAATTTTGTGTATTTTGAGTGCCAAAAAGACTAAAATCGGAAAAGGTCGATTATCTCGAAAACGGTAAGAGATATCGCAAAAATAATGGAATTTTCGATCCCCTATCGGAATACACCCGGTAAATCTATGCTTCCAAATATAAAAAACAAGTGCTGAATGTCCTAAATTGAAAAAAAAAAATCTTAAAAATTTTTGTGTATTTTGAGAGCCAAAAATACTAAAATCGGAAAATGTCGATTATCTCGAAAACGGTAAGAGATATCGCAAAAATAATGGATTTTTCGATCCCCTATCGGAATACACACTGTAAATCTATGCAAATTTTGTGTATTTTGAGTGCCAAAAAGACTAAAATCGGAAAAGGTCGATTATCTCGAAAACGGTAAGAGATATCGCAAAAATAATGGAATTTTCGATCCCCTATCGGAATACACGCGGTAAATCTATGCTTCCAAATATAAAAAACAAGTGCTGAATGTCCTAAATTGAAAAAAAAAAAATCTTAAAAAATTTTGTGAATTTTGAGAGCCAAAAAGACTAAAATCGGAAAAGGTCGATTATCTCGAAAACGGTAAGAGATATCGCAAAAATAATGGAATTTTCGATCCCCTATCGGAATACACCCGGTAAATCTATGCTTCCAAATATAAAAAACAAGTGCTGAATGTCCTAAATTGAAAAAAAAAAAATCTTAAAAATTTTTGTGTATTTTGAGAGCCAAAAAGACTAAAATCGGAAAATGTCGATTATCTCGAAAACGGTAAGAGATATCGCAAAAATAATGGATTTTTCGATCCCCTATCGGAATACACACTGTAAATCTATGCAAATTTTATGTATTTTGAGTGCCAAAAAGACTAAAATCGGAAAAGGTCGATTATCTCGAAAACGGTAAGAGATATCGCAAAAATAATGGAATTTTCGATCCCCTATCGGAATACACCCGGTAAATCTATGCTTCCAAATATAAAAAACAAGTGCTGAATGTCCTAAATTGAAAAAAAAAAAATCTTAAAAATTTTTGTGTATTTTGAGAGCCAAAAATACTAAAATCGGAAAATGTCGATAATCTCGAAAACGGTAAGAGATATCGCAAAAATAATGGATTTTTCGATCCCCTATCGGAATACACACTGTAAACCTATGCAAATTTTGTGTATTTTGAGTGCCAAAAAGACTAAAATCGGAAAAGGTCGATTATCTCGAAAACGGTAAGAGATATCGCAAAAATAATGGAATTTTCGATCCCCTATCGGAATACACCCGGTAAATCTATGCTTCCAAATATAAAAAACAAGTGCTGAATGTCCTAAATTGAAAAAAAAAAAATCTTAAAAAATTTTGTGTATTTTGAGAGCCAAAAAGACTAAAATCGGAAAAGGTCGATTATCTCGAAAACGGTAAGAGATATCGCAAAAATAATGGAATTTTCGATCCCCTATCGGAATACACCCGGTAAATCTATGCTTCCAAATATAAAAAACAAGTGCTGAATGTCCTAAATTGAAAAAAAAAAAATCTTAAAAAATTTTGTGTATTTTGAGAGCCAAAAAGACTAAAATCGGAAAATGTCGATTATCTCGAAAAAGGTAAGAGATATCGCAAAAATAATGGATTTTTCGATCCCCTATCGGAATACACACTGTAAATCTATGCAAATTTTGTGTATTTTGAGTGCCAAAAAGACTAAAATCGGAAAAGGTCGATTATCTCGAAAACGGTAAGAGATATCGCAAAAATAATGGAATTTTCGATCCCCTATCGGAATACACCCGGTAAATCTATGCTTCCAAATATAAAAAACAAGTGCTGAATGTCCTAAATTGAAAAAAAAAAAATCTTAAAAAATTTTGTGTATTTTGAGAGCCAAAAATACTAAAATCGGAAAATGTCGATTATCTCGAAAACGGTAAGAGATATCGCAAAAATAATGGATTTTTCGATCCCCTATCGGAATACACACTGTAAATCTATGCAAATTTTGTGTATTTTGAGTGCCAAAAAGACTAAAATCGGAAAAGGTCGATTATCTCGAAAACGGTAAGAGATATCGCAAAAATAATGGAATTTTCGATCCCCTATCGGAATACACCCGGTAAATCTATGCTTCCAAATATAAAAAACAAGTGCTGAATGTCCTAAATTGAAAAAAAAAAAATCTTAAAAATTTTTGTGTATTTTGAGAGCCAAAAATACTAAAATCGGAAAATGTCGATAATCTCGAAAACGGTAAGAGATATCGCAAAAATAATGGATTTTTCGATCCCCTATCGGAATACACACTGTAAACCTATGCAAATTTTGTGTATTTTGAGTGCCAAAAAGACTAAAATCGGAAAAGGTCGATTATCTCGAAAACGGTAAGAGATATCGCAAAAATAATGGAATTTTCGATCCCCTATCGGAATACACCCGGTAAATCTATGCTTCCAAATATAAAAAACAAGTGCTGAATGTCCTAAATTGAAAAAAAAAAAATCTTAAAAAATTTTGTGTATTTTGAGAGCCAAAAAGACTAAAATCGGAAAAGGTCGATTATCTCGAAAACGGTAAGAGATATCGCAAAAATAATGGAATTTTCGATCCCCTATCGGAATACACCCGGTAAATCTATGCTTCCAAATATAAAAAACAAGTGCTGAATGTCCTAAATTGAAAAAAAAAAAATCTTAAAAAATTTTGTGTATTTTGAGAGCCAAAAAGACTAAAATCGGAAAATGTCGATTATCTCGAAAACGGTAAGAGATATCGCAAAAATAATGGATTTTTCGATCCCCTATCGGAATACACACTGTAAATCTATGCAAATTTTGTGTATTTTGAGTGCCAAAAAGACTAAAATCGGAAAAGGTCGATTATCTCGAAAACGGTAAGAGATATCGCAAAAATAATGGAATTTTCGATCCCCTATCGGAATACACCCGGTAAATCTATGCTTCCAAATATAAAAAACAAGTGCTGAATGTCCTAAATTGAAAAAAAAAAAATCTTAAAAAATTTTGTGTATTTTGAGAGCCAAAAATACTAAAATCGGAAAATGTCGATTATCTCGAAAACGGTAAGAGATATCGCAAAAATAATGGATTTTTCGATCCCCTATCGGAATACACACTGTAAATCTATGCAAATTTTGTGTATTTTGAGTGCCAAAAAGACTAAAATCGGAAAAGGTCGATTATCTCGAAAACGGTAAGAGATATCGCAAAAATAATGGAATTTTCGATCCCCTATCGGAATACACCCGGTAAATCTATGCTTCCAAATATAAAAAACAAGTGCTGAATGTCCTAAATTGAAAAAAAAAAAATCTTAAAAAATTTTGTGTATTTTGAGAGCCAAAAATACTAAAATCGGAAAATGTCGATTATCTCGAAAACGGTAAGAGATATCGCAAAAATAATGGATTTTTCGATCCCCTATCGGAATACACACTGTAAATCTATGCAAATTTTGTGTATTTTGAGTGCCAAAAAGACTAAAATCGGAAAAGGTCGATTATCTCGAAAACGGTAAGAGATATCGCAAAAATAATGGAATTTTCGATCCCCTATCGGAATACACCCGGTAAATCTATGCTTCCAAATATAAAAAACAAGTGCTGAATGTCCTAAATTGAAAAAAAAAAAATTTAAAAAAATTTTGTGTATTTTGAGAGCCAAAAAGACTAAAATCGGAAAAGGTCGATTATCTCGAAAACGGTAAGAGATATCGCAAAAATAATGGAATTTTCGATCCCCTATCGGAATACACCCGGTAAATCTATGCTTCCAACTATAAAAAACAAGTGCTGAATGTCCTAAATTGAAAAAAAAAAAATCTTAAAAATTTTTGTGTATTTTGAGAGCCAAAAAGACTAAAATCGGAAAATGTCGATTATCTCGAAAACGGTAAGAGATATCGCAAAAATAATGGATTTTTCGATCCCCTATCGGAATACACACTGTAAATCTATGCAAATTTTGTGTATTTTGAGTGCCAAAAAGACTAAAATCGGAAAAGGTCGATTATCTCGAAAACGGTAAGAGATATCGCAAAAATAATGGAATTTTCGATCCCCTATCGGAATAGACCCGGTAAATCTATGCTTCCAAATATAAAAAACAAGTGCTGAATGTCCTAAATTGAAAAAAAAAAAATCTTAAAAAATTTTGTGTATTTTGAGAGCCAAAAATACTAAAATCGGAAAATGTCGATTATCTCGAAAACGGTAAGAGATATCGCAAAAATAATGGATTTTTCGATCCCCTATCGGAATACACACTGTAAATCTATGCAAATTTTGTGTATTTTGAGTGCCAAAAAGACTAAAATCGGAAAAGGTCGATTATCTCGAAAACGGTAAGAGATATCGCAAAAATAATGGAATTTTCGATCCCCTATCGGAATACACCCGGTAAATCTTTGCTTCCAAATATAAAAAACAAGTGCTGAATGTCCTAAATTGAAAAAAAAAAAATCTTAAAAAATTTTGTGTATTTTGAGAGCCAAAAAGACTAAAATCGGAAAAGGTCGATTATCTCGAAAACGGTAAGAGATATCGCAAAAATAATGGAATTTTCGATCCCCTATCGGAATACACCCGGTAAATCTATGCTTCCAAATATAAAAAACAAGTGCTGAATGTCCTAAATTGAAAAAAAAAAAATCTTAAAAATTTTTGTGTATTTTGAGAGCCAAAAAGACTAAAATCGGAAAATGTCGATTATCTCGAAAACGGTAAGAGATATCGCAAAAATAATGGATTTTTCGATCCCCTATCGGAATACACACTGTAAATCTATGCAAATTTTATGTATTTTGAGTGCCAAAAAGACTAAAATCGGAAAAGGTCGATTATCTCGAAAACGGTAAGAGATATCGCAAAAATAATGGAATTTTCGATCCCCTATCGGAATACACCCGGTAAATCTATGCTTCCAAATATAAAAAACAAGTGCTGAATGTCCTAAATTGAAAAAAAAAAAATCTTAAAAATTTTTGTGTATTTTGAGAGCCAAAAATACTAAAATCGGAAAATGTCGATTATCTCGAAAACGGTAAGAGATATCGCAAAAATAATGGATTTTTCGATCCCCTATCGGAATACACACTGTAAACCTATGCAAATTTTGTGTATTTTGAGTGCCAAAAAGACTAAAATCGGAAAAGGTCGATTATCTCGAAAACGGTAAGAGATATCGCAAAAATAATGGAATTTTCGATCCCCTATCGGAATACACCCGGTAAATCTATGCTTCCAAATATAAAAAACAAGTGCTGAATGTCCTAAATTGAAAAAAAAAAAATCTTAAAAATTTTTGTGTATTTTGAGAGCCAAAAATACTAAAATCGGAAAATGTCGATTATCTCGAAAACGGTAAGAGATATCGCAAAAATAATGGATTTTTCGATCCCCTATCGGAATACACACTGTAAACCTATGCAAATTTTGTGTATTTTGAGTGCCAAAAAGACTAAAATCGGAAAAGGTCGATTATCTCGAAAACGGTAAGAGATATCGCAAAAATAATGGAATTTTCGATCCCCTATCGGAATACACCCGGTAAATCTATGCTTCCAAATATAAAAAACAAGTGCTGAATGTCCTAAATTGAAAAAAAAAAAAATCTTAAAAAATTTTGTGTATTTTGAGAGCCAAAAATACTAAAATCGGAAAATGTCGATTATCTCGAAAACGGTAAGAGATATCGCAAAAATAATGGATTTTTCGATCCCCTATCGGAATACACACTGTAAATCTATGCAAATTTTGTGTATTTTGAGTGCCAAAAAGACTAAAATCGGAAAAGGTCGATTATCTCGAAAACGGTAAGAGATATCGCAAAAATAATGGAATTTTCGATCCCCTATCGGAATACACCCGGTAAATCTATGCTTCCAAATATAAAAAACAAGTGCTGAATGTCCTAAATTGAAAAAAAAAAATCTTAAAAATTTTTGTGTATTTTGAGAGCCAAAAATACTAAAATCGGAAAATGTCGATTATCTCGAAAACGGTAAGAGATATCGCAAAAATAATGGATTTTTCGATCCCCTATCGGAATACACACTGTAAATCTATGCAAATTTTGTGTATTTTGAGTGCCAAAAAGACTAAAATCGGAAAAGGTCGATTATCTCGAAAACGGTAAGAGATATCGCAAAAATAATGGAATTTTCGATCCCCTATCGGAATACACGCGGTAAATCTATGCTTCCAAATATAAAAAACAAGTGCTGAATGTCCTAAATTGAAAAAAAAAAAATCTTAAAAAATTTTGTGAATTTTGAGAGCCAAAAAGACTAAAATCGGAAAAGGTCGATTATCTCGAAAACGGTAAGAGATATCGCAAAAATAATGGAATTTTCGATCCCCTATCGGAATACACCCGGTAAATCTATGCTTCCAAATATAAAAAACAAGTGCTGAATGTCCTAAATTGAAAAAAAAAAAATCTTAAAAATTTTTGTGTATTTTGAGAGCCAAAAAGACTAAAATCGGAAAATGTCGATTATCTCGAAAACGGTAAGAGATATCGCAAAAATAATGGATTTTTCGATCCCCTATCGGAATACACACTGTAAATCTATGCAAATTTTATGTATTTTGAGTGCCAAAAAGACTAAAATCGGAAAAGGTCGATTATCTCGAAAACGGTAAGAGATATCGCAAAAATAATGGAATTTTCGATCCCCTATCGGAATACACCCGGTAAATCTATGCTTCCAAATATAAAAAACAAGTGCTGAATGTCCTAAATTGAAAAAAAAAAAATCTTAAAAATTTTTGTGTATTTTGAGAGCCAAAAATACTAAAATCGGAAAATGTCGATAATCTCGAAAACGGTAAGAGATATCGCAAAAATAATGGATTTTTCGATCCCCTATCGGAATACACACTGTAAACCTATGCAAATTTTGTGTATTTTGAGTGCCAAAAAGACTAAAATCGGAAAAGGTCGATTATCTCGAAAACGGTAAGAGATATCGCAAAAATAATGGAATTTTCGATCCCCTATCGGAATACACCCGGTAAATCTATGCTTCCAAATATAAAAAACAAGTGCTGAATGTCCTAAATTGAAAAAAAAAAAATCTTAAAAAATTTTGTGTATTTTGAGAGCCAAAAAGACTAAAATCGGAAAAGGTCGATTATCTCGAAAACGGTAAGAGATATCGCAAAAATAATGGAATTTTCGATCCCCTATCGGAATACACCCGGTAAATCTATGCTTCCAAATATAAAAAACAAGTGCTGAATGTCCTAAATTGAAAAAAAAAAAATCTTAAAAAATTTTGTGTATTTTGAGAGCCAAAAAGACTAAAATCGGAAAATGTCGATTATCTCGAAAAAGGTAAGAGATATCGCAAAAATAATGGATTTTTCGATCCCCTATCGGAATACACACTGTAAATCTATGCAAATTTTGTGTATTTTGAGTGCCAAAAAGACTAAAATCGGAAAAGGTCGATTATCTCGAAAACGGTAAGAGATATCGCAAAAATAATGGAATTTTCGATCCCCTATCGGAATACACCCGGTAAATCTATGCTTCCAAATATAAAAAACAAGTGCTGAATGTCCTAAATTGAAAAAAAAAAAATCTTAAAAAATTTTGTGTATTTTGAGAGCCAAAAATACTAAAATCGGAAAATGTCGATTATCTCGAAAACGGTAAGAGATATCGCAAAAATAATGGATTTTTCGATCCCCTATCGGAATACACACTGTAAATCTATGCAAATTTTGTGTATTTTGAGTGCCAAAAAGACTAAAATCGGAAAAGGTCGATTATCTCGAAAACGGTAAGAGATATCGCAAAAATAATGGAATTTTCGATCCCCTATCGGAATACACCCGGTAAATCTATGCTTCCAAATATAAAAAACAAGTGCTGAATGTCCTAAATTGAAAAAAAAAAAATCTTAAAAATTTTTGTGTATTTTGAGAGCCAAAAATACTAAAATCGGAAAATGTCGATAATCTCGAAAACGGTAAGAGATATCGCAAAAATAATGGATTTTTCGATCCCCTATCGGAATACACACTGTAAACCTATGCAAATTTTGTGTATTTTGAGTGCCAAAAAGACTAAAATCGGAAAAGGTCGATTATCTCGAAAACGGTAAGAGATATCGCAAAAATAATGGAATTTTCGATCCCCTATCGGAATACACCCGGTAAATCTATGCTTCCAAATATAAAAAACAAGTGCTGAATGTCCTAAATTGAAAAAAAAAAAATCTTAAAAAATTTTGTGTATTTTGAGAGCCAAAAAGACTAAAATCGGAAAAGGTCGATTATCTCGAAAACGGTAAGAGATATCGCAAAAATAATGGAATTTTCGATCCCCTATCGGAATACACCCGGTAAATCTATGCTTCCAAATATAAAAAACAAGTGCTGAATGTCCTAAATTGAAAAAAAAAAAATCTTAAAAAATTTTGTGTATTTTGAGAGCCAAAAAGACTAAAATCGGAAAATGTCGATTATCTCGAAAACGGTAAGAGATATCGCAAAAATAATGGATTTTTCGATCCCCTATCGGAATACACACTGTAAATCTATGCAAATTTTGTGTATTTTGAGTGCCAAAAAGACTAAAATCGGAAAAGGTCGATTATCTCGAAAACGGTAAGAGATATCGCAAAAATAATGGAATTTTCGATCCCCTATCGGAATACACCCGGTAAATCTATGCTTCCAAATATAAAAAACAAGTGCTGAATGTCCTAAATTGAAAAAAAAAAAATCTTAAAAAATTTTGTGTATTTTGAGAGCCAAAAATACTAAAATCGGAAAATGTCGATTATCTCGAAAACGGTAAGAGATATCGCAAAAATAATGGATTTTTCGATCCCCTATCGGAATACACACTGTAAATCTATGCAAATTTTGTGTATTTTGAGTGCCAAAAAGACTAAAATCGGAAAAGGTCGATTATCTCGAAAACGGTAAGAGATATCGCAAAAATAATGGAATTTTCGATCCCCTATCGGAATACACCCGGTAAATCTATGCTTCCAAATATAAAAAACAAGTGCTGAATGTCCTAAATTGAAAAAAAAAAAATCTTAAAAAATTTTGTGTATTTTGAGAGCCAAAAATACTAAAATCGGAAAATGTCGATTATCTCGAAAACGGTAAGAGATATCGCAAAAATAATGGATTTTTCGATCCCCTATCGGAATACACACTGTAAATCTATGCAAATTTTGTGTATTTTGAGTGCCAAAAAGACTAAAATCGGAAAAGGTCGATTATCTCGAAAACGGTAAGAGATATCGCAAAAATAATGGAATTTTCGATCCCCTATCGGAATACACCCGGTAAATCTATGCTTCCAAATATAAAAAACAAGTGCTGAATGTCCTAAATTGAAAAAAAAAAAATTTAAAAAAATTTTGTGTATTTTGAGAGCCAAAAAGACTAAAATCGGAAAAGGTCGATTATCTCGAAAACGGTAAGAGATATCGCAAAAATAATGGAATTTTCGATCCCCTATCGGAATACACCCGGTAAATCTATGCTTCCAACTATAAAAAACAAGTGCTGAATGTCCTAAATTGAAAAAAAAAAAATCTTAAAAATTTTTGTGTATTTTGAGAGCCAAAAAGACTAAAATCGGAAAATGTCGATTATCTCGAAAACGGTAAGAGATATCGCAAAAATAATGGATTTTTCGATCCCCTATCGGAATACACACTGTAAATCTATGCAAATTTTGTGTATTTTGAGTGCCAAAAAGACTAAAATCGGAAAAGGTCGATTATCTCGAAAACGGTAAGAGATATCGCAAAAATAATGGAATTTTCGATCCCCTATCGGAATAGACCCGGTAAATCTATGCTTCCAAATATAAAAAACAAGTGCTGAATGTCCTAAATTGAAAAAAAAAAAATCTTAAAAAATTTTGTGTATTTTGAGAGCCAAAAATACTAAAATCGGAAAATGTCGATTATCTCGAAAACGGTAAGAGATATCGCAAAAATAATGGATTTTTCGATCCCCTATCGGAATACACACTGTAAATCTATGCAAATTTTGTGTATTTTGAGTGCCAAAAAGACTAAAATCGGAAAAGGTCGATTATCTCGAAAACGGTAAGAGATATCGCAAAAATAATGGAATTTTCGATCCCCTATCGGAATACACCCGGTAAATCTTTGCTTCCAAATATAAAAAACAAGTGCTGAATGTCCTAAATTGAAAAAAAAAAAATCTTAAAAAATTTTGTGTATTTTGAGAGCCAAAAAGACTAAAATCGGAAAAGGTCGATTATCTCGAAAACGGTAAGAGATATCGCAAAAATAATGGAATTTTCGATCCCCTATCGGAATACACCCGGTAAATCTATGCTTCCAAATATAAAAAACAAGTGCTGAATGTCCTAAATTGAAAAAAAAAAAATCTTAAAAATTTTTGTGTATTTTGAGAGCCAAAAAGACTAAAATCGGAAAATGTCGATTATCTCGAAAACGGTAAGAGATATCGCAAAAATAATGGATTTTTCGATCCCCTATCGGAATACACACTGTAAATCTATGCAAATTTTATGTATTTTGAGTGCCAAAAAGACTAAAATCGGAAAAGGTCGATTATCTCGAAAACGGTAAGAGATATCGCAAAAATAATGGAATTTTCGATCCCCTATCGGAATACACCCGGTAAATCTATGCTTCCAAATATAAAAAACAAGTGCTGAATGTCCTAAATTGAAAAAAAAAAAATCTTAAAAATTTTTGTGTATTTTGAGAGCCAAAAATACTAAAATCGGAAAATGTCGATTATCTCGAAAACGGTAAGAGATATCGCAAAAATAATGGATTTTTCGATCCCCTATCGGAATACACACTGTAAACCTATGCAAATTTTGTGTATTTTGAGTGCCAAAAAGACTAAAATCGGAAAAGGTCGATTATCTCGAAAACGGTAAGAGATATCGCAAAAATAATGGAATTTTCGATCCCCTATCGGAATACACCCGGTAAATCTATGCTTCCAAATATAAAAAACAAGTGCTGAATGTCCTAAATTGAAAAAAAAAAAATCTTAAAAATTTTTGTGTATTTTGAGAGCCAAAAATACTAAAATCGGAAAATGTCGATTATCTCGAAAACGGTAAGAGATATCGCAAAAATAATGGATTTTTCGATCCCCTATCGGAATACACACTGTAAACCTATGCAAATTTTGTGTATTTTGAGTGCCAAAAAGACTAAAATCGGAAAAGGTCGATTATCTCGAAAACGGTAAGAGATATCGCAAAAATAATGGAATTTTCGATCCCCTATCGGAATACACCCGGTAAATCTATGCTTCCAAATATAAAAAACAAGTGCTGAATGTCCTAAATTGAAAAAAAAAAAAATCTTAAAAAATTTTGTGTATTTTGAGAGCCAAAAATACTAAAATCGGAAAATGTCGATTATCTCGAAAACGGTAAGAGATATCGCAAAAATAATGGATTTTTCGATCCCCTATCGGAATACACACTGTAAATCTATGCAAATTTTGTGTATTTTGAGTGCCAAAAAGACTAAAATCGGAAAAGGTCGATTATCTCGAAAACGGTAAGAGATATCGCAAAAATAATGGAATTTTCGATCCCCTATCGGAATACACCCGGTAAATCTATGCTTCCAAATATAAAAAACAAGTGCTGAATGTCCTAAATTGAAAAAAAAAAAATCTTAAAAAATTTTGTGTATTTTGAGAGCCAAAAAGACTAAAATCGGAAAAGGTCGATTATCTCGAAAACGGTAAGAGATATCGCAAAAATAATGGAATTTTCGATCCCCTATCGGAATACACCCGGTAAATCTATGCTTCCAACTATAAAAAACAAGTGCTGAATGTCCTAAATTGAAAAAAAAAAAATCTTAAAAATTTTTGTGTATTTTGAGAGCCAAAAAGACTAAAATCGGAAAATGTCGATTATCTCGAAAACGGTAAGAGATATCGCAAAAATAATGGATTTTTCGATCCCCTATCGGAATACACACTGTAAATCTATGCAAATTTTGTGTATTTTGAGTGCCAAAAAGACTAAAATCGGAAAAGGTCGATTATCTCGAAAACGGTAAGAGATATCGCAAAAATAATGGAATTTTCGATCCCCTATCGGAATACACCCGGTAAATCTATGCTTCCAAATATAAAAAACAAGTGCTGAATGTCCTAAATTGAAAAAAAAAAAATCTTAAAAAATTTTGTGTATTTTGAGAGCCAAAAATACTAAAATCGGAAAATGTCGATTATCTCGAAAACGGTAAGAGATATCGCAAAACTAATGGATTTTTCGATCCCCTATCGGAATACACACTGTAAATCTATGCAAATTTTGTGTATTTTGAGTGCCAAAAAGACTAAAATCGGAAAAGGTCGATTATCTCGAAAACGGTAAGAGATATCGCAAAAATAATGGAATTTTCGATCCCCTATCGGAATACACCCGGTAAATCTATGCTTCCAAATATAAAAAACAAGTGCTGAATGTCCTAAATTGAAAAAAAAAAAATCTTAAAAATTTTTGTGTATTTTGAGAGCCAAAAATACTAAAATCGGAAAATGTCGATTATCTCGAAAACGGTAAGAGATATCGCAAAAATAATGGATTTTTCGATCCCCTATCGGAATACACACTGTAAATCTATGCAAATTTTGTGTATTTTGAGTGCCAAAAAGACTAAAATCGGAAAAGGTCGATTATCTCGAAAACGGTAAGAGATATCGCAAAAATAATGGAATTTTCGATCCCCTATCGGAATACACACTGTAAATCTATGCAAATTTTGTGTATTTTGAGTGCCAAAAAGACTAAAATCGGAAAAGGTCGATTATCTCGAAAACGGTAAGAGATATCGCAAAAATAATGGAATTTTCGATCCCCTATCGGAATACACCTGGTAAATCTATGCTTCCAAATATAAAAAACAAGTGCTGAATGTCCTAAATTGAAAAAAAAAAAATCTTAAAAATTTTTGTGTATTTTGAGAGCCAAAAATACTAAAATCGGAAAATGTCGATTATCTCGAAAACGGTAAGAGATATCGCAAAAATAATGGATTTTTCGATCCCCTATCGGAATACACACTGTAAATCTATGCAAATTTTGTGTATTTTGAGTGCCAAAAAGACTAAAATCGGAAAAGGTCGATTATCTCGAAAACGGTAAGAGATATCGCAAAAATAATGGAATTTTCGATCCCCTATCGGAATACACCCGGTAAATCTATGTTTCCAAATATAAAAAACAAGTGCTGAATGTCCTAAATTGAAAAAAAAAAAAATCTTAAAAAATTTTGTGTATTTTGAGAGCCAAAAAGACTAAAATCGGAAAAGGTCGATTATCTCGAAAACGGTAAGAGATATCGCAAAAATAATGGAATTTTCGATCCCCTATCGGAATACACCCGGTAAATCTATGCTTCCAAATATAAAAAACAAGTGCTGAATGTCCTAAATTGAAAAAAAAAAAATCTTAAAAATTTTTGTGTATTTTGAGAGCCAAAAATACTAAAATCGGAAAATGTCGATTATCTCGAAAACGGTAAGAGATATCGCAAAAATAATGGATTTTTCGATC
Source organism: Rhagonycha lutea (assembly GCA_958510855.1). Lineage (NCBI taxonomy): Eukaryota > Metazoa > Arthropoda > Insecta > Coleoptera > Cantharidae > Rhagonycha > Rhagonycha lutea. Next base: position 81,261,234 of record OY294037.1, on the reverse strand, counting down.
CCCTATCGGAATACACACTGTAAATCTATGCAAATTTTGTGTATTTTGAGTGCCAAAAAGACTAAAATCGGAAAAGGTCGATTATCTCGAAAACGGTAAGAGATATCGCAAAAATAATGGAATTTTCGATCCCCTATCGGAATACACCCGGTAAATCTATGCTTCCAAATATAAAAAACAAGTGCTGAATGTCCTAAATTGAAAAAAAAAAAATCTTAAAAAATTTTGTGTATTTTGAGAGCCAAAAAGACTAAAATCGGAAAAGGTCGATTATCTCGAAAACGGTAAGAGATATCGCAAAAATAATGGAATTTTCGATCCCCTATCGGAATACACCCGGTAAATCTATGCTTCCAAATATAAAAAACAAGTGCTGAATGTCCTAAATTGAAAAAAAAAAAATCTTAAAAAATTTTGTGTATTTTGAGAGCCAAAAAGACTAAAATCGGAAAAGGTCGATTATCTCGAAAACGGTAAGAGATATCGCAAAAATAATGGAATTTTCGATCCCCTATCGGAATACACCCGGTAAATCTATGCTTCCAAATATAAAAAACAAGTGCTGAATGTCCTAAATTGAAAAAAAAAAATCTTAAAAAATTTTGTGTATTTTGAGAGCCAAAAAGACTAAAATCGGAAAATGTCGATTATCTCGAAAACGGTAAGAGATATCGCAAAAATAATGGATTTTTCGATCCCCTATCGGAATACACACTGTAAATCTATGCAAATTTTGTGTATTTTGAGTGCCAAAAAGACTAAAATCGGAAAAGGTCGATTATCTCGAAAACGGTAAGAGATATCGCAAAAATAATGGAATTTTCGATCCCCTATCGGAATACACCCGGTAAATCTATGCTTCCAAATATAAAAAACAAGTGCTGAATGTCCTAAATTGAAAAAAAAAAAATCTTAAAAAATTTTGTGTATTTTGAGAGCCAAAAAGACTAAAATCGGAAAAGGTCGATTATCTCGAAAACGGTAAGAGATATCGCAAAAATAATGGATTTTTCGATCCCCTATCGGAATACACACTGTAAATCTATGCAAATTTTGTGTATTTTGAGTGCCAAAAAGACTAAAATCGGAAAAGGTCGATTATCTCGAAAACGGTAAGAGATATCGCAAAAATAATGGAATTTTCGATCCCCTATCGGAATACACCCGGTAAATCTATGCTTCCAAATATTAAAAACAAGTGCTGAATGTCCTAAATTGAAAAAAAAAAAATCTTAAAAATTTTTGTGTATTTTGAGAGCCAAAAATACTAAAATCGGAAAATGTCGATTATCTCGAAAACGGTAAGAGATATCGCAAAAATAATGGATTTTTCGATCCCCTATCGGAATACACACTGTAAATCTATGCAAATTTTGTGTATTTTGAGTGCCAAAAAGACTAAAATCGGAAAAGGTCGATTATCTCGAAAACGGTAAGAGATATCGCAAAAATAATGGAATTTTCGATCCCCTATCGGAATACACCCGGTAAATCTATGCTTCCAAATATAAAAAACAAGTGCTGAATGTCCTAAATTGAAAAAAAAAAAATCTTAAAAATTTTTGTGTATTTTGAGAGCCAAAAATACTAAAATCGGAAAATGTCGATTATCTCGAAAACGGTAAGAGATATCGCAAAAATAATGGATTTTTCGATCCCCTATCGGAATACACACTGTAAATCTATGCAAATTTTGTGTATTTTGAGTGCCAAAAAGACTAAAATCGGAAAAGGTCGATTATCTCGAAAACGGTAAGAGATATCGCAAAAATAATGGAATTTTCGATCCCCTATCGGAATACACCCGGTAAATCTATGCTTCCAAATATAAAAAACAAGTGCTGAATGTCCTAAATTGAAAAAAAAAAAAATCTTAAAAAATTTTGTGTATTTTGAGAGCCAAAAAGACTAAAATCGGAAAAGGTCGATTATCTCGAAAACGGTAAGAGATATCGCAAAAATAATGGAATTTTCGATCCCCTATCGGAATACACCCGGTAAATCTATGCTTCCAAATATAAAAAACAAGTGCTGAATGTCCTAAATTGAAAAAAAAAAAATCTTAAAAATTTTTGTGTATTTTGAGAGCCAAAAATACTAAAATCGGAAAATGTCGATTATCTCGAAAACGGTAAGAGATATCGCAAAAATAATGGATTTTTCGATCCCCTATCGGAATACACACTGTAAATCTATGCAAATTTTGTGTATTTTGAGTGCCAAAAAGACTAAAATCGGAAAAGGTCGATTATCTCGAAAACGGTAAGAGATATCGCAAAAATAATGGAATTTTCGATCCCCTATCGGAATACACCCGGTAAATCTATGCTTCCAAATATAAAAAACAAGTGCTGAATGTCCTAAATTGAAAAAAAAAAAATCTTAAAAAATTTTGTGTATTTTGAGAGCCAAAAAGACTAAAATCGGAAAAGGTCGATTATCTCGAAAACGGTAAGAGATATCGCAAAAATAATGGAATTTTCGATCCCCTATCGGAATACACCCGGTAAATCTATGCTTCCAAATATAAAAAACAAGTGCTGAATGTCCTAAATTGAAAAAAAAAAAATCTTAAAAAATTTTGTGTATTTTGAGAGCCAAAAAGACTAAAATCGGAAAAGGTCGATTATCTCGAAAACGGTAAGAGATATCGCAAAAATAATGGAATTTTCGATCCCCTATCGGAATACACCCGGTAAATCTATGCTTCCAAATATAAAAAACAAGTGCTGAATGTCCTAAATTGAAAAAAAAAAAATCTTAAAAAATTTTGTGTATTTTGAGAGCCAAAAAGACTAAAATCGGAAAAGGTCGATTATCTCGAAAACGGTAAGAGATATCGCAAAAATAATGGATTTTTCGATCCCCTATCGGAATACACACTGTAAATCTATGCAAATTTTGTGTATTTTGAGTGCCAAAAAGACTAAAATCGGAAAAGGTCGATTATCTCGAAAACGGTAAGAGATATCGCAAAAATAATGGAATTTTCGATCCCCTATCGGAATACACGCGGTAAATCTATGCTTCCAAATATAAAAAACAAGTGCTGAATGTCCTAAATTGAAAAAAAAAAAATCTTAAAAATTTTTGTGAATTTTGAGAGCCAAAAATACTAAAATCGGAAAATGTCGATTATCTCGAAAACGGTAAGAGATATCGCAAAAATAATGGATTTTTCGATCCCCTATCGGAGTACACACTGTAAATCTATGCAAATTTTGTGTATTTTGAGTGCCAAAAAGACTAAAATCGGAAAAGGTCGATTATCTCGAAAACGGTAAGAGATATCGCAAAAATAATGGAATTTTCGATCCCCTATCGGAATACACCCGGTAAATCTATGCTTCCAAATATAAAAAACAAGTGCTGAATGTCCTAAATTGAAAAAAAAAAAATCTTAAAAAATTTTGTGTATTTTGAGAGCCAAAAAGACTAAAATCGGAAAAGGTCGATTATCTCGAAAACGGTAAGAGATATCGCAAAAATAATGGATTTTTCGATCCCCTATCGGAATACACACTGTAAATCTATGCAAATTTTGTGTATTTTGAGTGCCAAAAAGACTAAAATCGGAAAAGGTCGATTTTCTCGAAAACGGTAAGAGATATCGCAAAAATAATGGAATTTTCGATCCCCTATCGGAATACACCCGGTAAATCTATGCTTCCAAATATAAAAAACAAGTGCTGAATGTCCTAAATTGAAAAAAAAAAAATCTTAAAAATTTTTGTGTATTTTGAGAGCCAAAAATACTAAAATCGGAAAATGTCGATTATCTCGAAAACGGTAAGAGATATCGCAAAAATAATGGATTTTTCGATCCCCTATCGGAATACACACTGTAAATCTATGCAAATTTTGTGTATTTTGAGTGCCAAAAAGACTAAAATCGGAAAAGGTCGATTATCTCGAAAACGGTAAGAGATATCGCAAAAATAATGGAATTTTCGATCCCCTATCGGAATACACCCGGTAAATCTATGCTTCCAAATATAAAAAACAAGTGCTGAATGTCCTAAATTGAAAAAAAAAAAATCTTAAAAAATTTTGTGTATTTTGAGAGCCAAAAAGACTAAAATCGGAAAAGGTCGATTATCTCGAAAACGGTAAGAGATATCGCAAAAATAATGGAATTTTCGATCCCCTATCGGAATACACCCGGTAAATCTATGCTTCCAAATATAAAAAACAAGTGCTGAATGTCCTAAATTGAAAAAAAAAAAATCTTAAAAATTTTTGTGTATTTTGAGAGCCAAAAATACTAAAATCGGAAAATGTCGATTATCTCGAAAACGGTAAGAGATATCGCAAAAATAATGGATTTTTCGATCCCCTATCGGAATACACACTGTAAATCTATGCAAATTTTGTGTATTTTGAGTGCCAAAAAGACTAAAATCGGAAAAGGTCGATTATCTCGAAAACGGTAAGAGATATCGCAAAAATAATGGAATTTTCGATCCCCTATCGGAATACACCCGGTAAATCTATGCTTCCAAATATAAAAAACAAGTGCTGAATGTCCTAAATTGAAAAAAAAAAAATCTTAAAAATTTTTGTGTATTTTGAGAGCCAAAAATACTAAAATCGGAAAATGTCGATTATCTCGAAAACGGTAAGAGATATCGCAAAAATAATGGATTTTTCGATCCCCTATCGGAATACACACTGTAAATCTATGCAAATTTTGTGTATTTTGAGTGCCAAAAAGACTAAAATCGGAAAAGGTCGATTATCTCGAAAACGGTAAGAGATATCGCAAAAATAATGGAATTTTCGATCCCCTATCGGAATACACCCGGTAAATCTATGCTTCCAAATATAAAAAACAAGTGCTGAATGTCCTAAATTGAAAAAAAAAAAATCTTAAAAAATTTTGTGTATTTTGAGAGCCAAAAAGACTAAAATCGGAAAAGGTCGATTATCTCGAAAACGGTAAGAGATATCGCAAAAATAATGGAATTTTCGATCCCCTATCGGAATACACCCGGTAAATCTATGCTTCCAAATATAAAAAACAAGTGCTGAATGTCCTAAATTGAAAAAAAAAAAATCTTAAAAATTTTTGTGTATTTTGAGAGCCAAAAATACTAAAATCGGAAAATGTCGATTATCTCGAAAACGGTAAGAGATATCGCAAAAATAATGGATTTTTCGATCCCCTATCGGAATACACACTGTAAATCTATGCAAATTTTGTGTATTTTGAGTGCCAAAAAGACTAAAATCGGAAAAGGTCGATTATCTCGAAAACGGTAAGAGATATCGCAAAAATAATGGAATTTTCGATCCCCTATCGGAATACACCCGGTAAATCTATGCTTCCAAATATAAAAAACAAGTGCTGAATGTCCTAAATTGAAAAAAAAAAAAATCTTAAAAAATTTTGTGTATTTTGAGAGCCAAAAAGACTAAAATCGGAAAAGGTCGATTATCTCGAAAACGGTAAGAGATATCGCAAAAATAATGGAATTTTCGATCCCCTATCGGAATACACCCGGTAAATCTATGCTTCCAAATATAAAAAACAAGTGCTGAATGTCCTAAATTGAAAAAAAAAAAATCTTAAAAAATTTTGTGTATTTTGAGAGCCAAAAAGACTAAAATCGGAAAAGGTCGATTATCTCGAAAACGGTAAGAGATATCGCAAAAATAATGGATTTTTCGATCCCCTATCGGAATACACACTGTAAATCTATGCAAATTTTGTGTATTTTGAGTGCCAAAAAGACTAAAATCGGAAAAGGTCGATTATCTCGAAAACGGTAAGAGATATCGCAAAAATAATGGAATTTTCGATCCCCTATCGGAATACACATCTATGCTTCCAAATATAAAAAACAAGTGCTGAATGTCCTAAATTGAAAAAAAAAAAATCTTAAAAATTTTTGTGTATTTTGAGAGCCAAAAATACTAAAATCGGAAAATGTCGATTATCTCGAAAACGGTAAGAGATATCGCAAAAATAATGGATTTTTCGATCCCCTATCGGAATACACACTGTAAATCTATGCAAATTTTGTGTATTTTGAGTGCCAAAAAGACTAAAATCGGAAAAGGTCGATTATCTCGAAAACGGTAAGAGATATCGCAAAAATAATGGAATTTTCGATCCCCTATCGGAATACACCCGGTAAATCTATGCTTCCAAATATAAAAAACAAGTGCTGAATGTCCTAAATTGAAAAAAAAAAAAATCTTAAAAAATTTTGTGTATTTTGAGAGCCAAAAAGACTAAAATCGGAAAAGGTCGATTATCTCGAAAACGGTAAGAGATATCGCAAAAATAATGGAATTTTCGATCCCCTATCGGAATACACCCGGTAAATCTATGCTTCCAAATATAAAAAACAAGTGCTGAATGTCCTAAATTGAAAAAAAAAAAATCTTAAAATTTTTTGTGTATTTTGAGAGCCAAAAATACTAAAATCGGAAAATGTCGATTATCTCGAAAACGGTAAGAGATATCGCAAAAATAATGGATTTTTCGATCCCCTATCGGAATACACACTGTAAATCTATGCAAATTTTGTGTATTTTGAGTGCCAAAAAGACTAAAATCGGAAAAGGTCGATTATCTCGAAAACGGTAAGAGATATCGCAAAAATAATGGAATTTTCGATCCCCTATCGGAATACACCCGGTAAATCTATGCTTCCAAATATAAAAAACAAGTGCTGAATGTCCTAAATTGAAAAAAAAAAAATCTTAAAAAATTTTGTGTATTTTGAGAGCCAAAAAGACTAAAATCGGAAAATGTCGATTATCTCGAAAACGGTAAGAGATATCGCAAAAATAATGGATTTTTCGATCCCCTATCGGAATACACACTGTAAATCTATGCAAATTTTGTGTATTTTGAGTGCCAAAAAGACTAAAATCGGAAAAGGTCGATTATCTCGAAAACGGTAAGAGATATCGCAAAAATACTGGAATTTTCGATCCCCTATCGGAATACACGCGGTAAATCTATGCTTCCAAATATAAAAAACAAGTGCTGAATGTCCTAAATTGAAAAAAAAAAAATCTTAAAAATTTTTGTGAATTTTGAGAGCCAAAAATACTAAAATCGGAAAATGTCGATTATCTCGAAAACGGTAAGAGATATCGCAAAAATAATGGATTTTTCGATCCCCTATCGGAATACACACTGTAAATCTATGCAAATTTTGTGTATTTTGAGTGCCAAAAAGACTAAAATCGGAAAAGGTCGATTATCTCGAAAACGGTAAGAGATATCGCAAAAATAATGGAATTTTCGATCCCCTATCGGAATACACCCGGTAAATCTATGCTTCCAAATATAAAAAACAAGTGCTGAATGTCCTAAATTGAAAAAAAAAAAATCTTAAAAAATTTTGTGTATTTTGAGAGCCAAAAAGACTAAAATCGGAAAAGGTCGATTATCTCGAAAACGGTAAGAGATATCGCAAAAATAATGGAATTTTCGATCCCCTATCGGAATACACCCGGTAAATCTATGCTTCCAAATATAAAAAACAAGTGCTGAATGTCCTAAATTGAAAAAAAAAAAATCTTAAAAATTTTTGTGTAATTTGAGAGCCAAAAAGACTAAAATCGGAAAATGTCGATTATCTCGAAAACGGTAAGAGATATCGCAAAAATAATGGATTTTTCGATCCTCTATCGGAATACACACTGTAAATCTATGCAAATTTTGTGTATTTTGAGTGCCAAAAAGACTAAAATCGGAAAAGGTCGATTATCTCGAAAACGGTAAGAGATATCGCAAAAATAATGGAATTTTCGATCCCCTATCGGAATACACCCGGTAAATCTATGCTTCCAAATATAAAAAACAAGTGCTGAATGTCCTAAATTGAAAAAAAAAAAATCTTAAAAAATTTTGTGTATTTTGAGAGCCAAAAATACTAAAATCGGAAAATGTCGATTATCTCGAAAACGGTAAGAGATATCGCAAAAATAATGGATTTTTCGATCCCCTATCGGAATACACACTGTAAATCTATGCAAATTTTGTGTATTTTGAGTGCCAAAAAGACTAAAATCGGAAAAGGTCGATTATCTCGAAAACGGTAAGAGATATCGCAAAAATAATGGAATTTTCGATCCCCTATCGGAATACACATCTATGCTTCCAAATATAAAAAACAAGTGCTGAATGTCCTAAATTGAAAAAAAAAAAATCTTAAAAATTTTTGTGTATTTTGAGAGCCAAAAATACTAAAATCGGAAAATGTCGATTATCTCGAAAACGGTAAGAGATATCGCAAAAATAATGGATTTTTCGATCCCCTATCGGAATACACACTGTAAATCTATGCAAATTTTGTGTATTTTGAGTGCCAAAAAGACTAAAATCGGAAAAGGTCGATTATCTCGAAAACGGTAAGAGATATCGCAAAAATAATGGAATTTTCGATCCCCTATCGGAATACACCCGGTAAATCTATGCTTCCAAATATAAAAAACAAGTGCTGAATGTCCTAAATTGAAAAAAAAAAAAATCTTAAAAAATTTTGTGTATTTTGAGAGCCAAAAAGACTAAAATCGGAAAAGGTCGATTATCTCGAAAACGGTAAGAGATATCGCAAAAATAATGGAATTTTCGATCCCCTATCGGAATACACCCGGTAAATCTATGCTTCCAAATATAAAAAACAAGTGCTGAATGTCCTAAATTGAAAAAAAAAAAATCTTAAAAATTTTTGTGTATTTTGAGAGCCAAAAATACTAAAATCGGAAAATGTCGATTATCTCGAAAACGGTAAGAGATATCGCAAAAATAATGGATTTTTCGATCCCCTATCGGAATACACACTGTAAATCTATGCAAATTTTGTGTATTTTGAGTGCCAAAAAGACTAAAATCGGAAAAGGTCGATTATCTCGAAAACGGTAAGAGATATCGCAAAAATAATGGAATTTTCGATCCCCTATCGGAATACACCCGGTAAATCTATGCTTCCAAATATAAAAAACAAGTGCTGAATGTCCTAAATTGAAAAAAAAAAAATCTTAAAAAATTTTGTGTATTTTGAGAGCCAAAAAGACTAAAATCGGAAAATGTCGATTATCTCGAAAACGGTAAGAGATATCGCAAAAATAATGGATTTTTCGATCCCCTATCGGAATACACACTGTAAATCTATGCAAATTTTGTGTATTTTGAGTGCCAAAAAGACTAAAATCGGAAAAGGTCGATTATCTCGAAAACGGTAAGAGATATCGCAAAAATAATGGAATTTTCGATCCCCTATCGGAATACACCCGGTAAATCTATGCTTCCAAATATAAAAAGCAAGTGCTGAATGTCCTAAATTGAAAAAAAAAAAATCTTAAAAATTTTTGTGTATTTTGAGAGCCAAAAATACTAAAATCGGAAAATGTCGATCATCTCGAAAACGGTAAGAGATATCGCAAAAATAATGGATTTTTCGATCCCCTATCGGAATACACACTGTAAATCTATGCAAATTTTGTGTATTTTGAGTGCCAAAAAGACTAAAATCGGAAAAGGTCGATTATCTCGAAAACGGTAAGAGATATCGCAAAAATAATGGAATTTTCGATCCCCTATCGGAATACACCCGGTAAATCTATGCTTCCAAATATAAAAAACAAGTGCTGAATGTCCTAAATTGAAAAAAAAAAAAATCTTAAAAAATTTTGTGTATTTTGAGAGCCAAAAAGACTAAAATCGGAAAAGGTCGATTATCTCGAAAACGGTAAGAGATATCGCAAAAATAATGGAATTTTCGATCCCCTATCGGAATACACCCGGTAAATCTATGCTTCCAAATATAAAAAAACAAGTGCTGAATGTCCTAAATTGAAAAAAAAAAAATCTTAAAAATTTTTGTGTATTTTGAGAGCCAAAAATACTAAAATCGGAAAATGTCGATTATCTCGAAAACGGTAAGAGATATCGCAAAAATAATGGATTTTTCGATCCCCTATCGGAATACACACTGTAAATCTATGCAAATTTTGTGTATTTTGAGTGCCAAAAAGACTAAAATCGGAAAAGGTCGATTATCTCGAAAACGGTAAGAGATATCGCAAAAATAATGGAATTTTCGATCCCCTATCGGAATACACCCGGTAAATCTATGCTTCCAAATATAAAAAACAAGTGCTGAATGTCCTAAATTGAAAAAAAAAAAATCTTAAAAAATTTTGTGTATTTTGAGAGCCAAAAAGACTAAAATCGGAAAAGGTCGATTATCTCGAAAACGGTAAGAGATATCGCAAAAATAATGGAATTTTCGATCCCCTATCCGAATACACCCGGTAAATCTATGCTTCCAAATATAAAAAACAAGTGCTGAATGTCCTAAATTGAAAAAAAAAAAATCTTAAAAATTTTTGTGTATTTTGAGAGCCAAAAAGACTAAAATCGGAAAATGTCGATTATCTCGAAAACGGTAAGAGATATCGCAAAAATAATGGATTTTTCGATCCCCTATCGGAATACACACTGTAAATCTATGCAAATTTTGTGTATTTTGAGTGCCAAAAAGACTAAAATCGGAAAAGGTCGATTATCTCGAAAACGGTAAGAGATATCGCAAAAATAATGGAATTTTCGATCCCCTATCGGAATACACACTGTAAATCTATGCAAATTTTGTGTATTTTGAGTGCCAAAAAGACTAAAATCGGAAAAGGTCGATTATCTCGAAAACGGTAAGAGATATCGCAAAAATAATGGAATTTTCGATCCCCTATCGGAATACACCCGGTAAATCTATGCTTCCAAATATAAAAAACAAGTGCTGAATGTCCTAAATTGAAAAAAAAAAAATCTTAAAAAATTTTGTGTATTTTGAGAGCCAAAAATACTAAAATCGGAAAATGTCGATTATCTCGAAAACGGTAAGAGATATCGCAAAAATAATGGATTTTTCGATCCCCTATCGGAATACACACTGTAAATCTATGCAAATTTTGTGTATTTTGAGTGCCAAAAAGACTAAAATCGGAAAAGGTCGATTATCTCGAAAACGGTAAGAGATATCGCAAAAATAATGGAATTTTCGATCCCCTATCGGAATACACATCTATGCTTCCAAATATAAAAAACAAGTGCTGAATGTCCTAAATTGAAAAAAAAAAAATCTTAAAAATTTTTGTGTATTTTGAGAGCCAAAAATACTAAAATCGGAAAATGTCGATTATCTCGAAAACGGTAAGAGATATCGCAAAAATAATGGATTTTTCGATCCCCTATCGGAATACACACTGTAAATCTATGCAAATTTTGTGTATTTTGAGTGCCAAAAAGACTAAAATCGGAAAAGGTCGATTATCTCGAAAACGGTAAGAGATATCGCAAAAATAATGGAATTTTCGATCCCCTATCGGAATACACCCGGTAAATCTATGCTTCCAAATATAAAAAACAAGTGCTGAATGTCCTAAATTGAAAAAAAAAAAAATCTTAAAAAATTTTGTGTATTTTGAGAGCCAAAAAGACTAAAATCGGAAAAGGTCGATTATCTCGAAAACGGTAAGAGATATCGCAAAAATAATGGAATTTTCGATCCCCTATCGGAATACACCCGGTAAATCTATGCTTCCAAATATAAAAAACAAGTGCTGAATGTCCTAAATTGAAAAAAAAAAAATCTTAAAAATTTTTGTGTATTTTGAGAGCCAAAAATACTAAAATCGGAAAATGTCGATTATCTCGAAAACGGTAAGAGATATCGCAAAAATAATGGATTTTTCGATCCCCTATCGGAATACACACTGTAAATCTATGCAAATTTTGTGTATTTTGAGTGCCAAAAAGACTAAAATCGGAAAAGGTCGATTATCTCGAAAACGGTAAGAGATATCGCAAAAATAATGGAATTTTCGATCCCCTATCGGAATACACCCGGTAAATCTATGCTTCCAAATATAAAAAACAAGTGCTGAATGTCCTAAATTGAAAAAAAAAAAATCTTAAAAAATTTTGTGTATTTTGAGAGCCAAAAAGACTAAAATCGGAAAATGTCGATTATCTCGAAAACGGTAAGAGATATCGCAAAAATAATGGATTTTTCGATCCCCTATCGGAATACACACTGTAAAGCTATGCAAATTTTGTGTATTTTGAGTGCCAAAAAGACTAAAATCGGAAAAGGTCGATTATCTCGAAAACGGTAAGAGATATCGCAAAAATAATGGAATTTTCGATCCCCTATCGGAATACACCCGGTAAATCTATGCTTCCAAATATAAAAAGCAAGTGCTGAATGTCCTAAATTGAAAAAAAAAAAATCTTAAAAATTTTTGTGTATTTTGAGAGCCAAAAATACTAAAATCGGAAAATGTCGATCATCTCGAAAACGGTAAGAGATATCGCAAAAATAATGGATTTTTCGATCCCCTATCGGAATACACACTGTAAATCTATGCAAATTTTGTGTATTTTGAGTGCCAAAAAGACTAAAATCGGAAAAGGTCGATTATCTCGAAAACGGTAAGAGATATCGCAAAAATAATGGAATTTTCGATCCCCTATCGGAATACACCCGGTAAATCTATGCTTCCAAATATAAAAAACAAGTGCTGAATGTCCTAAATTGAAAAAAAAAAAAATCTTAAAAAATTTTGTGTATTTTGAGAGCCAAAAAGACTAAAATCGGAAAAGGTCGATTATCTCGAAAACGGTAAGAGATATCGCAAAAATAATGGAATTTTCGATCCCCTATCGGAATACACCCGGTAAATCTATGCTTCCAAATATAAAAAAACAAGTGCTGAATGTCCTAAATTGAAAAAAAAAAAATCTTAAAAATTTTTGTGTATTTTGAGAGCCAAAAATACTAAAATCGGAAAATGTCGATTATCTCGAAAACGGTAAGAGATATCGCAAAAATAATGGATTTTTCGATCCCCTATCGGAATACACACTGTAAATCTATGCAAATTTTGTGTATTTTGAGTGCCAAAAAGACTAAAATCGGAAAAGGTCGATTATCTCGAAAACGGTAAGAGATATCGCAAAAATAATGGAATTTTCGATCCCCTATCGGAATACACCCGGTAAATCTATGCTTCCAAATATAAAAAACAAGTGCTGAATGTCCTAAATTGAAAAAAAAAAAATCTTAAAAAATTTTGTGTATTTTGAGAGCCAAAAAGACTAAAATCGGAAAAGGTCGATTATCTCGAAAACGGTAAGAGATATCGCAAAAATAATGGAATTTTCGATCCCCTATCCGAATACACCCGGTAAATCTATGCTTCCAAATATAAAAAACAAGTGCTGAATGTCCTAAATTGAAAAAAAAAAAATCTTAAAAATTTTTGTGTATTTTGAGAGCCAAAAAGACTAAAATCGGAAAATGTCGATTATCTCGAAAACGGTAAGAGATATCGCAAAAATAATGGATTTTTCGATCCCCTATCGGAATACACACTGTAAATCTATGCAAATTTTGTGTATTTTGAGTGCCAAAAAGACTAAAATCGGAAAAGGTCGATTATCTCGAAAACGGTAAGAGATATCGCAAAAATAATGGAATTTTCGATCCCCTATCGGAATACACACTGTAAATCTATGCAAATTTTGTGTATTTTGAGTGCCAAAAAGACTAAAATCGGAAAAGGTCGATTATCTCGAAAACGGTAAGAGATATCGCAAAAATAATGGAATTTTCGATCCCCTATCGGAATACACCCGGTAAATCTATGCTTCCAAATATAAAAAACAAGTGCTGAATGTCCTAAATTGAAAAAAAAAAAATCTTAAAAATTTTTGTGTATTTTGAGAGCCAAAAATACTAAAATCGGAAAATGTCGATTATCTCGAAAACGGTAAGAGATATCGCAAAAATAATGGATTTTTCGATCCCCTATCGGAATACACACTGTAAATCTATGCAAATTTTGTGTATTTTGAGTGCCAAAAAGACTAAAATCGGAAAAGGTCGATTATCTCGAAAACGGTAAGAGATATCGCAAAAATAATGGAATTTTCGATCCCCTATCGGAATACACCCGGTAAATCTATGTTTCCAAATATAAAAAACAAGTGCTGAATGTCCTAAATTGAAAAAAAAAAAAATCTTAAAAAATTTTGTGTATTTTGAGAGCCAAAAAGACTAAAATCGGAAAAGGTCGATTATCTCGAAAACGGTAAGAGATATCGCAAAAATAATGGAATTTTCGATCCCCTATCGGAATACACCCGGTAAATCTATGCTTCCAAATATAAAAATCAAGTGCTGAATGTCCTAAATTGAAAAAAAAAAAATCTTAAAAATTTTTGTGTATTTTGAGAGCCAAAAATACTAAAATCGGAAAATGTCGATTATCTCGAAAACGGTAAGAGATATCGCAAAAATAATGGATTTTTCGATCCCCTATCGGAATACACACTGTAAATCTATGCAAATTTTGTGTATTTTGAGTGCCAAAAAGACTAAAATCGGAAAAGGTCGATTATCTCGAAAACGGTAAGAGATATCGCAAAAATAATGGAATTTTCGATCCCCTATCGGAATACACCCGGTAAATCTATGCTTCCAAATATAAAAAACAAGTGCTGAATGTCCTAAATTGAAAAAAAAAAAATCTTAAAAAATTTTGTGTATTTTGAGAGCCAAAAAGACTAAAATCGGAAAAGGTCGATTATCTCGAAAACGGTAAGAGATATCGCAAAAATAATGGAATTTTCGATCCCCTATCGGAATACACCCGGTAAATCTATGCTTCCAAATATAAAAAACAAGTGCTGAATGTCCTAAATTGAAAAAAAAAAAATCTTAAAAATTTTTGTGTATTTTGAGAGCCAAAAAGACTAAAATCGGAAAATGTCGATTATCTCGAAAACGGTAAGAGATATCGCAAAAATAATGGATTTTTCGATCCCCTATCGGAATACACACTGTAAATCTATGCAAATTTTGTGTATTTTGAGTGCCAAAAAGACTAAAATCGGAAAAGGTCGATTATCTCGAAAACGGTAAGAGATATCGCAAAAATAATGGAATTTTCGATCCCCTATCGGAATACACCCGGTAAATCTATGCTTCCAAATATAAAAAACAAGTGCTGAATGTCCTAAATTGAAAAAAAAAAAATCTTAAAAAATTTTGTGTATTTTGAGAGCCAAAAATACTAAAATCGGAAAATGTCGATTATCTCGAAAACGGTAAGAGATATCGCAAAAATAATGGATTTTTCGATCCCCTATCGGAATACACACTGTAAATCTATGCAAATTTTGTGTATTTTGAGTGCCAAAAAGACTAAAATCGGAAAAGGTCGATTATCTCGAAAACGGTAAGAGATATCGCAAAAATAATGGAATTTTCGATCCCCTATCGGAATACACCCGGTAAATCTATGCTTCCAAATATAAAAAACAAGTGCTGAATGTCCTAAATTGAAAAAAAAAAAATCTTAAAAATTTTTGTGTATTTTGAGAGCCAAAAATACTAAAATCGGAAAATGTCGATTATCTCGAAAACGGTAAGAGATATCGCAAAAATAATGGATTTTTCGATCCCCTATCGGAATACACACTGTAAATCTATGCAAATTTTGTGTATTTTGAGTGCCAAAAAGACTAAAATCGGAAAAGGTCGATTATCTCGAAAACGGTAAGAGATATCGCAAAAATAATGGAATTTTCGATCCCCTATCGGAATACACCTGGTAAATCTATGCTTCCAAATATAAAAAACAAGTGCTGAATGTCCTAAATTGAAAAAAAAAAAAATCTTAAAAAATTTTGTGTATTTTGAGAGCCAAAAAGACTAAAATCGGAAAATGTCGATTATCTCGAAAACGGTAAGAGATATCGCAAAAATAATGGATTTTTCGATCCTCTATCGGAATACACCCGGTAAATCTATGCAAATTTTGTGTATTTTGAGTGCCAAAAAGACTAAAATCGGAAAAGGTCGATTATCTCGAAAACGGTAAGAGATATCGCAAAAATAATGGAATTTTCGATCCCCTATCGGAATACACCCGGTAAATCTATGCTTCCAAATATAAAAAACAAGTGCTGAATGTCCTAAATTGAAAAAAAAAAAATCTTAAAAATTTTGTGTATTTTGAGAGCCAAAAAGACTAAAATCGGAAAATGTCGATTATCTCGAAAACGGTAAGAGATATCGCAAAAATAATGGATTTTTCGATCCTCTATCGGAATACACCCGGTAAATCTATGCAAATTTTGTGTATTTTGAGTGCCAAAAAGACTAAAATCGGAAAAGGTCGATTATCTCGAAAACGGTAAGAGATATCGCAAAAATAATGGAATTTTCGATCCCCTATCGGAATACACCCGGTAAATCTATGCTTCCAAATATAAAAAACAAGTGCTGAATGTCCTAAATTGAAAAAAAAAAAATCTTAAAAATTTTTGTGTATTTTGAGAGCCAAAAATACTAAAATCGGAAAATGTCGATTATCTCGAAAACGGTAAGAGATATCGCAAAAATAATGGATTTTTCGATCCCCTATCGGAATACACACTGTAAATCTATGCAAATTTTGTGTATTTTGAGTGCCAAAAAGACTAAAATCGGAAAAGGTCGATTATCTCGAAAACGGTAAGAGATATCGCAAAAATAATGGAATTTTCGATCCCCTATCGGAATACACCCGGTAAATCTATGCTTCCAAATATAAAAAACAAGTGCTGAATGTCCTAAATTGAAAAAAAAAAAAATCTTAAAAAATTTTGTGTATTTTGAGAGCCAAAAAGACTAAAATCGGAAAAGGTCGATTATCTCGAAAACGGTAAGAGATATCGCAAAAATAATGGAATTTTCGATCCCCTATCGGAATACACCCGGTAAATCTATGCTTCCAAATATAAAAAACAAGTGCTGAATGTCCTAAATTGAAAAAAAAAAAATCTTAAAAATTTTTGTGTATTTTGAGAGCCAAAAATACTAAAATCGGAAAATGTCGATTATCTCGAAAACGGTAAGAGATATCGCAAAAATAATGGATTTTTCGATCCCCTATCGGAATACACACTGTAAATCTATGCAAATTTTGTGTATTTTGAGTGCCAAAAAGACTAAAATCGGAAAAGGTCGATTATCTCGAAAACGGTAAGAGATATCGCAAAAATAATGGAATTTTCGATCCCCTATCGGAATACACCCGGTAAATCTATGCTTCCAAATATAAAAAACAAGTGCTGAATGTCCTAAATTGAAAAAAAAAAAATCTTAAAAAATTTTGTGTATTTTGAGAGCCAAAAAGACTAAAATCGGAAAAGGTCGATTATCTCGAAAACGGTAAGAGATATCGCAAAAATAATGGAATTTTCGATCCCCTATCGGAATACACCCGGTAAATCTATGCTTCCAAATATAAAAAACAAGTGCTGAATGTCCTAAATTGAAAAAAAAAAAATCTTAAAAATTTTTGTGTATTTTGAGAGCCAAAAAGACTAAAATCGGAAAATGTCGATTATCTCGAAAACGGTAAGAGATATCGCAAAAATAATGGATTTTTCGATCCCCTATCGGAATACACACTGTAAATCTATGCAAATTTTGTGTATTTTGAGTGCCAAAAAGACTAAAATCGGAAAAGGTCGATTATCTCGAAAACGGTAAGAGATATCGCAAAAATAATGGAATTTTCGATCCCCTATCGGAATACACCCGGTAAATCTATGCTTCCAAATATAAAAAACAAGTGCTGAATGTCCTAAATTGAAAAAAAAAAAATCTTAAAAAATTTTGTGTATTTTGAGAGCCAAAAAGACTAAAATCGGAAAATGTCGATTATCTCGAAAACGGTAAGAGATATCGCAAAAATAATGGATTTTTCGATCCCCTATCGGAATACACACTGTAAATCTATGCAAATTTTGTGTATTTTGAGTGCCAAAAAGACTAAAATCGGAAAAGGTCGATTATCTCGAAAACGGTAAGAGATATCGCAAAAATAATGGAATTTTCGATCCCCTATCGGAATACACCCGGTAAATCTATGCTTCCAAATATAAAAAACAAGTGCTGAATGTCCTAAATTGAAAAAAAAAAAAATCTTAAAAAATTTTGTGTATTTTGAGAGCCAAAAAGACTAAAATCGGAAAAGGTCGATTATCTCGAAAACGGTAAGAGATATCGCAAAAATTATGGAATTTTCGATCCCCTATCGGAATACACCCGGTAAATCTATGCTTCCAAATATAAAAAACAAGTGCTGAATGTCCTAAATTGAAAAAAAAAAAATCTTAAAAATTTTTGTGTATTTTGAGAGCCAAAAATACTAAAATCGGAAAATGTCGATTATCTCGAAAACGGTAAGAGATATCGCAAAAATAATGGATTTTTCGATCCCCTATCGGAATACACACTGTAAATCTATGCAAATTTTGTGTATTTTGAGTGCCAAAAAGACTAAAATCGGAAAAGGTCGATTATCTCGAAAACGGTAAGAGATATCGCAAAAATAATGGAATTTTCGATCCCCTATCGGAATACACCCGGTAAACCTATGCTTCCAAATATAAAAAACAAGTGCTGAATGTCCTAAATAGAAAAAAAAAAAATCTTAAAAAATTTTGTGTATTTTGAGAGCCAAAAAGACTAAAATCGGAAAATGTCGATTATCTCGAAAACGGTAAGAGATATCGCAAAAATAATGGATTTTTCGATCCCCTATCGGAATACACACTGTAAATCTATGCAAATTTTGTGTATTTTGAGTGCCAAAAAGACTAAAATCGGAAAAGGTCGATTATCTCGAAAACGGTAAGAGATATCGCAAAAATAATGGAATTTTCGATCCCCTATCGGAATACACCCGGTAAATCTATGCTTCCAAATATAAAAAACAAGTGCTGAATGTCCTAAATTGAAAAAAAAAAAATCTTAAAAATTTTTGTGTATTTTGAGAGCCAAAAATACTAAAATCGGAAAATGTCGATTATCTCGAAAACGGTAAGAGATATCGCAAAAATAATGGATTTTTCGATCCCCTATCGGAATACACACTGTAAATCTATGCAAATTTTGTGTATTTTGAGTGCCAAAAAGACTAAAATCGGAAAAGGTCGATTATCTCGAAAACGGTAAGAGATATCGCAAAAATAATGGAATTTTCGATCCCCTATCGGAATACACCCGGTAAATCTATGCTTCCAAATATAAAAAACAAGTGCTGAATGTCCTAAATTGAAAAAAAAAAAAATCTTAAAAAATTTTGTGTATTTTGAGAGCCAAAAAGACTAAAATCGGAAAAGGTCGATTATCTCGAAAACGGTAAGAGATATCGCAAAAATAATGGAATTTTCGATACACCCGGTAAATCTATGCTTCCAAATATAAAAAACAAGTGCTGAATGTCCTAAATTGAAAAAAAAAAAATCTTAAAAATTTTTGTGTATTTTGAGAGCCAAAAATACTAAAATCGGAAAATGTCGATTATCTCGAAAACGGTAAGAGATATCGCAAAAATAATGGATTTTTCGATCCCCTATCGGAATACACACTGTAAATCTATGCAAATTTTGTGTATTTTGAGTGCCAAAAAGACTAAAATCGGAAAAGGTCGATTATCTCGAAAACGGTAAGAGATATCGCAAAAATAATGGAATTTTCGATCCCCTATCGGAATACACATCTATGCTTCCAAATATAAAAAACAAGTGCTGAATGTCCTAAATTGAAAAAAAAAAAATCTTAAAAATTTTTGTGTATTTTGAGAGCCAAAAATACTAAAATCGGAAAATGTCGATTATCTCGAAAACGGTAAGAGATATCGCAAAAATAATGGATTTTTCGATCCCCTATCGGAATACACACTGTAAATCTATGCAAATTTTGTGTATTTTGAGTGCCAAAAAGACTAAAATCGGAAAAGGTCGATTATCTCGAAAACGGTAAGAGATATCGCAAAAATAATGGAATTTTCGATCCCCTATCGGAATACACCCGGTAAATCTATGCTTCCAAATATAAAAAACAAGTGCTGAATGTCCTAAATTGAAAAAAAAAAAAATCTTAAAAAATTTTGTGTATTTTGAGAGCCAAAAAGACTAAAATCGGAAAAGGTCGATTATCTCGAAAACGGTAAGAGATATCGCAAAAATAATGGAATTTTCGATCCCCTATCGGAATACACCCGGTAAATCTATGCTTCCAAATATAAAAAACAAGTGCTGAATGTCCTAAATTGAAAAAAAAAAAATCTTAAAAATTTTTGTGTATTTTGAGAGCCAAAAATACTAAAATCGGAAAATGTCGATTATCTCGAAAACGGTAAGAGATATCGCAAAAATAATGGATTTTTCGATCCCCTATCGGAATACACACTGTAAATCTATGCAAATTTTGTGTATTTTGAGTGCCAAAAAGACTAAAATCGGAAAAGGTCGATTATCTCGAAAACGGTAAGAGATATCGCAAAAATAATGGAATTTTCGATCCCCTATCGGAATACACCCGGTAAATCTATGCTTCCAAATATAAAAAACAAGTGCTGAATGTCCTAAATTGAAAAAAAAAAAATCTTAAAAAATTTTGTGTATTTTGAGAGCCAAAAAGACTAAAATCGGAAAATGTCGATTATCTCGAAAACGGTAAGAGATATCGCAAAAATAATGGATTTTTCGATCCCCTATCGGAATACACACTGTAAATCTATGCAAATTTTGTGTATTTTGAGTGCCAAAAAGACTAAAATCGGAAAAGGTCGATTATCTCGAAAACGGTAAGAGATATCGCAAAAATAATGGAATTTTCGATCCCCTATCGGAATACACCCGGTAAATCTATGCTTCCAAATATAAAAAACAAGTGCTGAATGTCCTAAATTGAAAAAAAAAAAATCTTAAAAATTTTTGTGTATTTTGAGAGCCAAAAATACTAAAATCGGAAAATGTCGATCATCTCGAAAACGGTAAGAGATATCGCAAAAATAATGGATTTTTCGATCCCCTATCGGAATACACACTGTAAATCTATGCAAATTTTGTGTATTTTGAGTGCCAAAAAGACTAAAATCGGAAAAGGTCGATTATCTCGAAAACGGTAAGAGATATCGCAAAAATAATGGAATTTTCGATCCCCTATCGGAATACACCCGGTAAATCTATGCTTCCAAATATAAAAAACAAGTGCTGAATGTCCTAAATTGAAAAAAAAAAAAATCTTAAAAAATTTTGTGTATTTTGAGAGCCAAAAAGACTAAAATCGGAAAAGGTCGATTATCTCGAAAACGGTAAGAGATATCGCAAAAATAATGGAATTTTCGATCCCCTATCGGAATACACCCGGTAAATCTATGCTTCCAAATATAAAAAAACAAGTGCTGAATGTCCTAAATTGAAAAAAAAAAAATCTTAAAAATTTTTGTGTATTTTGAGAGCCAAAAATACTAAAATCGGAAAATGTCGATTATCTCGAAAACGGTAAGAGATATCGCAAAAATAATGGATTTTTCGATCCCCTATCGGAATACACACTGTAAATCTATGCAAATTTTGTGTATTTTGAGTGCCAAAAAGACTAAAATCGGAAAAGGTCGATTATCTCGAAAACGGTAAGAGATATCGCAAAAATAATGGAATTTTCGATCCCCTATCGGAATACACCCGGTAAATCTATGCTTCCAAATATAAAAAACAAGTGCTGAATGTCCTAAATTGAAAAAAAAAAAATCTTAAAAAATTTTGTGTATTTTGAGAGCCAAAAAGACTAAAATCGGAAAAGGTCGATTATCTCGAAAACGGTAAGAGATATCGCAAAAATAATGGAATTTTCGATCCCCTATCGGAATACACCCGGTAAATCTATGCTTCCAAATATAAAAAACAAGTGCTGAATGTCCTAAATTGAAAAAAAAAAAATCTTAAAAATTTTTGTGTATTTTGAGAGCCAAAAAGACTAAAATCGGAAAATGTCGATTATCTCGAAAACGGTAAGAGATATCGCAAAAATAATGGATTTTTCGATCCCCTATCGGAATACACACTGTAAATCTATGCAAATTTTGTGTATTTTGAGTGCCAAAAAGACTAAAATCGGAAAAGGTCGATTATCTCGAAAACGGTAAGAGATATCGCAAAAATAATGGAATTTTCGATCCCCTATCGGAATACACACTGTAAATCTATGCAAATTTTGTGTATTTTGAGTGCCAAAAAGACTAAAATCGGAAAAGGTCGATTATCTCGAAAACGGTAAGAGATATCGCAAAAATAATGGAATTTTCGATCCCCTATCGGAATACACCCGGTAAATCTATGCTTCCAAATATAAAAAACAAGTGCTGAATGTCCTAAATTGAAAAAAAAAAAATCTTAAAAATTTTTGTGTATTTTGAGAGCCAAAAATACTAAAATCGGAAAATGTCGATTATCTCGAAAACGGTAAGAGATATCGCAAAAATAATGGATTTTTCGATCCCCTATCGGAATACACACTGTAAATCTATGCAAATTTTGTGTATTTTGAGTGCCAAAAAGACTAAAATCGGAAAAGGTCGATTATCTCGAAAACGGTAAGAGATATCGCAAAAATAATGGAATTTTCGATCCCCTATCGGAATACACCCGGTAAATCTATGTTTCCAAATATAAAAAACAAGTGCTGAATGTCCTAAATTGAAAAAAAAAAAAATCTTAAAAAATTTTGTGTATTTTGAGAGCCAAAAAGACTAAAATCGGAAAAGGTCGATTATCTCGAAAACGGTAAGAGATATCGCAAAAATAATGGAATTTTCGATCCCCTATCGGAATACACCCGGTAAATCTATGCTTCCAAATATAAAAAACAAGTGCTGAATGTCCTAAATTGAAAAAAAAAAAATCTTAAAAATTTTTGTGTATTTTGAGAGCCAAAAATACTAAAATCGGAAAATGTCGATTATCTCGAAAACGGTAAGAGATATCGCAAAAATAATGGATTTTTCGATCCCCTATCGGAATACACACTGTAAATCTATGCAAATTTTGTGTATTTTGAGTGCCAAAAAGACTAAAATCGGAAAAGGTCGATTATCTCGAAAACGGTAAGAGATATCGCAAAAATAATGGAATTTTCGATCCCCTATCGGAATACACCCGGTAAATCTATGCTTCCAAATATAAAAAACAAGTGCTGAATGTCCTAAATTGAAAAAAAAAAAATCTTAAAAAATTTTGTGTATTTTGAGAGCCAAAAAGACTAAAATCGGAAAAGGTCGATTATCTCGAAAACGGTAAGAGATATCGCAAAAATAATGGAATTTTCGATCCCCTATCGGAATACACCCGGTAAATCTATGCTTCCAAATATAAAAAACAAGTGCTGAATGTCCTAAATTGAAAAAAAAAAAATCTTAAAAATTTTTGTGTATTTTGAGAGCCAAAAAGACTAAAATCGGAAAATGTCGATTATCTCGAAAACGGTAAGAGATATCGCAAAAATAATGGATTTTTCGATCCCCTATCGGAATACACACTGTAAATCTATGCAAATTTTGTGTATTTTGAGTGCCAAAAAGACTAAAATCGGAAAAGGTCGATTATCTCGAAAACGGTAAGAGATATCGCAAAAATAATGGAATTTTCGATCCCCTATCGGAATACACCCGGTAAATCTATGCTTCCAAATATAAAAAACAAGTGCTGAATGTCCTAAATTGAAAAAAAAAAAATCTTAAAAAATTTTGTGTATTTTGAGAGCCAAAAATACTAAAATCGGAAAATGTCGATTATCTCGAAAACGGTAAGAGATATCGCAAAAATAATGGATTTTTCGATCCCCTATCGGAATACACACTGTAAATCTATGCAAATTTTGTGTATTTTGAGTGCCAAAAAGACTAAAATCGGAAAAGGTCGATTATCTCGAAAACGGTAAGAGATATCGCAAAAATAATGGAATTTTCGATCCCCTATCGGAATACACCCGGTAAATCTATGCTTCCAAATATAAAAAACAAGTGCTGAATGTCCTAAATTGAAAAAAAAAAAATCTTAAAAATTTTTGTGTATTTTGAGAGCCAAAAATACTAAAATCGGAAAATGTCGATTATCTCGAAAACGGTAAGAGATATCGCAAAAATAATGGATTTTTCGATCCCCTATCGGAATACACACTGTAAATCTATGCAAATTTTGTGTATTTTGAGTGCCAAAAAGACTAAAATCGGAAAAGGTCGATTATCTCGAAAACGGTAAGAGATATCGCAAAAATAATGGAATTTTCGATCCCCTATCGGAATACACCTGGTAAATCTATGCTTCCAAATATAAAAAACAAGTGCTGAATGTCCTAAATTGAAAAAAAAAAAAATCTTAAAAAATTTTGTGTATTTTGAGAGCCAAAAAGACTAAAATCGGAAAATGTCGATTATCTCGAAAACGGTAAGAGATATCGCAAAAATAATGGATTTTTCGATCCTCTATCGGAATACACCCGGTAAATCTATGCAAATTTTGTGTATTTTGAGTGCCAAAAAGACTAAAATCGGAAAAGGTCGATTATCTCGAAAACGGTAAGAGATATCGCAAAAATAATGGAATTTTCGATCCCCTATCGGAATACACCCGGTAAATCTATGCTTCCAAATATAAAAAACAAGTGCTGAATGTCCTAAATTGAAAAAAAAAAAATCTTAAAAATTTTGTGTATTTTGAGAGCCAAAAAGACTAAAATCGGAAAATGTCGATTATCTCGAAAACGGTAAGAGATATCGCAAAAATAATGGATTTTTCGATCCTCTATCGGAATACACCCGGTAAATCTATGCAAATTTTGTGTATTTTGAGTGCCAAAAAGACTAAAATCGGAAAAGGTCGATTATCTCGAAAACGGTAAGAGATATCGCAAAAATAATGGAATTTTCGATCCCCTATCGGAATACACCCGGTAAATCTATGCTTCCAAATATAAAAAACAAGTGCTGAATGTCCTAAATTGAAAAAAAAAAAATCTTAAAAATTTTTGTGTATTTTGAGAGCCAAAAATACTAAAATCGGAAAATGTCGATTATCTCGAAAACGGTAAGAGATATCGCAAAAATAATGGATTTTTCGATCCCCTATCGGAATACACACTGTAAATCTATGCAAATTTTGTGTATTTTGAGTGCCAAAAAGACTAAAATCGGAAAAGGTCGATTATCTCGAAAACGGTAAGAGATATCGCAAAAATAATGGAATTTTCGATCCCCTATCGGAATACACCCGGTAAATCTATGCTTCCAAATATAAAAAACAAGTGCTGAATGTCCTAAATTGAAAAAAAAAAAAATCTTAAAAAATTTTGTGTATTTTGAGAGCCAAAAAGACTAAAATCGGAAAAGGTCGATTATCTCGAAAACGGTAAGAGATATCGCAAAAATAATGGAATTTTCGATCCCCTATCGGAATACACCCGGTAAATCTATGCTTCCAAATATAAAAAACAAGTGCTGAATGTCCTAAATTGAAAAAAAAAAAATCTTAAAAATTTTTGTGTATTTTGAGAGCCAAAAATACTAAAATCGGAAAATGTCGATTATCTCGAAAACGGTAAGAGATATCGCAAAAATAATGGATTTTTCGATCCCCTATCGGAATACACACTGTAAATCTATGCAAATTTTGTGTATTTTGAGTGCCAAAAAGACTAAAATCGGAAAAGGTCGATTATCTCGAAAACGGTAAGAGATATCGCAAAAATAATGGAATTTTCGATCCCCTATCGGAATACACCCGGTAAATCTATGCTTCCAAATATAAAAAACAAGTGCTGAATGTCCTAAATTGAAAAAAAAAAAATCTTAAAAAATTTTGTGTATTTTGAGAGCCAAAAAGACTAAAATCGGAAAAGGTCGATTATCTCGAAAACGGTAAGAGATATCGCAAAAATAATGGAATTTTCGATCCCCTATCGGAATACACCCGGTAAATCTATGCTTCCAAATATAAAAAACAAGTGCTGAATGTCCTAAATTGAAAAAAAAAAAATCTTAAAAATTTTTGTGTATTTTGAGAGCCAAAAAGACTAAAATCGGAAAATGTCGATTATCTCGAAAACGGTAAGAGATATCGCAAAAATAATGGATTTTTCGATCCCCTATCGGAATACACACTGTAAATCTATGCAAATTTTGTGTATTTTGAGTGCCAAAAAGACTAAAATCGGAAAAGGTCGATTATCTCGAAAACGGTAAGAGATATCGCAAAAATAATGGAATTTTCGATCCCCTATCGGAATACACCCGGTAAATCTATGCTTCCAAATATAAAAAACAAGTGCTGAATGTCCTAAATTGAAAAAAAAAAAATCTTAAAAAATTTTGTGTATTTTGAGAGCCAAAAAGACTAACATCGGAAAATGTCGATTATCTCGAAAACGGTAAGAGATATCGCAAAAATAATGGATTTTTCGATCCCCTATCGGAATACACACTGTAAATCTATGCAAATTTTGTGTATTTTGAGTGCCAAAAAGACTAAAATCGGAAAAGGTCGATTATCTCGAAAACGGTAAGAGATATCGCAAAAATAATGGAATTTTCGATCCCCTATCGGAATACACCCGGTAAATCTATGCTTCCAAATATAAAAAACAAGTGCTGAATGTCCTAAATTGAAAAAAAAAAAAATCTTAAAAAATTTTGTGTATTTTGAGAGCCAAAAAGACTAAAATCGGAAAAGGTCGATTATCTCGAAAACGGTAAGAGATATCGCAAAAATTATGGAATTTTCGATCCCCTATCGGAATACACCCGGTAAATCTATGCTTCCAAATATAAAAAACAAGTGCTGAATGTCCTAAATTGAAAAAAAAAAAATCTTAAAAATTTTTGTGTATTTTGAGAGCCAAAAATACTAAAATCGGAAAATGTCGATTATCTCGAAAACGGTAAGAGATATCGCAAAAATAATGGATTTTTCGATCCCCTATCGGAATACACACTGTAAATCTATGCAAATTTTGTGTATTTTGAGTGCCAAAAAGACTAAAATCGGAAAAGGTCGATTATCTCGAAAACGGTAAGAGATATCGCAAAAATAATGGAATTTTCGATCCCCTATCGGAATACACCCGGTAAACCTATGCTTCCAAATATAAAAAACAAGTGCTGAATGTCCTAAATAGAAAAAAAAAAAATCTTAAAAAATTTTGTGTATTTTGAGAGCCAAAAAGACTAAAATCGGAAAATGTCGATTATCTCGAAAACGGTAAGAGATATCGCAAAAATAATGGATTTTTCGATCCCCTATCGGAATACACACTGTAAATCTATGCAAATTTTGTGTATTTTGAGTGCCAAAAAGACTAAAATCGGAAAAGGTCGATTATCTCGAAAACGGTAAGAGATATCGCAAAAATAATGGAATTTTCGATCCCCTATCGGAATACACCCGGTAAATCTATGCTTCCAAATATAAAAAACAAGTGCTGAATGTCCTAAATTGAAAAAAAAAAAATCTTAAAAATTTTTGTGTATTTTGAGAGCCAAAAATACTAAAATCGGAAAATGTCGATTATCTCGAAAACGGTAAGAGATATCGCAAAAATAATGGATTTTTCGATCCCCTATCGGAATACACACTGTAAATCTATGCAAATTTTGTGTATTTTGAGTGCCAAAAAGACTAAAATCGGAAAAGGTCGATTATCTCGAAAACGGTAAGAGATATCGCAAAAATAATGGAATTTTCGATCCCCTATCGGAATACACCCGGTAAATCTATGCTTCCAAATATAAAAAACAAGTGCTGAATGTCCTAAATTGAAAAAAAAAAAATCTTAAAAAATTTTGTGTATTTTGAGAGCCAAAAAGACTAAAATCGGAAAATGTCGATTATCTCGAAAACGGTAAGAGATATCGCAAAAATAATGGATTTTTCGATCCCCTATCGGAATACACACTGTAAATCTATGCAAATTTTGTGTATTTTGAGTGCCAAAAAGACTAAAATCGGAAAAGGTCGATTATCTCGAAAACGGTAAGAGATATCGCAAAAATAATGGAATTTTCGATCCCCTATCGGAATACACCCGGTAAATCTATGCTTCCAAATATAAAAAACAAGTGCTGAATGTCCTAAATTGAAAAAAAAAAAAATCTTAAAAAATTTTGTGTATTTTGAGAGCCAAAAAGACTAAAATCGGAAAAGGTCGATTATCTCGAAAACGGTAAGAGATATCGCAAAAATTATGGAATTTTCGATCCCCTATCGGAATACACCCGGTAAATCTATGCTTCCAAATATAAAAAACAAGTGCTGAATGTCCTAAATTGAAAAAAAAAAAATCTTAAAAATTTTTGTGTATTTTGAGAGCCAAAAATACTAAAATCGGAAAATGTCGATTATCTCGAAAACGGTAAGAGATATCGCAAAAATAATGGATTTTTCGATCCCCTATCGGAATACACACTGTAAATCTATGCAAATTTTGTGTATTTTGAGTGCCAAAAAGACTAAAATCGGAAAAGGTCGATTATCTCGAAAACGGTAAGAGATATCGCAAAAATAATGGAATTTTCGATCCCCTATCGGAATACACCCGGTAAACCTATGCTTCCAAATATAAAAAACAAGTGCTGAATGTCCTAAATAGAAAAAAAAAAAATCTTAAAAAATTTTGTGTATTTTGAGAGCCAAAAAGACTAAAATCGGAAAATGTCGATTATCTCGAAAACGGTAAGAGATATCGCAAAAATAATGGATTTTTCGATCCCCTATCGGAATACACACTGTAAATCTATGCAAATTTTGTGTATTTTGAGTGCCAAAAAGACTAAAATCGGAAAAGGTCGATTATCTCGAAAACGGTAAGAGATATCGCAAAAATAATGGAATTTTCGATCCCCTATCGGAATACACCCGGTAAATCTATGCTTCCAAATATAAAAAACAAGTGCTGAATGTCCTAAATTGAAAAAAAAAAAATCTTAAAAATTTTTGTGTATTTTGAGAGCCAAAAATACTAAAATCGGAAAATGTCGATTATCTCGAAAACGGTAAGAGATATCGCAAAAATAATGGATTTTTCGATCCCCTATCGGAATACACACTGTAAATCTATGCAAATTTTGTGTATTTTGAGTGCCAAAAAGACTAAAATCGGAAAAGGTCGATTATCTCGAAAACGGTAAGAGATATCGCAAAAATAATGGAATTTTCGATCCCCTATCGGAATACACCCGGTAAATCTATGCTTCCAAATATAAAAAACAAGTGCTGAATGTCCTAAATTGAAAAAAAAAAAAATCTTAAAAAATTTTGTGTATTTTGAGAGCCAAAAAGACTAAAATCGGAAAAGGTCGATTATCTCGAAAACGGTAAGAGATATCGCAAAAATAATGGAATTTTCGATACACCCGGTAAATCTATGCTTCCAAATATAAAAAACAAGTGCTGAATGTCCTAAATTGAAAAAAAAAAAATCTTAAAAATTTTTGTGTATTTTGAGAGCCAAAAATACTAAAATCGGAAAATGTCGATTATCTCGAAAACGGTAAGAGATATCGCAAAAATAATGGAATTTTCGATCCCCTATCGGAATACACCCGGTAAATCTATGCTTCCAAATATAAAAAACAAGTGCTGAATGTCCTAAATTGAAAAAAAAAAAATCTTAAAAATTTTTGTGTATTTTGAGAGCCAAAAATACTAAAATCGGAAAATGTCGATTATCTCGAAAACGGTAAGAGATATCGCAAAAATAATGGATTTTTCGATCCCCTATCGGAATACACACTGTAAAACTATGCAAATTTTGTGTATTTTGAGTGCCAAAAAGACTAAAATCGGAAAAGGTCGATTATCTCGAAAACGGTAAGAGATATCGCAAAAATAATGGAATTTTCGATCCCCTATCGGAATACACCTGGTAAATCTATGCTTCCAAATATATAAAAAAAGTGCTGAATGTCCTAAATTGAAAAAAAAAAAAATCTTAAAAAATTTTGTGTATTTTGAGAGCCAAAAAGACTAAAATCGGAAAAGGTCGATTATCTCGAAAACGGTAAGAGATATCGCAAAAATAATGGAATTTTCGATCCCCTATCGGAATACACCCGGTAAATCTATGCTTCCAAATATAAAAAACAAGTGCTGAATGTCCTAAATTGAAAAAAAAAAAATCTTAAAAATTTTTGTGTATTTTGAGAGCCAAAAATACTAAAATCGGAAAATGTCGATTATCTCGAAAACGGTAAGAGATATCGCAAAAATAATGGATTTTTCGATCCCCTATCGGAATACACACTGTAAATCTATGCAAATTTTGTGTATTTTGAGTGCCAAAAAGACTAAAATCGGAAAAGGTCGATTATCTCGAAAACGGTAAGAGATATCGCAAAAATAATGGAATTTTCGATCCCCTATCGGAATACACCCGGTAAATCTATGCTTCCAAATATAAAAAACAAGTGCTGAATGTCCTAAATTGAAAAAAAAAAAATCTTAAAAAATTTTGTGTATTTTGAGAGCCAAAAAGACTAAAATCGGAAAATGTCGATTATCTCGAAAACGGTAAGAGATATCGCAAAAATAATGGATTTTTCGATCCCCTATCGGAATACACACTGTAAATCTATGCAAATTTTGTGTATTTTGAGTGCCAAAAAGACTAAAATCGGAAAAGGTCGATTATCTCGAAAACGGTAAGAGATATCGCAAAAATAATGGAATTTTCGATCCCCTATCGGAATACACCCGGTAAATCTATGCTTCCAAATATAAAAAAACAAGTGCTGAATGTCCTAAATTGAAAAAAAAAAAAATCTTAAAAAATTTTGTGTATTTTGAGAGCCAAAAAGACTAAAATCGGAAAAGGTCGATTATCTCGAAAACGGTAAGAGATATCGCAAAAATAATGGAATTTTCGATCCCCTGTCGGAATACACCCGGTAAATCTATGCTTCCAAATATAAAAAACAAGTGCTGAATGTCCTAAATTGAAAAAAAAAAAATCTTAAAAATTTTTGTGTATTTTGAGAGCCAAAAATACTAAAATCGGAAAATGTCGATTATCTCGAAAACGGTAAGAGATATCGCAAAAATAATGGATTTTTCGATCCCCTATCGGAATACACACTGTAAAACTATGCAAATTTTGTGTATTTTGAGTGCCAAAAAGACTAAAATCGGAAAAGGTCGATTATCTCGAAAACGGTAAGAGATATCGCAAAAATAATGGAATTTTCGATCCCCTATCGGAATACACCCGGTAAATCTATGCTTCCAAATATAAAAAACAAGTGCTGAATGTCCTAAATTGAAAAAAAAAAAAATCTTAAAAAATTTTGTGTATTTTGAGAGCCAAAAAGACTAAAATCGGAAAAGGTCGATTATCTCGAAAACGGTAAGAGATATCGCAAAAATAATGGAATTTTCGATCCCCTATCGGAATACACCCGGTAAATCTATGCTTCCAAATATAAAAAACAAGTGCTGAATGTCCTAAATTGAAAAAAAAAAAATCTTAAAAATTTTTGTGTATTTTGAGAGCCAAAAATACTAAAATCGGAAAATGTCGATTATCTCGAAAACGGTAAGAGATATCGCAAAAATAATGGATTTTTCGATCCCCTATCGGAATACACACTGTAAATCTATGCAAATTTTGTGTATTTTGAGTGCCAAAAAGACTAAAATCGGAAAAGGTCGATTATCTCGAAAACGGTAAGAGATATCGCAAAAATAATGGAATTTTCGATCCCCTATCGGAATACACCCGGTAAATCTATGCTTCCAAATATAAAAAACAAGTGCTGAATGTCCTAAATTGAAAAAAAAAAAATCTTAAAAATTTTTGTGTATTTTGAGAGCCAAAAATACTAAAATCGGAAAATGTCGATTATCTCGAAAACGGTAAGAGATATCGCAAAAATAATGGATTTTTCGATCCCCTATCGGAATACACACTGTAAAACTATGCAAATTTTGTGTATTTTGAGTGCCAAAAAGACTAAAATCGGAAAAGGTCGATTATCTCGAAAACGGTAAGAGATATCGCAAAAATAATGGAATTTTCGATCCCCTATCGGAATACACCCGGTAAATCTATGCTTCCAAATATAAAAAACAAGTGCTGAATGTCCTAAATTGAAAAAAAAAAAAATCTTAAAAAATTTTGTGTATTTTGAGAGCCAAAAAGACTAAAATCGGAAAAGGTCGATTATCTCGAAAACGGTAAGAGATATCGCAAAAATAATGGAATTTTCGATCCCCTATCGGAATACACCAGGTAAATCTATGCTTCCAAATATAAAAAACAAGTGCTTAATGTCCTAAATTGAAAAAAAAAAAATCTTAAAAATTTTTGTGTATTTTGAGAGCCAAAAATACTAAAATCGGAAAATGTCGATTATCTCGAAAACGGTAAGAGATATCGCAAAAATAATGGATTTTTCGATCCCCTATCGGAATACACACTGTAAATCTATGCAAATTTTGTGTATTTTGAGTGCCAAAAAGACTAAAATCGGAAAATGTCGATTATCTCGAAAACGGTAAGAGATATCGCAAAAATAATGGATTTTTCGATCCCCTATCGGAATACACACTGTAAATCTATGCAAATTTTGTGTATTTTGAGTGCCAAAAAGACTAAAATCGGAAAAGGTCGATTATCTCGAAAACGGTAAGAGATATCGCAAAAATAATGGAATTTTCGATCCCCTATCGGAATACACGCGGTAAATCTATGCTTCCAAATATAAAAAACAAGTGCTGAATGTCCTAAATTGAAAAAAAAAAAATCTTAAAAATTTTTGTGAATTTTGAGAGCCAAAAATACTAAAATCGGAAAATGTCGATTATCTCGAAAACGGTAAGAGATATCGCAAAAATAATGGATTTTTCGATCCCCTATCGGAATACACACTGTAAATCTATGCAAATTTTGTGTATTTTGAGTGCCAAAAAGACTAAAATCGGAAAAGGTCGATTATCTCGAAAACGGTAAGAGATATCGCAAAAATAATGGAATTTTCGATCCCCTATCGGAATACACCCGGTAAATCTATGCTTCCAAATATAAAAAACAAGTGCTGAATGTCCTAAATTGAAAAAAAAAAAAATCTTAAAAAATTTTGTGTATTTTGAGAGCCAAACAGACTAAAATCGGAAAATGTCGATTATCTCGAAAACGGTAAGAGATATCGCAAAAATAATGGATTTTTCGATCCCCTATCGGAATACACACTGTAAATCTATGCAAATTTTGTGTATTTTGAGTGCCAAAAAGACTAAAATCGGAAAAGGTCGATTATCTCGAAAACGGTAAGAGATATCGCAAAAATAATGGAATTTTCGATCCCCTATCGGAATACACCCGGTAAATCTATGCTTCCAAATATAAAAAACAAGTGCTGAATGTCCTAAATTGAAAAAAAAAAAATCTTAAAAATTTTTGTGTATTTTGAGAGCCAAAAATACTAAAATCGGAAAATGTCGATTATCTCGAAAACGGTAAGAGATATCGCAAAAATAATGGATTTTTCGATCCCCTATCGGAATACACACTGTAAATCTATGCAAATTTTGTGTATTTTGAGTGCCAAAAAGACTAAAATCGGAAAAGGTCGATTATCTCGAAAACGGTAAGAGATATCGCAAAAATAATGGAATTTTCGATCCCCTATCGGAATACACCCGGTAAATCTATGCTTCCAAATATAAAAAACAAGTGCTGAATGTCCTAAATTGAAAAAAAAAAAAATCTTAAAAAATTTTGTGTATTTTGAGAGCCAAAAAGACTAAAATCGGAAAAGGTCGATTATCTCGAAAACGGTAAGAGATATCGCAAAAATAATGGAATTTTCGATCCCCTATCGGAATACACCCGGTAAATCTATGCTTCCAAATATAAAAAACAAGTGCTGAATGTCCAAAATTGAAAAAAAAAAAATCTTAAAAATTTTTGTGTATTTTGAGAGCCAAAAATACTAAAATCGGAAAATGTCGATTATCTCGAAAACGGTAAGAGATATCGCAAAAATAATGGATTTCTCGATCCCCTATCGGAATACACACCGTAAATCTATGCAAATTTTGTGTATTTTGAGTGCCAAAAAGACTAAAATCGGAAAAGGTCGATTATCTCGAAAACGGTAAGAGATATCGCAAAAATAATGGAATTTTCGATCCCCTATCGGAATACACCCGGTAAATCTATGCTTCCAAATATAAAAAACAAGTGCTGAATGTCCTAAATTGAAAAAAAAAAAATCTTAAAAATTTTTGTGTATTTTGAGAGCCAAAAATACTAAAATCGGAAAATGTCGATTATCTCGAAAACGGTAAGAGATATCGCAAAAATAATGGATTTTTCGATCCCCTATCGGAATACACCCGGTAAATCTATGCTTCCAAATATAAAAAACAAGTGCTGAATGTCCTAAATTGAAAAAAAAAAAATCTTAAAAAATTTTGTGTATTTTGAGAGCCAAAAAGACTAAAATCGGAAAATGTCGATTATCTCGAAAACGGTAAGAGATATCGCAAAAATAATGGATTTTTCGATCCCCTATCGGAATACACACTGTAAATCTATGCAAATTTTGTGTATTTTGAGTGCCAAAAAGACTAAAATCGGAAAAGGTCGATTATCTCGAAAACGGTAAGAGATATCGCAAAAATAATGGAATTTTCGATCCCCTATCGGAATACACCCGGTAAATCTATGCTTCCAAATATAAAAAACAAGTGCTGAATGTCCTAAATTGAAAAAAAAAAAATCTTAAAAAATTTTGTGTATTTTGAGAGCCAAAAAGACTAAAATCGGAAAATGTCGATTATCTCGAAAACGGTAAGAGATATCGCAAAAATAATGGATTTTTCGATCCCCTATCGGAATACACACTGTAAATCTATGCAAATTTTGTGTATTTTGAGTGCCAAAAAGACTAAAATCGGAAAAGGTCGATTATCTCGAAAACGGTAAGAGATATCGCAAAAATAATGGAATTTTCGATCCCCTATCGGAATAGACCCGGTAAATCTATGCTTCCAAATATAAAAAACAAGTGCTGAATGTCCTAAATTGAAAAAAAAAAATCTTAAAAAATTTTGTGTATTTTGAGAGCCAAAAAGACTAAAATCGGAAAATGTCGATTATCTCGAAAACGGTAAGAGATATCGCAAAAATAATGGATTTTTCGATCCCCTATCGGAATACACACTGTAAATCTATGCAAATTTTGTGTATTTTGAGTGCCAAAAAGACTAAAATCGGAAAAGGTCGATTATCTCGAAAACGGTAAGAGATATCGCAAAAATAATGGAATTTTCGATCCCCTATCGGAATACACCCGGTAAATCTATGCTTCCAAATATAAAAAACAAGTGCTGAATGTCCTAAATTGAAAAAAAAAAAATCTTAAAAAATTTTGTGTATTTTGAGAGCCAAAAAGACTAAAATCGGAAAATGTCGATTATCTCGAAAACGGTAAGAGATATCGCAAAAATAATGGATTTTTCGATCCCCTATCGGAATACACACTGTAAATCTATGCAAATTTTGTGTATTTTGAGTGCCAAAAAGACTAAAATCGGAAAAGGTCGATTATCTCGAAAACGGTAAGAGATATCGCAAAAATAATGGAATTTTCGATCCCCTATCGGAATACACCCGGTAAATCTATGCTTCCAAATATAAAAAACAAGTGCTGAATGTCCTAAATTGAAAAAAAAAAAATCTTAAAAATTTTTGTGAATTTTGAGAGCCAAAAATACTAAAATCGGAAAATGTCGATTATCTCGAAAACGGTAAGAGATATCGCAAAAATAATGGATTTTTCGATCCCCTATCGGAATACACACTGTAAATCTATGCAAATTTTGTGTATTTTGAGTGCCAAAAAGACTAAAATCGGAAAAGGTCGATTATCTCGAAAACGGTAAGAGATATCGCAAAAATAATTGAATTTTCGATCCCCTATCGGAATACACCCGGTAAATCTATGCTTCCAAATATAAAAAACAAGTGCTGAATGTCCTAAATTGAAAAAAAAAAAATCTTAAAAATTTTTGTGTATTTTGAGAGCCAAAAATACTAAAATCGGAAAATGTCGATTATCTCGAAAACGGTAAGAGATATCGCAAAAATAATGGATTTTTCGATCCCCTATCGGAATACACACTGTAAAACTATGCAAATTTTGTGTATTTTGAGTGCCAAAAAGACTAAAATCGGAAAAGGTCGATTATCTCGAAAACGGTAAGAGATATCGCAAAAATAATGGAATTTTCGATCCCCTATCGGAATACACCCGGTAAATCTATGCTTCCAAATATAAAAAACAAGTGCTGAATGTCCTAAATTGAAAAAAAAAAAAATCTTAAAAAATTTTGTGTATTTTGAGAGCCAAAAAGACTAAAATCGGAAAAGGTCGATTATCTCGAAAACGGTAAGAGATATCGCAAAAATAATGGAATTTTCGATCCCCTATCGGAATACACCAGGTAAATCTATGCTTCCAAATATAAAAAACAAGTGCTTAATGTCCTAAATTGAAAAAAAAAAAATCTTAAAAATTTTTGTGTATTTTGAGAGCCAAAAATACTAAAATCGGAAAATGTCGATTATCTCGAAAACGGTAAGAGATATCGCAAAAATAATGGATTTTTCGATCCCCTATCGGAATACACACTGTAAATCTATGCAAATTTTGTGTATTTTGAGTGCCAAAAAGACTAAAATCGGAAAATGTCGATTATCTCGAAAACGGTAAGAGATATCGCAAAAATAATGGATTTTTCGATCCCCTATCGGAATACACACTGTAAATCTATGCAAATTTTGTGTATTTTGAGTGCCAAAAAGACTAAAATCGGAAAAGGTCGATTATCTCGAAAACGGTAAGAGATATCGCAAAAATAATGGAATTTTCGATCCCCTATCGGAATACACGCGGTAAATCTATGCTTCCAAATATAAAAAACAAGTGCTGAATGTCCTAAATTGAAAAAAAAAAAATCTTAAAAATTTTTGTGAATTTTGAGAGCCAAAAATACTAAAATCGGAAAATGTCGATTATCTCGAAAACGGTAAGAGATATCGCAAAAATAATGGATTTTTCGATCCCCTATCGGAATACACACTGTAAATCTATGCAAATTTTGTGTATTTTGAGTGCCAAAAAGACTAAAATCGGAAAAGGTCGATTATCTCGAAAACGGTAAGAGATATCGCAAAAATAATGGAATTTTCGATCCCCTATCGGAATACACCCGGTAAATCTATGCTTCCAAATATAAAAAACAAGTGCTGAATGTCCTAAATTGAAAAAAAAAAAAATCTTAAAAAATTTTGTGTATTTTGAGAGCCAAACAGACTAAAATCGGAAAATGTCGATTATCTCGAAAACGGTAAGAGATATCGCAAAAATAATGGATTTTTCGATCCCCTATCGGAATACACACTGTAAATCTATGCAAATTTTGTGTATTTTGAGTGCCAAAAAGACTAAAATCGGAAAAGGTCGATTATCTCGAAAACGGTAAGAGATATCGCAAAAATAATGGAATTTTCGATCCCCTATCGGAATACACCCGGTAAATCTATGCTTCCAAATATAAAAAACAAGTGCTGAATGTCCTAAATTGAAAAAAAAAAAATCTTAAAAATTTTTGTGTATTTTGAGAGCCAAAAATACTAAAATCGGAAAATGTCGATTATCTCGAAAACGGTAAGAGATATCGCAAAAATAATGGATTTTTCGATCCCCTATCGGAATACACACTGTAAATCTATGCAAATTTTGTGTATTTTGAGTGCCAAAAAGACTAAAATCGGAAAAGGTCGATTATCTCGAAAACGGTAAGAGATATCGCAAAAATAATGGAATTTTCGATCCCCTATCGGAATACACCCGGTAAATCTATGCTTCCAAATATAAAAAACAAGTGCTGAATGTCCTAAATTGAAAAAAAAAAAAATCTTAAAAAATTTTGTGTATTTTGAGAGCCAAAAAGACTAAAATCGGAAAAGGTCGATTATCTCGAAAACGGTAAGAGATATCGCAAAAATAATGGAATTTTCGATCCCCTATCGGAATACACCCGGTAAATCTATGCTTCCAAATATAAAAAACAAGTGCTGAATGTCCAAAATTGAAAAAAAAAAAATCTTAAAAATTTTTGTGTATTTTGAGAGCCAAAAATACTAAAATCGGAAAATGTCGATTATCTCGAAAACGGTAAGAGATATCGCAAAAATAATGGATTTCTCGATCCCCTATCGGAATACACACCGTAAATCTATGCAAATTTTGTGTATTTTGAGTGCCAAAAAGACTAAAATCGGAAAAGGTCGATTATCTCGAAAACGGTAAGAGATATCGCAAAAATAATGGAATTTTCGATCCCCTATCGGAATACACCCGGTAAATCTATGCTTCCAAATATAAAAAACAAGTGCTGAATGTCCTAAATTGAAAAAAAAAAAATCTTAAAAATTTTTGTGTATTTTGAGAGCCAAAAATACTAAAATCGGAAAATGTCGATTATCTCGAAAACGGTAAGAGATATCGCAAAAATAATGGATTTTTCGATCCCCTATCGGAATACACCCGGTAAATCTATGCTTCCAAATATAAAAAACAAGTGCTGAATGTCCTAAATTGAAAAAAAAAAAATCTTAAAAAATTTTGTGTATTTTGAGAGCCAAAAAGACTAAAATCGGAAAATGTCGATTATCTCGAAAACGGTAAGAGATATCGCAAAAATAATGGATTTTTCGATCCCCTATCGGAATACACACTGTAAATCTATGCAAATTTTGTGTATTTTGAGTGCCAAAAAGACTAAAATCGGAAAAGGTCGATTATCTCGAAAACGGTAAGAGATATCGCAAAAATAATGGAATTTTCGATCCCCTATCGGAATACACCCGGTAAATCTATGCTTCCAAATATAAAAAACAAGTGCTGAATGTCCTAAATTGAAAAAAAAAAAATCTTAAAAAATTTTGTGTATTTTGAGAGCCAAAAAGACTAAAATCGGAAAATGTCGATTATCTCGAAAACGGTAAGAGATATCGCAAAAATAATGGATTTTTCGATCCCCTATCGGAATACACACTGTAAATCTATGCAAATTTTGTGTATTTTGAGTGCCAAAAAGACTAAAATCGGAAAAGGTCGATTATCTCGAAAACGGTAAGAGATATCGCAAAAATAATGGAATTTTCGATCCCCTATCGGAATAGACCCGGTAAATCTATGCTTCCAAATATAAAAAACAAGTGCTGAATGTCCTAAATTGAAAAAAAAAAATCTTAAAAAATTTTGTGTATTTTGAGAGCCAAAAAGACTAAAATCGGAAAATGTCGATTATCTCGAAAACGGTAAGAGATATCGCAAAAATAATGGATTTTTCGATCCCCTATCGGAATACACACTGTAAATCTATGCAAATTTTGTGTATTTTGAGTGCCAAAAAGACTAAAATCGGAAAAGGTCGATTATCTCGAAAACGGTAAGAGATATCGCAAAAATAATGGAATTTTCGATCCCCTATCGGAATACACCCGGTAAATCTATGCTTCCAAATATAAAAAACAAGTGCTGAATGTCCTAAATTGAAAAAAAAAAAATCTTAAAAAATTTTGTGTATTTTGAGAGCCAAAAAGACTAAAATCGGAAAATGTCGATTATCTCGAAAACGGTAAGAGATATCGCAAAAATAATGGATTTTTCGATCCCCTATCGGAATACACACTGTAAATCTATGCAAATTTTGTGTATTTTGAGTGCCAAAAAGACTAAAATCGGAAAAGGTCGATTATCTCGAAAACGGTAAGAGATATCGCAAAAATAATGGAATTTTCGATCCCCTATCGGAATACACCCGGTAAATCTATGCTTCCAAATATAAAAAACAAGTGCTGAATGTCCTAAATTGAAAAAAAAAAAATCTTAAAAATTTTTGTGAATTTTGAGAGCCAAAAATACTAAAATCGGAAAATGTCGATTATCTCGAAAACGGTAAGAGATATCGCAAAAATAATGGATTTTTCGATCCCCTATCGGAATACACACTGTAAATCTATGCAAATTTTGTGTATTTTGAGTGCCAAAAAGACTAAAATCGGAAAAGGTCGATTATCTCGAAAACGGTAAGAGATATCGCAAAAATAATTGAATTTTCGATCCCCTATCGGAATACACCCGGTAAATCTATGCTTCCAAATATAAAAAACAAGTGCTGAATGTCCTAAATTGAAAAAAAAAAAATCTTAAAAATTTTTGTGTATTTTGAGAGCCAAAAATACTAAAATCAGAAAATGTCGATTGAAAAAAAAAAAATCTTAAAAATTTTTGTGTATTTTGAGAGCCAAAAATACTAAAATCAGAAAATGTCGATTATCTCGAAAACGGTAAGAGATATCGCAAAAATAATGGATTTTTCGATCCCCTATCGGTATACACACTGTAAATCTATGCAAATTTTGTGTATTTTGAGTGCCAAAAAGACTAAAATCGGAAAAGGTCGATTATCTCGAAAACGGTAAGAGATATCGCAAAAATAATGGAATTTTCGATCCCCTATCGGAATACACCCGGTAAATCTATGCTTCCAAATATAAAAAACAAGTGCTGAATGTCCTAAATTGAAAAAAAAAAAAATCTTAAAAAATTTTGTGTATTTTGAGAGCCAAAAAGACTAAAATCGGAAAAGGTCGATTATCTCGAAAACGGTAAGAGATATCGCAAAAATAATGGAATTTTCGATCCCCTATCGGAGTACACCCGGTAAATCTATGCTTCCAAATATAAAAAACAAGTGCTGAATGTCCTAAATTGAAAAAAAAAAAATCTTAAAAAATTTTGTGTATTTTGAGAGCCAAAAAGACTAAAATCGGAAAATGTCGATTATCTCGAAAACGGTAAGAGATATCGCAAAAATAATGGATTTTTCGATCCCCTATCGGAATACACACTGTAAATCTATGCAAATTTTGTGTATTTTGAGTGCCAAAAAGACTAAAATCGGAAAAGGTCGATTATCTCGAAAACGGTAAGAGATATCGCAAAAATAATGGAATTTTCGATCCCCTATCGGAATACACCCGGTAAATCTATGCTTCCAAATATAAAAAACAAGTGCTGAATGTCCTAAATTGAAAAAAAAAAAAATCTTAAAAAATTTTGTGTATTTTGAGAGCCAAAAAGACTAAAATCGGAAAAGGTCGATTATCTCGAAAACGGTAAGAGATATCGCAAAAATAATGGAATTTTCGATCCCCTATCGGAATACACCCGGTAAATCTATGCTTCCAAATATAAAAAACAAGTGCTGAATGTCCTAAATTGAAAAAAAAAAAATCTTAAAAATTTTTGTGTATTTTGAGAGCCAAAAATACTAAAATCGGAAAATGTCGATTATCTCGAAAACGGTAAGAGATATCGCAAAAATAATGGATTTTTCGATCCCCTATCGGAATACACACTGTAAATCTATGCAAATTTTGTGTATTTTGAGTGCCAAAAAGACTAAAATCGGAAAAGGTCGATTATCTCGAAAACGGTAAGAGATATCGCAAAAATAATGGAATTTTCGATCCCCTATCGGAATACACCCGGTAAATCTATGCTTCCAAATATAAAAAACAAGTGCTGAATGTCCTAAATTGAAAAAAAAAAAAATCTTAAAAAATTTTGTGTATTTTGAGAGCCAAAAAGACTAAAATCGGAAAAGGTCGATTATCTCGAAAACGGTAAGAGATATCGCAAAAATAATGGAATTTTCGATCCCCTATCGGAATACACCCGGTAAATCTATGCTTCCAAATATAAAAAACAAGTGCTGAATGTCCTAAATTGAAAAAAAAAAAATCTTAAAAATTTTTGTGTATTTTGAGAGCCAAAAATACTAAAATCGGAAAATGTCGATTATCTCGAAAACGGTAAGAGATATCGCAAAAATAATGGATTTTTCGATCCCCCATCGGAACACACTGTAAATCTATGCAAATTTTGTGTATTTTGAGTGCCAAAAAGACTAAAATCGGAAAAGGTCGATTATCTCGAAAACGGTAAGAGATATCTCAAAAATAATGGAATTTTCGATCCCCTATCGGAATACACCCGGTAAATCTATGCTTCCAAATATAAAAAACAAGTGCTGAATGTCCTAAATTGAAAAAAAAAAAATCTTAAAAAATTTTGTGTATTTTGAGAGCCAAAAAGACTAAAATCGGAAAATGTCGATTATCTCGAAAACGGTAAGAGATATCGCAAAAATAATGGATTTTTCGATCCCCTATCGGAATACACACTGTAAATCTATGCAAATTTTGTGTATTTTGAGTGCCAAAAAGACTAAAATCGGAAAAGGTCGATTATCTCGAAAACGGTAAGAGATATCGCAAAAATAATGGAATTTTCGATCCCCTATCGGAATACACCCGGTAAATCTATGCTTCCAAATATAAAAAACAAGTGCTGAATGTCCTAAATTGAAAAAAAAAAAATCTTAAAAATTTTTGTGTATTTTGAGAGCCAAAAATACTAAAATCGGAAAATGTCGATTATCTCGAAAACGGTAAGAGATATCGCAAAAATAATGGATTTTTCGATCCCCTATCGGAATACACACTGTAAATCTATGCAAATTTTGTGTATTTTGAGTGCCAAAAAGACTAAAATCGGAAAAGGTCGATTATCTCGAAAACGGTAAGAGATATCGCAAAAATAATGGAATTTTCGATCCCCTATCGGAATACACCCGGTAAATCTATGCTTCCAAATATAAAAAACAAGTGCTGAATGTCCTAAATTGAAAAAAAAAAAAATCTTAAAAAATTTTGTGTATTTTGAGAGCCAAAAAGACTAAAATCGGAAAAGGTCGATTATCTCGAAAACGGTAAGAGATATCGCAAAAATAATGGAATTTTCGATCCCCTATCGGAATACACCCGGTAAATCTATGCTTCCAAATATAAAAAACAAGTGCTGAATGTCCTAAATTGAAAAAAAAAAAATCTTAAAAATTTTTGTGTATTTTGAGAGCCAAAAATACTAAAATCGGAAAATGTCGATTATCTCGAAAACGGTAAGAGATATCGCAAAAATAATGGATTTTTCGATCCCCTATCGGAATACACACTGTAAATCTATGCAAATTTTGTGTATTTTGAGTGCCAAAAAGACTAAAATCGGAAAAG
Organism: Rhagonycha lutea; assembly: GCA_958510855.1. Taxonomy (NCBI): domain Eukaryota; kingdom Metazoa; phylum Arthropoda; class Insecta; order Coleoptera; family Cantharidae; genus Rhagonycha; species Rhagonycha lutea. The sequence continues at coordinate 81,218,161 of OY294037.1, read as the reverse complement.
GTCGATTATCTCGAAAACGGTAAGAGATATCGCAAAAATAATGGAATTTTCGATCCCCTATCGGAATACACCCGGTAAATCTATGCTTCCAAATATAAAAAACAAGTGCTGAATGTCCTAAATTGAAAAAAAAAAAATCTTAAAAAATTTTGTGTATTTTGAGAGCCAAAAAGACTAAAATCGGAAAATGTCGATTATCTCGAAAACGGTAAGAGATATCGCAAAAATAATGGATTTTTCGATCCCCTATCGGAATACACACTGTAAATCTATGCAAATTTTGTGTATTTTGAGTGCCAAAAAGACTAAAATCGGAAAAGGTCGATTATCTCGAAAACGGTAAGAGATATCGCAAAAATAATGGAATTTTCGATCCCCTATCGGAATACACCTGGTAAATCTATGCTTCCAAATATAAAAAACAAGTGCTGAATGTCCTAAATTGAAAAAAAAAAAATCTTAAAAATTTTTGTGTTAATTTTGAGAGCCAAAAATACTAAAATCGGAAAATGTCGATTATCTCGAAAACGGTAAGAGATATCGCAAAAATAATGGATTTTTCGATCCCCTATCGGAATACACACTGTAAATCTATGCAAATTTTGTTTATTTTGAGTGCCAAAAAGACTAAAATCGGAAAAGGTCGATTATCTCGAAAACGGTAAGAGATATCGCAAAAATAATGGAATTTTCGATCCCCTATCGGAATACACCCGGTAAATCTATGCTTCCAAATATAAAAAACAAGTGCTGAATGTCCTAAATTGAAAAAAAAAAAAATCTTAAAAAATTTTGTGTATTTTGAGAGCCAAAAAGACTAAAATCGGAAAAGGTCGATTATCTCGAAAACGGTAAGAGATATCGCAAAAATAATGGAATTTTCGATCCCCTATCGGAATACACCCGGTAAATCTATGCTTCCAAATATAAAAAACAAGTGCTGAATGTCCTAAATTGAAAAAAAAAAAATCTTAAAAATTTTTGTGTATTTTGAGAGCCAAAAATACTAAAATCAGAAAATGTCGATTATCTCGAAAACGGTAAGAGATATCGCAAAAATAATGGATTTTTCGATCCCCTATCGGAATACAAACTGTAAATCTATGCAAATTTTGTGTATTTTGAGTGCCAAAAAGACTAAAATCGGAAAAGGTCGATTATCTCGAAAACGGTAAGAGATATCGCAAAAATAATGGAATTTTCGATCCCCTATCGGAATACACCCGGTAAATCTATGCTTCCAAATATAAAAAACAAGTGCTGAATGTCCTAAATTGAAAAAAAAAAAAATCTTAAAAAATTTTGTGTATTTTGAGAGCCAAAAAGACTAAAATCGGAAAAGGTCGATTATCTCGAAAACGGTAAGAGATATCGCAAAAATAATGGAATTTTCGATCCCCTATCGGAATACACCCGGTAAATCTATGCTTCCAAATATAAAAAACAAGTGCTGAATGTCCTAAATTGAAAAAAAAAAAATCTTAAAAATTTTTGTGTATTTTGAGAGCCAAAAATACTAAAATCGGAAAATGTCGATTATCTCGAAAACGGTAAGAGATATCGCAAAAATAATGGATTTTTCGATCCCCTATCGGAATACACACTGTAAATCTATGCAAATTTTGTGTATTTTGAGTGCCAAAAAGACTAAAATCGGAAAAGGTCGATTATCTCGAAAACGGTAAGAGATATCGCAAAAATAATGGAATTTTCGATCCCCTATCGGAGTACACCCGGTAAATCTATGCTTCCAAATATAAAAAACAAGTGCTGAATGTCCTAAATTGAAAAAAAAAAAATCTTAAAAAATTTTGTGTATTTTGAGAGCCAAAAAGACTAAAATCGGAAAATGTCGATTATCTCGAAAACGGTAAGAGATATCGCAAAAATAATGGATTTTTCGATCCCCTATCGGAATACACACTGTAAAGCTATGCAAATTTTGTGTATTTTGAGTGCCAAAAAGACTAAAATCGGAAAAGGTCGATTATCTCGAAAACGGTAAGAGATATCGCAAAAATAATGGAATTTTCGATCCCCTATCGGAATACACCCGGTAAATCTATGCTTCCAAATATAAAAAACAAGTGCTGAATGTCCTAAATTGAAAAAAAAAAAATCTTAAAAAATTTTGTGTATTTTGAGAGCCAAAAAGACTAAAATCGTAAAATGTCGATTATCTCGAAAACGGTAAGAGATATCGCAAAAATAATGGATTTTTCGATCCCCTATCGGAATACACACTGTAAATCTATGCAAATTTTGTGTATTTTGAGTGCCAAAAAGACTAAAATCGGAAAAGGTCGATTATCTCGAAAACGGTAAGAGATATCGCAAAAATAATGGAATTTTCGATCCCCTATCGGAATACACCCGGTAAATCTATGCTTCCAAATATAAAAAACAAGTGCTGAATGTCCTAAATTGAAAAAAAAAAAAATCTTAAAAAATTTTGTGTATTTTGAGAGCCAAAAAGACTAAAATCGGAAAAGGTCGATTATCTCGAAAACGGTAAGAGATATCGCAAAAATAATGGAATTTTCGATCCCCTATCGGAATACACCCGGTAAATCTATGCTTCCAAATATAAAAAACAAGTGCTGAATGTCCTAAATTGAAAAAAAAAAAATCTTAAAAATTTTTGTGTATTTTGAGAGCCAAAAATACTAAAATCAGAAAATGTCGATTATCTCGAAAACGGTAAGAGATATCGCAAAAATAATGGATTTTTCGATCCCCTATCGGAATACAAACTGTAAATCTATGCAAATTTTGTGTATTTTGAGTGCCAAAAAGACTAAAATCGGAAAAGGTCGATTATCTCGAAAACGGTAAGAGATATCGCAAAAATAATGGAATTTTCGATCCCCTATCGGAATACACCCGGTAAATCTATGCTTCCAAATATAAAAAACAAGTGCTGAATGTCCTAAATTGAAAAAAAAAAAAATCTTAAAAAATTTTGTGTATTTTGAGAGCCAAAAAGACTAAAATCGGAAAAGGTCGATTATCTCGAAAACGGTAAGAGATATCGCAAAAATAATGGAATTTTCGATCCCCTATCGGAATACACCCGGTAAATCTATGCTTCCAAATATAAAAAACAAGTGCTGAATGTCCTAAATTGAAAAAAAAAAAATCTTAAAAATTTTTGTGTATTTTGAGAGCCAAAAATACTAAAATCGGAAAATGTCGATTATCTCGAAAACGGTAAGAGATATCGCAAAAATAATGGATTTTTCGATCCCCTATCGGAATACACACTGTAAATCTATGCAAATTTTGTGTATTTTGAGTGCCAAAAAGACTAAAATCGGAAAAGGTCGATTATCTCGAAAACGGTAAGAGATATCGCAAAAATAATGGAATTTTCGATCCCCTATCGGAGTACACCCGGTAAATCTATGCTTCCAAATATAAAAAACAAGTGCTGAATGTCCTAAATTGAAAAAAAAAAAATCTTAAAAAATTTTGTGTATTTTGAGAGCCAAAAAGACTAAAATCGGAAAATGTCGATTATCTCGAAAACGGTAAGAGATATCGCAAAAATAATGGATTTTTCGATCCCCTATCGGAATACACACTGTAAAGCTATGCAAATTTTGTGTATTTTGAGTGCCAAAAAGACTAAAATCGGAAAAGGTCGATTATCTCGAAAACGGTAAGAGATATCGCAAAAATAATGGAATTTTCGATCCCCTATCGGAATACACCCGGTAAATCTATGCTTCCAAATATAAAAAACAAGTGCTGAATGTCCTAAATTGAAAAAAAAAAAATCTTAAAAAATTTTGTGTATTTTGAGAGCCAAAAAGACTAAAATCGTAAAATGTCGATTATCTCGAAAACGGTAAGAGATATCGCAAAAATAATGGATTTTTCGATCCCCTATCGGAATACACACTGTAAATCTATGCAAATTTTGTGTATTTTGAGTGCCAAAAAGACTAAAATCGGAAAAGGTCGATTATCTCGAAAACGGTAAGAGATATCGCAAAAATAATGGAATTTTCGATCCCCTATCGGAATACTCCCGGTAAATCTATGCTTCCAAATATAAAAAACAAGTGCTGAATGTCCTAAATTGAAAAAAAAAAAATCTTAAAAATGTTTGTGTATTTTGAGAGCCAAAAATACTAAAATCGGAAAATGTCGATTATCTCGAAAACGGTAAGAGATATCGCAAAAATAATGGATTTTTCGATCCCCTATCGGAATACACACTGTAAATCTATGCAAATTTTGTGTATTTTGAGTGCCAAAAAGACTAAAATCGGAAAAGGTCGATTATCTCGAAAACGGTAAGAGATATCGCAAAAATAATGGAATTTTCGATCCCCTATCGGAATACACCCGGTAAATCTATGCTTCCAAATATAAAAAACAAGTGCTGAATGTCCTAAATTGAAAAAAAAAAAATCTTAAAAAATTTTGTGTATTTTGAGAGCCAAAAAGACTAAAATCGGAAAATGTCGATTATCTCGAAAACGGTAAGAGATATCGCAAAAATAATGGATTTTTCGATCCCCTATCGGAATACACACTGTAAATCTATGCAAATTTTGTGTATTTTGAGTGCCAAAAAGACTAAAATCGGAAAAGGTCGATTATCTCGAAAACGGTAAGAGATATCGCAAAAATAATGGAATTTTCGATCCCCTATCGGAATACACCCGGTAAATCTATGCTTCCAAATATAAAAAACAAGTGCTGAATGTCCTAAATTGAAAAAAAAAAAATCTTAAAAATTTTTGTGTATTTTGAGAGCCAAAAATACTAAAATCGGAAAATGTCGATTATCTCGAAAACGGTAAGAGATATCGCAAAAATAATGGATTTTTCGATCCCCTATCGGAATACACACTGTAAATCTATGCAAATTTTGTGTATTTTGAGTGCCAAAAAGACTAAAATCGGAAAAGGTCGATTATCTCGAAAACGGTAAGAGATATCGCAAAAATAATGGAATTTTCGATCCCCTATCGGAATACACCCGGTAAATCTATGCTTCCAAATATAAAAAACAAGTGCTGAATGTCCTAAATTGAAAAAAAAAAAAATCTTAAAAAATTTTGTGTATTTTGAGAGCCAAAAAGACTAAAATCGGAAAAGGTCGATTATCTCGAAAACGGTAAGAGATATCGCAAAAATAATGGAATTTTCGATCCCCTATCGGAATACACCCGGTAAATCTATGCTTCCAAATATAAAAAACAAGTGCTGAATGTCCTAAATTGAAAAAAAAAAAATCTTAAAAATTTTTGTGTATTTTGAGAGCCAAAAATACTAAAATCGGAAAATGTCGATTATCTCGAAAACGGTAAGAGATATCGCAAAAATAATGGATTTTTCGATCCCCTATCGGAATACACACTGTAAATCTATGCAAATTTTGTGTATTTTGAGTGCCAAAAAGACTAAAATCGGAAAAGGTCGATTATCTCGAAAACGGTAAGAGATATCGCAAAAATAATGGAATTTTCGATCCCCTATCGGAATACACCCGGTAAATCTATGCTTCCAAATATAAAAAACAAGTGCTGAATGTCCTAAATTGAAAAAAAAAAAATCTTAAAAAATTTTGTGTATTTTGAGAGCCAAAAAGACTAAAATCGGAAAATGTCGATTATCTCGAAAACGGTAAGAGATATCGCAAAAATAATGGATTTTTCGATCCCCTATCGGAATACACACTGTAAATCTATGCAAATTTTGTGTATTTTGAGTGCCAAAAAGACTAAAATCGGAAAAGGTCGATTATCTCGAAAACGGTAAGAGATATCGCAAAAATAATGGAATTTTCGATCCCCTATCGGAATACACCTGGTAAATCTATGCTTCCAAATATAAAAAACAAGTGCTGAATGTCCTAAATTGAAAAAAAAAAAATCTTAAAAATTTTTGTGTTAATTTTGAGAGCCAAAAATACTAAAATCGGAAAATGTCGATTATCTCGAAAACGGTAAGAGATATCGCAAAAATAATGGATTTTTCGATCCCCTATCGGAATTCACACTGTAAATGTATGCAAATTTTGTTTATTTTGAGTGCCAAAAAGACTAAAATCGGAAAAGGTCGATTATCTCGAAAACGGTAAGAGATATCGCAAAAATAATGGAATTTTCGATCCCCTATCGGAATACACCCGGTAAATCTATGCTTCCAAATATAAAAAACAAGTGCTGAATGTCCTAAATTGAAAAAAAAAAAAATCTTAAAAAATTTTGTGTATTTTGAGAGCCAAAAGACTAAAATCGGAAAAGGTCGATTATCTCGAAAACGGTAAGAGATATCGCAAAAATAATGGAATTTTCGATCCCCTATCGGAATACACCCGGTAAATCTATGCTTCCAAATATAAAAAACAAGTGCTGAATGTCCTAAATTGAAAAAAAAAAAATCTTAAAAATTTTTGTGTATTTTGAGAGCCAAAAATACTAAAATCAGAAAATGTCGATTATCTCGAAAACGGTAAGAGATATCGCAAAAATAATGGATTTTTCGATCCCCTATCGGAATACAAACTGTAAATCTATGCAAATTTTGTGTATTTTGAGTGCCAAAAAGACTAAAATCGGAAAAGGTCGATTATCTCGAAAACGGTAAGAGATATCGCAAAAATAATGGAATTTTCGATCCCCTATCGGAATACACCCGGTAAATCTATGCTTCCAAATATAAAAAACAAGTGCTGAATGTCCTAAATTGAAAAAAAAAAAATCTTAAAAAATTTTGTGTATTTTGAGAGCCAAAAAGACTAAAATCGGAAAAGGTCGATTATCTCGAAAACGGAAAGAGATATCGCAAAAATAATGGAATTTTCGATCCCCTATCGGAATACACCCAGTAAATCTATGCTTCCAAATATAAAAAACAAGTGCTGAATGTCCTAAATTGAAAAAAAAAAAATCTTAAAAATTTTTGTGTATTTTGAGAGCCAAAAATACTAAAATCGGAAAATGTCGATTATCTCGAAAACGGTAAGAGATATCGCAAAAATAATGGATTTTTCGATCCCCTATCGGAATACACACTGTAAATCTATGCAAATTTTGTGTATTTTGAGTGCCAAAAAGACTAAAATCGGAAAAGGTCGATTATCTCGAAAACGGTAAGAGATATCGCAAAAATAATGGAATTTTCGATCCCCTATCGGAGTACACCCGGTAAATCTATGCTTCCAAATATAAAAAACAAGTGCTGAATGTCCTAAATTGAAAAAAAAAAAATCTTAAAAAATTTTGTGTATTTTGAGAGCCAAAAAGACTAAAATCGGAAAATGTCGATTATCTCGAAAACGGTAAGAGATATCGCAAAAATAATGGATTTTTCGATCCCCTATCGGAATACACACTGTAAAGCTATGCAAATTTTGTGTATTTTGAGTGCCAAAAAGACTAAAATCGGAAAAGGTCGATTATCTCGAAAACGGTAAGAGATATCGCAAAAATAATGGAATTTTCGATCCCCTATCGGAATACACCCGGTAAATCTATGCTTCCAAATATAAAAAACAAGTGCTGAATGTCCTAAATTGAAAAAAAAAAAATCTTAAAAAATTTTGTGTATTTTGAGAGCCAAAAAGACTAAAATCGTAAAATGTCGATTATCTCGAAAACGGTAAGAGATATCGCAAAAATAATGGATTTTTCGATCCCCTATCGGAATACACACTGTAAATCTATGCAAATTTTGTGTATTTTGAGTGCCAAAAAGACTAAAATCGGAAAAGGTCGATTATCTCGAAAACGGTAAGAGATATCGCAAAAATAATGGAATTTTCGATCCCCTATCGGAATACTCCCGGTAAATCTATGCTTCCAAATATAAAAAACAAGTGCTGAATGTCCTAAATTGAAAAAAAAAAAATCTTAAAAATGTTTGTGTATTTTGAGAGCCAAAAATACTAAAATCGGAAAATGTCGATTATCTCGAAAACGGTAAGAGATATCGCAAAAATAATGGATTTTTCGATCCCCTATCGGAATACACACTGTAAATCTATGCAAATTTTGTGTATTTTGAGTGCCAAAAAGACTAAAATCGGAAAAGGTCGATTATCTCGAAAACGGTAAGAGATATCGCAAAAATAATGGAATTTTCGATCCCCTATCGGAATACACCCGGTAAATCTATGCTTCCAAATATAAAAAACAAGTGCTGAATGTCCTAAATTGAAAAAAAAAAAATCTTAAAAATTTTTGTGTATTTTGAGAGCCAAAAATACTAAAATCGGAAAATGTCGATTATCTCGAAAACGGTAAGAGATATCGCAAAAATAATGGATTTTTCGATCCCCTATCGGAATACACACTGTAAATCTATGCAAATTTTGTGTATTTTGAGTGCCAAAAAGACTAAAATCGGAAAAGGTCGATTATCTCGAAAACGGTAAGAGATATCGCAAAAATAATGGAATTTTCGATCCCCTATCGGAATACACCCGGTAAATCTATGCTTCCAAATATAAAAAACAAGTGCTGAATGTCCTAAATTGAAAAAAAAAAAAATCTTAAAAAATTTTGTGTATTTTGAGAGCCAAAAAGACTAAAATCGGAAAAGGTCGATTATCTCGAAAACGGTAAGAGATATCGCAAAAATAATGGAATTTTCGATCCCCTATCGGAATACACCCGGTAAATCTATGCTTCCAAATATAAAAAACAAGTGCTGAATGTCCTAAATTGAAAAAAAAAAAATCTTAAAAATTTTTGTGTATTTTGAGAGCCAAAAATACTAAAATCGGAAAATGTCGATTATCTCGAAAACGGTAAGAGATATCGCAAAAATAATGGATTTTTCGATCCCCTATCGGAATACACCCGGTAAATCTATGCTTCCAAATATAAAAAACAAGTGCTGAATGTCCTAAATTGAAAAAAAAAAAATTTTAAAAATTTTTGTGTATTTTGAGAGCCAAAAATACTAAAATCGGAAAATGTCGATTATCTCGAAAACGGTAAGAGATATCGCAAAAATAATGGATTTTTCGATCCCCTATCGGAATACACACTGTAAATCTATGCAAATTTTGTGTATTTTGAGTGCCAAAAAGACTAAAATCGGAAAAGGTCGATTATCTCGAAAACGGTAAGAGATATCGCAAAAATAATGGAATTTTCGATCCCCTATCGGAATACTCCCGGTAAATCTATGCTTCCAAATATAAAAAACAAGTGCTGAATGTCCTAAATTGAAAAAAAAAAAATCTTAAAAATGTTTGTGTATTTTGAGAGCCAAAAATACTAAAATCGGAAAATGTCGATTATCTCGAAAACGGTAAGAGATATCGCAAAAATAATGGATTTTTCGATCCCCTATCGGAATACACACTGTAAATCTATGCAAATTTTGTGTATTTTGAGTGCCAAAAAGACTAAAATCGGAAAAGGTCGATTATCTCGAAAACGGTAAGAGATATCGCAAAAATAATGGAATTTTCGATCCCCTATCGGAATACACCCGGTAAATCTATGCTTCCAAATATAAAAAACAAGTGCTGAATGTCCTAAATTGAAAAAAAAAAAATCTTAAAAAATTTTGTGTATTTTGAGAGCCAAAAAGACTAAAATCGGAAAATGTCGATTATCTCGAAAACGGTAAGAGATATCGCAAAAATAATGGATTTTTCGATCCCCTATCGGAATACACACTGTAAATCTATGCAAATTTTGTGTATTTTGAGTGCCAAAAAGACTAAAATCGGAAAAGGTCGATTATCTCGAAAACGGTAAGAGATATCGCAAAAATAATGGAATTTTCGATCCCCTATCGGAATACACCCGGTAAATCTATGCTTCCAAATATAAAAAACAAGTGCTGAATGTCCTAAATTGAAAAAAAAAAAATCTTAAAAATTTTTGTGTATTTTGAGAGCCAAAAATACTAAAATCGGAAAATGTCGATTATCTCGAAAACGGTAAGAGATATCGCAAAAATAATGGATTTTTCGATCCCCTATCGGAATACACACTGTAAATCTATGCAAATTTTGTGTATTTTGAGTGCCAAAAAGACTAAAATCGGAAAAGGTCGATTATCTCGAAAACGGTAAGAGATATCGCAAAAATAATGGAATTTTCGATCCCCTATCGGAATACACCCGGTAAATCTATGCTTCCAAATATAAAAAACAAGTGCTGAATGTCCTAAATTGAAAAAAAAAAAAATCTTAAAAAATTTTGTGTATTTTGAGAGCCAAAAAGACTAAAATCGGAAAAGGTCGATTATCTCGAAAACGGTAAGAGATATCGCAAAAATAATGGAATTTTCGATCCCCTATCGGAATACACCCGGTAAATCTATGCTTCCAAATATAAAAAACAAGTGCTGAATGTCCTAAATTGAAAAAAAAAAAATCTTAAAAATTTTTGTGTATTTTGAGAGCCAAAAATACTAAAATCGGAAAATGTCGATTATCTCGAAAACGGTAAGAGATATCGCAAAAATAATGGATTTTTCGATCCCCTATCGGAATACACCCGGTAAATCTATGCTTCCAAATATAAAAAACAAGTGCTGAATGTCCTAAATTGAAAAAAAAAAAATTTTAAAAATTTTTGTGTATTTTGAGAGCCAAAAATACTAAAATCGGAAAATGTCGATTATCTCGAAAACGGTAAGAGATATCGCAAAAATAATGGATTTTTCGATCCCCTATCGGAATACACACTGTAAATCTATGCAAATTTTGTGTATTTTGAGTGCCAAAAAGACTAAAATCGGAAAAGGTCGATTATCTCGAAAACGGTAAGAGATATCGCAAAAATAATGGAATTTTCGATCCCCTATCGGAATACACCCGGTAAATCTATGCTTCCAAATATAAAAAACAAGTGCTGAATGTCCTAAATTGAAAAAAAAAAAATCTTAAAAAATTTTGTGTATTTTGAGAGCCAAAAAGACTAAAATCGGAAAATGTCGATTATCTCGAAAACGGTAAGAGATATCGCAAAAATAATGGATTTTTCGATCCCCTATCGGAATACACACTGTAAATCTATGCAAATTTTGTGTATTTTGAGTGCCAAAAAGACTAAAATCGGAAAAGGTCGATTATCTCGAAAACGGTAAGAGATATCGCAAAAATAATGGAATTTTCGATCCCCTATCGGAATATACCCGGTAAATCTATGCTTCCAAATATAAAAAACAAGTGCTGAATGTCCTAAATTGAAAAAAAAAAAATCTTAAAAAATTTTGTGTATTTTGAGAGCCAAAAAGACTAAAATCGGAAAATGTCGATTATCTCGAAAACGGTAAGAGATATCGCAAAAATAATGGATTTTTCGATCCCCTATCGGAATACACACTGTAAATCTATGCAAATTTTGTGTATTTTGAGTGCCAAAAAGACTAAAATCGGAAAAGGTCGATTATCTCGAAAACGGTAAGAGATATCGCAAAAATAATGGAATTTTCGATCCCCTATCGGAATACACCCGGTAAATCTATGCTTCCAAATATAAAAAACAAGTGCTGAATGTCCTAAATTGAAAAAAAAAAAATCTTAAAAATTTTTGTGTATTTTGAGAGCCAAAAATACTAAAATCGGAAAATGTCGATTATCTCGAAAACGGTAAGAGATATCGCAAAAATAATGGATTTTTCGATCCCCTATCGGAATACACACTGTAAATCTATGCAAATTTTGTGTATTTTGAGTGCCAAAAAGACTAAAATCGGAAAAGGTCGATTATCTCGAAAACGGTAAGAGATATCGCAAAAATAATGGAATTTTCGATCCCCTATCGGAATACACCCGGTAAATCTATGCTTCCAAATATAAAAAACAAGTGCTGAATGTCCTAAATTGAAAAAAAAAAAATCTTAAAAAATTTTGTGTATTTTGAGAGCCAAAAAGACTAAAATCGGAAAAGGTCGATTATCTCGAAAACGGTAAGAGATATCGCAAAAATAATGGAATTTTCGATCCCCTATCGGAATACACCCGGTAAATCTATGCTTCCAAATATAAAAAACAAGTGCTGAATGTCCTAAATTGAAAAAAAAAAACTCTTAAAAATTTTTGTGTATTTTGAGAGCCAAAAATACTAAAATCGGAAAATGTCGATTATCTCGAAAACGGTAAGAGATATCGCAAAAATAATGGATTTTTCGATCCCCTATCGGAATACACACTGTAAATCTATGCAAATTTTGTGTATTTTGAGTGCCAAAAAGACTAAAATCGGAAAAGGTCGATTATCTCGAAAACGGTAAGAGATATCGCAAAAATAATGGAATTTTCGATCCCCTATCGGAATACACCCGGTAAATCTATGCTTCCAAATATAAAAAACAAGTGCTGAATGTCCTAAATTGAAAAAAAAAAAATCTTAAAAAATTTTGTGTATTTTGAGAGCCAAAAAGACTAAAATCGGAAAATGTCGATTATCTCGAAAACGGTAAGAGATATCGCAAAAATAATGGATTTTTCGATCCCCTATCGAAATACACACTGTAAATCTATGCAAATTTTGTGTATTTTGAGTGCCAAAAAGACTAAAATCGGAAAAGGTCGATTATCTCGAAAACGGTAAGAGATATCGCAAAAATAATGGAATTTTCGATCCCCTATCGGAATACACCCGGTAAATCTATGCTTCCAAATATAAAAAACAAGTGCTGAATGTCCTAAATTGAAAAAAAAAAAATCTTAAAAAATTTTGTGTATTTTGAGAGCCAAAAAGACTAAAATCGGAAAATGTCGATTATCTCGAAAACGGTAAGAGATATCGCAAAAATAATGGATTTTTCGATCCCCTATCGGAATACACACTGTAAATCTATGCAAATTTTGTGTATTTTGAGTGCCAAAAAGACTAAAATCGGAAAAGGTCGATTATCTCGAAAACGGTAAGAGATATCGCAAAAATAATGGAATTTTCGATGCCCTATCGGAATACACCCGGTAAATCTATGCTTCCAAATATAAAAAACAAGTGCTGAATGTCGTAAATTGAAAAAAAAAAAATCTTAAAAAATTTTGTGTATTTTGAGAGCCAAAAAGACTAAAATCGGAAAAGGTCGATTATCTCGAAAACGGTAAGAGATATCGCAAAAATAATGGAATTTTCGATCCCCTATCGGAATACACCCGGTAAATCTATGCTTCCAAATATAAAAAACAAGTGCTGAATGTCCTAAATTGAAAAAAAAAAAATCTTAAAAATTTTTGTGTATTTTGAGAGCCAAAAATACTAAAATCGGAAAATGTCGATTATCTCGAAAACGGTAAGAGATATCGCAAAAATAATGGATTTTTCGATCCCCTATCGGAATACACACTGTAAATCTATGCAAATTTTGTGTATTTTGAGTGCCAAAAAGACTAAAATCGGAAAAGGTCGATTATCTCGAAAACGGTAAGAGATATCGCAAAAATAATGGAATTTTCGATCCCCTATCGGAATACACCCGGTAAATCTATGCTTCCAAATATAAAAAACAAGTGCTGAATGTCCTAAATTGAAAAAAAAAAAATCTTAAAAAATTTTGTGTATTTTGAGAGCCAAAAAGACTAAAATCGGAAAATGTCGATTATCTCGAAAACGGTAAGAGATATCGCAAAAATAATGGATTTTTCGATCCCCTATCGGAATACACACTGTAAATCTATGCAAATTTTGTGTATTTTGAGTGCCAAAAAGACTAAAATCGGAAAAGGTCGATTATCTCGAAAACGGTAAGAGATATCGCAAAAATAATGGAATTTTCGATCCCCTATCGGAATACACCCGGTAAATCTATGCTTCCAAATATAAAAAACAAGTGCTGAATGTCCTAAATTGAAAAAAAAAAAATCTTAAAAATTTTTGTGTATTTTGAGAGCCAAAAATACTAAAATCGGAAAATGTCGATTATCTCGAAAACGGTAAGAGATATCGCAAAAATAATGGATTTATCGATCCCCTATCGGAATACACACTGTAAATCTATGCAAATTTTGTGTATTTTGAGTGCCAAAAAGACTAAAATCGGAAAAGGTCGATTATCTCGAAAACGGTAAGAGATATCGCAAAAATAATGGAATTTTCGATCCCCTATCGGAATACACCCGGTAAATCTATGCTTCCAAATATAAAAAACAAGTGCTGAATGTCCTAAATTGAAAAAAAAAAAATCTTAAAAAATTTTGTGTATTTTGAGAGCCAAAAAGACTAAAATCGGAAAATGTCGATTATCTCGAAAACGGTAAGAGATATCGCAAAAATAATGGATTTTTCGATCCCCTATCGGAATACACACTGTAAATCTATGCAAATTTTGTGTATTTTGAGTGCCAAAAAGACTAAAATCGGAAAAGGTCGATTATCTCGAAAACGGTAAGAGATATCGCAAAAATAATGGAATTTTCGATCCCCTATCGGAATACACCCGGTAAATCTATGCTTCCAAATATAAAAAACAAGTGCTGAATGTCCTAAATTGAAAAAAAAAAAATCTTAAAAAATTTTGTGTATTTTGAGAGCCAAAAAGACTAAAATCGGAAAAGGTCGATTATCTCGAAAACGGTAAGAGATATCGCAAAAATAATGGAATTTTCGATCCCCTATCGGAATACACCCGGTAAATCTATGCTTCCAAATATAAAAAACAAGTGCTGAATGTCCTAAATTGAAAAAAAAAAAATCTTAAAAATTTTTGTGTATTTTGAGAGCCAAAAATACTAAAATCGGAAAATGTCGATTATCTCGAAAACGGTAAGAGATATCGCAAAAATAATGGATTTTTCGATCCCCTATCGGAATACACACTGTAAATCTATGCAAATTTTGTGTATTTTGAGTGCCAAAAAGACTAAAATCGGAAAAGGTCGATTATCTCGAAAACGGTAAGAGATATCGCAAAAATAATGGAATTTTCGATCCCCTATCGGAATACACCCGGTAAATCTATGCTTCCAAATATAAAAAACAAGTGCTGAATGTCCTAAATTGAAAAAAAAAAAATCTTAAAAAATTTTGTGTATTTTGAGAGCCAAAAAGACTAAAATCGGAAAATGTCGATTATCTCGAAAACGGTAAGAGATATCGCAAAAATAATGGATTTTTCGATCCCCTATCGCAATACACACTGTAAATCTATGCAAATTTTGTGTATTTTGAGTGCCAAAAAGACTAAAATCGGAAAAGGTCGATTATCTCGAAAACGGTAAGAGATATCGCAAAAATAATGGAATTTTCGATCCCCTATCGGAATACACCCGGTAAATCTATGCTTCCAAATATAAAAAACAAGTGCTGAATGTCCTAAATTGAAAAAAAAAAAATCTTAAAAATTTTTGTGTATTTTGAGAGCCAAAAATACTAAAATCGGAAAATGTCGATTATCTCGAAAACGGTAAGAGATATCGCAAAAATAATGGATTTTTCGATCCCCTATCGGAATACACACTGTAAATCTATGCAAATTTTGTGTATTTTGAGTGCCAAAAAGACTAAAATCGGAAAAGGTCGATTATCTCGAAAACGGTAAGAGATATCGCAAAAATAATGGAATTTTCGATCCCCTATCGGAATACACCCGGTAAATCTATGCTTCCAAATATAAAAAACAAGTGCTGAATGTCCTAAATTGAAAAAAAAAAATCTTAAAAAATTTTGTGTATTTTGAGAGCCAAAAAGACTAAAATCGGAAAATGTCGATTATCTCGAAAACGGTAAGAGATATCGCAAAAATAATGGATTTTTCGATCCCCTATCGGAATACACACTGTAAATCTATGCAAATTTTGTGTATTTTGAGTGCCAAAAAGACTAAAATCGGAAAAGGTCGATTATCTCGAAAACGGTAAGAGATATCGCAAAAATAATGGAATTTTCGATCCCCTATCGGAATACACCCGGTAAATCTATGCTTCCAAATATAAAAAACAAGTGCTGAATGTCCTAAATTGAAAAAAAAAAAATCTTAAAAATTTTTGTGTATTTTGAGAGCCAAAAATACTAAAATCGGAAAATGTCGATTATCTCGAAAACGGTAAGAGATATCGCAAAAATAATGGATTTTTCGATCCCCTATCGGAATACACACTGTAAATCTATGCAAATTTTGTGTATTTTGAGTGCCAAAAAGACTAAAATCGGAAAAGGTCGATTATCTCGAAAACGGTAAGAGATATCGCAAAAATAATGGAATTTTCGATCCCCTATCGGAATACACCCGGTAAATCTATGCTTCCAAATATAAAAAACAAGTGCTGAATGTCCTAAATTGAAAAAAAAAAATCTTAAAAAATTTTGTGTATTTTGAGAGCCAAAAAGACTAAAATCGGAAAATGTCGATTATCTCGAAAACGGTAAGAGATATCGCAAAAATAATGGATTTTTCGATCCCCTATCGAATTACACACTGTAAATCTATGCAAATTTTGTGTATTTTGAGTGCCAAAAAGACTAAAATCGGAAAAGGTCGATTATCTCGAAAACGGTAAGAGATATCGCAAAAATAATGGAATTTTCGATCCCCTATCGGAATACACCCGGTAAATCTATGCTTCCAAATATAAAAAACAAGTGCTGAATGTCCTAAATTGAAAAAAAAAAAATCTTAAAAAATTTTGTGTATTTTGAGAGCTAAAAAGACTAAAATCGGAAAATGTCGATTATCTCGAAAACGGTAAGAGATATCGCAAAAATAATGGATTTTTCGATCCCCTATCGGAATACACACTGTAAATCTATGCAAATTTTGTGTATTTTGAGTGCCAAAAAGACTAAAATCGGAAAAGGTCGATTATCTCGAAAACGGTAAGAGATATCGCAAAAATAATGGAATTTTCGATCCCCTATCGGAATACACCCGGTAAATCTATGCTTCCAAATATAAAAAACAAGTGCTGAATGTCCTAAATTGAAAAAAAAAAAATCTTAAAAAATTTTGTGTATTTTGAGAGCCAAAAAGACTAAAATCGGAAAATGTCGATTATCTCGAAAACGGTAAGAGATATCGCAAAAATAATGGATTTTTCGATCCCCTATCGGAATACACACTGTAAATCTATGCAAATTTTGTGTATTTTGAGTGCCAAAAAGACTAAAATCGGAAAAGGTCGATTATCTCGAAAACGGTAAGAGATATCGCAAAAATAATGGAATTTTCGATCCCCTATCGGAATACACCCGGTAAATCTATGCTTCCAAATATAAAAAACAAGTGCTGAATGTCCTAAATTGAAAAAAAAAAAATCTTAAAAATTTTTGTGTATTTTGAGAGCCAAAAAGACTAAAATCGGAAAAGGTCGATTATCTCGAAAACGGTAAGAGATATCGCAAAAATAATGGAATTTTCGATCCCCTATCGGAATACACCCGGTAAATCTATGCTTCCAAATATAAAAAACAAGTGCTGAATGTCCTAAATTGAAAAAAAAAAAAATCTTAAAAAATTTTGTGTATTTTGAGAGCCAAAAAGACTAAAATCGGAAAAGGTCGATTATCTCGAAAACGGTAAGAGATATCGCAAAAATAATGGAATTTTCGATCCCCTATCGGAATACACCCGGTAAATCTATGCTTCCAAATATAAAAAACAAGTGCTGAATGTCCTAAATTGAAAAAAAAAAAATCTTAAAAATTTTTGTGTATTTTGAGAGCCAAAAATACTAAAATCGGAAAATGTCGATTATCTCGAAAACGGTAAGAGATATCGCAAAAATAATGGATTTTTCGATCCCCTATCGGAATACACACTGTAAATCTATGCAAATTTTGTGTATTTTGAGTGCCAAAAAGACTAAAATCGGAAAAGGTCGATTATCTAGAAAACGGTAAGAGATATCGCAAAAATAATGGAATTTTCGATCCCCTATCGGAATACACCCGGTAAATCTATGCTTCCAAATATAAAAAACAAGTGCTGAATGTCCTAAATTGAAAAAAAAAAAATCTTAAAAAATTTTGTGTATTTTGAGAGCCAAAAAGACTAAAATCGGAAAATGTCGATTATCTCGAAAACGGTAAGAGATATCGCAAAAATAATGGATTTTTCGATCCCCTATCGGAATACACACTGTAAATCTATGCAAATTTTGTGTATTTTGAGTGCCAAAAAGACTAAAATCGGAAAAGGTCGATTATCTCGAAAACGGTAAGAGATATCGCAAAAATAATGGAATTTTCGATCCCCTATCGGAATACACCCGGTAAATCTATGCTTCCAAATATAAAAAACAAGTGCTGAATGTCCTAAATTGAAAAAAAAAAAATCTTAAAAATTTTTGTGTATTTTGAGAGCCAAAAATACTAAAATCGGAAAATGTCGATTATCTCGAAAACGGTAAGAGATATCGCAAAAATAATGGATTTTTCGATCCCCTATCGGAATACACACTGTAAATCTATGCAAATTTTGTGTATTTTGAGTGCCAAAAAGACTAAAATCGGAAAAGGTCGATTATCTCGAAAACGGTAAGAGATATCGCAAAAATAATGGAATTTTCGATCCCCTATCGGAATACACCCGGTAAATCTATGCTTCCAAATATAAAAAACAAGTGCTGAATGTCCTAAATTGAAAAAAAAAAAATCTTAAAAAATTTTGTGTATTTTGAGAGCCAAAAAGACTAAAATCGGAAAATGTCGATTATCTCGAAAACGGTAAGAGATATCGCAAAAATAATGGATTTTTCGATCCCCTATCGGAATACACACTGTAAATCTATGCAAATTTTGTGTATTTTGAGTGCCAAAAAGACTAAAATCGGAAAAGGTCGATTATCTCGAAAACGGTAAGAGATATCGCAAAAATAATGGAATTTTCGATCCCCTATCGGAATACACCCGGTAAATCTATGCTTCCAAATATAAAAAACAAGTGCTGAATGTCCTAAATTGAAAAAAAAAAAATCTTAAAAATTTTTGTGTATTTTGAGAGCCAAAAATACTAAAATCGGAAAAGGTCGATTATCTCGAAAACGGTAAGAGATATCGCAAAAATAATGGAATTTTCGATCCCCTATCGGAATACAGCCGGTAAATCTATGCTTCCAAATATAAAAAACAAGTGCTGAATGTCCTAAATTGAAAAAAAAAAAATCTTAAAAAATTTTGTGTATTTTGAGAGCCAAAAAGACTAAAATCGGAAAATGTCGATTATCTCGAAAACGGTAAGAGATATCGCAAAAATAATGGATTTTTCGATCCCCTATCGGAATACACACTGTAAATCTATGCAAATTTTGTGTATTTTGAGTGCCAAAAAGACTAAAATCGGAAAAGGTCGATTATCTCGAAAACGGTAAGAGATATCGCAAAAATAATGGAATTTTCGATCCCCTATCGGAATACACCCGGTAAATCTATGCTTCCAAATATAAAAAACAAGTGCTGAATGTCCTAAATTGAAAAAAAAAAAATCTTAAAAAATTTTGTGTATTTTGAGAGCCAAAAAGACTAAAATCGGAAAATGTCGATTATCTCGAAAACGGTAAGAGATATCGCAAAAATAATGGATTTTTCGATCCCCTATCGGAATACACACTGTAAATCTATGCAAATTTTGTGTATTTTGAGTGCCAAAAAGACTAAAATCGGAAAAGGTCGATTATCTCGAAAACGGTAAGAGATATCGCAAAAATAATGGATTTTTCGATCCCCTATCGGAATACACACTGTAAATCTATGCAAATTTTGTGTATTTTGAGTGCCAAAAAGACTAAAATCGGAAAAGGTCGATTATCTCGAAAACGGTAAGAGATATCGCAAAAATAATGGAATTTTCGATGCCCTATCGGAATACACCCGGTAAATCTATGCTTCCAAATATAAAAAACAAGTGCTGAATGTCGTAAATTGAAAAAAAAAAAATCTTAAAAAATTTTGTGTATTTTGAGAGCCAAAAAGACTAAAATCGGAAAAGGTCGATTATCTCGAAAACGGTAAGAGATATCGCAAAAATAATGGAATTTTCGATCCCCTATCGGAATACACCCGGTAAATCTATGCTTCCAAATATAAAAAACAAGTGCTGAATGTCCTAAATTGAAAAAAAAAAAATCTTAAAAATTTTTGTGTATTTTGAGAGCCAAAAATACTAAAATCGGAAAATGTCGATTATCTCGAAAACGGTAAGAGATATCGCAAAAATAATGGATTTTTCGATCCCCTATCGGAATACACACTGTAAATCTATGCAAATTTTGTGTATTTTGAGTGCCAAAAAGACTAAAATCGGAAAAGGTCGATTATCTCGAAAACGGTAAGAGATATCGCAAAAATAATGGAATTTTCGATCCCCTATCGGAATACACCCGGTAAATCTATGCTTCCAAATATAAAAAACAAGTGCTGAATGTCCTAAATTGAAAAAAAAAAAATCTTAAAAAATTTTGTGTATTTTGAGAGCCAAAAAGACTAAAATCGGAAAATGTCGATTATCTCGAAAACGGTAAGAGATATCGCAAAAATAATGGATTTTTCGATCCCCTATCGGAATACACACTGTAAATCTATGCAAATTTTGTGTATTTTGAGTGCCAAAAAGACTAAAATCGGAAAAGGTCGATTATCTCGAAAACGGTAAGAGATATCGCAAAAATAATGGAATTTTCGATCCCCTATCGGAATACACCTGGTAAATCTATGCTTCCAAATATAAAAAACAAGTGCTGAATGTCCTAAATTGAAAAAAAAAAAATCTTAAAAAATTTTGTGTATTTTGAGAGCCAAAAAGACTAAAATCGGAAAATGTCGATTATCTCGAAAACGGTAAGAGATATCGCAAAAATAATGGATTTTTCGATCCCCTATCGGAATACACACTGTAAATCTATGCAAATTTTGTGTATTTTGAGTGCCAAAAAGACTAAAATCGGAAAAGGTCGATTATCTCGAAAACGGTAAGAGATATCGCAAAAATAATGGAATTTTCGATCCCCTATCGGAATACACCCGGTAAATCTATGCTTCCAAATATAAAAAACAAGTGCTGAATGTCCTAAATTGAAAAAAAAAAAATCTTAAAAATTTTTGTGTATTTTGAGAGCCAAAAATACTAAAATCGGAAAATGTCGATTATCTCGAAAACGGTAAGAGATATCGCAAAAATAATGGATTTTTCGATCCCCTATCGGAATACACACTGTAAATCTATGCAAATTTTGTGTATTTTGAGTGCCAAAAAGACTAAAATCGGAAAAGGTCGATTATCTCGAAAACGGTAAGAGATATCGCAAAAATAATGGAATTTTCGATCCCCTATCGGAATACACCCGGTAAATCTATGCTTCCAAATATAAAAAACAAGTGCTGAATGTCCTAAATTGAAAAAAAAAAAAATCTTAAAAAATTTTGTGTATTTTGAGAGCCAAAAAGACTAAAATCGGAAAAGGTCGATTATCTCGAAAACGGTAAGAGATATCGCAAAAATAATGGAATTTTCGATCCCCTATCGGAATACACCCGGTAAATCTATGCTTCCAAATATAAAAAACAAGTGCTGAATGTCCTAAATTGAAAAAAAAAAATCTTAAAAATTTTTGTGTATTTTGAGAGCCAAAAATACTAAAATCGGAAAATGTCGATTATATCGAAAACGGTAAGAGATATCGCAAAAATAATGGATTTTTCGATCCCCTATCGGAATACACCCGGTAAATCTATGCTTCCAAAAATAAAAAACAAGTGCTGAATGTCCTAAATTGAAAAAAAAAAAATTTTAAAAATTTTTGTGTATTTTGAGAGCCAAAAATACTAAAATCGGAAAATGTCGATTATCTCGAAAACGGTAAGAGATATCGCAAAAATAATGGATTTTTCGATCCCCTATCGGAATACACACTGTAAATCTATGCAAATTTTGTGTATTTTGAGTGCCAAAAAGACTAAAATCGGAAAAGGTCGATTATCTCGAAAACGGTAAGAGATATCGCAAAAATAATGGAATTTTCGATCCCCTATCGGAATACACCCGGTAAATCTATGCTTCCAAATATAAAAAACAAGTGCTGAATGTCCTAAATTGAAAAAAAAAAAATCTTAAAAAATTTTGTGTATTTTGAGAGCCAAAAAGACTAAAATCGGAAAATGTCGATTATCTCGAAAACGGTAAGAGATATCGCAAAAATAATGGATTTTTCGATCCCCTATCGGAATACACACTGTAAATCTATGCAAATTTTGTGTATTTTGAGTGCCAAAAAGACTAAAATCGGAAAAGGTCGATTATCTCGAAAACGGTAAGAGATATCGCAAAAATAATGGAATTTTCGATCCCCTATCGGAATATACCCGGTAAATCTATGCTTCCAAATATAAAAAACAAGTGCTGAATGTCCTAAATTGAAAAAAAAAAAATCTTAAAAAATTTTGTGTATTTTGAGAGCCAAAAAGACTAAAATCGGAAAATGTCGATTATCTCGAAAACGGTAAGAGATATCGCAAAAATAATGGATTTTTCGATCCCCTATCGGAATACACACTGTAAATCTATGCAAATTTTGTGTATTTTGAGTGCCAAAAAGACTAAAATCGGAAAAGGTCGATTATCTCGAAAACGGTAAGAGATATCGCAAAAATAATGGAATTTTCGATCCCCTATCGGAATACACCCGGTAAATCTATGCTTCCAAATATAAAAAACAAGTGCTGAATGTCCTAAATTGAAAAAAAAAAAATCTTAAAAATTTTTGTGTATTTTGAGAGCCAAAAATACTAAAATCGGAAAATGTCGATTATCTCGAAAACGGTAAGAGATATCGCAAAAATAATGGATTTTTCGATCCCCTATCGGAATACACACTGTAAATCTATGCAAATTTTGTGTATTTTGAGTGCCAAAAAGACTAAAATCGGAAAAGGTCGATTATCTCGAAAACGGTAAGAGATATCGCAAAAATAATGGAATTTTCGATCCCCTATCGGAATACACCCGGTAAATCTATGCTTCCAAATATAAAAAACAAGTGCTGAATGTCCTAAATTGAAAAAAAAAAAAATCTTAAAAAATTTTGTGTATTTTGAGAGCCAAAAAGACTAAAATCGGAAAAGGTCGATTATCTCGAAAACGGTAAGAGATATCGCAAAAATAATGGAATTTTCGATCCCTTATCGGAATACACCCGGTAAATCTATGCTTCCAAATATAAAAAACAAGTGCTGAATGTCCTAAATTGAAAAAAAAAAAATCTTAAAAATTTTTGTGTATTTTGAGAGCCAAAAATACTAAAATCGGAAAATGTCGATTATCTCGAAAACGGTAAGAGATATCGCAAAAATAATGGATTTTTCGATCCCCTATCGGAATACACACTGTAAATCTATGCAAATTTTGTGTATTTTGAGTGCCAAAAAGACTAAAATCGGAAAAGGTCGATTATCTCGAAAACGGTAAGAGATATCGCAAAAATAATGGAATTTTCGATCCCCTATCGGAATACAGCCGGTAAATCTATGCTTCCAAATATAAAAAACAAGTGCTGAATGTCCTAAATTGAAAAAAAAAAAATCTTAAAAAATTTTGTGTATTTTGAGAGCCAAAAAGACTAAAATCGGAAAATGTCGATTATCTCGAAAACGGTAAGAGATATCGCAAAAATAATGGATTTTTCGATCCCCTATCGGAATACACACTGTAAATCTATGCAAATTTTGTGTATTTTGAGTGCCAAAAAGACTAAAATCGGAAAAGGTCGATTATCTCGAAAACGGTAAGAGATATCGCAAAAATAATGGATTTTTCGATCCCCTATCGGAATACACACTGTAAATCTATGCAAATTTTGTGTATTTTGAGTGCCAAAAAGACTAAAATCGGAAAAGGTCGATTATCTCGAAAACGGTAAGAGATATCGCAAAAATAATGGAATTTTCGATCCCTTATCGGAATACACCCGGTAAATCTATGCTTCCAAATATAAAAAACAAGTGCTGAATGTCCTAAATTGAAAAAAAAAAAATCTTAAAAATTTTTGTGTATTTTGAGAGCCAAAAATACTAAAATCGGAAAATGTCGATTATCTCGAAAACGGTAAGAGATATCGCAAAAATAATGGATTTTTCGATCCCCTATCGGAATACACACTGTAAATCTATGCAAATTTTGTGTATTTTGAGTGCCAAAAAGACTAAAATCGGAAAAGGTCGATTATCTCGAAAACGGTAAGAGATATCGCAAAAATAATGGAATTTTCGATCCCCTATCGGAATACACCCGGTAAATCTATGCTTCCAAATATAAAAAACAAGTGCTGAATGTCCTAAATTGAAAAAAAAAAAATCTTAAAAAATTTTGTGTATTTTGAGAGCCAAAAAGACTAAAATCGGAAAATGTCGATTATCTCGAAAACGGTAAGAGATATCGCAAAAATAATGGATTTTTCGATCCCCTATCGGAATACACACTGTAAATCTATGCAAATTTTGTGTATTTTGAGTGCCAAAAAGACTAAAATCGGAAAAGGTCGATTATCTCGAAAACGGTAAGAGATATCGCAAAAATAATGGATTTTTCGATCCCCTATCGGAATACACACTGTAAATCTATGCAAATTTTGTGTATTTTGAGTGCCAAAAAGACTAAAATCGGAAAAGGTCGATTATCTCGAAAACGGTAAGAGATATCGCAAAAATAATGGAATTTTCGATGCCCTATCGGAATACACCCGGTAAATCTATGCTTCCAAATATAAAAAACAAGTGCTGAATGTCGTAAATTGAAAAAAAAAAAATCTTAAAAAATTTTGTGTATTTTGAGAGCCAAAAAGACTAAAATCGGAAAAGGTCGATTATCTCGAAAACGGTAAGAGATATCGCAAAAATAATGGAATTTTCGATCCCCTATCGGAATACACCCGGTAAATCTATGCTTCCAAATATAAAAAACAAGTGCTGAATGTCCTAAATTGAAAAAAAAAAAATCTTAAAAATTTTTGTGTATTTTGAGAGCCAAAAATACTAAAATCGGAAAATGTCGATTATCTCGAAAACGGTAAGAGATATCGCAAAAATAATGGATTTTTCGATCCCCTATCGGAATACACACTGTAAATCTATGCAAATTTTGTGTATTTTGAGTGCCAAAAAGACTAAAATCGGAAAAGGTCGATTATCTCGAAAACGGTAAGAGATATCGCAAAAATAATGGAATTTTCGATCCCCTATCGGAATACACCCGGTAAATCTATGCTTCCAAATATAAAAAACAAGTGCTGAATGTCCTAAATTGAAAAAAAAAAAATCTTAAAAAATTTTGTGTATTTTGAGAGCCAAAAAGACTAAAATCGGAAAATGTCGATTATCTCGAAAACGGTAAGAGATATCGCAAAAATAATGGATTTTTCGATCCCCTATCGGAATACACACTGTAAATCTATGCAAATTTTGTGTATTTTGAGTGCCAAAAAGACTAAAATCGGAAAAGGTCGATTATCTCGAAAACGGTAAGAGATATCGCAAAAATAATGGAATTTTCGATCCCCTATCGGAATACACCTGGTAAATCTATGCTTCCAAATATAAAAAACAAGTGCTGAATGTCCTAAATTGAAAAAAAAAAAATCTTAAAAAATTTTGTGTATTTTGAGAGCCAAAAAGACTAAAATCGGAAAATGTCGATTATCTCGAAAACGGTAAGAGATATCGCAAAAATAATGGATTTTTCGATCCCCTATCGGAATACACACTGTAAATCTATGCAAATTTTGTGTATTTTGAGTGCCAAAAAGACTAAAATCGGAAAAGGTCGATTATCTCGAAAACGGTAAGAGATATCGCAAAAATAATGGAATTTTCGATCCCCTATCGGAATACACCCGGTAAATCTATGCTTCCAAATATAAAAAACAAGTGCTGAATGTCCTAAATTGAAAAAAAAAAAATCTTAAAAATTTTTGTGTATTTTGAGAGCCAAAAATACTAAAATCGGAAAATGTCGATTATCTCGAAAACGGTAAGAGATATCGCAAAAATAATGGATTTTTCGATCCCCTATCGGAATACACACTGTAAATCTATGCAAATTTTGTGTATTTTGAGTGCCAAAAAGACTAAAATCGGAAAAGGTCGATTATCTCGAAAACGGTAAGAGATATCGCAAAAATAATGGAATTTTCGATCCCCTATCGGAATACACCCGGTAAATCTATGCTTCCAAATATAAAAAACAAGTGCTGAATGTCCTAAATTGAAAAAAAAAAAATCTTAAAAAATTTTGTGTATTTTGAGAGCCAAAAATACTAAAATCGGAAAATGTCGATTATCTCGAAAACGGTAAGAGATATCGCAAAAATAATGGATTTTTCGATCCCCTATCGGAATACACACTGTAAATCTATGCAAATTTTGTGTATTTTGAGTGCCAAAAAGACTAAAATCGGAAAAGGTCGATTATCTCGAAAACGGTAAGAGATATCGCAAAAATAATGGAATTTTCGATCCCCTATCGGAATACACCCGGTAAATCTATGCTTCCAAATATAAAAAACAAGTGCTGAATGTCCTAAATTGAAAAAAAAAAAATCTTAAAAAATTTTGTGTATTTTGAGAGCCAAAAAGACTAAAATCGGAAAATGTCGATTATCTCGAAAACGGTAAGAGATATCGCAAAAATAATGGATTTTTCGATCCCCTATCGGAATACACACTGTAAATCTATGCAAATTTTGTGTATTTTGAGTGCCAAAAAGACTAAAATCGGAAAAGGTCGATTATCTCGAAAACGGTAAGAGATATCGCAAAAATAATGGATTTTTCGATCCCCTATCGGAATACACACTGTAAATCTATGCAAATTTTGTGTATTTTGAGTGCCAAAAAGACTAAAATCGGAAAAGGTCGATTATCTCGAAAACGGTAAGAGATATCGCAAAAATAATGGAATTTTCGATGCCCTATCGGAATACACCCGGTAAATCTATGCTTCCAAATATAAAAAACAAGTGCTGAATGTCGTAAATTGAAAAAAAAAAAATCTTAAAAAATTTTGTGTATTTTGAGAGCCAAAAAGACTAAAATCGGAAAAGGTCGATTATCTCGAAAACGGTAAGAGATATCGCAAAAATAATGGAATTTTCGATCCCCTATCGGAATACACCCGGTAAATCTATGCTTCCAAATATAAAAAACAAGTGCTGAATGTCCTAAATTGAAAAAAAAAAAATCTTAAAAATTTTTGTGTATTTTGAGAGCCAAAAATACTAAAATCGGAAAATGTCGATTATCTCGAAAACGGTAAGAGATATCGCAAAAATAATGGATTTTTCGATCCCCTATCGGAATACACACTGTAAATCTATGCAAATTTTGTGTATTTTGAGTGCCAAAAAGACTAAAATCGGAAAAGGTCGATTATCTCGAAAACGGTAAGAGATATCGCAAAAATAATGGAATTTTCGATCCCCTATCGGAATACACCCGGTAAATCTATGCTTCCAAATATAAAAAACAAGTGCTGAATGTCCTAAATTGAAAAAAAAAAAATCTTAAAAAATTTTGTGTATTTTGAGAGCCAAAAAGACTAAAATCGGAAAATGTCGATTATCTCGAAAACGGTAAGAGATATCGCAAAAATAATGGATTTTTCGATCCCCTATCGGAATACACACTGTAAATCTATGCAAATTTTGTGTATTTTGAGTGCCAAAAAGACTAAAATCGGAAAAAGTCGATTATCTCGAAAACGGTAAGAGATATCGCAAAAATAATGGAATTTTCGATCCCCTATCGGAATACACCTGGTAAATCTATGCTTCCAAATATAAAAAAAAAAGTGCTGAATGTCCTAAATTGAAAAAAAAAAAATCTTAAAAAATTTTGTGTATTTTGAGAGCCAAAAAGACTAAAATCGGAAAATGTCGATTATCTCGAAAACGGTAAGAGATATCGCAAAAATAATGGATTTTTCGATCCCCTATCGGAATACACACTGTAAATCTATGCAAATTTTGTGTATTTTGAGTGCCAAAAAGACTAAAATCGGAAAAGGTCGATTATCTCGAAAACGGTAAGAGATATCGCAAAAATAATGGAATTTTCGATCCCCTATCGGAATACACCCGGTAAATCTATGCTTCCAAATATAAAAAACAAGTGCTGAATGTCCTAAATTGAAAAAAAAAAAATCTTAAAAATTTTTGTGTATTTTGAGAGCCAAAAATACTAAAATCGGAAAATGTCGATTATCTCGAAAACGATAAGAGATATCGCAAAAATAATGGATTTTTCGATCCCCTATCGGAATACACACTGTAAATCTATGCAAATTTTGTGTATTTTGAGTGCCAAAAAGACTAAAATCGGAAAAGGTCGATTATCTCGAAAACGGTAAGAGATATCGCAAAAATAATGGAATTTTCGATCCCCTATCGGAATACACCCGGTAAATCTATGCTTCCAAATATAAAAAACAAGTGCTGAATGTCCTAAATTGAAAAAAAAAAAATCTTAAAAAATTTTGTGTATTTTGAGAGCCAAAAAGACTAAAATCGGAAAAGGTCGATTATCTCGAAAACGGTAAGAGATATCGCAAAAATAATGGAATTTTCGATCCCCTATCGGAATACACCCGGTAAATCTATGCTTCCAAATATAAAAAACAAGTGCTGAATGTCCTAAATTGAAAAAAAAAAAATCTTAAAAATTTTTGTGTATTTTGAGAGCCAAAAATACTAAAATCGGAAAATGTCGATTATCTCGAAAACGGTAAGATATATCGCAAAAATAATGGATTTTTCGATCCCCTATCGGAATACACACTGTAAATCTATGCAAATTTTGTGTATTTTGAGTGCCAAAAAGACTAAAATCGGAAAAGGTCGATTATCTCGAAAACGGTAAGAGATATCGCAAAAATAATGGAATTTTCGATCCCCTATCGGAATACACCCGGTAAATCTATGCTTCCAAATATAAAAAACAAGTGCTGAATGTCCTAAATTGAAAAAAAAAAAATCTTAAAAAATTTTGTGTATTTTGAGAGCCAAAAAGACTAAAATCGGAAAATGTCGATTATCTCGAAAACGGTAAGAGATATCGCAAAAATAATGGATTTTTCGATCCCCTATCGGAATACACACTGTAAATCTATGCAAATTTTGTGTATTTTGAGTGCCAAAAAGACTAAAATCGGAAAAGGTCGATTATCTCGAAAACGGTAAGAGATATCGCAAAAATAATGGAATTTTCGATCCCCTATCGGAATACACCCGGTAAATCTATGCTTCCAAATATAAAAAACAAGTGCTGAATGTCCTAAATTGAAAAAAAAAAAATCTTAAAAAATTTTGTGTATTTTGAGAGCCAAAAAGACTAAAATCGGAAAATGTCGATTATCTCGAAAACGGTAAGAGATATCGCAAAAATAATGGATTTTTCGATCCCCTATCGGAATACACACTGTAAATCTATGCAAATTTTGTGTATTTTGAGTGCCAAAAAGACTAAAATCGGAAAAGGTCGATTATCTCGAAAACGGTAAGAGATATCGCAAAAATAATGGAATTTTCGATCCCCTATCGGAATACACCCGGTAAATCTATGCTTCCAAATATAAAAAACAAGTGCTGAATGTCCTAAATTGAAAAAAAAAAAATCTTAAAAATTTTTGTGTATTTTGAGAGCCAAAAATACTAAAATCGGAAAATGTCGATTATCTCGAAAACGGTAAGAGATATCGCAAAAATAATGGATTTTTCGATCCCCTATCGGAATACACACTGTAAATCTATGCAAATTTTGTGTATTTTGAGTGCCAAAAAGACTAAAATCGGAAAAGGTCGATTATCTCGAAAACGGTAAGAGATATCGCAAAAATAATGGAATTTTCGATCCCCTATCGGAGTACACCCGGTAAATCTATGCTTCCAAATATAAAAAACAAGTGCTGAATGTCCTAAATTGAAAAAAAAAAAATCTTAAAAAATTTTGTGTATTTTGAGAGCCAAAAAGACTAAAATCGGAAAATGTCGATTATCTCGAAAACGGTAAGAGATATCGCAAAAATAATGCATTTTTCGATCCCCTATCGGAATACACACTGTAAATCTATGCAAATTTTGTGTATTTTGAGTGCCAAAAAGACTAAAATCGGAAAAGGTCGATTATCTCGAAAACGGTAAGAGATATCGCAAAAATAATGGAATTTTCGATCCCCTATCGGAATACACCCGGTAAATCTATGCTTCCAAATATAAAAAACAAGTGCTGAATGTCCTAAATTGAAAAAAAAAAAATCTTAAAAAATTTTGTGTATTTTGAGAGCCAAAAAGACTAAAATCGGAAAATGTCGATTATCTCGAAAACGGTAAGAGATATCGCAAAAATAATGGATTTTTCGATCCCCTATCGGAATACACACTGTAAATCTATGCAAATTTTGTGTATTTTGAGTGCCAAAAAGACTAAAATCGGAAAAGGTCGATTATCTCGAAAACGGTAAGAGATATCGCAAAAATAATGGAATTTTCGATCCCCTATCGGAATACACCCGGTAAATCTATGCTTCCAAATATAAAAAACAAGTGCTGAATGTCCTAAATTGAAAAAAAAAAAATCTTAAAAATTTTT
The DNA here is from genome assembly GCA_958510855.1 of Rhagonycha lutea. Taxonomy (NCBI): domain Eukaryota; kingdom Metazoa; phylum Arthropoda; class Insecta; order Coleoptera; family Cantharidae; genus Rhagonycha; species Rhagonycha lutea. The sequence goes on along the minus strand of OY294037.1, from coordinate 81,187,658 downwards.
GTGTATTTTGAGAGCCAAAAATACTAAAATCGGAAAATGTCGATTATCTCGAAAACGGTAAGAGATATCGCAAAAATAATGGATTTATCGATCCCCTATCGGAATACACACTGTAAATCTATGCAAATTTTGTGTATTTTGAGTGCCAAAAAGACTAAAATCGGAAAAGGTCGATTATCTCGAAAACGGTAAGAGATATCGCAAAAATAATGGAATTTTCGATCCCCTATCGGAATACACCCGGTAAATCTATGCTTCCAAATATAAAAAACAAGTGCTGAATGTCCTAAATTGAAAAAAAAAAAATCTTAAAAAATTTTGTGTATTTTGAGAGCCAAAAAGACTAAAATCGGAAAATGTCGATTATCTCGAAAACGGTAAGAGATATCGCAAAAATAATGGATTTTTCGATCCCCTATCGGAATACACACTGTAAATCTATGCAAATTTTGTGTATTTTGAGTGCCAAAAAGACTAAAATCGGAAAAGGTCGATTATCTCGAAAACGGTAAGAGATATCGCAAAAATAATGGAATTTTCGATCCCCTATCGGAATACACCCGGTAAATCTATGCTTCCAAATATAAAAAACAAGTGCTGAATGTCCTAAATTGAAAAAAAAAAAATCTTAAAAATTTTTGTGTATTTTGAGAGCCAAAAATACTAAAATCGGAAAATGTCGATTATCTCGAAAACGGTAAGAGATATCGCAAAAATAATGGATTTTTCGATCCCCTATCGGAATACACACTGTAAATCTATGCAAATTTTGTGTATTTTGAGTGCCAAAAAGACTAAAATCGGAAAAGGTCGATTATCTCGAAAACGGTAAGAGATATCGCAAAAATAATGGAATTTTCGATCCCCTATCGGAATATACCCGGTAAATCTATGCTTCCAAATATAAAAAACAAGTGCTGAATGTCCTAAATTGAAAAAAAAAAATCTTAAAAAATTTTGTGTATTTTGAGAGCCAAAAAGACTAAAATCGGAAAATGTCGATTATCTCGAAAACGGTAAGAGATATCGCAAAAATAATGGATTTTTCGATCCCCTATCGGAATACACACTGTAAATCTATGCAAATTTTGTGTATTTTGAGTGCCAAAAACACTAAAATCGGAAAAGGTCGATTATCTCGAAAACGGTAAGAGATATCGCAAAAATAATGGAATTTTCGATCCCCTATCGGAATACACCCGGTAAATCTATGCTTCCAAATATAAAAAACAAGTGCTGAATGTCCTAAATTGAAAAAAAAAAAATCTTAAAAAATTTTGTGTATTTTGAGAGCCAAAAAGACTAAAATCGGAAAAGGTCGATTATCTCGAAAACGGTAAGAGATATCGCAAAAATAATGGAATTTTCGATCCCCTATCGGAATACACCCGGTAAATCTATGCTTCCAAATATAAAAAACAAGTGCTGAATGTCCTAAATTGAAAAAAAAAAAATCTTAAAAAATTTTGTGTATTTTGAGAGCCAAAAAGACTAAAATCGGAAAAGGTCGATTATCTCGAAAACGGTAAGAGATATCGCAAAAATAATGGAATTTTCGATCCCCTATCGGAATACATCCGGTAAATCTATGCTTCCAAATATAAAAAACAAGTGCTGAATGTCCTAAATTGAAAAAAAAAAAATCTTAAAAATTTTTGTGTATTTTGAGAGCCAAAAATACTAAAATCGGAAAATGTCGATTATCTCGAAAACGGTAAGAGATATCGCAAAAATAATGGATTTTTCGATCCCCTATCGGAATACACACTGTAAATCTATGCAAATTTTGTGTATTTTGAGTGCCAAAAAGACTAAAATCGGAAAAGGTCGATTATCTCGAAAACGGTAAGAGATATCGCAAAAATAATGGAATTTTCGATCCCCTATCGGAATACACCCGGTAAATCTATGCTTCCAAATATAAAAAACAAGTGCTGAATGTCCTAAATTGAAAAAAAAAAAATCTTAAAAAATTTTGTGTATTTTGAGAGCCAAAAAGACTAAAATCGGAAAATGTCGATTATCTCGAAAACGGTAAGAGATATCGCAAAAATAATGGATTTTTCGATCCCCTATCGGAATACACACTGTAAATCTATGCAAATTTTGTGTATTTTGAGTGCCAAAAAGACTAAAATCGGAAAAGGTCGATTATCTCGAAAACGGTAAGAGATATCGCAAAAATAATGGAATTTTCGATCCCCTATCGGAATACACCCGGTAAATCTATGCTTCCAAATATAAAAAACAAGTGCTGAATGTCCTAAATTGAAAAAAAAAAAATCTTAAAAATTTTTGTGTATTTTGAGAGCCAAAAATACTAAAATCGGAAAATGTCGATTATCTCGAAAACGGTAAGAGATATCGCAAAAATAATGGATTTTTCGATCCCCTATCGGAATACACACTGTAAATCTATGCAAATTTTGTGTATTTTGAGTGCCAAAAAGACTAAAATCGGAAAAGGTCGATTATCTCGAAAACGGTAAGAGATATCGCAAAAATAATGGAATTTTCGATCCCCTATCGGAATACACCCGGTAAATCTATGCTTCCAAATATAAAAAACAAGTGCTGAATGTCCTAAATTGAAAAAAAAAAATCTTAAAAAATTTTGTGTATTTTGAGAGCCAAAAAGACTAAAATCGGAAAATGTCGATTATCTCGAAAACGGTAAGAGATATCGCAAAAATAATGGATTTTTCGATCCCCTATCGGAATACACACTGTAAATCTATGCAAATTTTGTGTATTTTGAGTGCCAAAAAGACTAAAATCGGAAAAGGTCGATTATCTCGAAAACGGTAAGAGATATCGCAAAAATAATGGAATTTTCGATCCCCTATCGGAATACACCCGGTAAATCTATGCTTCCAAATATAAAAAACAAGTGCTGAATGTCCTAAATTGAAAAAAAAAAAATCTTAAAAATTTTTGTGTATTTTGAGAGCCAAAAATACTAAAATCGGAAAATGTCGATTATCTCGAAAACGGTAAGAGATATCGCAAAAATAATGGATTTTTCGATCCCCTATCGGAATACACACTGTAAATCTATGCAAATTTTGTGTATTTTGAGTGCCAAAAAGACTAAAATCGGAAAAGGTCGATTATCTCGAAAACGGTAAGAGATATCGCAAAAATAATGGAATTTTCGATCCCCTATCGGAATACACCCGGTAAATCTATGCTTCCAAATATAAAAAACAAGTGCTGAATGTCCTAAATTGAAAAAAAAAAATCTTAAAAAATTTTGTGTATTTTGAGAGCCAAAAAGACTAAAATCGGAAAATGTCGATTATCTCGAAAACGGTAAGAGATATCGCAAAAATAATGGATTTTTCGATCCCCTATCGAAATACACACTGTAAATCTATGCAAATTTTGTGTATTTTGAGTGCCAAAAAGACTAAAATCGGAAAAGGTCGATTATCTCGAAAACGGTAAGAGATATCGCAAAAATAATGGAATTTTCGATCCCCTATCGGAATACACCCGGTAAATCTATGCTTCCAAATATAAAAAACAAGTGCTGAATGTCCTAAATTGAAAAAAAAAAAATCTTAAAAAATTTTGTGTATTTTGAGAGCCAAAAAGACTAAAATCGGAAAATGTCGATTATCTCGAAAACGGTAAGAGATATCGCAAAAATAATGGATTTTTCGATCCCCTATCGGAATACACACTGTAAATCTATGCAAATTTTGTGTATTTTGAGTGCCAAAAAGACTAAAATCGGAAAAGGTCGATTATCTCGAAAACGGTAAGAGATATCGCAAAAATAATGGAATTTTCGATCCCCTATCGGAATACACCCGGTAAATCTATGCTTCCAAATATAAAAAACAAGTGCTGAATGTCCTAAATTGAAAAAAAAAAAATCTTAAAAAATTTTGTGTATTTTGAGAGCCAAAAAGACTAAAATCGGAAAATGTCGATTATCTCGAAAACGGTAAGAGATATCGCAAAAATAATGGATTTTTCGATCCCCTATCGGAATACACACTGTAAATCTATGCAAATTTTGTGTATTTTGAGTGCCAAAAAGACTAAAATCGGAAAAGGTCGATTATCTCGAAAACGGTAAGAGATATCGCAAAAATAATGGAATTTTCGATCCCCTATCGGAATACACCCGGTAAATCTATGCTTCCAAATATAAAAAACAAGTGCTGAATGTCCTAAATTGAAAAAAAAAAAATCTTAAAAAATTTTGTGTATTTTGAGAGCCAAAAAGACTAAAATCGGAAAAGGTCGATTATCTCGAAAACGGTAAGAGATATCGCAAAAATAATGGAATTTTCGATCCCCTATCGGAATACACCCGGTAAATCTATGCTTCCAAATATAAAAAACAAGTGCTGAATGTCCTAAATTGAAAAAAAAAAAATCTTAAAAATTTTTGTGTATTTTGAGAGCCAAAAATACTAAAATCGGAAAATGTCGATTATCTCGAAAACGGTAAGAGATATCGCAAAAATAATGGATTTTTCGATCCCCTATCGGAATACACACTGTAAATCTATGCAAATTTTGTGTATTTTGAGTGCCAAAAAGACTAAAATCGGAAAAGGTCGATTATCTCGAAAACGGTAAGAGATATCGCAAAAATAATGGAATTTTCGATCCCCTATCGGAATACACCCGGTAAATCTATGCTTCCAAATATAAAAAACAAGTGCTGAATGTCCTAAATTGAAAAAAAAAAAATCTTAAAAAATTTTGTGTATTTTGAGAGCCAAAAAGACTAAAATCGGAAAATGTCGATTATCTCGAAAACGGTAAGAGATATCGCAAAAATAATGGATTTTTCGATCCCCTATCGGAATACACACTGTAAATCTATGCAAATTTTGTGTATTTTGAGTGCCAAAAAGACTAAAATCGGAAAAGGTCGATTATCTCGAAAACGGTAAGAGATATCGCAAAAATAATGGAATTTTCGATCCCCTATCGGAATACACCCGGTAAATCTATGCTTCCAAATATAAAAAACAAGTGCTGAATGTCCTAAATTGAAAAAAAAAAAATCTTAAAAATTTTTGTGTATTTTGAGAGCCAAAAATACTAAAATCGGAAAATGTCGATTATCTCGAAAACGGTAAGAGATATCGCAAAAATAATGGATTTTTCGATCCCCTATCGGAATACACACTGTAAATCTATGCAAATTTTGTGTATTTTGAGTGCCAAAAAGACTAAAATCGGAAAAGGTTGATTATCTCGAAAACGGTAAGAGATATCGCAAAAATAATGGAATTTTCGATCCCCTATCGGAATACACCCGGTAAATCTATGCTTCCAAATATAAAAAACAAGTGCTGAATGTCCTAAATTGAAAAAAAAAAAAATCTTAAAAAATTTTGTGTATTTTGAGAGCCAAAAAGACTAAAATCGGAAAAGGTCGATTATCTCGAAAACGGTAAGAGATATCGCAAAAATAATGGAATTTTCGATCCCCTATCGGAATACACCCGGTAAATCTATGCTTCCAAATATAAAAAACAAGTGCTGAATGTCCTAAATTGAAAAAAAAAAAATCTTAAAAATTTTTGTGTATTTTGAGAGCCAAAAATACTAAAATCGGAAAATGTCGATTATCTCGAAAACGGTAAGAGATATCGCAAAAATAATGGATTTTTCGATCCCCTATCGGAATACACACTGTAAATCTATGCAAATTTTGTGTATTTTGAGTGCCAAAAAGACTAAAATCGGAAAAGGTCGATTATCTCGAAAACGGTAAGAGATATCGCAAAAATAATGGAATTTTCGATCCCCTATCGGAATACACCCGGTAAATCTATGCTTCCAAATATAAAAAACAAGTGCTGAATGTCCTAAATTGAAAAAAAAAAAATCTTAAAAAATTTTGTGTATTTTGAGAGCCAAAAAGACTAAAATCGGAAAATGTCGATTATCTCGAAAACGGTAAGAGATATCGCAAAAATAATGGATTTTTCGATCCCCTATCGGAATACACACTGTAAATCTATGCAAATTTTGTGTATTTTGAGTGCCAAAAAGACTAAAATCGGAAAAGGTCGATTATCTCGAAAACGGTAAGAGATATCGCAAAAATAATGGAATTTTCGATCCCCTATCGGAATACACCCGGTAAATCTATGCTTCCAAATATAAAAAACAAGTGCTGAATGTCCTAAATTGAAAAAAAAAAAATCTTAAAAAATTTTGTGTATTTTGAGAGCCAAAAAGACTAAAATCGGAAAATGTCGATTATCTCGAAAACGGTAAGAGATATCGCAAAAATAATGGATTTTTCGATCCCCTATCGGAATACACACTGTAAATCTATGCAAATTTTGTGTATTTTGAGTGCCAAAAAGACTAAAATCGGAAAAGGTCGATTATCTCGAAAACGGTAAGAGATATCGCAAAAATAATGGAATTTTCGATCCCCTATCGGAATACACCCGGTAAATCTATGCTTCCAAATATAAAAAACAAGTGCTGAATGTCCTAAATTGAAAAAAAAAAAATCTTAAAAATTTTTGTGGGTTTTGAGAGCCAAAAATACTAAAATCGGAAAATGTCGATTATCTCGAAAACGGTAAGAGATATCGCAAAAATAATGGATTTTTCGATCCCCTATCGGAATACACACTCTACACACTGTAAATCTATGCAAATTTTGTGTATTTTGAGTGCCAAAAAGACTAAAATCGGAAAAGGTCGATTATCTCGAAAACGGTAAGAGATATCGCAAAAATAATGGAATTTTCGATCCCCTATCGGAATACACCCGGTAAATCTATGCTTCCAAATATAAAAAACAAGTGCTGAATGTCCTAAATTGAAAAAAAAAAAATCTTAAAAAATTTTGTGTATTTTGAGAGCCAAAAAGACTAAAATCGGAAAATGTCGATTATCTCGAAAACGGTAAGAGATATCGCAAAAATAATGGATTTTTCGATCCCCTATCGGAATACACACTGTAAATCTATGCAAATTTTGTGTATTTTGAGTGCCAAAAAGACTAAAATCGGAAAAGGTCGATTATCTCGAAAACGGTAAGAGATATCGGAAAAAGTAATGGAATTTTCGATCCCCTATCGGAATACACCCGGTAAAACTATGCTTCCAAATATAAAAAACAAGTGCTGAATGTCCTAAATTGAAAAAAAAAAAATCTTAAAAAATTTTGTGTATTTTGAGAGCCAAAAAGACTAAAATCGGAAAATGTCGATTATCTCGAAAACGGTAAGAGATATCGCAAAAATAATGGATTTTTCGATCCCCTATCGGAATACACACTGTAAATCTATGCAAATTTTGTGTATTTTGAGTGCCAAAAAGACTAAAATCGGAAAAGGTCGATTATCTCGAAAACGGTAAGAGATATCGCAAAAATAATGGAATTTTCGATCCCCTATCGGAATACACCCGGTAAATCTATGCTTCCAAATATAAAAAACAAGTGCTGAATGTCCTAAATTGAAAAAAAAAAAATCTTAAAAATTTTTGTGTATTTTGAGAGCCAAAAATACTAAAATCGGAAAATGTCGATTATCTCGAAAACGGTAAGAGATATCGCAAAAATAATGGATTTTTCGATCCCCTATCGGAATACACACTGTAAATCTATGCAAATTTTGTGTATTTTGAGTGCCAAAAAGACTAAAATCGGAAAAGGTCGATTATCTCGAAAACGGTAAGAGATATCGCAAAAATAATGGAATTTTCGATCCCCTATCGGAATACACCCGGTAAATCTATGCTTCCAAATATAAAAAACAAGTGCTGAATGTCCTAAATTGAAAAAAAAAAATCTTAAAAAATTTTGTGTATTTTGAGAGCCAAAAAGACTAAAATCGGAAAATGTCGATTATCTCGAAAACGGTAAGAGATATCGCAAAAATAATGGATTTTTCGATCCCCTATCGGAATACACACTGTAAATCTATGCAAATTTTGTGTATTTTGAGTGCCAAAAAGACTAAAATCGGAAAAGGTCGATTATCTCGAAAACGGTAAGAGATATCGCAAAAATAATGGAATTTTCGATCCCCTATCGGAATACACCCGGTAAATCTATGCTTCCAAATATAAAAAACAAGTGCTGAATGTCCTAAATTGAAAAAAAAAAAATCTTAAAAAATTTTGTGTATTTTGAGAGCCAAAAAGACTAAAATCGGAAAATGTCGATTATCTCGAAAACGGTAAGAGATATCGCAAAAATAATGGATTTTTCGATCCCCTATCGGAATACACACTGTAAATCTATGCAAATTTTGTGTATTTTGAGTGCCAAAAAGACTAAAATCGGAAAAGGTCGATTATCTCGAAAACGGTAAGAGATATCGCAAAAATTATGGAATTTTCGATCCCCTATCGGAATACACCCGGTAAATCTATGCTTCCAAATATAAAAAACAAGTGCTGAATGTCCTAAATTGAAAAAAAAAAAATCTTAAAAAATTTTGTGTATTTTGAGAGCCAAAAAGACTAAAATCGGAAAATGTCGATTATCTCGAAAACGGTAAGAGATATCGCAAAAATAATGGATTTTTCGATCCCCTATCGGAATACACACTGTAAATCTATGCAAATTTTGTGTATTTTGAGTGCCAAAAAGACTAAAATCGGAAAAGGTCGATTATCTCGAAAACGGTAAGAGATATCGCAAAAATAATGGAATTTTCGATCCCCTATCGGAATACACCCGGTAAATCTATGCTTCCAAATATAAAAAACAAGTGCTGAATGTCCTAAATTGAAAAAAAAAAAATCTTAAAAATTTTTGTGTATTTTGAGAGCCAAAAATACTAAAATCGGAAAATGTCGATTATCTCGAAAACGGTAAGAGATATCGCAAAAATAATGGATTTTTCGATCCCCTATCGGAATACACACTGTAAATCTATGCAAATTTTGTGTATTTTGAGTGCCAAAAAGACTAAAATCGGAAAAGGTCGATTATCTCGAAAACGGTAAGAGATATCGCAAAAATAATGGAATTTTCGATCCCCTATCGGAATACACCCGGTAAATCTATGCTTCCAAATATAAAAAACAAGTGCTGAATGTCCTAAATTGAAAAAAAAAAAATCTTAAAAAATTTTGTGTATTTTGAGAGCCAAAAAGACTAAAATCGGAAAAGGTCGATTATCTCGAAAACGGTAAGAGATATCGCAAAAATAATGGAATTTTCGATCCCCTATCGGAATACACCCGGTAAATCTATGCTTCCAAATATAAAAAACAAGTGCTGAATGTCCTAAATTGAAAAAAAAAAACTCTTAAAAATTTTTGTGTATTTTGAGAGCCAAAAATACTAAAATCGGAAAATGTCGATTATCTCGAAAACGGTAAGAGATATCGCAAAAATAATGGATTTTTCGATCCCCTATCGGGATACACACTGTAAATCTATGCAAATTTTGTGTATTTTGAGTGCCAAAAAGACTAAAATCGGAAAAGGTCGATTATCTCGAAAACGGTAAGAGATATCGCAAAAATAATGGAATTTTCGATCCCCTATCGGAATACACCCGGTAAATCTATGCTTCCAAATATAAAAAACAAGTGCTGAATGTCCTAAATTGAAAAAAAAAAAATCTTAAAAAATTTTGTGTATTTTGAGAGCCAAAAAGACTAAAATCGGAAAATGTCGATTATCTCGAAAACGGTAAGAGATATCGCAAAAATAATGGATTTTTCGATCCACTATCGGAATACACACTGTAAATCTATGCAAATTTTGTGTATTTTGAGTGCCAAAAAGACTAAAATCGGAAAAGGTCGATTATCTCGAAAACGGTAAGAGATATCGCAAAAATAATGGAATTTTCGATCCCCTATCGGAATACACCCGGTAAATCTATGCTTCCAAATATAAAAAACAAGTGCTGAATGTCCTAAATTGAAAAAAAAAAAATCTTAAAAAATTTTGTGTATTTTGAGAGCCAAAAAGACTAAAATCGGAAAATGTCGATTATCTCGAAAACGGTAAGAGATATCGCAAAAATAATGGATTTTTCGATCCCCTATCGGAATACACACTGTAAATCTATGCAAATTTTGTGTATTTTGAGTGCCAAAAAGACTAAAATCGGAAAAGGTCGATTATCTCGAAAACGGTAAGAGATATCGCAAAAATAATGGAATTTTCGATGCCCTATCGGAATACACCCGGTAAATCTATGCTTCCAAATATAAAAAACAAGTGCTGAATGTCGTAAATTGAAAAAAAAAAAATCTTAAAAAATTTTGTGTATTTTGAGAGCCAAAAAGACTAAAATCGGAAAAGGTCGATTATCTCGAAAACGGTAAGAGATATCGCAAAAATAATGGAATTTTCGATCCCCTATCGGAATACACCCGGTAAATCTATGCTTCCAAATATAAAAAACAAGTGCTGAATGTCCTAAATTGAAAAAAAAAAAATCTTAAAAATTTTTGTGTATTTTGAGAGCCAAAAATACTAAAATCGGAAAATGTCGATTATCTCGAAAACGGTAAGAGATATCGCAAAAATAATGGATTTTTCGATCCCCTATCGGAATACACACTGTAAATCTATGCAAATTTTGTGTATTTTGAGTGCCAAAAAGACTAAAATCGGAAAAGGTCGATTATCTCGAAAACGGTAAGAGATATCGCAAAAATAATGGAATTTTCGATCCCCTATCGGAATACACCCGGTAAATCTATGCTTCCAAATATAAAAAACAAGTGCTGAATGTCCTAAATTGAAAAAAAAAAAATCTTAAAAAATTTTGTGTATTTTGAGAGCCAAAAAGACTAAAATCGGAAAATGTCGATTATCTCGAAAACGGTAAGAGATATCGCAAAAATAATGGATTTTTCGATCCCCTATCGGAATACACACTGTAAATCTATGCAAATTTTGTGTATTTTGAGTGCCAAAAAGACTAAAATCGGAAAAGGTCGATTATCTCGAAAACGGTAAGAGATATCGCAAAAATAATGGAATTTTCGATCCCCTATCGGAATACACCCGGTAAATCTATGCTTCCAAATATAAAAAACAAGTGCTGAATGTCCTAAATTGAAAAAAAAAAAATCTTAAAAATTTTTGTGTATTTTGAGAGCCAAAAATACTAAAATCGGAAAATGTCGATTATCTCGAAAACGGTAAGAGATATCGCAAAAATAATGGATTTTTCGATCCCCTATCGGAATACACACTGTAAATCTATGCAAATTTTGTGTATTTTGAGTGCCAAAAAGACTAAAATCGGAAAAGGTCGATTATCTCGAAAACGGTAAGAGATATCGCAAAAATAATGGAATTTTCGATCCCCTATCGGAATACACCCGGTAAATCTATGCTTCCAAATATAAAAAACAAGTGCTGAATGTCCTAAATTGAAAAAAAAAAAATCTTAAAAATTTTTGTGTATTTTGAGAGCCAAAAATACTAAAATCGGAAAATGTCGATTATCTCGAAAACGGTAAGAGATATCGCAAAAATAATGGATTTTTCGATCCCCTATCGGAATACACACTGTAAAGCTATGCAAATTTTGTGTATTTTGAGTGCCAAAAAGACTAAAATCGGAAAAGGTCGATTATCTCGAAAACGGTAAGAGATATCGCAAAAATAATGGAATTTTCGATCCCCTATCGGAATACACCCGGTAAATCTATGCTTCCAAATATAAAACACAAGTGCTGAATGTCCTAAATTGAAAAAAAAAAAATCTTAAAAAATTTTGTGTATTTTGAGAGCCAAAAAGACTAAAATCGGAAAAGGTCGATTATCTCGAAAACGGTAAGAGATATCGCAAAAATAATGGAATTTTCGATCCCCTATCGGAATACACCCGGTAAATCTATGCTTCCAAATATAAAAAACAAGTGCTGAATGTCCTAAATTGAAAAAAAAAAAATCTTAAAAATTTTTGTGTATTTTGAGAGCCAAAAATACTAAAATCGGAAAAGGTCGATTATCTCGAAAACGGTAAGAGATATCGCAAAAATAATGGAATTTTCGATCCCCTATCGGAGTACACCCAGTAAATCTATGCTTCCAAATATAAAAAACAAGTGCTGAATGTCCTAAATTGAAAAAAAAAAAATCTTAAAAAATTTTGTGTATTTTGAGAGCCAAAAAGACTAAAATCGGAAAATGTCGATTATCTCGAAAACGGTAAGAGATATCGCAAAAATAATGGATTTTTCGATCCCCTATCGGAATACACACTGTAAATCTATGCAAATTTTGTGTATTTTGAGTGCCAAAAAGACTAAAATCGGAAAAGGTCGATTATCTCGAAAACGGTAAGAGATATCGCAAAAATAATGGAATTTTCGATCCCCTATCGGAATACACCCGGTAAATCTATGCTTCCAAATATAAAAAACAAGTGCTGAATGTCCTAAATTGAAAAAAAAAAAATCTTAAAAAATTTTGTGTATTTTGAGAGCCAAAAAGACTAAAATCGGAAAATGTCGATTATCTCGAAAACGGTAAGAGATATCGCAAAAATAATGGATTTTTCGATCCCCTATCGGAATACACACTGTAAATCTATGCAAATTTTGTGTATTTTGAGTGCCAAAAAGACTAAAATCGGAAAAGGTCGATTATCTCGAAAACGGTAAGAGATATCGCAAAAATAATGGAATTTTCGATCCCCTATCGGAATACACCCGGTAAATCTATGCTTCCAAATATAAAAAACAAGTGCTGAATGTCCTAAATTGAAAAAAAAAAAATCTTAAAAATTTTTGTGTATTTTGAGAGCCAAAAATACTAAAATCGGAAAATGTCGATTATCTCGAAAACGGTAAGAGATATCGCAAAAATAATGGATTTTTCGATCCCCTATCGGAATACACACTGTAAAGCTATGCAAATTTTGTGTATTTTGAGTGCCAAAAAGACTAAAATCGGAAAAGGTCGATTATCTCGAAAACGGTAAGAGATATCGCAAAAATAATGGAATTTTCGATCCCCTATCGGAATACACCCGGTAAATCTATGCTTCCAAATATAAAAAACAAGTGCTGAATGTCCTAAATTGAAAAAAAAAAAATCTTAAAAAATTTTGTGTATTTTGAGAGCCAAAAAGACTAAAATCGGAAAAGGTCGATTATCTCGAAAACGGTAAGAGATATCGCAAAAATAATGGAATTTTCGATCCCCTATCGGAATACACCCGGTAAATCTATGCTTCCAAATATAAAAAACAAGTGCTGAATGTCCTAAATTGAAAAAAAAAAAATCTTAAAAATTTTTGTGTATTTTGAGAGCCAAAAATACTAAAATCGGAAAAGGTCGATTATCTCGAAAACGGTAAGAGATATCGCAAAAATAATGGAATTTTCGATCCCCTATCGGAATACACCCGGTAAATCTATGCTTCCAAATATAAAAAACAAGTGCTGAATGTCCTAAATTGAAAAAAAAAAAATCTTAAAAATTTTTGTGTATTTTGAGAGCCAAAAATACTAAAATCGGAAAAGGTCGATTATCTCGAAAACGGTAAGAGATATCGCAAAAATAATGGAATTTTCGATCCCCTATCGGAATACACCCGGTAAATCTATGCTTCCAAATATAAAAAACAAGTGCTGAATGTCCTAAATTGAAAAAAAAAAAATCTTAAAAATTTTTGTGTATTTTGAGAGCCAAAAATACTAAAATCGGAAAAGGTCGATTATCTCGAAAACGGTAAGAGATATCGCAAAAATAATGGAATTTTCGATCCCCTATCGGAATACACCCGGTAAATCTATGCTTCCAAATATAAAAAACAAGTGCTGAATGTCCTAAATTGAAAAAAAAAAAATCTTAAAAATTTTTGTGTATTTTGAGAGCCAAAAAGACTAAAATCGGAAAAGGTCGATTATCTCGAAAACGGTAAGAGATATCGCAAAAATAATGGAATTTTCGATCCCCTATCGGAATACACCCGGTAAATCTATGCTTCCAAATATAAAAAACAAGTGCTGAATGTCCTAAATTGAAAAAAAAAAAATCTTAAAAATTTTTGTGTATTTTGAGAGCCAAAAAGACTAAAATCGGAAAAGGTCGATTATCTCGAAAACGGTAAGAGATATCGCAAAAATAATGGAATTTTCGATCCCCTATCGGAATACACCCGGTAAATCTATGCTTCCAAATATAAAAAACAAGTGCTGAATGTCCTAAATTGAAAAAAAAAAAATCTTAAAAATTTTTGTGTATTTTGAGAGCCAAAAAGACTAAAATCGGAAAAGGTCGATTATCTCGAAAACGGTAAGAGATATCGCAAAAATAATGGAATTTTCGATCCCCTATCGGAATACACCCGGTAAATCTATGCTTCCAAATATAAAAAACAAGTGCTGAATGTCCTAAATTGAAAAAAAAAAAATCTTAAAAATTTTTGTGTATTTTGAGAGCCAAAAATACTAAAATCGGAAAAGGTCGATTATCTCGAAAACGGTAAGAGATATCGCAAAAATAATGGAATTTTCGATCCCCTATCGGAATACACCCGGTAAATCTATGCTTCCAAATATAAAAAACAAGTGCTGAATGTCCTAAATTGAAAAAAAAAAAATCTTAAAAAATTTTGTGTATTTTGAGAGCCAAAAAGACTAAAATCGGAAAATGTCGATTATCTCGAAAACGGTAAGAGATATCGCAAAAATAATGGATTTTTCGATCCCCTATCGGAATACACACTGTAAATCTATGCAAATTTTGTGTATTTTGAGTGCCAAAAAGACTAAAATCGGAAAAGGTCGATTATCTCGAAAACGGTAAGAGATATCGCAAAAATAATGGAATTTTCGATCCCCTATCGGAATACACCCGGTAAATCTATGCTTCCAAATATAAAAAACAAGTGCTGAATGTCCTAAATTGAAAAAAAAAAAATCTTAAAAAATTTTGTGTATTTTGAGAGCCAAAAAGACTAAAATCGGAAAATGTCGATTATCTCGAAAACGGTAAGAGATATCGCAAAAATAATGGATTTTTCGATCCCCTATCGGAATACACACTGTAAATCTATGCAAATTTTGTGTATTTTGAGTGCCAAAAAGACTAAAATCGGAAAAGGTCGATTATCTCGAAAACGGTAAGAGATATCGCAAAAATAATGGAATTTTCGATCCCCTATCGGAATACACCCGGTAAATCTATGCTTCCAAATATAAAAAACAAGTGCTGAATGTCCTAAATTGAAAAAAAAAAAATCTTAAAAATTTTTGTGTATTTTGAGAGCCAAAAATACTAAAATCGGAAAATGTCGATTATCTCGAAAACGGTAAGAGATATCGCAAAAATAATGGATTTATCGATCCCCTATCGGAATACACACTGTAAATCTATGCAAATTTTGTGTATTTTGAGTGCCAAAAAGACTAAAATCGGAAAAGGTCGATTATCTCGAAAACGGTAAGAGATATCGCAAAAATAATGGAATTTTCGATCCCCTATCGGAATACACCCGGTAAATCTATGCTTCCAAATATAAAAAACAAGTGCTGAATGTCCTAAATTGAAAAAAAAAAAATCTTAAAAAATTTTGTATATTTTGAGAGCCAAAAAGACTAAAATCGGAAAATGTCGATTATCTCGAAAACGGTAAGAGATATCGCAAAAATAATGGATTTTTCGATCCCCTATCGGAATACACACTGTAAATCTATGCAAATTTTGTGTATTTTGAGTGCCAAAAAGACTAAAATCGGAAAAGGTCGATTATCTCGAAAACGGTAAGAGATATCGCAAAAATAATGGAATTTTCGATCCCCTATCGGAATACACCCGGTAAATCTATGCTTCCAAATATAAAAAACAAGTGCTGAATGTCCTAAATTGAAAAAAAAAAAATCTTAAAAATTTTTGTGTATTTTGAGAGCCAAAAATACTAAAATCGGAAAATGTCGATTATCTCGAAAACGGTAAGAGATATCGCAAAAATAATGGATTTTTCGATCCCCTATCGGAATACACACTGTAAATCTATGCAAATTTTGTGTATTTTGAGTGCCAAAAAGACTAAAATCGGAAAAGGTCGATTATCTCGAAAACGGTAAGAGATATCGCAAAAATAATGGAATTTTCGATCCCCTATCGGAATACACCCGGTAAATCTATGCTTCCAAATATAAAAAACAAGTGCTGAATGTCCTAAATTGAAAAAAAAAAATCTTAAAAAATTTTGTGTATTTTGAGAGCCAAAAAGACTAAAATCGGAAAATGTCGATTATCTCGAAAACGGTAAGAGATATCGCAAAAATAATGGATTTTTCGATCCCCTATCGGAATACACACTGTAAATCTATGCAAATTTTGTGTATTTTGAGTGCCAAAAACACTAAAATCGGAAAAGGTCGATTATCTCGAAAACGGTAAGAGATATCGCAAAAATAATGGAATTTTCGATCCCCTATCGGAATACACCCGGTAAATCTATGCTTCCAAATATAAAAAACAAGTGCTGAATGTCCTAAATTGAAAAAAAAAAAATCTTAAAAAATTTTGTGTATTTTGAGAGCCAAAAAGACTAAAATCGGAAAAGGTCGATTATCTCGAAAACGGTAAGAGATATCGCAAAAATAATGGAATTTTCGATCCCCTATCGGAATGCACCCGGTAAATCTAAGCTTCCAAATATAAAAAACAAGTGCTGAATGTCCTAAATTGAAAAAAAAAAAATCTTAAAAAATTTTGTGTATTTTGAGAGCCAAAAAGACTAAAATCGGAAAAGGTCGATTATCTCGAAAACGGTAAGAGATATCGCAAAAATAATGGAATTTTCGATCCCTTATCGGAATACACCCGGTAAATCTATGCTTCCAAATATAAAAAACAAGTGCTGAATGTCCTAAATTGAAAAAAAAAAAATCTTAAAAATTTTTGTGTATTTTGAGAGCCAAAAATACTAAAATCGGAAAATGTCGATTATCTCGAAAACGGTAAGAGATATCGCAAAAATAATGGATTTTTCGATCCCCTATCGGAATACACACTGTAAATCTATGCAAATTTTGTGTATTTTGAGTGCCAAAAAGACTAAAATCGGAAAAGGTCGATTATCTCGAAAACGGTAAGAGATATCGCAAAAATAATGGAATTTTCGATCCCCTATCGGAATACACCCGGTAAATCTATGCTTCCAAATATAAAAAACAAGTGCTGAATGTCCTAAATTGAAAAAAAAAAAATCTTAAAAAATTTTGTGTATTTTGAGAGCCAAAAAGACTAAAATCGGAAAATGTCGATTATCTCGAAAACGGTAAGAGATATCGCAAAAATAATGGATTTTTCGATCCCCTATCGGAATACACACTGTAAATCTATGCAAATTTTGTGTATTTTGAGTGCCAAAAAGACTAAAATCGGAAAAGGTCGATTATCTCGAAAACGGTAAGAGATATCGCAAAAATAATGGAATTTTCGATCCCCTATCGGAATACACCCGGTAAATCTATGCTTCCAAATATAAAAAACAAGTGCTGAATGTCCTAAATTGAAAAAAAAAAATCTTAAAAATTTTTGTGTATTTTGAGAGCCAAAAATACTAAAATCGGAAAATGTCGATTATCTCGAAAACGGTAAGAGATATCGCAAAAATAACGGATTTTTCGATCCCCTATCGGAATACACACTGTAAATCTATGCAAATTTTGTGTATTTTGAGTGCCAAAAAGACTAAAATCGGAAAAGGTCGATTATCTCGAAAACGGTAAGAGATATCGCAAAAATAATGGAATTTTCGATCCCCTATCGGAATACACCCGGTAAATCTATGCTTCCAAATATAAAAAACAAGTGCTGAATGTCCTAAATTGAAAAAAAAAAATCTTAAAAAATTTTGTGTATTTTGAGAGCCAAAAAGACTAAAATCGGAAAATGTCGATTATCTCGAAAACGGTAAGAGATATCGCAAAAATAATGGATTTTTCGATCCCCTATCGGAATACACACTGTAAATCTATGCAAATTTTGTGTATTTTGAGTGCCAAAAAGACTAAAATCGGAAAAGGTCGATTATCTCGAAAACGGTAAGAGATATCGCAAAAATAATGGAATTTTCGATCCCCTATCGGAATACACCCGGTAAATCTATGCTTCCAAATATAAAAAACAAGTGCTGAATGTCCTAAATTGAAAAAAAAAAAATCTTAAAAATTTTTGTGTATTTTGAGAGCCAAAAATACTAAAATCGGAAAATGTCGATTATCTCGAAAACGGTAAGAGATATCGCAAAAATAATGGATTTTTCGATCCCCTATCGGAATACACACTGTAAATCTATGCAAATTTTGTGTATTTTGAGTGCCAAAAAGACTAAAATCGGAAAAGGTCGATTATCTCGAAAACGGTAAGAGATATCGCAAAAATAATGGAATTTTCGATCCCCTATCGGAATACACCCGGTAAATCTATGCTTCCAAATATAAAAAACAAGTGCTGAATGTCCTAAATTGAAAAAAAAAAATCTTAAAAAATTTTGTGTATTTTGAGAGCCAAAAAGACTAAAATCGGAAAATGTCGATTATCTCGAAAACGGTAAGAGATATCGCAAAAATAATGGATTTTTCGATCCCCTATCGAAATACACACTGTAAATCTATGCAAATTTTGTGTATTTTGAGTGCCAAAAAGACTAAAATCGGAAAAGGTCGATTATCTCGAAAACGGTAAGAGATATCGCAAAAATAATGGAATTTTCGATCCCCTATCGGAATACACCCGGTAAATCTATGCTTCCAAATATAAAAAACAAGTGCTGAATGTCCTAAATTGAAAAAAAAAAAATCTTAAAAAATTTTGTGTATTTTGAGAGCTAAAAAGACTAAAATCGGAAAATGTCGATTATCTCGAAAACGGTAAGAGATATCGCAAAAATAATGGATTTTTCGATCCCCTATCGGAATACACACTGTAAATCTATGCAAATTTTGTGTATTTTGAGTGCCAAAAAGACTAAAATCGGAAAAGGTCGATTATCTCGAAAACGGTAAGAGATATCGCAAAAATAATGGAATTTTCGATCCCCTATCGGAATACACCCGGTAAATCTATGCTTCCAAATATAAAAAACAAGTGCTGAATGTCCTAAATTGAAAAAAAAAAATCTTAAAAAATTTTGTGTATTTTGAGAGCCAAAAAGACTAAAATCGGAAAATGTCGATTATCTCGAAAACGGTAAGAGATATCGCAAAAATAATGGATTTTTCGATCCCCTATCGGAATACACACTGTAAATCTATGCAAATTTTGTGTATTTTGAGTGCCAAAAACACTAAAATCGGAAAAGGTCGATTATCTCGAAAACGGTAAGAGATATCGCAAAAATAATGGAATTTTCGATCCCCTATCGGAATACACCCGGTAAATCTATGCTTCCAAATATAAAAAACAAGTGCTGAATGTCCTAAATTGAAAAAAAAAAAATCTTAAAAAATTTTGTGTATTTTGAGAGCCAAAAAGACTAAAATCGGAAAAGGTCGATTATCTCGAAAACGGTAAGAGATATCGCAAAAATAATGGAATTTTCGATCCCCTATCGGAATGCACCCGGTAAATCTAAGCTTCCAAATATAAAAAACAAGTGCTGAATGTCCTAAATTGAAAAAAAAAAAATCTTAAAAAATTTTGTGTATTTTGAGAGCCAAAAAGACTAAAATCGGAAAAGGTCGATTATCTCGAAAACGGTAAGAGATATCGCAAAAATAATGGAATTTTCGATCCCCTATCGGAATACACCCGGTAAATCTATGCTTCCAAATATAAAAAACAAGTGCTGAATGTCCTAAATTGAAAAAAAAAAAATCTTAAAAATTTTTGTGTATTTTGAGAGCCAAAAATACTAAAATCGGAAAATGTCGATTATCTCGAAAACGGTAAGAGATATCGCAAAAATAATGGATTTTTCGATCCCCTATCGGAATACACACTGTAAATCTATGCAAATTTTGTGTATTTTGAGTGCCAAAAAGACTAAAATCGGAAAAGGTCGATTATCTCGAAAACGGTAAGAGATATCGCAAAAATAATGGAATTTTCGATCCCCTATCGGAATACACCCGGTAAATCTATGCTTCCAAATATAAAAAACAAGTGCTGAATGTCCTAAATTGAAAAAAAAAAAATCTTAAAAAATTTTGTGTATTTTGAGAGCCAAAAAGACTAAAATCGGAAAATGTCGATTATCTCGAAAACGGTAAGAGATATCGCAAAAATAATGGATTTTTCGATCCCCTATCGGAATACACACTGTAAATCTATGCAAATTTTGTGTATTTTGAGTGCCAAAAAGACTAAAATCGGAAAAGGTCGATTATCTCGAAAACGGTAAGAGATATCGCAAAAATAATGGAATTTTCGATCCCCTATCGGAATACACCCGGTAAATCTATGCTTCCAAATATAAAAAACAAGTGCTGAATGTCCTAAATTGAAAAAAAAAAAATCTTAAAAATTTTTGTGTATTTTGAGAGCCAAAAATACTAAAATCGGAAAATGTCGATTATCTCGAAAACGGTAAGAGATATCGCAAAAATAATGGATTTTTCGATCCCCTATCGGAATACACACTGTAAATCTATGCAAATTTTGTGTATTTTGAGTGCCAAAAAGACTAAAATCGGAAAAGGTCGATTATCTCGAAAACGGTAAGAGATATCGCAAAAATAATGGAATTTTCGATCCCCTATCGGAATACACCCGGTAAATCTATGCTTCCAAATATAAAAAACAAGTGCTGAATGTCCTAAATTGAAAAAAAAAAATCTTAAAAAATTTTGTGTATTTTGAGAGCCAAAAAGACTAAAATCGGAAAATGTCGATTATCTCGAAAACGGTAAGAGATATCGCAAAAATAATGGATTTTTCGATCCCCTATCGGAATACACACTGTAAATCTATGCAAATTTTGTGTATTTTGAGTGCCAAAAAGACTAAAATCGGAAAAGGTCGATTATCTCGAAAACGGTAAGAGATATCGCAAAAATAATGGAATTTTCGATCCCCTATCGGAATACACCCGGTAAATCTATGCTTCCAAATATAAAAAACAAGTGCTGAATGTCCTAAATTGAAAAAAAAAAAATCTTAAAAATTTTTGTGTATTTTGAGAGCCAAAAATACTAAAATCGGAAAATGTCGATTATCTCGAAAACGGTAAGAGATATCGCAAAAATAATGGATTTTTCGATCCCCTATCGGAATACACACTGTAAATCTATGCAAATTTTGTGTATTTTGAGTGCCAAAAAGACTAAAATCGGAAAAGGTCGATTATCTCGAAAACGGTAAGAGATATCGCAAAAATAATGGAATTTTCGATCCCCTATCGGAATACACCCGGTAAATCTATGCTTCCAAATATAAAAAACAAGTGCTGAATGTCCTAAATTGAAAAAAAAAAATCTTAAAAAATTTTGTGTATTTTGAGAGCCAAAAAGACTAAAATCGGAAAATGTCGATTATCTCGAAAACGGTAAGAGATATCGCAAAAATAATGGATTTTTCGATCCCCTATCGAAATACACACTGTAAATCTATGCAAATTTTGTGTATTTTGAGTGCCAAAAAGACTAAAATCGG
This sequence comes from Rhagonycha lutea, assembly GCA_958510855.1. Classification (NCBI taxonomy): domain Eukaryota; kingdom Metazoa; phylum Arthropoda; class Insecta; order Coleoptera; family Cantharidae; genus Rhagonycha; species Rhagonycha lutea. The sequence continues at coordinate 81,166,114 of OY294037.1, read as the reverse complement.
AAAAGGTCGATTATCTCGAAAACGGTAAGAGATATCGCAAAAATAATGGAATTTTCGATCCCCTATCGGAATACACCCGGTAAATCTATGCTTCCAAATATAAAAAACAAGTGCTGAATGTCCTAAATTGAAAAAAAAAAAATCTTAAAAAATTTTGTGTATTTTGAGAGCTAAAAAGACTAAAATCGGAAAATGTCGATTATCTCGAAAACGGTAAGAGATATCGCAAAAATAATGGATTTTTCGATCCCCTATCGGAATACACACTGTAAATCTATGCAAATTTTGTGTATTTTGAGTGCCAAAAAGACTAAAATCGGAAAAGGTCGATTATCTCGAAAACGGTAAGAGATATCGCAAAAATAATGGAATTTTCGATCCCCTATCGGAATACACCCGGTAAATCTATGCTTCCAAATATAAAAAACAAGTGCTGAATGTCCTAAATTGAAAAAAAAAAAATCTTAAAAAATTTTGTGTATTTTGAGAGCCAAAAAGACTAAAATCGGAAAATGTCGATTATCTCGAAAACGGTAAGAGATATCGCAAAAATAATGGATTTTTCGATCCCCTATCGGAATACACACTGTAAATCTATGCAAATTTTGTGTATTTTGAGTGCCAAAAAGACTAAAATCGGAAAAGGTCGATTATCTCGAAAACGGTAAGAGATATCGCAAAAATAATGGAATTTTCGATCCCCTATCGGAATACACCCGGTAAATCTATGCTTCCAAATATAAAAAACAAGTGCTGAATGTCCTAAATTGAAAAAAAAAAAATCTTAAAAATTTTTGTGTATTTTGAGAGCCAAAAATACTAAAATCGGAAAATGTCGATTATCTCGAAAACGGTAAGAGATATCGCAAAAATAATGGATTTTTCGATCCCCTATCGGAATACACACTGTAAATCTATGCAAATTTTGTGTATTTTGAGTGCCAAAAAGACTAAAATCGGAAAAGGTCGATTATCTAGAAAACGGTAAGAGATATCGCAAAAATAATGGAATTTTCGATCCCCTATCGGAATACACCCGGTAAATCTATGCTTCCAAATATAAAAAACAAGTGCTGAATGTCCTAAATTGAAAAAAAAAAAATCTTAAAAAATTTTGTGTATTTTGAGAGCCAAAAAGACTAAAATCGGAAAATGTCGATTATCTCGAAAACGGTAAGAGATATCGCAAAAATAATGGATTTTTCGATCCCCTATCGGAATACACACTGTAAATCTATGCAAATTTTGTGTATTTTGAGTGCCAAAAAGACTAAAATCGGAAAAGGTCGATTATCTCGAAAACGGTAAGAGATATCGCAAAAATAATGGAATTTTCGATCCCCTATCGGAATACACCCGGTAAATCTATGCTTCCAAATATAAAAAACAAGTGCTGAATGTCCTAAATTGAAAAAAAAAAAATCTTAAAAATTTTTGTGTATTTTGAGAGCCAAAAATACTAAAATCGGAAAATGTCGATTATCTCGAAAACGGTAAGAGATATCGCAAAAATAATGGATTTTTCGATCCCCTATCGGAATACACACTGTAAATCTATGCAAATTTTGTGTATTTTGAGTGCCAAAAAGACTAAAATCGGAAAAGGTCGATTATCTCGAAAACGGTAAGAGATATCGCAAAAATAATGGAATTTTCGATCCCCTATCGGAATACACCCGGTAAATCTATGCTTCCAAATATAAAAAACAAGTGCTGAATGTCCTAAATTGAAAAAAAAAAAATCTTAAAAATTTTTGTGTATTTTGAGAGCCAAAAATACTAAAATCGGAAAATGTCGATTATCTCGAAAACGGTAAGAGATATCGCAAAAATAATGGATTTTTCGATCCCCTATCGGAATACACACTGTAAATCTATGCAAATTTTGTGTATTTTGAGTGCCAAAAAGACTAAAATCGGAAAAGGTCGATTATCTCGAAAACGGTAAGAGATATCGCAAAAATAATGGAATTTTCGATCCCCTATCGGAGTACACCCGGTAAATCTATGCTTCCAAATATAAAAAACAAGTGCTGAATGTCCTAAATTGAAAAAAAAAAAATCTTAAAAAATTTTGTGTATTTTGAGAGCTAAAAAGACTAAAATCGGAAAATGTCGATTATCTCGAAAACGGTAAGAGATATCGCAAAAATAATGGATTTTTCGATCCCCTATCGGAATACACACTGTAAATCTATGCAAATTTTGTGTATTTTGAGTGCCAAAAAGACTAAAATCGGAAAAGGTCGATTATCTCGAAAACGGTAAGAGATATCGCAAAAATAATGGAATTTTCGATCCCCTATCGGAATACACCCGGTAAATCTATGCTTCCAAATATAAAAAACAAGTGCTGAATGTCCTAAATTGAAAAAAAAAAAATCTTAAAAAATTTTGTGTATTTTGAGAGCCAAAAAGACTAAAATCGGAAAATGTCGATTATCTCGAAAACGGTAAGAGATATCGCAAAAATAATGGATTTTTCGATCCCCTATCGGAATACACACTGTAAATCTATGCAAATTTTGTGTATTTTGAGTGCCAAAAAGACTAAAATCGGAAAAGGTCGATTATCTCGAAAACGGTAAGAGATATCGCAAAAATAATGGAATTTTCGATCCCCTATCGGAATACACCCGGTAAATCTATGCTTCCAAATATAAAAAACAAGTGCTGAATGTCCTAAATTGAAAAAAAAAAAATCTTAAAAATTTTTGTGTATTTTGAGAGCCAAAAATACTAAAATCGGAAAATGTCGATTATCTCGAAAACGGTAAGAGATATCGCAAAAATAATGGATTTTTCGATCCCCTATCGGAATACACACTGTAAATCTATGCAAATTTTGTGTATTTTGAGTGCCAAAAAGACTAAAATCGGAAAAGGTCGATTATCTAGAAAACGGTAAGAGATATCGCAAAAATAATGGAATTTTCGATCCCCTATCGGAATACACCCGGTAAATCTATGCTTCCAAATATAAAAAACAAGTGCTGAATGTCCTAAATTGAAAAAAAAAAAATCTTAAAAAATTTTGTGTATTTTGAGAGCCAAAAAGACTAAAATCGGAAAATGTCGATTATCTCGAAAACGGTAAGAGATATCGCAAAAATAATGGATTTTTCGATCCCCTATCGGAATACACACTGTAAATCTATGCAAATTTTGTGTATTTTGAGTGCCAAAAAGACTAAAATCGGAAAAGGTCGATTATCTCGAAAACGGTAAGAGATATCGCAAAAATAATGGAATTTTCGATCCCCTATCGGAATACACCCGGTAAATCTATGCTTCCAAATATAAAAAACAAGTGCTGAATGTCCTAAATTGAAAAAAAAAAAATCTTAAAAATTTTTGTGTATTTTGAGAGCCAAAAATACTAAAATCGGAAAATGTCGATTATCTCGAAAACGGTAAGAGATATCGCAAAAATAATGGATTTTTCGATCCCCTATCGGAATACACACTGTAAATCTATGCAAATTTTGTGTATTTTGAGTGCCAAAAAGACTAAAATCGGAAAAGGTCGATTATCTCGAAAACGGTAAGAGATATCGCAAAAATAATGGAATTTTCGATCCCCTATCGGAATACACCCGGTAAATCTATGCTTCCAAATATAAAAAACAAGTGCTGAATGTCCTAAATTGAAAAAAAAAAAATCTTAAAAATTTTTGTGTATTTTGAGAGCCAAAAATACTAAAATCGGAAAATGTCGATTATCTCGAAAACGGTAAGAGATATCGCAAAAATAATGGATTTTTCGATCCCCTATCGGAATACACACTGTAAATCTATGCAAATTTTGTGTATTTTGAGTGCCAAAAAGACTAAAATCGGAAAAGGTCGATTATCTCGAAAACGGTAAGAGATATCGCAAAAATAATGGAATTTTCGATCCCCTATCGGAGTACACCCGGTAAATCTATGCTTCCAAATATAAAAAACAAGTGCTGAATGTCCTAAATTGAAAAAAAAAAAATCTTAAAAAATTTTGTGTATTTTGAGAGCCAAAAAGACTAAAATCGGAAAATGTCGATTATCTCGAAAACGGTAAGAGATATCGCAAAAATAATGGATTTTTCGATCCCCTATCGGAATACACACTGTAAATCTATGCAAATTTTGTGTATTTTGAGTGCCAAAAAGACTAAAATCGGAAAAGGTCGATTATCTCGAAAACGGTAAGAGATATCGCAAAAATAATGGAATTTTCGATCCCCTATCGGAATACACCCGGTAAATCTATGCTTCCAAATATAAAAAACAAGTGCTGAATGTCCTAAATTGAAAAAAAAAAAAATCTTAAAAAATTTTGTGTATTTTGAGAGCCAAAAAGACTAAAATCGGAAAAGGTCGATTATCTCGAAAACGGTAAGAGATATCGCAAAAATAATGGAATTTTCGATCCCCTATCGGAATACACCCGGTAAATCTATGCTTCCAAATATAAAAAACAAGTGCTGAATGTCCTAAATTGAAAAAAAAAAAATCTTAAAAATTTTTGTGTATTTTGAGAGCCAAAAATACTAAAATCGGAAAATGTCGATTATCTCGAAAACGGTAAGAGATATCGCAAAAATAATGGATTTTTCGATCCCCTATCGGAATACACACTGTAAATCTATGCAAATTTTGTGTATTTTGAGTGCCAAAAAGACTAAAATCGGAAAAGGTCGATTATCTCGAAAACGGTAAGAGATATCGCAAAAATAATGGAATTTTCGATCCCCTATCGGAATACACCCGGTAAATCTATGCTTCCAAATATAAAAAACAAGTGCTGAATGTCCTAAATTGAAAAAAAAAAAATCTTAAAAATTTTTGTGTATTTTGAGAGCCAAAAATACTAAAATCGGAAAATGTCGATTATCTCGAAAACGGTAAGAGATATCGCAAAAATAATGGATTTTTCGATCCCCTATCGGAATACACACTGTAAAGCTATGCAAATTTTGTGTATTTTGAGTGCCAAAAAGACTAAAATCGGAAAAGGTCGATTATCTCGAAAACGGTAAGAGATATCGCAAAAATAATGGAATTTTCGATCCCCTATCGGAATACACCCGGTAAATCTATGCTTCCAAATATAAAAAACAAGTGCTGAATGTCCTAAATTGAAAAAAAAAAAATCTTAAAAAATTTTGTGTATTTTGAGAGCCAAAAAGACTAAAATCGGAAAAGGTCGATTATCTCGAAAACGGTAAGAGATATCGCAAAAATAATGGAATTTTCGATCCCCTATCGGAATACACCCGGTAAATCTATGCTTCCAAATATAAAAAACAAGTGCTGAATGTCCTAAATTGAAAAAAAAAAAATCTTAAAAATTTTTGTGTATTTTGAGAGCCAAAAATACTAAAATCGGAAAAGGTCGATTATCTCGAAAACGGTAAGAGATATCGCAAAAATAATGGAATTTTCGATCCCCTATCGGAGTACACCCAGTAAATCTATGCTTCCAAATATAAAAAACAAGTGCTGAATGTCCTAAATTGAAAAAAAAAAAATCTTAAAAAATTTTGTGTATTTTGAGAGCCAAAAAGACTAAAATCGGAAAATGTCGATTATCTCGAAAACGGTAAGAGATATCGCAAAAATAATGGATTTTTCGATCCCCTATCGGAATACACACTGTAAATCTATGCAAATTTTGTGTATTTTGAGTGCCAAAAAGACTAAAATCGGAAAAGGTCGATTATCTCGAAAACGGTAAGAGATATCGCAAAAATAATGGAATTTTCGATCCCCTATCGGAATACACCCGGTAAATCTATGCTTCCAAATATAAAAAACAAGTGCTGAATGTCCTAAATTGAAAAAAAAAAAATCTTAAAAAATTTTGTGTATTTTGAGAGCCAAAAAGACTAAAATCGGAAAATGTCGATTATCTCGAAAACGGTAAGAGATATCGCAAAAATAATGGATTTTTCGATCCCCTATCGGAATACACACTGTAAATCTATGCAAATTTTGTGTATTTTGAGTGCCAAAAAGACTAAAATCGGAAAAGGTCGATTATCTCGAAAACGGTAAGAGATATCGCAAAAATAATGGAATTTTCGATCCCCTATCGGAATACACCCGGTAAATCTATGCTTCCAAATATAAAAAACAAGTGCTGAATGTCCTAAATTGAAAAAAAAAAAATCTTAAAAATTTTTGTGTATTTTGAGAGCCAAAAATACTAAAATCGGAAAATGTCGATTATCTCGAAAACGGTAAGAGATATCGCAAAAATAATGGATTTTTCGATCCCCTATCGGAATACACACTGTAAAGCTATGCAAATTTTGTGTATTTTGAGTGCCAAAAAGACTAAAATCGGAAAAGGTCGATTATCTCGAAAACGGTAAGAGATATCGCAAAAATAATGGAATTTTCGATCCCCTATCGGAATACACCCGGTAAATCTATGCTTCCAAATATAAAAAACAAGTGCTGAATGTCCTAAATTGAAAAAAAAAAAATCTTAAAAAATTTTGTGTATTTTGAGAGCCAAAAAGACTAAAATCGGAAAAGGTCGATTATCTCGAAAACGGTAAGAGATATCGCAAAAATAATGGAATTTTCGATCCCCTATCGGAATACACCCGGTAAATCTATGCTTCCAAATATAAAAAACAAGTGCTGAATGTCCTAAATTGAAAAAAAAAAAATCTTAAAAATTTTTGTGTATTTTGAGAGCCAAAAATACTAAAATCGGAAAAGGTCGATTATCTCGAAAACGGTAAGAGATATCGCAAAAATAATGGAATTTTCGATCCCCTATCGGAGTACACCCAGTAAATCTATGCTTCCAAATATAAAAAACAAGTGCTGAATGTCCTAAATTGAAAAAAAAAAAATCTTAAAAAATTTTGTGTATTTTGAGAGCCAAAAAGACTAAAATCGGAAAATGTCGATTATCTCGAAAACGGTAAGAGATATCGCAAAAATAATGGATTTTTCGATCCCCTATCGGAATACACACTGTAAATCTATGCAAATTTTGTGTATTTTGAGTGCCAAAAAGACTAAAATCGGAAAAGGTCGATTATCTCGAAAACGGTAAGAGATATCGCAAAAATAATGGAATTTTCGATCCCCTATCGGAATACACCCGGTAAATCTATGCTTCCAAATATAAAAAACAAGTGCTGAATGTCCTAAATTGAAAAAAAAAAAATCTTAAAAAATTTTGTGTATTTTGAGAGCCAAAAAGACTAAAATCGGAAAATGTCGATTATCTCGAAAACGGTAAGAGATATCGCAAAAATAATGGATTTTTCGATCCCCTATCGGAATACACACTGTAAATCTATGCAAATTTTGTGTATTTTGAGTGCCAAAAAGACTAAAATCGGAAAAGGTCGATTATCTCGAAAACGGTAAGAGATATCGCAAAAATAATGGAATTTTCGATCCCCTATCGGAATACACCCGGTAAATCTATGCTTCCAAATATAAAAAACAAGTGCTGAATGTCCTAAATTGAAAAAAAAAAAATCTTAAAAATTTTTGTGTATTTTGAGAGCCAAAAATACTAAAATCGGAAAATGTCGATTATCTCGAAAACGGTAAGAGATATCGCAAAAATAATGGATTTATCGATCCCCTATCGGAATACACACTGTAAATCTATGCAAATTTTGTGTATTTTGAGTGCCAAAAAGACTAAAATCGGAAAAGGTCGATTATCTCGAAAACGGTAAGAGATATCGCAAAAATAATGGAATTTTCGATCCCCTATCGGAATACACCCGGTAAATCTATGCTTCCAAATATAAAAAACAAGTGCTGAATGTCCTAAATTGAAAAAAAAAAAATCTTAAAAAATTTTGTGTATTTTGAGAGCCAAAAAGACTAAAATCGGAAAATGTCGATTATCTCGAAAACGGTAAGAGATATCGCAAAAATAATGGATTTTTCGATCCCCTATCGGAATACACACTGTAAATCTATGCAAATTTTGTGTATTTTGAGTGCCAAAAAGACTAAAATCGGAAAAGGTCGATTATCTCGAAAACGGTAAGAGATATCGCAAAAATAATGGAATTTTCGATCCCCTATCGGAATACACCCGGTAAATCTATGCTTCCAAATATAAAAAACAAGTGCTGAATGTCCTAAATTGAAAAAAAAAAATCTTAAAAAATTTTGTGTATTTTGAGAGCCAAAAAGACTAAAATCGGAAAATGTCGATTATCTCGAAAACGGTAAGAGATATCGCAAAAATAATGGATTTTTCGATCCCCTATCGGAATACACACTGTAAATCTATGCAAATTTTGTGTATTTTGAGTGCCAAAAACACTAAAATCGGAAAAGGTCGATTATCTCGAAAACGGTAAGAGATATCGCAAAAATAATGGAATTTTCGATCCCCTATCGGAATACACCCGGTAAATCTATGCTTCCAAATATAAAAAACAAGTGCTGAATGTCCTAAATTGAAAAAAAAAAAATCTTAAAAAATTTTGTGTATTTTGAGAGCCAAAAAGACTAAAATCGGAAAAGGTCGATTATCTCGAAAACGGTAAGAGATATCGCAAAAATAATGGAATTTTCGATCCCCTATCGGAATGCACCCGGTAAATCTAAGCTTCCAAATATAAAAAACAAGTGCTGAATGTCCTAAATTGAAAAAAAAAAAATCTTAAAAAATTTTGTGTATTTTGAGAGCCAAAAAGACTAAAATCGGAAAAGGTCGATTATCTCGAAAACGGTAAGAGATATCGCAAAAATAATGGAATTTTCGATCCCCTATCGGAATACACCCGGTAAATCTATGCTTCCAAATATAAAAAACAAGTGCTGAATGTCCTAAATTGAAAAAAAAAAAATCTTAAAAATTTTTGTGTATTTTGAGAGCCAAAAATACTAAAATCGGAAAATGTCGATTATCTCGAAAACGGTAAGAGATATCGCAAAAATAATGGATTTTTCGATCCCCTATCGGAATACACACTGTAAATCTATGCAAATTTTGTGTATTTTGAGTGCCAAAAAGACTAAAATCGGAAAAGGTCGATTATCTCGAAAACGGTAAGAGATATCGCAAAAATAATGGAATTTTCGATCCCCTATCGGAATACACCCGGTAAATCTATGCTTCCAAATATAAAAAACAAGTGCTGAATGTCCTAAATTGAAAAAAAAAAAATCTTAAAAAATTTTGTGTATTTTGAGAGCCAAAAAGACTAAAATCGGAAAATGTCGATTATCTCGAAAACGGTAAGAGATATCGCAAAAATAATGGATTTTTCGATCCCCTATCGGAATACACACTGTAAATCTATGCAAATTTTGTGTATTTTGAGTGCCAAAAAGACTAAAATCGGAAAAGGTCGATTATCTCGAAAACGGTAAGAGATATCGCAAAAATAATGGAATTTTCGATCCCCTATCGGAATACACCCGGTAAATCTATGCTTCCAAATATAAAAAACAAGTGCTGAATGTCCTAAATTGAAAAAAAAAAAATCTTAAAAATTTTTGTGTATTTTGAGAGCCAAAAATACTAAAATCGGAAAATGTCGATTATCTCGAAAACGGTAAGAGATATCGCAAAAATAATGGATTTTTCGATCCCCTATCGGAATACACACTGTAAATCTATGCAAATTTTGTGTATTTTGAGTGCCAAAAAGACTAAAATCGGAAAAGGTCGATTATCTCGAAAACGGTAAGAGATATCGCAAAAATAATGGAATTTTCGATCCCCTATCGGAATACACCCGGTAAATCTATGCTTCCAAATATAAAAAACAAGTGCTGAATGTCCTAAATTGAAAAAAAAAAATCTTAAAAAATTTTGTGTATTTTGAGAGCCAAAAAGACTAAAATCGGAAAATGTCGATTATCTCGAAAACGGTAAGAGATATCGCAAAAATAATGGATTTTTCGATCCCCTATCGGAATACACACTGTAAATCTATGCAAATTTTGTGTATTTTGAGTGCCAAAAAGACTAAAATCGGAAAAGGTCGATTATCTCGAAAACGGTAAGAGATATCGCAAAAATAATGGAATTTTCGATCCCCTATCGGAATACACCCGGTAAATCTATGCTTCCAAATATAAAAAACAAGTGCTGAATGTCCTAAATTGAAAAAAAAAAAATCTTAAAAATTTTTGTGTATTTTGAGAGCCAAAAATACTAAAATCGGAAAATGTCGATTATCTCGAAAACGGTAAGAGATATCGCAAAAATAATGGATTTTTCGATCCCCTATCGGAATACACACTGTAAATCTATGCAAATTTTGTGTATTTTGAGTGCCAAAAAGACTAAAATCGGAAAAGGTCGATTATCTCGAAAACGGTAAGAGATATCGCAAAAATAATGGAATTTTCCAGCCAAAAAGACTAAAATCGGAAAATGTCGATTATCTCGAAAACGGTAAGAGATATCGCAAAAATAATGGATTTTTCGATCCCCTATCGGAATACACACTGTAAATCTATGCAAATTTTGTGTATTTTGAGTGCCAAAAAGACTAAAATCGGAAAAGGTCGATTATCTCGAAAACGGTAAGAGATATCGCAAAAATAATGGAATTTTCGATCCCCTATCGGAATACACCCGGTAAATCTATGCTTCCAAATATAAAAAACAAGTGCTGAATGTCCTAAATTGAAAAAAAAAAAATCTTAAAAATTTTTGTGTATTTTGAGAGCCAAAAATACTAAAATCGGAAAATGTCGATTATCTCGAAAACGGTAAGAGATATCGCAAAAATAATGGATTTTTCGATCCCCTATCGGAATACACACTGTAAATCTATGCAAATTTTGTGTATTTTGAGTGCCAAAAAGACTAAAATCGGAAAAGGTCGATTATCTCGAAAACGGTAAGAGATATCGCAAAAATAATGGAATTTTCGATCCCCTATCGGAATACACCCGGTAAATCTATGCTTCCAAATATAAAAAACAAGTGCTGAATGTCCTAAATTGAAAAAAAAAAAATCTTAAAAATTTTTGTGTATTTTGAGAGCCAAAAATACTAAAATCGGAAAATGTCGATTATCTCGAAAACGGTAAGAGATATCGCAAAAATAATGGATTTTTCGATCCCCTATCGGAATACACACTGTAAATCTATGCAAATTTTGTGTATTTTGAGTGCCAAAAAGACTAAAATCGGAAAAGGTCGATTATCTCGAAAACGGTAAGAGATATCGCAAAAATAATGGAATTTTCGATCCCCTATCGGAGTACACCCGGTAAATCTATGCTTCCAAATATAAAAAACAAGTGCTGAATGTCCTAAATTGAAAAAAAAAAAATCTTAAAAAATTTTGTGTATTTTGAGAGCCAAAAAGACTAAAATCGGAAAATGTCGATTATCTCGAAAACGGTAAGAGATATCGCAAAAATAATGGATTTTTCGATCCCCTATCGGAATACACACTGTAAATCTATGCAAATTTTGTGTATTTTGAGTGCCAAAAAGACTAAAATCGGAAAAGGTCGATTATCTCGAAAACGGTAAGAGATATCGCAAAAATAATGGAATTTTCGATCCCCTATCGGAATACACCCGGTAAATCTATGCTTCCAAATATAAAAAACAAGTGCTGAATGTCCTAAATTGAAAAAAAAAAAAATCTTAAAAAATTTTGTGTATTTTGAGAGCCAAAAAGACTAAAATCGGAAAAGGTCGATTATCTCGAAAACGGTAAGAGATATCGCAAAAATAATGGAATTTTCGATCCCCTATCGGAATACACCCGGTAAATCTATGCTTCCAAATATAAAAAACAAGTGCTGAATGTCCTAAATTGAAAAAAAAAAAATCTTAAAAATTTTTGTGTATTTTGAGAGCCAAAAATACTAAAATCGGAAAATGTCGATTATCTCGAAAACGGTAAGAGATATCGCAAAAATAATGGATTTTTCGATCCCCTATCGGAATACACCCGGTAAATCTATGCTTCCAAATATAAAAAACAAGTGCTGAATGTCCTAAATTGAAAAAAAAAAAATTTTAAAAATTTTTGTGTATTTTGAGAGCCAAAAATACTAAAATCGGAAAATGTCGATTATCTCGAAAACGGTAAGAGATATCGCAAAAATAATGGATTTTTCGATCCCCTATCGGAATACACACTGTAAATCTATGCAAATTTTGTGTATTTTGAGTGCCAAAAAGACTAAAATCGGAAAAGGTCGATTATCTCGAAAACGGTAAGAGATATCGCAAAAATAATGGAATTTTCGATCCCCTATCGGAATACACCCGGTAAATCTATGCTTCCAAATATAAAAAACAAGTGCTGAATGTCCTAAATTGAAAAAAAAAAAATCTTAAAAAATTTTGTGTATTTTGAGAGCCAAAAAGACTAAAATCGGAAAATGTCGATTATCTCGAAAACGGTAAGAGATATCGCAAAAATAATGGATTTTTCGATCCCCTATCGGAATACACACTGTAAATCTATGCAAATTTTGTGTATTTTGAGTGCCAAAAAGACTAAAATCGGAAAAGGTCGATTATCTCGAAAACGGTAAGAGATATCGCAAAAATAATGGAATTTTCGATCCCCTATCGGAATATACCCGGTAAATCTATGCTTCCAAATATAAAAAACAAGTGCTGAATGTCCTAAATTGAAAAAAAAAAAATCTTAAAAAATTTTGTGTATTTTGAGAGCTAAAAAGACTAAAATCGGAAAATGTCGATTATCTCGAAAACGGTAAGAGATATCGCAAAAATAATGGATTTTTCGATCCCCTATCGGAATACACACTGTAAATCTATGCAAATTTTGTGTATTTTGAGTGCCAAAAAGACTAAAATCGGAAAAGGTCGATTATCTCGAAAACGGTAAGAGATATCGCAAAAATAATGGAATTTTCGATCCCCTATCGGAATACACCCGGTAAATCTATGCTTCCAAATATAAAAAACAAGTGCTGAATGTCCTAAATTGAAAAAAAAAAAAATCTTAAAAAATTTTGTGTATTTTGAGAGCCAAAAAGACTAAAATCGGAAAAGGTCGATTATCTCGAAAACGGTAAGAGATATCGCAAAAATAATGGAATTTTCGATCCCTTATCGGAATACACCCGGTAAATCTATGCTTCCAAATATAAAAAACAAGTGCTGAATGTCCTAAATTGAAAAAAAAAAAATCTTAAAAATTTTTGTGTATTTTGAGAGCCAAAAATACTAAAATCGGAAAATGTCGATTATCTCGAAAACGGTAAGAGATATCGCAAAAATAATGGATTTTTCGATCCCCTATCGGAATACACACTGTAAATCTATGCAAATTTTGTGTATTTTGAGTGCCAAAAAGACTAAAATCGGAAAAGGTCGATTATCTCGAAAACGGTAAGAGATATCGCAAAAATAATGGAATTTTCGATCCCCTATCGGAATACACCCGGTAAATCTATGCTTCCAAATATAAAAAACAAGTGCTGAATGTCCTAAATTGAAAAAAAAAAAATCTTAAAAAATTTTGTGTATTTTGAGAGCCAAAAAGACTAAAATCGGAAAATGTCGATTATCTCGAAAACGGTAAGAGATATCGCAAAAATAATGGATTTTTCGATCCCCTATCGGAATACACACTGTAAATCTATGCAAATTTTGTGTATTTTGAGTGCCAAAAAGACTAAAATCGGAAAAGGTCGATTATCTCGAAAACGGTAAGAGATATCGCAAAAATAATGGAATTTTCGATCCCCTATCGGAATACACCCGGTAAATCTATGCTTCCAAATATAAAAAACAAGTGCTGAATGTCCTAAATTGAAAAAAAAAAAATCTTAAAAATTTTTGTGTATTTTGAGAGCCAAAAATACTAAAATCGGAAAATGTCGATTATCTCGAAAACGGTAAGAGATATCGCAAAAATAATGGATTTTTCGATCCCCTATCGGAATACACACTGTAAATCTATGCAAATTTTGTGTATTTTGAGTGCCAAAAAGACTAAAATCGGAAAAGGTCGATTATCTCGAAAACGGTAAGAGATATCGCAAAAATAATGGAATTTTCGATCCCCTATCGGAATACACCCGGTAAATCTATGCTTCCAAATATAAAAAACAAGTGCTGAATGTCCTAAATTGAAAAAAAAAAAATCTTAAAAAATTTTGTGTATTTTGAGAGCCAAAAAGACTAAAATCGGAAAATGTCGATTATCTCGAAAACGGTAAGAGATATCGCAAAAATAATGGATTTTTCGATCCCCTATCGGAATACACACTGTAAATCTATGCAAATTTTGTGTATTTTGAGTGCCAAAAAGACTAAAATCGGAAAAGGTCGATTATCTCGAAAACGGTAAGAGATATCGCAAAAATAATGGAATTTTCGATCCCCTATCGGAATACACCTGGTAAATCTATGCTTCCAAATATAAAAAACAAGTGCTGAATGTCCTAAATTGAAAAAAAAAAAAATCTTAAAAAATTTTGTGTATTTTGAGAGCCAAAAAGACTAAAATCGGAAAATGTCGATTATCTCGAAAACGGTAAGAGATATCGCAAAAATAATGGATTTTTCGATCCCCTATCGGAATACACACTGTAAATCTATGCAAATTTTGTGTATTTTGAGTGCCAAAAAGACTAAAATCGGAAAAGGTCGATTATCTCGAAAACGGTAAGAGATATCGCAAAAATAATGGAATTTTCGATCCCCTATCGGAATACACCCGGTAAATCTATGCTTCCAAATATAAAAAACAAGTGCTGAATGTCCTAAATTGAAAAAAAAAAAATCTTAAAAATTTTTGTGTATTTTGAGAGCCAAAAATACTAAAATCGGAAAATGTCGATTATCTCGAAAACGGTAAGAGATATCGCAAAAATAATGGATTTTTCGATCCCCTATCGGAATACACACTGTAAATCTATGCAAATTTTGTGTATTTTGAGTGCCAAAAAGACTAAAATCGGAAAAGGTCGATTATCTCGAAAACGGTAAGAGATATCGCAAAAATAATGGAATTTTCGATCCCCTATCGGAATACACCCGGTAAATCTATGCTTCCAAATATAAAAAACAAGTGCTGAATGTCCTAAATTGAAAAAAAAAAAATCTTAAAAAATTTTGTGTATTTTGAGAGCCAAAAAGACTAAAATCGGAAAAGGTCGATTATCTCGAAAACGGTAAGAGATATCGCAAAAATAATGGAATTTTCGATCCCCTATCGGAATACACCCGGTAAATCTATGCTTCCAAATATAAAAAACAAGTGCTGAATGTCCTAAATTGAAAAAAAAAAAATCTTAAAAATTTTTGTGTATTTTGAGAGCCAAAAATACTAAAATCGGAAAATGTCGATTATCTCGAAAACGGTAAGAGATATCGCAAAAATAATGGATTTTTCGATCCCCTATCGGAATACACACTGTAAATCTATGCAAATTTTGTGTATTTTGAGTGCCAAAAAGACTAAAATCGGAAAAGGTCGATTATCTCGAAAACGGTAAGAGATATCGCAAAAATAATGGAATTTTCGATCCCCTATCGGAGTACACCCGGTAAATCTATGCTTCCAAATATAAAAAACAAGTGCTGAATGTCCTAAATTGAAAAAAAAAAAATCTTAAAAAATTTTGTGTATTTTGAGAGCCAAAAAGACTAAAATCGGAAAATGTCGATTATCTCGAAAACGGTAAGAGATATCGCAAAAATAATGGATTTTTCGATCCCCTATCGGAATACACACTGTAAATCTATGCAAATTTTGTGTATTTTGAGTGCCAAAAAGACTAAAATCGGAAAAGGTCGATTATCTCGAAAACGGTAAGAGATATCGCAAAAATAATGGAATTTTCGATCCCCTATCGGAATACACCCGGTAAATCTATGCTTCCAAATATAAAAAACAAGTGCTGAATGTCCTAAATTGAAAAAAAAAAAATCTTAAAAAATTTTGTGTATTTTGAGAGCCAAAAAGACTAAAATCGGAAAATGTCGATTATCTCGAAAACGGTAAGAGATATCGCAAAAATAATGGATTTTTCGATCCCCTATCGGAATACACACTGTAAATCTATGCAAATTTTGTGTATTTTGAGTGCCAAAAAGACTAAAATCGGAAAAGGTCGATTATCTCGAAAACGGTAAGAGATATCGCAAAAATAATGGAATTTTCGATCCCCTATCGGAATACACCCGGTAAATCTATGCTTCCAAATATAAAAAACAAGTGCTGAATGTCCTAAATTGAAAAAAAAAAAATCTTAAAAATTTTTGTGTATTTTGAGAGCCAAAAATACTAAAATCGGAAAATGTCGATTATCTCGAAAACGGTAAGAGATATCGCAAAAATAATGGATTTTTCGATCCCCTATCGGAATACACACTGTAAATCTATGCAAATTTTGTGTATTTTGAGTGCCAAAAAGACTAAAATCGGAAAAGGTCGATTATCTCGAAAACGGTAAGAGATATCGCAAAAATAATGGAATTTTCGATCCCCTATCGGAGTACACCCGGTAAATCTATGCTTCCAAATATAAAAAACAAGTGCTGAATGTCCTAAATAGAAAAAAAAAAAATCTTAAAAAATTTTGTGTATTTTGAGAGCCAAAAAGACTAAAATCGGAAAATGTCGATTATCTCGAAAACGGTAAGAGATATCGCAAAAATAATGCATTTTTCGATCCCCTATCGGAATACACACTGTAAATCTATGCAAATTTTGTGTATTTTGAGTGCCAAAAAGACTAAAATCGGAAAAGGTCGATTATCTCGAAAACGGTAAGAGATATCGCAAAAATAATGGAATTTTCGATCCCCTATCGGAATACACCCGGTAAATCTATGCTTGCAAATATAAAAAACAAGTGCTGAATGTCCTAAATTGAAAAAAAAAAAATCTTAAAAAATTTTGTGTATTTTGAGAGCCAAAAAGACTAAAATCGGAAAATGTCGATTATCTCGAAAACGGTAAGAGATATCGCAAAAATAATGGATTTTTCGATCCCCTATCGGAATACACACTGTAAATCTATGCAAATTTTGTGTATTTTGAGTGCCAAAAAGACTAAAATCGGAAAAGGTCGATTATCTCGAAAACGGTAAGAGATATCGCAAAAATAATGGAATTTTCGATCCCCTATCGGAATACACCCGGTAAATCTATGCTTCCAAATATAAAAAACAAGTGCTGAATGTCCTAAATTGAAAAAAAAAAAATCTTAAAAATTTTTGTGTATTTTGAGAGCCAAAAATACTAAAATCGGAAAATGTCGATTATCTCGAAAACGGTAAGAGATATCGCAAAAATAATGGATTTTTCGATCCCCTATCGGAATACACACTGTAAATCTATGCAAATTTTGTGTATTTTGAGTGCCAAAAAGACTAAAATCGGAAAAGGTCGATTATCTCGAAAACGGTAAGAGATATCGCAAAAATAATGGAATTTTCGATCCCCTATCGGAATACACCCGGTAAATCTATGCTTCCAAATATAAAAAACAAGTGCTGAATGTCCTAAATTGAAAAAAAAAAAATCTTAAAAAATTTTGTGTATTTTGAGAGCCAAAAAGACTAAAATCGGAAAATGTCGATTATCTCGAAAACGGTAAGAGATATCGCAAAAATAATGGATTTTTCGATCCCCTATCGGAATACACACTGTAAATCTATGCAAATTTTGTGTATTTTGAGTGCCAAAAAGACTAAAATCGGAAAAGGTCGATTATCTCGAAAACGGTAAGAGATATCGCAAAAATAATGGAATTTTCGATCCCCTATCGGAATACACCCGGTAAATCTATGCTTCCAAATATAAAAAACAAGTGCTGAATGTCCTAAATTGAAAAAAAAAAAATCTTAAAAATTTTTGTGTATTTTGAGAGCCAAAAATACTAAAATCGGAAAATGTCGATTATCTCGAAAACGGTAAGAGATATCGCAAAAATAATGGATTTTTCGATCCCCTATCGGAATACACACTGTAAATCTATGCAAATTTTGTGTATTTTGAGTGCCAAAAAGACTAAAATCGGAAAAGGTCGATTATCTCGAAAACGGTAAGAGATATCGCAAAAATAATGGAATTTTCGATCCCCTATCGGAATACACCCGGTAAATCTATGCTTCCAAATATAAAAAACAAGTGCTGAATGTCCTAAATTGAAAAAAAAAATCTTAAAAAATTTTGTGTATTTTGAGAGCCAAAAAGACTAAAATCGGAAAATGTCGATTATCTCGAAAACGGTAAGAGATATCGCAAAAATAATGGATTTTTCGATCCCCTATCGAAATACACACTGTAAATCTATGCAAATTTTGTGTATTTTGAGTGCCAAAAAGACTAAAATCGGAAAAGGTCGATTATCTCGAAAACGGTAAGAGATATCGCAAAAATAATGGAATTTTCGATCCCCTATCGGAATACACCCGGTAAATCTATGCTTCCAAATATAAAAAACAAGTGCTGAATGTCCTAAATTGAAAAAAAAAAAATCTTAAAAAATTTTGTGTATTTTGAGAGCCAAAAAGACTAAAATCGGAAAATGTCGATTATCTCGAAAACGGTAAGAGATATCGCAAAAATAATGGATTTTTCGATCCCCTATCGGAATACACACTGTAAATCTATGCAAATTTTGTGTATTTTGAGTGCCAAAAAGACTAAAATCGGAAAAGGTCGATTATCTCGAAAACGGTAAGAGATATCGCAAAAATAATGGAATTTTCGATCCCCTATCGGAATACACCCGGTAAATCTATGCTTCCAAATATAAAAAACAAGTGCTGAATGTCCTAAATTGAAAAAAAAAAAATCTTAAAAAATTTTGTGTATTTTGAGAGCCAAAAAGACTAAAATCGGAAAATGTCGATTATCTCGAAAACGGTAAGAGATATCGCAAAAATAATGGATTTTTCGATCCCCTATCGGAATACACACTGTAAATCTATGCAAATTTTGTGTATTTTGAGTGCCAAAAAGACTAAAATCGGAAAAGGTCGATTATCTCGAAAACGGTAAGAGATATCGCAAAAATAATGGAATTTTCGATCCCCTATCGGAATACACCCGGTAAATCTATGCTTCCAAATATAAAAAACAAGTGCTGAATGTCCTAAATTGAAAAAAAAAAAATCTTAAAAATTTTTGTGTATTTTGAGAGCCAAAAATACTAAAATCGGAAAATGTCGATTATCTCGAAAACGGTAAGAGATATCGCAAAAATAATGGATTTTTCGATCCCCTATCGGAATACACACTGTAAATCTATGCAAATTTTGTGTATTTTGAGTGCCAAAAAGACTAAAATCGGAAAAGGTCGATTATCTCGAAAACGGTAAGAGATATCGCAAAAATAATGGAATTTTCGATCCCCTATCGGAATACACCCGGTAAATCTATGCTTCCAAATATAAAAAACAAGTGCTGAATGTCCTAAATTGAAAAAAAAAAAATCTTAAAAAATTTTGTGTATTTTGAGAGCCAAAAAGACTAAAATCGGAAAAGGTCGATTATCTCGAAAACGGTAAGAGATATCGCAAAAATAATGGAATTTTCGATCCCCTATCGGAATACACCCGGTAAATCTATGCTTCCAAATATAAAAAACAAGTGCTGAATGTCCTAAATTGAAAAAAAAAAAATCTTAAAAAATTTTGTGTATTTTGAGAGCCAAAAAGACTAAAATCGGAAAAGGTCGATTATCTCGAAAACGGTAAGAGATATCGCAAAAATAATGGAATTTTCGATCCCCTATCGGAATACACCCGGTAAATCTATGCTTCCAAATATAAAAAACAAGTGCTGAATGTCCTAAATTGAAAAAAAAAAAAATCTTAAAAATTTTTGTGTATTTTGAGAGCCAAAAATACTAAAATCGGAAAATGTCGATTATCTCGAAAACGGTAAGAGATATCGCAAAAATAATGGATTTTTCGATCCCCTATCGGAATACACACTGTAAATCTATGCAAATTTTGTGTATTTTGAGTGCCAAAAAGACTAAAATCGGAAAAGGTCGATTATCTCGAAAACGGTAAGAGATATCGCAAAAATAATGGAATTTTCGATCCCCTATCGGAATACACCCGGTAAATCTATGCTTCCAAATATAAAAAACAAGTGCTGAATGTCCTAAATTGAAAAAAAAAAAATCTTAAAAAATTTTGTGTATTTTGAGAGCCAAAAAGACTAAAATCGGAAAATGTCGATTATCTCGAAAACGGTAAGAGATATCGCAAAAATAATGGATTTTTCGATCCCCTATCGGAATACACACTGTAAATCTATGCAAATTTTGTGTATTTTGAGTGCCAAAAAGACTAAAATCGGAAAAGGTCGATTATCTCGAAAACGGTAAGAGATATCGCAAAAATAATGGAATTTTCGATCCCCTATCGGAATACACCCGGTAAATCTATGCTTCCAAATATAAAAAACAAGTGCTGAATGTCCTAAATTGAAAAAAAAAAAATCTTAAAAATTTTTGTGTATTTTGAGAGCCAAAAATACTAAAATCGGAAAATGTCGATTATCTCGAAAACGGTAAGAGATATCGCAAAAATAATGGATTTTTCGATCCCCTATCGGAATACACACTGTAAATCTATGCAAATTTTGTGTATTTTGAGTGCCAAAAAGACTAAAATCGGAAAAGGTCGATTATCTCGAAAACGGTAAGAGATATCGCAAAAATAATGGAATTTTCGATCCCCTATCGGAATACATCCGGTAAATCTATGCTTCCAAATATAAAAAACAAGTGCTGAATGTCCTAAATTGAAAAAAAAAAAAATCTTAAAAAATTTTGTGTATTTTGAGAGCCAAAAAGACTAAAATCGGAAAATGTCGATTATCTCGAAAACGGTAAGAGATATCGCAAAAATAATGGATTTTTCGATCCCCTATCGGAATACACACTGTAAATCTATGCAAATTTTGTGTATTTTGAGTGCCAAAAAGACTAAAATCGGAAAAGGTCGATTATCTCGAAAACGGTAAGAGATATCGCAAAAATAATGGAATTTTCGATCCCCTATCGGAATACACCCGGTAAATCTATGCTTCCAAATATAAAAAACAAGTGCTGAATGTCCTAAATTGAAAAAAAAAAAATCTTAAAAAATTTTGTGTATTTTGAGAGCTAAAAAGACTAAAATCGGAAAATGTCGATTATCTCGAAAACGGTAAGAGATATCGCAAAAATAATGGATTTTTCGATCCCCTATCGGAATACACACTGTAAATCTATGCAAATTTTGTGTATTTTGAGTGCCAAAAAGACTAAAATCGGAAAAGGTCGATTATCTCGAAAACGGTAAGAGATATCGCAAAAATAATGGAATTTTCGATCCCCTATCGGAATACACCCGGTAAATCAATGCTTCCAAATATAAAAAACAAGTGCTGAATGTCCTAAATTGAAAAAAAAAAAATCTTAAAAAATTTTGTGTATTTTGAGAGCCAAAAAGACTAAAATCGGAAAATGTCGATTATCTCGAAAACGGTAAGAGATATCGCAAAAATAATGGATTTTTCGATCCCCTATCGGAATACACACTGTAAATCTATGCAAATTTTGTGTATTTTGAGTGCCAAAAAGACTAAAATCGGAAAAGGTCGATTATCTCGAAAACGGTAAGAGATATCGGAAAAATAATGGAATTTTCGATCCCCTATCGGAATACACCCGGTAAATCTATGCTTCCAAATATAAAAAACAAGTGCTGAATGTCCTAAATTGAAAAAAAAAAAATCTTAAAAATTTTTGTGTATTTTGAGAGCCAAAAATACTAAAATCGGAAAATGTCGATTATCTCGAAAACGGTAAGAGATATCGCAAAAATAATGGATTTTTCGATCCCCTATCGGAATACACACTGTAAATCTATGCAAATTTTGTGTATTTTGAGTGCCAAAAAGACTAAAATCGGAAAAGGTCGATTATCTCGAAAACGGTAAGAGATATCGCAAAAATAATGGAATTTTCGATCCCCTGTCGGAATACACCCGGTAAATCTATGCTTCCAAATATAAAAAACAAGTGCTGAATGTCCTAAATTGAAAAAAAAAAAAATCTTAAAAAATTTTGTATATTTTGAGAGCCAAAAAGACTAAAATCGGAAAAGGTCGATTATCTCGAAAACGGTAAGAGATATCGCAAAAATAATGGAATTTTCGATCCCCTATTGGAATACACCCGGTAAATCTATGCTTCCAAATATAAAAAACAAGTGCTGAATGTCCTAAATTGAAAAAAAAAAAATCTTAAAAATTTTTGTGTTTTTTGAGAGCCAAAAATACTAAAATCGGAAAATGTCGATTATCTCGAAAACGGTAAGAGATATCGCAAAAATAATGGATTTTTCGATCCCCTATCGGAATACACACTGTAAATCTATGCAAATTTTGTGTATTTTGAGTGCCAAAAAGACTAAAATCGGAAAAGGTCGATTATCTAGAAAACGGTAAGAGATATCGCAAAAATAATGGAATTTTCGATCCCCTATCGGAATACACCCGGTAAATCTATGCTTCCAAATATAAAAAACAAGTGCTGAATGTCCTAAATTGAAAAAAAAAAAATCTTAAAAAATTTTGTGTATTTTGAGAGCCAAAAAGACTAAAATCGGAAAATGTCGATTATCTCGAAAACGGTAAGAGATATCGCAAAAATAATGGATTTTTCGATCCCCTATCGGAATACACACTGTAAATCTATGCAAATTTTGTGTATTTTGAGTGCCAAAAAGACTAAAATCGGAAAAGGTCGATTATCTCGAAAACGGTAAGAGATATCGCAAAAATAATGGAATTTTCGATCCCCTATCGGAATACACCCGGTAAATCTATGCTTCCAAATATAAAAAACAAGTGCTGAATGTCCTAAATTGAAAAAAAAAAAATCTTAAAAATTTTTGTGTATTTTGAGAGCCAAAAATACTAAAATCGGAAAATGTCGATTATCTCGAAAACGGTAAGAGATATCGCAAAAATAATGGATTTTTCGATCCCCTATCGGAATACACACTGTAAATCTATGCAAATTTTGTGTATTTTGAGTGCCAAAAAGACTAAAATCGGAAAAGGTCGATTATCTCGAAAACGGTAAGAGATATCGCAAAAATAATGGAATTTTCGATCCCCTATCGGAATACACCCGGTAAATCTATGCTTCCAAATATAAAAAACAAGTGCTGAATGTCCTAAATTGAAAAAAAAAAAAATCTTAAAAAATTTTGTGTATTTTGAGAGCCAAAAAGACTAAAATCGGAAAAGGTCGATTATCTCGAAAACGGTAAGAGATATCGCAAAAATAATGGAATTTTCGATCCCCTATCGGAATACACCCGGTAAATCTATGCTTCCAAATATAAAAAACAAGTGCTGAATGTCCTAAATTGAAAAAAAAAAAATCTTAAAAATTTTTGTGTATTTTGAGAGCCAAAAATACTAAAATCGGAAAATGTCGATTATCTCGAAAACGGTAAGAGATATCGCAAAAATAATGGATTTTTCGATCCCCTATCGGAATACACACTGTAAATCTATGCAAATTTTGTGTATTTTGAGTGCCAAAAAGACTAAAATCGGAAAAGGTCGATTATCTCGAAAACGGTAAGAGATATCGCAAAAATAATGGAATTTTCGATCCCCTATCGGAATACACCCGGTAAATCTATGCTTCCAAATATAAAAAACAAGTGCTGAATGTCCTAAATTGAAAAAAAAAAAATCTTAAAAAATTTTGTGTATTTTGAGAGCCAAAAAGACTAAAATCGGAAAAGGTCGATTATCTCGAAAACGGTAAGAGATATCGCAAAAATAATGGAATTTTCGATCCCCTATCGGAATACACCCGGTAAATCTATGCTTCCAAATATAAAAAACAAGTGCTGAATGTCCTAAATTGAAAAAAAAAAAATCTTAAAAAATTTTGTGTATTTTGAGAGCCAAAAAGACTAAAATCGGAAAAGGTCGATTATCTCGAAAACGGTAAGAGATATCGCAAAAATAATGGAATTTTCGATCCCCTATCGGAATACACCCGGTAAATCTATGCTTCCAAATATAAAAAACAAGTGCTGAATGTCCTAAATTGAAAAAAAAAAAAAATCTTAAAAATTTTTGTGTATTTTGAGAGCCAAAAATACTAAAATCGGAAAATGTCGATTATCTCGAAAACGGTAAGAGATATCGCAAAAATAATGGATTTTTCGATCCCCTATCGGAATACACACTGTAAATCTATGCAAATTTTGTGTATTTTGAGTGCCAAAAAGACTAAAATCGGAAAAGGTCGATTATCTCGAAAACGGTAAGAGATATCGCAAAAATAATGGAATTTTCGATCCCCTATCGGAATACACCCGGTAAATCTATGCTTCCAAATATAAAAAACAAGTGCTGAATGTCCTAAATTGAAAAAAAAAAAATCTTAAAAAATTTTGTGTATTTTGAGAGCCAAAAAGACTAAAATCGGAAAATGTCGATTATCTCGAAAACAGTAAGAGATATCGCAAAAATAATGGATTTTTCGATCCCCTATCGGAATACACACTGTAAATCTATGCAAATTTTGTGTATTTTGAGTGCCAAAAAGACTAAAATCGGAAAAGGTCGATTATCTCGAAAACGGTAAGAGATATCGCAAAAATAATGGAATTTTCGATCCCCTATCGGAATACACACTGTAAATCTATGCAAATTTTGTGTATTTTGAGTGCCAAAAAGACTAAAATCGGAAAAGGTCGATTATCTCGAAAACGGTAAGAGATATCGCAAAAATAATGGAATTTTCGATCCCCTATCGGAATACACACTGTAAATCTATGCAAATTTTGTGTATTTTGAGTGCCAAAAAGACTAAAATCGGAAAAGGTCGATTATCTCGAAAACAGTAAGAGATATCGCAAAAATAATGGATTTTTCGATCCCCTATCGGAATACACACTGTAAATCTATGCAAATTTTGTGTATTTTGAGTGCCAAAAAGACTAAAATCGGAAAAGGTCGATTATCTCGAAAACGGTAAGAGATATCGCAAAAATAATGGAATTTTCGATCCCCTATCGGAATACACCCGGTAAATCTATGCTTCCAAATATAAAAAACAAGTGCTGAATGTCCTAAATTGAAAAAAAAAAAATCTTAAAAATTTTTGTGTATTTTGAGAGCCAAAAATACTAAAATCGGAAAATGTCGATTATCTCGAAAACGGTAAGAGATATCGCAAAAATAATGGATTTTTCGATCCCCTATCGGAATACACACTGTAAATCTATGCAAATTTTGTGTATTTTGAGTGCCAAAAAGACTAAAATCGGAAAAGGTCGATTATCTCGAAAACGGTAAGAGATATCGCAAAAATAATGGAATTTTCGATCCCCTATCGGAATACACACTGTAAATCTATGCAAATTTTGTGTATTTTGAGAGCCAAAAATACTAAAATCGGAAAATGTCGATTATCTCGAAAACGGTAAGAGATATCGCAAAAATAATGGATTTTTCGATCCCCTATCGGAATACACACTGTAAATCTATGCAAATTTTGTGTATTTTGAGTGCCAAAAAGACTAAAATCGGAAAAGGTCGATTATCTCGAAAACGGTAAGAGATATCGCAAAAATAATGGATTTTTCGATCCCCTATCGGAATACACACTGTAAATCTATGCAAATTTTGTGTATTTTGAGTGCCAAAAAGACTAAAATCGGAAAAGGTCGATTATCTCGAAAACGGTAAGAGATATCGCAAAAATAATGGAATTTTCGATCCCCTATCGGAATACACCCGGTAAATCTATGCTTCCAAATATAAAAAACAAGTGCTGAATGTCCTAAATTGAAAAAAAAAAAATCTTAAAAAATTTTGTGTATTTTGAGAGCCAAAAAGACTAAAATCGGAAAATGTCGATTATCTCGAAAACAGTAAGAGATATCGCAAAAATAATGGATTTTTCGATCCCCTATCGGAATACACACTGTAAATCTATGCAAATTTTGTGTATTTTGAGTGCCAAAAAGACTAAAATCGGAAAAGGTCGATTATCTCGAAAACGGTAAGAGATATCGCAAAAATAATGGAATTTTCGATCCCCTATCGGAATACACCCGGTAAATCTATGCTTCCAAATATAAAAAACAAGTGCTGAATGTCCTAAATTGAAAAAAAAAAAATCTTAAAAATTTTTGTGTATTTTGAGAGCCAAAAATACTAAAATCGGAAAATGTCGATTATCTCGAAAACGGTAAGAGATATCGCAAAAATAATGGATTTTTCGATCCCCTATCGGAATACACACTGTAAATCTATGCAAATTTTGTGTATTTTGAGTGCCAAAAAGACTAAAATCGGAAAAGGTCGATTATCTCGAAAACGGTAAGAGATATCGCAAAAATAATGGAATTTTCGATCCCCTATCGGAATACATCCGGTAAATCTATGCTTCCAAATATAAAAAACAAGTGCTGAATGTCCTAAATTGAAAAAAAAAAATCTTAAAAAATTTTGTGTATTTTGAGAGCCAAAAAGACTAAAATCGGAAAATGTCGATTATCTCGAAAACGGTAAGAGATATCGCAAAAATAATGGATTTTTCGATCCCCTATCGGAATACACACTGTAAATCTATGCAAATTTTGTGTATTTTGAGTGCCAAAAAGACTAAAATCGGAAAAGGTCGATTATCTCGAAAACGGTAAGAGATATCGCAAAAATAATGGAATTTTCGATCCCCTATCGGAATACACCCGGTAAATCTATGCTTCCAAATATAAAAAACAAGTGCTGAATGTCCTAAATTGAAAAAAAAAAAATCTTAAAAATTTTTGTGTATTTTGAGAGCCAAAAATACTAAAATCGGAAAATGTCGATTATCTCGAAAACGGTAAGAGATATCGCAAAAATAATGGATTTTTCGATCCCCTATCGGAATACACACTGTAAATCTATGCAAATTTTGTGTATTTTGAGTGCCAAAAAGACTAAAATCGGAAAAGGTCGATTATCTCGAAAACGGTAAGAGATATCGCAAAAATAATGGAATTTTCGATCCCCTATCGGAATACACCCGGTAAATCTATGCTTCCAAATATAAAAAACAAGTGCTGAATGTCCTAAATTGAAAAAAAAAAAATCTTAAAAAATTTTGTGTATTTTGAGAGCCAAAAAGACTAAAATCGGAAAATGTCGATTATCTCGAAAACGGTAAGAGATATCGCAAAAATAATGGATTTTTCGATCCCCTATCGGAATACACACTGTAAATCTATGCAAATTTTGTGTATTTTGAGTGCCAAAAAGACTAAAATCGGAAAAGGTCGATTATCTCGAAAACGGTAAGAGATATCGCAAAAATAATGGATTTTTCGATCCCCTATCGGAATACACACTGTAAATCTATGCAAATTTTGTGTATTTTGAGTGCCAAAAAGACTAAAATCGGAAAAGGTCGATTATCTCGAAAACGGTAAGAGATATCGCAAAAATAATGGAATTTTCGATCCCCTATCGGAATACACCCGGTAAATCTATGCTTCCAAATATAAAAGCAAGTGCTGAATGTACTAAATTGAAAAAAAAAAAAATCTTAAAAAATTTTGTATATTTTGAGAGCCAAAAAGACTAAAATCGGAAAAGGTCGATTATCTCGAAAACGGTAAGAGATATCGCAAAAATAATGGAATTTTCGATCCCCTATTGGAATACACCCGGTAAATCTATGCTTCCAAATATAAAAAACAAGTGCTGAATGTCCTAAATTGAAAAAAAAAAAATCTTAAAAATTTTTGTGTTTTTTGAGAGCCAAAAATACTAAAATCGGAAAATGTCGATTATCTCGAAAACGGTAAGAGATATCGCAAAAATAATGGATTTTTCGATCCCCTATCGGAATACACACTGTAAATCTATGCAAATTTTGTGTATTTTGAGTGCCAAAAAGACTAAAATCGGAAAAGGTCGATTATCTAGAAAACGGTAAGAGATATCGCAAAAATAATGGAATTTTCGATCCCCTATCGGAATACACCCGGTAAATCTATGCTTCCAAATATAAAAAACAAGTGCTGAATGTCCTAAATTGAAAAAAAAAAAATCTTAAAAAATTTTGTGTATTTTGAGAGCCAAAAAGACTAAAATCGGAAAATGTCGATTATCTCGAAAACGGTAAGAGATATCGCAAAAATAATGGATTTTTCGATCCCCTATCGGAATACACACTGTAAATCTATGCAAATTTTGTGTATTTTGAGTGCCAAAAAGACTAAAATCGGAAAAGGTCGATTATCTCGAAAACGGTAAGAGATATCGCAAAAATAATGGAATTTTCTATCCCCTATCGGAATACACCCGGTAAATCTATGCTTCCAAATATAAAAAACAAGTGCTGAATGTCCTAAATTGAAAAAAAAAAAATCTTAAAAATTTTTGTGTATTTTGAGAGCCAAAAAGACTAAAATCGGAAAATGTCGATTATCTCGAAAACGGTAAGAGATATCGCAAAAATAATGGATTTTTCGATCCCCTATCGGAATACACCCGGTAAATCTATGCTTCCAAATATAAAAAACAAGTGCTGAATGTCCTAAATTGAAAAAAAAAAAATCTTAAAAATTTTTGTGTATTTTGAGAGCCAAAAATACTAAAATCGGAAAATGTCGATTATCTCGAAAACGGTAAGAGATATCGCAAAAATAATGGATTTTTCGATCCCCTATCGGAATACACACTGTAAATCTATGCAAATTTTGTGTATTTTGAGTGCCAAAAAGACTAAAATCGGAAAAGGTCGATTATCTCGAAAACGGTAAGAGATATCGCAAAAATAATGGAATTTTCGATCCCCTATCGGAATACACCCGGTAAATCTATGCTTCCAAATATAAAAAACAAGTGCTGAATGTCCTAAATTGAAAAAAAAAATTCTTAAAAAATTTTGTGTATTTTGAGAGCCAAAAAGACTAAAATCGGAAAATGTCGATTATCTCGAAAACGGTAAGAGATATCGCAAAAATAATGGATTTTTCGATCCCCTATCGGAATACACACTGTAAATCTATGCAAATTTTGTGTATTTTGAGTGCCAAAAAGACTAAAATCGGAAAAGGTCGATTATCTCGAAAACGGTAAGAGATATCGCAAAAATTATGGAATTTTCGATCCCCTATCGGAATACACCCGGTAAATCTATGCTTCCAAATATAAAAAACAAGTGCTGAATGTCCTAAATTGAAAAAAAAAAAATCTTAAAAAATTTTGTGTATTTTGAGAGCCAAAAAGACTAAAATCGGAAAATGTCGATTATCTCGAAAACGGTAAGAGATATCGCAAAAATAATGGATTTTTCGATCCCCTATCGGAATACACACTGTAAATCTATGCAAATTTTGTGTATTTTGAGTGCCAAAAAGACTAAAATCGGAAAAGGTCGATTATCTCGAAAACAGTAAGAGATATCGCAAAAATAATGAAATTTTCGATCCCCTATCGGAATACACCCGGTAAATCTATGCTTCCAAATATAAAAAACAAGTGCTGAATGTCCTAAATTGAAAAAAAAAAAATCTTAAAAATTTTTGTGTATTTTGAGAGCCAAAAAGACTAAAATCGGAAAATGTCGATTATCTCGAAAACGGTAAGAGATATCGCAAAAATAATGGATTTTTCGATCCCCTATCGGAATACACACTGTAAATCTATGCAAATTTTGTGTATTTTGAGTGCCAAAAAGACTAAAATCGGAAAAGGTCGATTATCTCGAAAACGGTAAGAGATATCGCAAAAATAATGGAATTTTCGATCCCCTATCGGAATACACCCGGTAAATCTATGCTTCCAAATATAAAAAACAAGTGCTGAATGTCCTAAATTGAAAAAAAAAAAATCTTAAAAATTTTTGTGAATTTTGAGAGCCAAAAAGACTAAAATCGGAAAATGTCGATTATCTCGAAAACGGTAAGAGATATCGCAAAAATAATGGATTTTTCGATCCCCTATCGGAATACACACTGTAAATCTATGCAAATTTTGTGTATTTTGAGTGCCAAAAAGACTAAAATCGGAAAAGGTCGATTATCTCGAAAACGGTAAGAGATATCGCAAAAATAATGGAATTTTCGATCCCCTATCGGAATACACCCGGTAAATCTATGCTTCCAAATATAAAAAACAAGTGCTGAATGTCCTAAATTGAAAAAAAAAAAATCTTAAAAAATTTTGTGTATTTTGAGAGCCAAAAAGACTAAAATCGGAAAAGGTCGATTATCTCGAAAACGGTAAGAGATATCGCAAAAATAATGGAATTTTCGATCCCCTATCGGAATACACCCGGTAAATCTATGCTTCCAAATATAAAAAACAAGTGCTGAATGTCCTAAATTGAAAAAAAAAAAAAATCTTAAAAATTTTTGTGTATTTTGAGAGCCAAAAATACTAAAATCGGAAAATGTCGATTATCTCGAAAACGGTAAGAGATATCGCAAAAATAATGGATTTTTCGATCCCCTATCGGAATACACACTGTAAATCTATGCAAATTTTGTGTATTTTGAGTGCCAAAAAGACTAAAATCGGAAAAGGTCGATTATCTCGAAAACGGTAAGAGATATCGCAAAAATAATGGAATTTTCGATCCCCTATCGGAATACACCCGGTAAATCTATGCTTCCAAATATAAAAAACAAGTGCTGAATGTCCTAAATTGAAAAAAAAAAAATCTTAAAAAATTTTGTGTATTTTGAGAGCCAAAAAGACTAAAATCGGAAAATGTCGATTATCTCGAAAACGGTAAGAGATATCGCAAAAATAATGGATTTTTCGATCCCCTATCGGAATACACACTGTAAATCTATGCAAATTTTGTGTATTTTGAGTGCCAAAAAGACTAAAATCGGAAAAGGTCGATTATCTCGAAAACGGTAAGAGATATCGCAAAAATAATGGAATTTTCGATCCCCTATCGGAATACATCCGGTAAATCTATGCTTCCAAATATAAAAAACAAGTGCTGAATGTCCTAAATTGAAAAAAAAAAATCTTAAAAAATTTTGTGTATTTTGAGAGCCAAAAAGACTAAAATCGGAAAATGTCGATTATCTCGAAAACGGTAAGAGATATCGCAAAAATAATGGATTTTTCGATCCCCTATCGGAATACACACTGTAAATCTATGCAAATTTTGTGTATTTTGAGTGCCAAAAAGACTAAAATCGGAAAAGGTCGATTATCTCGAAAACGGTAAGAGATATCGCAAAAATAATGGAATTTTCGATCCCCTATCGGAATACACCCGGTAAATCTATGCTTCCAAATATAAAAAACAAGTGCTGAATGTCCTAAATTGAAAAAAAAAAAATCTTAAAAATTTTTGTGTATTTTGAGAGCCAAAAATACTAAAATCGGAAAATGTCGATTATCTCGAAAACGGTAAGAGATATCGCAAAAATAATGGATTTTTCGATCCCCTATCGGAATACACACTGTAAATCTATGCAAATTTTGTGTATTTTGAGTGCCAAAAAGACTAAAATCGGAAAAGGTCGATTATCTCGAAAACGGTAAGAGATATCGCAAAAATAATGGAATTTTCGATCCCCTATCGGAATACACCCGGTAAATCTATGCTTCCAAATATAAAAAACAAGTGCTGAATGTCCTAAATTGAAAAAAAAAAAATCTTAAAAAATTTTGTGTATTTTGAGAGCCAAAAAGACTAAAATCGGAAAATGTCGATTATCTCGAAAACGGTAAGAGATATCGCAAAAATAATGGATTTTTCGATCCCCTATCGGAATACACACTGTAAATCTATGCAAATTTTGTGTATTTTGAGTGCCAAAAAGACTAAAATCGGAAAAGGTCGATTATCTCGAAAACGGTAAGAGATATCGCAAAAATTATGGAATTTTCGATCCCCTATCGGAATACACCCGGTAAATCTATGCTTCCAAATATAAAAAACAAGTGCTGAATGTCCTAAATTGAAAAAAAAAAAAATCTTAAAAAATTTTGTGTATTTTGAGAGCCAAAAAGACTAAAATCGGAAAATGTCGATTATCTCGAAAACGGTAAGAGATATCGCAAAAATAGTGGATTTTTCGATCCCCTATCGGAATACACACTGTAAATCTATGCAAATTTTGTGTATTTTGAGTGCCAAAAAGACTAAAATCGGAAAAGGTCGATTATCTCGAAAACGGTAAGAGATATCGCAAAAATAATGGAATTTTCGATCCCCTATCGAAATACACCCGGTAAATCTATGCTTCCAAATATAAAAAACAAGTGCTGAATGTCCTAAATTGAAAAAAAAAAAAATCTTAAAAATTTTTGTGTATTTTGAGAGCCAAAAATACTAAAATCGGAAAATGTCGATTATCTCGAAAACGGTAAGAGATATCGCAAAAATAATGGAATTTTCGATCCCCTATCGGAATACACCCGGTAAATCTATGCTTCCAAATATAAAAAACAAGTGCTGAATGTCCTAAATTGAAAAAAAAAAAAATCTTAAAAAATTTTGTGTATTTTGAGAGCCAAAAAGACTAAAATCGGAAAAGGTCGATTATCTCGAAAACGGTAAGAGATATCGCAAAAATAATGGAATTTTCGATCCCCTATCGGAATACACCCGGTAAATCTATGCTTCCAAATATAAAAAACAAGTGCTGAATGTCCTAAATTGAAAAAAAAAAAATCTTAAAAATTTTTGTGTATTTTGAGAGCCAAAAATACTAAAATCGGAAAATGTCGATTATCTCGAAAACGGTAAGAGATATCGCAAAAATAATGGATTTTTCGATCCCCTATCGGAATACACACTGTAAATCTATGCAAATTTTGTGTATTTTGAGTGCCAAAAAGACTAAAATCGGAAAAGGTCGATTATCTCGAATACGGTAAGAGATATCGCAAAAATAATGGAATTTTCGATCCCCTATCGGAATACACCCGGTAAATCTATGCTTCCAAATATAAAAAACAAGTGCTGAATGTCCTAAATTGAAAAAAAAAAAATCTTAAAAAATTTTGTGTATTTTGAGAGCCAAAAAGACTAAAATCGGAAAATGTCGATTATCTCGAAAACGGTAAGAGATATCGCAAAAATAATGGAATTTTCGATCCCCTATCGGAATACACACTGTAAATCTATGCAAATTTTGTGTATTTTGCGTGCCAAAAAGACTAAAATCGGAAAAGGTCGATTATCTCGAAAACGGTAAGAGATATCGCAAAAATAATGGAATTTTCGATCCCCTATCGGAATACACCCGGTAAATCTATGCTTCCAAATATAAAAAACAAGTGCTGAATGTCCTAAATTGAAAAAAAAAAAATCTTAAAAAATTTTGTGTATTTTGAGAGCCAAAAAGACTAAAATCGGAAAATGTCGATTATCTCGAAAACGGTAAGAGATATCGCAAAAATAATGGATTTTTCGATCCCCTATCGGAATACACACTGTAAATCTATGCAAATTTTGTGTATTTTGAGTGCCAAAAAGACTAAAATCGGAAAAGGTCGATTATCTCGAAAACGGTAAGAGATATCGCAAAAATAATGGAATTTTCGATCCCCTATCGGAATACACCCGGTAAATCTATGCTTCCAAATATAAAAAACAAGTGCTGAATGTCCTAAATTGAAAAAAAAAAAATCTTAAAAAATTTTGTGTATTTTGAGAGCCAAAAAGACTAAAATCGGAAAATGTCGATTATCTCGAAAACGGTAAGAGATATCGCAAAAATAATGGATTTTTCGATCCCCTATCGGAATACACACTGTAAATCTATGCAAATTTTGTGTATTTTGAGTGCCAAAAAGACTAAAATCGGAAAAGGTCGATTATCTCGAAAACGGTAAGAGATATCGCAAAAATAATGGAATTTTCTATCCCCTATCGGAATACACCCGGTAAATCTATGCTTCCAAATATAAAAAACAAGTGCTGAATGTCCTAAATTGAAAAAAAAAAAATCTTAAAAATTTTTGTGTATTTTGAGAGCCAAAAAGACTAAAATCGGAAAATGTCGATTATCTCGAAAACGGTAAGAGATATCGCAAAAATAATGGATTTTTCGATCCCCTATCGGAATACACCCGGTAAATCTATGCTTCCAAATATAAAAAACAAGTGCTGAATGTCCTAAATTGAAAAAAAAAAAATCTTAAAAATTTTTGTGTATTTTGAGAGCCAAAAATACTAAAATCGGAAAATGTCGATTATCTCGAAAACGGTAAGAGATATCGCAAAAATAATGGATTTTTCGATCCCCTATCGGAATACACACTGTAAATCTATGCAAATTTTGTGTATTTTGAGTGCCAAAAAGACTAAAATCGGAAAAGGTCGATTATCTCGAAAACGGTAAGAGATATCGCAAAAATAATGGAATTTTCGATCCCCTATCGGAATACACCCGGTAAATCTATGCTTCCAAATATAAAAAACAAGTGCTGAATGTCCTAAATTGAAAAAAAAAATTCTTAAAAAATTTTGTGTATTTTGAGAGCCAAAAAGACTAAAATCGGAAAATGTCGATTATCTCGAAAACGGTAAGAGATATCGCAAAAATAATGGATTTTTCGATCCCCTATCGGAATACACACTGTAAATCTATGCAAATTTTGTGTATTTTGAGTGCCAAAAAGACTAAAATCGGAAAAGGTCGATTATCTCGAAAACGGTAAGAGATATCGCAAAAATTATGGAATTTTCGATCCCCTATCGGAATACACCCGGTAAATCTATGCTTCCAAATATAAAAAACAAGTGCTGAATGTCCTAAATTGAAAAAAAAAAAATCTTAAAAAATTTTGTGTATTTTGAGAGCCAAAAAGACTAAAATCGGAAAATGTCGATTATCTCGAAAACGGTAAGAGATATCGCAAAAATAATGGATTTTTCGATCCCCTATCGGAATACACACTGTAAATCTATGCAAATTTTGTGTATTTTGAGTGCCAAAAAGACTAAAATCGGAAAAGGTCGATTATCTCGAAAACAGTAAGAGATATCGCAAAAATAATGAAATTTTCGATCCCCTATCGGAATACACCCGGTAAATCTATGCTTCCAAATATAAAAAACAAGTGCTGAATGTCCTAAATTGAAAAAAAAAAAATCTTAAAAATTTTTGTGTATTTTGAGAGCCAAAAAGACTAAAATCGGAAAATGTCGATTATCTCGAAAACGGTAAGAGATATCGCAAAAATAATGGATTTTTCGATCCCCTATCGGAATACACACTGTAAATCTATGCAAATTTTGTGTATTTTGAGTGCCAAAAAGACTAAAATCGGAAAAGGTCGATTATCTCGAAAACGGTAAGAGATATCGCAAAAATAATGGAATTTTCGATCCCCTATCGGAATACACCCGGTAAATCTATGCTTCCAAATATAAAAAACAAGTGCTGAATGTCCTAAATTGAAAAAAAAAAAATCTTAAAAATTTTTGTGAATTTTGAGAGCCAAAAAGACTAAAATCGGAAAATGTCGATTATCTCGAAAACGGTAAGAGATATCGCAAAAATAATGGATTTTTCGATCCCCTATCGGAATACACACTGTAAATCTATGCAAATTTTGTGTATTTTGAGTGCCAAAAAGACTAAAATCGGAAAAGGTCGATTATCTCGAAAACGGTAAGAGATATCGCAAAAATAATGGAATTTTCGATCCCCTATCGGAATACACCCGGTAAATCTATGCTTCCAAATATAAAAAACAAGTGCTGAATGTCCTAAATTGAAAAAAAAAAAATCTTAAAAAATTTTGTGTATTTTGAGAGCCAAAAAGACTAAAATCGGAAAAGGTCGATTATCTCGAAAACGGTAAGAGATATCGCAAAAATAATGGAATTTTCGATCCCCTATCGGAATACACCCGGTAAATCTATGCTTCCAAATATAAAAAACAAGTGCTGAATGTCCTAAATTGAAAAAAAAAAAAAATCTTAAAAATTTTTGTGTATTTTGAGAGCCAAAAATACTAAAATCGGAAAATGTCGATTATCTCGAAAACGGTAAGAGATATCGCAAAAATAATGGATTTTTCGATCCCCTATCGGAATACACACTGTAAATCTATGCAAATTTTGTGTATTTTGAGTGCCAAAAAGACTAAAATCGGAAAAGGTCGATTATCTCGAAAACGGTAAGAGATATCGCAAAAATAATGGAATTTTCGATCCCCTATCGGAATACACCCGGTAAATCTATGCTTCCAAATATAAAAAACAAGTGCTGAATGTCCTAAATTGAAAAAAAAAAAATCTTAAAAAATTTTGTGTATTTTGAGAGCCAAAAAGACTAAAATCGGAAAATGTCGATTATCTCGAAAACGGTAAGAGATATCGCAAAAATAATGGATTTTTCGATCCCCTATCGGAATACACACTGTAAATCTATGCAAATTTTGTGTATTTTGAGTGCCAAAAAGACTAAAATCGGAAAAGGTCGATTATCTCGAAAACGGTAAGAGATATCGCAAAAATAATGGAATTTTCGATCCCCTATCGGAATACATCCGGTAAATCTATGCTTCCAAATATAAAAAACAAGTGCTGAATGTCCTAAATTGAAAAAAAAAAATCTTAAAAAATTTTGTGTATTTTGAGAGCCAAAAAGACTAAAATCGGAAAATGTCGATTATCTCGAAAACGGTAAGAGATATCGCAAAAATAATGGATTTTTCGATCCCCTATCGGAATACACACTGTAAATCTATGCAAATTTTGTGTATTTTGAGTGCCAAAAAGACTAAAATCGGAAAAGGTCGATTATCTCGAAAACGGTAAGAGATATCGCAAAAATAATGGAATTTTCGATCCCCTATCGGAATACACCCGGTAAATCTATGCTTCCAAATATAAAAAACAAGTGCTGAATGTCCTAAATTGAAAAAAAAAAAATCTTAAAAATTTTTGTGTATTTTGAGAGCCAAAAATACTAAAATCGGAAAATGTCGATTATCTCGAAAACGGTAAGAGATATCGCAAAAATAATGGATTTTTCGATCCCCTATCGGAATACACACTGTAAATCTATGCAAATTTTGTGTATTTTGAGTGCCAAAAAGACTAAAATCGGAAAAGGTCGATTATCTCGAAAACGGTAAGAGATATCGCAAAAATAATGGAATTTTCGATCCCCTATCGGAATACACCCGGTAAATCTATGCTTCCAAATATAAAAAACAAGTGCTGAATGTCCTAAATTGAAAAAAAAAAAATCTTAAAAAATTTTGTGTATTTTGAGAGCCAAAAAGACTAAAATCGGAAAATGTCGATTATCTCGAAAACGGTAAGAGATATCGCAAAAATAATGGATTTTTCGATCCCCTATCGGAATACACACTGTAAATCTATGCAAATTTTGTGTATTTTGAGTGCCAAAAAGACTAAAATCGGAAAAGGTCGATTATCTCGAAAACGGTAAGAGATATCGCAAAAATAATGGATTTTTCGATCCCCTATCGGAATACACACTGTAAATCTATGCAAATTTTGTGTATTTTGAGTGCCAAAAAGACTAAAATCGGAAAAGGTCGATTATCTCGAAAACGGTAAGAGATATCGCAAAAATAATGGAATTTTCGATCCCCTATCGGAATACACCCGGTAAATCTATGCTTCCAAATATAAAAAACAAGTGCTGAATGTACTAAATTGAAAAAAAAAAAAATCTTAAAAAATTTTGTATATTTTGAGAGCCAAAAAGACTAAAATCGGAAAAGGTCGATTATCTCGAAAACGGTAAGAGATATCGCAAAAATAATGGAATTTTCGATCCCCTATTGGAATACACCCGGTAAATCTATGCTTCCAAATATAAAAAACAAGTGCTGAATGTCCTAAATTGAAAAAAAAAAAATCTTAAAAATTTTTGTGTTTTTTGAGAGCCAAAAATACTAAAATCGGAAAATGTCGATTATCTCGAAAACGGTAAGAGATATCGCAAAAATAATGGATTTTTCGATCCCCTATCGGAATACACACTGTAAATCTATGCAAATTTTGTGTATTTTGAGTGCCAAAAAGACTAAAATCGGAAAAGGTCGATTATCTAGAAAACGGTAAGAGATATCGCAAAAATAATGGAATTTTCGATCCCCTATCGGAATACACCCGGTAAATCTATGCTTCCAAATATAAAAAACAAGTGCTGAATGTCCTAAATTGAAAAAAAAAAAATCTTAAAAAATTTTGTGTATTTTGAGAGCCAAAAAGACTAAAATCGGAAAATGTCGATTATCTCGAAAACGGTAAGAGATATCGCAAAAATAATGGATTTTTCGATCCCCTATCGGAATACACACTGTAAATCTATGCAAATTTTGTGTATTTTGAGTGCCAAAAAGACTAAAATCGGAAAAGGTCGATTATCTCGAAAACGGTAAGAGATATCGCAAAAATAATGGAATTTTCGATCCCCTATCGGAATACACCCGGTAAATCTATGCTTCCAAATATAAAAAACAAGTGCTGAATGTCCTAAATTGAAAAAAAAAAAATCTTAAAAATTTTTGTGTATTTTGAGAGCCAAAAATACTAAAATCGGAAAATGTCGATTATCTCGAAAACGGTAAGAGATATCGCAAAAATAATGGATTTTTCGATCCCCTATCGGAATACACACTGTAAATCTATGCAAATTTTGTGTATTTTGAGTGCCAAAAAGACTAAAATCGGAAAAGGTCGATTATCTCGAAAACGGTAAGAGATATCGCAAAAATAATGGAATTTTCGATCCCCTATCGGAATACACCCGGTAAATCTTTGCTTCCAAATATAAAAAACAAGTGCTGAATGTCCTAAATTGAAAAAAAAAAAAATCTTAAAAAATTTTGTGTATTTTGAGAGCCAAAAAGACTAAAATCGGAAAATGTCGATTATCTCGAAAACGGTAAGAGATATCGCAAAAATAATGGATTTTTCGATCCCCTATCGGAATACACACTGTAAATCTATGCAAATTTTGTGTATTTTGAGTGCCAAAAAGACTAAAATCGGAAAAGGTCGATTATCTCGAAAACGGTAAGAGATATCGCAAAAATAATGGAATTTTCGATCCCCTATCGAAATACACCCGGTAAATCTATGCTTCCAAATATAAAAAACAAGTGCTGAATGTCCTAAATTGAAAAAAAAAAAAATCTTAAAAATTTTTGTGTATTTTGAGAGCCAAAAATACTAAAATCGGAAAATGTCGATTATCTCGAAAACGGTAAGAGATATCGCAAAAATAATGGAATTTTCGATCCCCTATCGGAATACACCCGGTAAATCTATGCTTCCAAATATAAAAAACAAGTGCTGAATGTCCTAAATTGAAAAAAAAAAAAATCTTAAAAAATTTTGTGTATTTTGAGAGCCAAAAAGACTAAAATCGGAAAAGGTCGATTATCTCGAAAACGGTAAGAGATATCGCAAAAATAATGGAATTTTCGATCCCCTATCGGAATACACCCGGTAAATCTATGCTTCCAAATATAAAAAACAAGTGCTGAATGTCCTAAATTGAAAAAAAAAAAATCTTAAAAATTTTTGTGTATTTTGAGAGCCAAAAATACTAAAATCGGAAAATGTCGATTATCTCGAAAACGGTAAGAGATATCGCAAAAATAATGGATTTTTCGATCCCCTATCGGAATACACACTGTAAATCTATGCAAATTTTGTGTATTTTGAGTGCCAAAAAGACTAAAATCGGAAAAGGTCGATTATCTCGAATACGGTAAGAGATATCGCAAAAATAATGGAATTTTCGATCCCCTATCGGAATACACCCGGTAAATCTATGCTTCCAAATATAAAAAACAAGTGCTGAATGTCCTAAATTGAAAAAAAAAAAATCTTAAAAAATTTTGTGTATTTTGAGAGCCAAAAAGACTAAAATCGGAAAATGTCGATTATCTCGAAAACGGTAAGAGATATCGCAAAAATAATGGAATTTTCGATCCCCTATCGGAATACACACTGTAAATCTATGCAAATTTTGTGTATTTTGCGTGCCAAAAAGACTAAAATCGGAAAAGGTCGATTATCTCGAAAACGGTAAGAGATATCGCAAAAATAATGGAATTTTCGATCCCCTATCGGAATACACCCGGTAAATCTATGCTTCCAAATATAAAAAACAAGTGCTGAATGTCCTAAATTGAAAAAAAAAAAATCTTAAAAAATTTTGTGTATTTTGAGAGCCAAAAAGACTAAAATCGGAAAATGTCGATTATCTCGAAAACGGTAAGAGATATCGCAAAAATAATGGATTTTTCGATCCCCTATCGGAATACACACTGTAAATCTATGCAAATTTTGTGTATTTT
This sequence comes from Rhagonycha lutea, assembly GCA_958510855.1. Lineage (NCBI taxonomy): Eukaryota > Metazoa > Arthropoda > Insecta > Coleoptera > Cantharidae > Rhagonycha > Rhagonycha lutea. Next base: position 81,125,846 of record OY294037.1, on the reverse strand, counting down.
GAGTGCCAAAAAGACTAAAATCGGAAAAGGTCGATTATCTCGAAAACGGTAAGAGATATCGCAAAAATAATGGAATTTTCGATCCCCTATCGGAATACACCCGGTAAATCTATGCTTCCAAATATAAAAAACAAGTGCTGAATGTCCTAAATTGAAAAAAAAAAAATCTTAAAAAATTTTGTGTATTTTGAGAGCCAAAAAGACTAAAATCGGAAAATGTCGATTATCTCGAAAACGGTAAGAGATATCGCAAAAATAATGGATTTTTCGATCCCCTATCGGAATACACACTGTAAATCTATGCAAATTTTGTGTATTTTGAGTGCCAAAAAGACTAAAATCGGAAAAGGTCGATTATCTCGAAAACGGTAAGAGATATCGCAAAAATAATGGAATTTTCTATCCCCTATCGGAATACACCCGGTAAATCTATGCTTCCAAATATAAAAAACAAGTGCTGAATGTCCTAAATTGAAAAAAAAAAAATCTTAAAAATTTTTGTGTATTTTGAGAGCCAAAAAGACTAAAATCGGAAAATGTCGATTATCTCGAAAACGGTAAGAGATATCGCAAAAATAATGGATTTTTCGATCCCCTATCGGAATACACCCGGTAAATCTATGCTTCCAAATATAAAAAACAAGTGCTGAATGTCCTAAATTGAAAAAAAAAAAATCTTAAAAATTTTTGTGTATTTTGAGAGCCAAAAATACTAAAATCGGAAAATGTCGATTATCTCGAAAACGGTAAGAGATATCGCAAAAATAATGGATTTTTCGATCCCCTATCGGAATACACACTGTAAATCTATGCAAATTTTGTGTATTTTGAGTGCCAAAAAGACTAAAATCGGAAAAGGTCGATTATCTCGAAAACGGTAAGAGATATCGCAAAAATAATGGAATTTTCGATCCCCTATCGGAATACACCCGGTAAATCTATGCTTCCAAATATAAAAAACAAGTGCTGAATGTCCTAAATTGAAAAAAAAAATTCTTAAAAAATTTTGTGTATTTTGAGAGCCAAAAAGACTAAAATCGGAAAATGTCGATTATCTCGAAAACGGTAAGAGATATCGCAAAAATAATGGATTTTTCGATCCCCTATCGGAATACACACTGTAAATCTATGCAAATTTTGTGTATTTTGAGTGCCAAAAAGACTAAAATCGGAAAAGGTCGATTATCTCGAAAACGGTAAGAGATATCGCAAAAATAATGGAATTTTCGATCCCCTATCGGAATACACCCGGTAAATCTATGCTTCCAAATATAAAAAACAAGTGCTGAATGTCCTAAATTGAAAAAAAAAAAATCTTAAAAATTTTTGTGAATTTTGAGAGCCAAAAAGACTAAAATCGGAAAATGTCGATTATCTCGAAAACGGTAAGAGATATCGCAAAAATAATGGATTTTTCGATCCCCTATCGGAATACACACTGTAAATCTATGCAAATTTTGTGTATTTTGAGTGCCAAAAAGACTAAAATCGGAAAAGGTCGATTATCTCGAAAACGGTAAGAGATATCGCAAAAATAATGGAATTTTCGATCCCCTATCGGAATACACCCGGTAAATCTATGCTTCCAAATATAAAAAACAAGTGCTGAATGTCCTAAATTGAAAAAAAAAAAATCTTAAAAAATTTTGTGTATTTTGAGAGCCAAAAAGACTAAAATCGGAAAAGGTCGATTATCTCGAAAACGGTAAGAGATATCGCAAAAATAATGGAATTTTCGATCCCCTATCGGAATACACCCGGTAAATCTATGCTTCCAAATATAAAAAACAAGTGCTGAATGTCCTAAATTGAAAAAAAAAAAAAATCTTAAAAATTTTTGTGTATTTTGAGAGCCAAAAATACTAAAATCGGAAAATGTCGATTATCTCGAAAACGGTAAGAGATATCGCAAAAATAATGGATTTTTCGATCCCCTATCGGAATACACACTGTAAATCTATGCAAATTTTGTGTATTTTGAGTGCCAAAAAGACTAAAATCGGAAAAGGTCGATTATCTCGAAAACGGTAAGAGATATCGCAAAAATAATGGAATTTTCGATCCCCTATCGGAATACACCCGGTAAATCTATGCTTCCAAATATAAAAAACAAGTGCTGAATGTCCTAAATTGAAAAAAAAAAAATCTTAAAAAATTTTGTGTATTTTGAGAGCCAAAAAGACTAAAATCGGAAAATGTCGATTATCTCGAAAACGGTAAGAGATATCGCAAAAATAATGGATTTTTCGATCCCCTATCGGAATACACACTGTAAATCTATGCAAATTTTGTGTATTTTGAGTGCCAAAAAGACTAAAATCGGAAAAGGTCGATTATCTCGAAAACGGTAAGAGATATCGCAAAAATAATGGAATTTTCGATCCCCTATCGGAATACACCCGGTAAATCTATGCTTCCAAATATAAAAAACAAGTGCTGAATGTCCTAAATTGAAAAAAAAAAAATCTTAAAAATTTTTGTGTATTTTGAGAGCCAAAAATACTAAAATCGGAAAATGTCGATTATCTCGAAAACGGTAAGAGATATCGCAAAAATAATGGATTTTTCGATCCCCTATCGGAATACACACTGTAAATCTATGCAAATTTTGTGTATTTTGAGTGCCAAAAAGACTAAAATCGGAAAAGGTCGATTATCTCGAAAACGGTAAGAGATATCGCAAAAATAATGGAATTTTCGATCCCCTATCGGAATACATCCGGTAAATCTATGCTTCCAAATATAAAAAACAAGTGCTGAATGTCCTAAATTGAAAAAAAAAAATCTTAAAAAATTTTGTGTATTTTGAGAGCCAAAAAGACTAAAATCGGAAAATGTCGATTATCTCGAAAACGGTAAGAGATATCGCAAAAATAATGGATTTTTCGATCCCCTATCGGAATACACACTGTAAATCTATGCAAATTTTGTGTATTTTGAGTGCCAAAAAGACTAAAATCGGAAAAGGTCGATTATCTCGAAAACGGTAAGAGATATCGCAAAAATAATGGAATTTTCGATCCCCTATCGGAATACACCCGGTAAATCTATGCTTCCAAATATAAAAAACAAGTGCTGAATGTCCTAAATTGAAAAAAAAAAAATCTTAAAAAATTTTGTGTATTTTGAGAGCTAAAAAGACTAAAATCGGAAAATGTCGATTATCTCGAAAACGGTAAGAGATATCGCAAAAATAATGGATTTTTCGATCCCCTATCGGAATACACACTGTAAATCTATGCAAATTTTGTGTATTTTGAGTGCCAAAAAGACTAAAATCGGAAAAGGTCGATTATCTCGAAAACGGTAAGAGATATCGCAAAAATAATGGAATTTTCGATCCCCTATCGGAATACACCCGGTAAATCTATGCTTCCAAATATAAAAAACAAGTGCTGAATGTCCTAAATTGAAAAAAAAAAAATCTTAAAAAATTTTGTGTATTTTGAGAGCCAAAAAGACTAAAATCGGAAAATGTCGATTATCTCGAAAACGGTAAGAGATATCGCAAAAATAATGGATTTTTCGATCCCCTATCGGAATACACACTGTAAATCTATGCAAATTTTGTGTATTTTGAGTGCCAAAAAGACTAAAATCGGAAAAGGTCGATTATCTCGAAAACGGTAAGAGATATCGCAAAAATAATGGAATTTTCGATCCCCTATCGGAATACACCCGGTAAATCTATGCTTCCAAATATAAAAAACAAGTGCTGAATGTCCTAAATTGAAAAAAAAAAAATCTTAAAAATTTTTGTGTATTTTGAGAGCCAAAAATACTAAAATCGGAAAATGTCGATTATCTCGAAAACGGTAAGAGATATCGCAAAAATAATGGATTTTTCGATCCCCTATCGGAATACACACTGTAAATCTATGCAAATTTTGTGTATTTTGAGTGCCAAAAAGACTAAAATCGGAAAAGGTCGATTATCTCGAAAACGGTAAGAGATATCGCAAAAATAATGGAATTTTCGATCCCCTATTGGAATACACCCGGTAAATCTATGCTTCCAAATATAAAAAACAAGTGCTGAATGTCCTAAATTGAAAAAAAAAAAATCTTAAAAATTTTTGTGTTTTTTGAGAGCCAAAAATACTAAAATCGGAAAATGTCGATTATCTCGAAAACGGTAAGAGATATCGCAAAAATAATGGATTTTTCGATCCCCTATCGGAATACACACTGTAAATCTATGCAAATTTTGTGTATTTTGAGTGCCAAAAAGACTAAAATCGGAAAAGGTCGATTATCTAGAAAACGGTAAGAGATATCGCAAAAATAATGGAATTTTCGATCCCCTATCGGAATACACCCGGTAAATCTATGCTTCCAAATATAAAAAACAAGTGCTGAATGTCCTAAATTGAAAAAAAAAAAATCTTAAAAAATTTTGTGTATTTTGAGAGCCAAAAAGACTAAAATCGGAAAATGTCGATTATCTCGAAAACGGTAAGAGATATCGCAAAAATAATGGATTTTTCGATCCCCTATCGGAATACACACTGTAAATCTATGCAAATTTTGTGTATTTTGAGTGCCAAAAAGACTAAAATCGGAAAAGGTCGATTATCTCGAAAACGGTAAGAGATATCGCAAAAATAATGGAATTTTCGATCCCCTATCGGAATACACCCGGTAAATCTATGCTTCCAAATATAAAAAACAAGTGCTGAATGTCCTAAATTGAAAAAAAAAAAAATCTTAAAAAATTTTGTGTATTTTGAGAGCCAAAAAGACTAAAATCGGAAAAGGTCGATTATCTCGAAAACGGTAAGAGATATCGCAAAAATAATGGAATTTTCGATCCCCTATCGGAATACACCCGGTAAATCTATGCTTCCAAATATAAAAAACAAGTGCTGAATGTCCTAAATTGAAAAAAAAAAAATCTTAAAAATTTTTGTGTATTTTGAGAGCCAAAAATACTAAAATCGGAAAATGTCGATTATCTCGAAAACGGTAAGAGATATCGCAAAAATAATGGATTTTTCGATCCCCTATCGGAATACACACTGTAAATCTATGCAAATTTTGTGTATTTTGAGTGCCAAAAAGACTAAAATCGGAAAAGGTCGATTATCTCGAAAACGGTAAGAGATATCGCAAAAATAATGGAATTTTCGATCCCCTATCGGAATACACCCGGTAAATCTATGCTTCCAAATATAAAAAACAAGTGCTGAATGTCCTAAATTGAAAAAAAAAAAATCTTAAAAAATTTTGTGTATTTTGAGAGCCAAAAAGACTAAAATCGGAAAAGGTCGATTATCTCGAAAACGGTAAGAGATATCGCAAAAATAATGGAATTTTCGATCCCCTATCGGAATACACCCGGTAAATCTATGCTTCCAAATATAAAAAACAAGTGCTGAATGTCCTAAATTGAAAAAAAAAAAATCTTAAAAAATTTTGTGTATTTTGAGAGCCAAAAAGACTAAAATCGGAAAAGGTCGATTATCTCGAAAACGGTAAGAGATATCGCAAAAATAATGGAATTTTCGATCCCCTATCGGAATACACCCGGTAAATCTATGCTTCCAAATATAAAAAACAAGTGCTGAATGTCCTAAATTGAAAAAAAAAAAAAATCTTAAAAATTTTTGTGTATTTTGAGAGCCAAAAATACTAAAATCGGAAAATGTCGATTATCTCGAAAACGGTAAGAGATATCGCAAAAATAATGGATTTTTCGATCCCCTATCGGAATACACACTGTAAATCTATGCAAATTTTGTGTATTTTGAGTGCCAAAAAGACTAAAATCGGAAAAGGTCGATTATCTCGAAAACGGTAAGAGATATCGCAAAAATAATGGAATTTTCGATCCCCTATCGGAATACACCCGGTAAATCTATGCTTCCAAATATAAAAAACAAGTGCTGAATGTCCTAAATTGAAAAAAAAAAAATCTTAAAAAATTTTGTGTATTTTGAGAGCCAAAAAGACTAAAATCGGAAAATGTCGATTATCTCGAAAACAGTAAGAGATATCGCAAAAATAATGGATTTTTCGATCCCCTATCGGAATACACACTGTAAATCTATGCAAATTTTGTGTATTTTGAGTGCCAAAAAGACTAAAATCGGAAAAGGTCGATTATCTCGAAAACGGTAAGAGATATCGCAAAAATAATGGAATTTTCGATCCCCTATCGGAATACACACTGTAAATCTATGCAAATTTTGTGTATTTTGAGTGCCAAAAAGACTAAAATCGGAAAAGGTCGATTATCTCGAAAACGGTAAGAGATATCGCAAAAATAATGGAATTTTCGATCCCCTATCGGAATACACACTGTAAATCTATGCAAATTTTGTGTATTTTGAGTGCCAAAAAGACTAAAATCGGAAAAGGTCGATTATCTCGAAAACAGTAAGAGATATCGCAAAAATAATGGATTTTTCGATCCCCTATCGGAATACACACTGTAAATCTATGCAAATTTTGTGTATTTTGAGTGCCAAAAAGACTAAAATCGGAAAAGGTCGATTATCTCGAAAACGGTAAGAGATATCGCAAAAATAATGGAATTTTCGATCCCCTATCGGAATACACCCGGTAAATCTATGCTTCCAAATATAAAAAACAAGTGCTGAATGTCCTAAATTGAAAAAAAAAAAATCTTAAAAATTTTTGTGTATTTTGAGAGCCAAAAATACTAAAATCGGAAAATGTCGATTATCTCGAAAACGGTAAGAGATATCGCAAAAATAATGGATTTTTCGATCCCCTATCGGAATACACACTGTAAATCTATGCAAATTTTGTGTATTTTGAGTGCCAAAAAGACTAAAATCGGAAAAGGTCGATTATCTCGAAAACGGTAAGAGATATCGCAAAAATAATGGAATTTTCGATCCCCTATCGGAATACACACTGTAAATCTATGCAAATTTTGTGTATTTTGAGAGCCAAAAATACTAAAATCGGAAAATGTCGATTATCTCGAAAACGGTAAGAGATATCGCAAAAATAATGGATTTTTCGATCCCCTATCGGAATACACACTGTAAATCTATGCAAATTTTGTGTATTTTGAGTGCCAAAAAGACTAAAATCGGAAAAGGTCGATTATCTCGAAAACGGTAAGAGATATCGCAAAAATAATGGATTTTTCGATCCCCTATCGGAATACACACTGTAAATCTATGCAAATTTTGTGTATTTTGAGTGCCAAAAAGACTAAAATCGGAAAAGGTCGATTATCTCGAAAACGGTAAGAGATATCGCAAAAATAATGGAATTTTCGATCCCCTATCGGAATACACCCGGTAAATCTATGCTTCCAAATATAAAAAACAAGTGCTGAATGTCCTAAATTGAAAAAAAAAAAATCTTAAAAAATTTTGTGTATTTTGAGAGCCAAAAAGACTAAAATCGGAAAATGTCGATTATCTCGAAAACAGTAAGAGATATCGCAAAAATAATGGATTTTTCGATCCCCTATCGGAATACACACTGTAAATCTATGCAAATTTTGTGTATTTTGAGTGCCAAAAAGACTAAAATCGGAAAAGGTCGATTATCTCGAAAACGGTAAGAGATATCGCAAAAATAATGGAATTTTCGATCCCCTATCGGAATACACCCGGTAAATCTATGCTTCCAAATATAAAAAACAAGTGCTGAATGTCCTAAATTGAAAAAAAAAAAATCTTAAAAATTTTTGTGTATTTTGAGAGCCAAAAATACTAAAATCGGAAAATGTCGATTATCTCGAAAACGGTAAGAGATATCGCAAAAATAATGGATTTTTCGATCCCCTATCGGAATACACACTGTAAATCTATGCAAATTTTGTGTATTTTGAGTGCCAAAAAGACTAAAATCGGAAAAGGTCGATTATCTCGAAAACGGTAAGAGATATCGCAAAAATAATGGAATTTTCGATCCCCTATCGGAATACATCCGGTAAATCTATGCTTCCAAATATAAAAAACAAGTGCTGAATGTCCTAAATTGAAAAAAAAAAATCTTAAAAAATTTTGTGTATTTTGAGAGCCAAAAAGACTAAAATCGGAAAATGTCGATTATCTCGAAAACGGTAAGAGATATCGCAAAAATAATGGATTTTTCGATCCCCTATCGGAATACACACTGTAAATCTATGCAAATTTTGTGTATTTTGAGTGCCAAAAAGACTAAAATCGGAAAAGGTCGATTATCTCGAAAACGGTAAGAGATATCGCAAAAATAATGGAATTTTCGATCCCCTATCGGAATACACCCGGTAAATCTATGCTTCCAAATATAAAAAACAAGTGCTGAATGTCCTAAATTGAAAAAAAAAAAATCTTAAAAATTTTTGTGTATTTTGAGAGCCAAAAATACTAAAATCGGAAAATGTCGATTATCTCGAAAACGGTAAGAGATATCGCAAAAATAATGGATTTTTCGATCCCCTATCGGAATACACACTGTAAATCTATGCAAATTTTGTGTATTTTGAGTGCCAAAAAGACTAAAATCGGAAAAGGTCGATTATCTCGAAAACGGTAAGAGATATCGCAAAAATAATGGAATTTTCGATCCCCTATCGGAATACACCCGGTAAATCTATGCTTCCAAATATAAAAAACAAGTGCTGAATGTCCTAAATTGAAAAAAAAAAAATCTTAAAAAATTTTGTGTATTTTGAGAGCCAAAAAGACTAAAATCGGAAAATGTCGATTATCTCGAAAACGGTAAGAGATATCGCAAAAATAATGGATTTTTCGATCCCCTATCGGAATACACACTGTAAATCTATGCAAATTTTGTGTATTTTGAGTGCCAAAAAGACTAAAATCGGAAAAGGTCGATTATCTCGAAAACGGTAAGAGATATCGCAAAAATAATGGATTTTTCGATCCCCTATCGGAATACACACTGTAAATCTATGCAAATTTTGTGTATTTTGAGTGCCAAAAAGACTAAAATCGGAAAAGGTCGATTATCTCGAAAACGGTAAGAGATATCGCAAAAATAATGGAATTTTCGATCCCCTATCGGAATACACCCGGTAAATCTATGCTTCCAAATATAAAAAACAAGTGCTGAATGTACTAAATTGAAAAAAAAAAAAATCTTAAAAAATTTTGTATATTTTGAGAGCCAAAAAGACTAAAATCGGAAAAGGTCGATTATCTCGAAAACGGTAAGAGATATCGCAAAAATAATGGAATTTTCGATCCCCTATTGGAATACACCCGGTAAATCTATGCTTCCAAATATAAAAAACAAGTGCTGAATGTCCTAAATTGAAAAAAAAAAAATCTTAAAAATTTTTGTGTTTTTTGAGAGCCAAAAATACTAAAATCGGAAAATGTCGATTATCTCGAAAACGGTAAGAGATATCGCAAAAATAATGGATTTTTCGATCCCCTATCGGAATACACACTGTAAATCTATGCAAATTTTGTGTATTTTGAGTGCCAAAAAGACTAAAATCGGAAAAGGTCGATTATCTAGAAAACGGTAAGAGATATCGCAAAAATAATGGAATTTTCGATCCCCTATCGGAATACACCCGGTAAATCTATGCTTCCAAATATAAAAAACAAGTGCTGAATGTCCTAAATTGAAAAAAAAAAAATCTTAAAAAATTTTGTGTATTTTGAGAGCCAAAAAGACTAAAATCGGAAAATGTCGATTATCTCGAAAACGGTAAGAGATATCGCAAAAATAATGGATTTTTCGATCCCCTATCGGAATACACACTGTAAATCTATGCAAATTTTGTGTATTTTGAGTGCCAAAAAGACTAAAATCGGAAAAGGTCGATTATCTCGAAAACGGTAAGAGATATCGCAAAAATAATGGAATTTTCGATCCCCTATCGGAATACACCCGGTAAATCTATGCTTCCAAATATAAAAAACAAGTGCTGAATGTCCTAAATTGAAAAAAAAAAAATCTTAAAAATTTTTGTGTATTTTGAGAGCCAAAAATACTAAAATCGGAAAATGTCGATTATCTCGAAAACGGTAAGAGATATCGCAAAAATAATGGATTTTTCGATCCCCTATCGGAATACACACTGTAAATCTATGCAAATTTTGTGTATTTTGAGTGCCAAAAAGACTAAAATCGGAAAAGGTCGATTATCTCGAAAACGGTAAGAGATATCGCAAAAATAATGGAATTTTCGATCCCCTATCGGAATACACCCGGTAAATCTTTGCTTCCAAATATAAAAAACAAGTGCTGAATGTCCTAAATTGAAAAAAAAAAAATCTTAAAAAATTTTGTGTATTTTGAGAGCCAAAAAGACTAAAATCGGAAAATGTCGATTATCTCGAAAACGGTAAGAGATATCGCAAAAATAATGGATTTTTCGATCCCCTATCGGAATACACACTGTAAATCTATGCAAATTTTGTGTATTTTGAGTGCCAAAAAGACTAAAATCGGAAAAGGTCGATTATCTCGAAAACGGTAAGAGATATCGCAAAAATAATGGAATTTTCGATCCCCTATCGAAATACACCCGGTAAATCTATGCTTCCAAATATAAAAAACAAGTGCTGAATGTCCTAAATTGAAAAAAAAAAAAATCTTAAAAATTTTTGTGTATTTTGAGAGCCAAAAATACTAAAATCGGAAAATGTCGATTATCTCGAAAACGGTAAGAGATATCGCAAAAATAATGGAATTTTCGATCCCCTATCGGAATACACCCGGTAAATCTATGCTTCCAAATATAAAAAACAAGTGCTGAATGTCCTAAATTGAAAAAAAAAAAAATCTTAAAAAATTTTGTGTATTTTGAGAGCCAAAAAGACTAAAATCGGAAAAGGTCGATTATCTCGAAAACGGTAAGAGATATCGCAAAAATAATGGAATTTTCGATCCCCTATCGGAATACACCCGGTAAATCTATGCTTCCAAATATAAAAAACAAGTGCTGAATGTCCTAAATTGAAAAAAAAAAAAATCTTAAAAATTTTTGTGTATTTTGAGAGCCAAAAATACTAAAATCGGAAAATGTCGATTATCTCGAAAACGGTAAGAGATATCGCAAAAATAATGGATTTTTCGATCCCCTATCGGAATACACACTGTAAATCTATGCAAATTTTGTGTATTTTGAGTGCCAAAAAGACTAAAATCGGAAAAGGTCGATTATCTCGAATACGGTAAGAGATATCGCAAAAATAATGGAATTTTCGATCCCCTATCGGAATACACCCGGTAAATCTATGCTTCCAAATATAAAAAACAAGTGCTGAATGTCCTAAATTGAAAAAAAAAAAATCTTAAAAAATTTTGTGTATTTTGAGAGCCAAAAAGACTAAAATCGGAAAATGTCGATTATCTCGAAAACGGTAAGAGATATCGCAAAAATAATGGAATTTTCGATCCCCTATCGGAATACACACTGTAAATCTATGCAAATTTTGTGTATTTTGCGTGCCAAAAAGACTAAAATCGGAAAAGGTCGATTATCTCGAAAACGGTAAGAGATATCGCAAAAATAATGGAATTTTCGATCCCCTATCGGAATACACCCGGTAAATCTATGCTTCCAAATATAAAAAACAAGTGCTGAATGTCCTAAATTGAAAAAAAAAAAATCTTAAAAAATTTTGTGTATTTTGAGAGCCAAAAAGACTAAAATCGGAAAATGTCGATTATCTCGAAAACGGTAAGAGATATCGCAAAAATAATGGATTTTTCGATCCCCTATCGGAATACACACTGTAAATCTATGCAAATTTTGTGTATTTTGAGTGCCAAAAAGACTAAAATCGGAAAAGGTCGATTATCTCGAAAACGGTAAGAGATATCGCAAAAATAATGGAATTTTCGATCCCCTATCGGAATACACCCGGTAAATCTATGCTTCCAAATATAAAAAACAAGTGCTGAATGTCCTAAATTGAAAAAAAAAAAATCTTAAAAAATTTTGTGTATTTTGAGAGCCAAAAAGACTAAAATCGGAAAATGTCGATTATCTCGAAAACGGTAAGAGATATCGCAAAAATAATGGATTTTTCGATCCCCTATCGGAATACACACTGTAAATCTATGCAAATTTTGTGTATTTTGAGTGCCAAAAAGACTAAAATCGGAAAAGGTCGATTATCTCGAAAACGGTAAGAGATATCGCAAAAATAATGGAATTTTCTATCCCCTATCGGAATACACCCGGTAAATCTATGCTTCCAAATATAAAAAACAAGTGCTGAATGTCCTAAATTGAAAAAAAAAAAATCTTAAAAATTTTTGTGTATTTTGAGAGCCAAAAAGACTAAAATCGGAAAATGTCGATTATCTCGAAAACGGTAAGAGATATCGCAAAAATAATGGATTTTTCGATCCCCTATCGGAATACACCCGGTAAATCTATGCTTCCAAATATAAAAAACAAGTGCTGAATGTCCTAAATTGAAAAAAAAAAAATCTTAAAAATTTTTGTGTATTTTGAGAGCCAAAAATACTAAAATCGGAAAATGTCGATTATCTCGAAAACGGTAAGAGATATCGCAAAAATAATGGATTTTTCGATCCCCTATCGGAATACACACTGTAAATCTATGCAAATTTTGTGTATTTTGAGTGCCAAAAAGACTAAAATCGGAAAAGGTCGATTATCTCGAAAACGGTAAGAGATATCGCAAAAATAATGGAATTTTCGATCCCCTATCGGAATACACCCGGTAAATCTATGCTTCCAAATATAAAAAACAAGTGCTGAATGTCCTAAATTGAAAAAAAAAATTCTTAAAAAATTTTGTGTATTTTGAGAGCCAAAAAGACTAAAATCGGAAAATGTCGATTATCTCGAAAACGGTAAGAGATATCGCAAAAATAATGGATTTTTCGATCCCCTATCGGAATACACACTGTAAATCTATGCAAATTTTGTGTATTTTGAGTGCCAAAAAGACTAAAATCGGAAAAGGTCGATTATCTCGAAAACGGTAAGAGATATCGCAAAAATTATGGAATTTTCGATCCCCTATCGGAATACACCCGGTAAATCTATGCTTCCAAATATAAAAAACAAGTGCTGAATGTCCTAAATTGAAAAAAAAAAAATCTTAAAAAATTTTGTGTATTTTGAGAGCCAAAAAGACTAAAATCGGAAAATGTCGATTATCTCGAAAACGGTAAGAGATATCGCAAAAATAATGGATTTTTCGATCCCCTATCGGAATACACACTGTAAATCTATGCAAATTTTGTGTATTTTGAGTGCCAAAAAGACTAAAATCGGAAAAGGTCGATTATCTCGAAAACAGTAAGAGATATCGCAAAAATAATGAAATTTTCGATCCCCTATCGGAATACACCCGGTAAATCTATGCTTCCAAATATAAAAAACAAGTGCTGAATGTCCTAAATTGAAAAAAAAAAAATCTTAAAAATTTTTGTGTATTTTGAGAGCCAAAAAGACTAAAATCGGAAAATGTCGATTATCTCGAAAACGGTAAGAGATATCGCAAAAATAATGGATTTTTCGATCCCCTATCGGAATACACACTGTAAATCTATGCAAATTTTGTGTATTTTGAGTGCCAAAAAGACTAAAATCGGAAAAGGTCGATTATCTCGAAAACGGTAAGAGATATCGCAAAAATAATGGAATTTTCGATCCCCTATCGGAATACACCCGGTAAATCTATGCTTCCAAATATAAAAAACAAGTGCTGAATGTCCTAAATTGAAAAAAAAAAATCTTAAAAATTTTTGTGAATTTTGAGAGCCAAAAAGACTAAAATCGGAAAATGTCGATTATCTCGAAAACGGTAAGAGATATCGCAAAAATAATGGATTTTTCGATCCCCTATCGGAATACACACTGTAAATCTATGCAAATTTTGTGTATTTTGAGTGCCAAAAAGACTAAAATCGGAAAAGGTCGATTATCTCGAAAACGGTAAGAGATATCGCAAAAATAATGGAATTTTCGATCCCCTATCGGAATACACCCGGTAAATCTATGCTTCCAAATATAAAAAACAAGTGCTGAATGTCCTAAATTGAAAAAAAAAAAATCTTAAAAATTTTTGTGTATTTTGAGAGCCAAAAATACTAAAATCGGAAAATGTCGATTATCTCGAAAACGGTAAGAGATATCGCAAAAATAATGGATTTTTCGATCCCCTATCGGAATACACACTGTAAATCTATGCAAATTTTGTGTATTTTGAGTGCCAAAAATACTAAAATCGGAAAAGGTCGATTATCTCGAAAACGGTAAGAGATATCGCAAAAATAATGGAATTTTCGATCCCCTATCGGAATACACCCGGTAAATCTATGCTTCCAAATATAAAAAACAAGTGCTGAATGTCCTAAATTGAAAAAAAAAAAATCTTAAAAAATTTTGTGTATTTTGAGAGCCAAAAAGACTAAAATCGGAAAATGTCGATTATCTCGAAAACGGTAAGAGATATCGCAAAAATAATGGATTTTTCGATCCCCTATCGGAATTCACACTGTAAATCTATGCAAATTTTGTGTATTTTGAGTGCCAAAAAGACTAAAATCGGAAAAGGTCGATTATCTCGAAAACGGTAAGAGATATCGCAAAAATAATGGAATTTTCGATCCCCTATCGGAATACACCCGGTAAATCTATGCTTCCAAATATAAAAAACAAGTGCTGAATGTCCTAAATTGAAAAAAAAAAAAATCTTAAAAAATTTTGTGAATTTTGAGAGCCAAAAAGACTAAAATCGGAAAATGTCGATTATCTCGAAAACGGTAAGAGATATCGCAAAAATAATGGATTTTTCGATCCCCTATCGGAATACACACTGTAAATCTATGCAAATTTTGTGTATTTTGAGAGCCAAAAAGACTAAAATCGGAAAAAGTCGATTATCTCGAAAACGGTAAGAGATATCGCAAAAATAATGGATTTTTCGATCCCCTATCGGAATACACACTGTAAATCTATGCAAATTTTGTGTATTTTGAGTGCCAAAAAGACTAAAATCGGAAAAGGTCGATTATCTCGAAAACGGTAAGAGATATCGCAAAAATAATGGAATTTTCGATCCCCTATCGGAATACACGCGGTAAATCTATGCTTCCAAATATAAAAAACAAGTGCTGAATGTCCTAAATTGAAAAAAAAAAAAATCTTAAAAAATTTTGTGTATTTTGAGAGCCAAAAAGACTAAAATCGGAAAAGGTCGATTATCTCGAAAACGGTAAGAGATATCGCAAAAATAATGGAATTTTCGATCCCCTATCGGAATAGACCCGGTAAATCTATGCTTCCAAATATAAAAAACAAGTGCTGAATGTCCTAAATTGAAAAAAAAAAAATCTTAAAAATTTTAGTGTATTTTGAGAGCCAAAAATACTAAAATCGGAAAATGTCGATTATCTCGAAAACGGTAAGAGATATCGCAAAAATAATGGATTTTTCGATCCCCTATCGGAATACACACTGTAATTCTATGCAAATTTTGTGTATTTTGAGTGCCAAAAAGACTAAAATCGGAAAAGGTCGATTATCTCGAAAACGGTAAGAGATATCGCAAAAATAATGGAATTTTCGATCCCCTATCGGAATACACCCGGTAAATCTATGCTTCCAAATATAAAAAACAAGTGCTGAATGTCCTAAATTGAAAAAAAAAAAATCTTAAAAATTTTTGTGTATTTTGAGAGCCAAAAATACTAAAATCGGAAAATGTCGATTATCTCGAAAACGGTAAGAGATATCGCAAAAATAATGGATTTTTCGATCCCCTATCGGAATACACACTGTAAATCTATGCAAATTTTGTGTATTTTGAGTGCCAAAAAGACTAAAATCGGAAAAGGTCGATTATCTCGAAAACGGTAAGAGATATCGCAAAAATAATGGAATTTTCGATCCCCTATCGGAATACACACTGTAAATCTATGCAAATTTTGTGTATTTTGAGTGCCAAAAAGACTAAAATCGGAAAAGGTCGATTATCTCGAAAACGGTAAGAGATATCGCAAAAATAATGGAATTTTCGATCCCCTATCGGAATACACCCGGTAAATCTATGCTTCCAAATATAAAAAACAAGTGCTGAATGTCCTAAATTGAAAAAAAAAAAAATCTTAAAAAATTTTGTGTATTTTGAGAGCCAAAAAGACTAAAATCGGAAAAGGTCGATTATCTCGAAAACGGTAAGAGATATCGCAAAAATAATGGAATTTTCGATCCCCTATCGGAATACACCCGGTAAATCTATGCTTCCAAATATAAAAAAACAAGTGCTGAATGTCCTAAATTGAAAAAAAAAAAATCTTAAAAATTTTTGTGTATTTTGAGAGCCAAAAATACTAAAATCGGAAAATGTCGATTATCTCGAAAACGGTAAGAGATATCGCAAAAATAATGGATTTTTCGATCCCCTATCGGAATACACACTGTAAATCTATGCAAATTTTGTGTATTTTGAGTGCCAAAAAGACTAAAATCGGAAAAGGTCGATTATCTCGAAAACGGTAAGAGATATCGCAAAAATAATGGAATTTTCGATCCCCTATCGGAATACACCCGGTAAATCTATGCTTCCAAATATAAAAAACAAGTGCTGAATGTCCTAAATTGAAAAAAAAAAAAATCTTAAAAAATTTTGTGTATTTTGAGAGCCAAAAAGACTAAAATCGGAAAATGTCGATTATCTCGAAAACGGTAAGAGATATCGCAAAAATAATGGATTTTTCGATCCCCTATCGGAATACACACTGTAAATCTATGCAAATTTTGTGTATTTTGAGTGCCAAAAAGACTAAAATCGGAAAAGGTCGATTATCTCGAAAACGGTAAGAGATATCGCAAAAATAATGGAATTTTCGATCCCCTATCGGAATACACCCGGTAAATCTATGCTTCCAAATATAAAAAACAAGTGCTGAATGTCCTAAATTGAAAAAAAAAAAATCTTAAAAAATTTTGTGTATTTTGAGAGCCAAAAAGACTAAAATCGGAAAATGTCGATTATCTCGAAAACGGTAAGAGATATCGCAAAAATAATGGATTTTTCGATCCCCTATCGGAATACACACTGTAAATCTATGCAAATTTTGTGTATTTTGAGTGCCAAAAAGACTAAAATCGGAAAAGGTCGATTATCTCGAAAACGGTAAGAGATATCGCAAAAATAATGGAATTTTCGATCCCCTATCGGAATACACCCGGTAAATCTATCCTTCCAAATATAAAAAACAAGTGCTGAATGTCCTAAATTGAAAAAAAAAAAATCTTAAAAAATTTTGTGTATTTTGAGAGCCAAAAAGACTAAAATCGGAAAATGTCGATTATCTCGAAAACGGTAAGAGATATCGCAAAAATAATGGATTTTTCGATCCCCTATCGGAATACACACTGTAAATCTATGCAAATTTTGTGTATTTTGAGTGCCAAAAAGACTAAAATCGGAAAAGGTCGATTATCTCGAAAACGGTAAGAGATATCGCAAAAATAATGGAATTTTCGATCCCCTATCGGAATACACCCGGTAAATCTATGCTTCCAAATATAAAAAACAAGTGCTGAATGTCCTAAATTGAAAAAAAAAAAAATCTTAAAAAATTTTGTGTATTTTGAGAGCCAAAAAGACTAAAATCGGAAAAGGTCGATTATCTCGAAAACGGTAAGAGATATCGCAAAAATAATGGAATTTTCGATCCCCTATCGGAATACACCCGGTAAATCTATGCTTCCAAATATAAAAAACAAGTGCTGAATGTCCTAAATTGAAAAAAAAAAAATCTTAAAAATTTTTGTGTATTTTGAGAGCCAAAAATACTAAAATCGGAAAATGTCGATTATCTCGAAAACGGTAAGAGATATCGCAAAAATAATGGATTTTTCGATCCCCTATCGGAATACACACTGTAAATCTATGCAAATTTTGTGTATTTTGAGTGCCAAAAAGACTAAAATCGGAAAAGGTCGATTATCTCGAAAACGGTAAGAGATATCGCAAAAATAATGGAATTTTCGATCCCCTATCGGAATACACCCGGTAAATCTATGCTTCCAAATATAAAAAACAAGTGCTGAATGTCCTAAATTGAAAAAAAAAAAAATCTTAAAAAATTTTGTGTATTTTGAGAGCCAAAAAGACTAAAATCGGAAAAGGTCGATTATCTCGAAAACGGTAAGAGATATCGCAAAAATAATGGAATTTTCGATCCCCTATCGGAATACACCCGGTAAATCTATGCTTCCAAATATAAAAAACAAGTGCTGAATGTCCTAAATTGAAAAAAAAAAAATCTTAAAAATTTTTGTGTATTTTGAGAGCCAAAAATACTAAAATCGGAAAATGTCGATTATCTCGAAAACGGTAAGAGATATCGCAAAAATAATGGATTTTTCGATCCCCTATCGGAATACACACTGTAAATCTATGCAAATTTTGTGTATTTTGAGTGCCAAAAAGACTAAAATCGGAAAAGGTCGATTATCTCGAAAACGGTAAGAGATATCGCAAAAATAATGGAATTTTCGAACCCCTATCGGAATACACCCGGTAAATCTATGCTTCCAAATATAAAAAACAAGTGCTGAATGTCCTAAATTGAAAAAAAAAAAAATCTTAAAAAATTTTGTGTATTTTGAGAGCCAAAAAGACTAAAATCGGAAAAGGTCGATTATCTCGAAAACGGTAAGAGATATCGCAAAAATAATGGAATTTTCGATCCCCTATCGGAATACACCCGGTAAATCTATGCTTCCAAATATAAAAAACAAGTGCTGAATGTCCTAAATTGAAAAAAAAAAAATCTTAAAAATTTTTGTGTATTTTGAGAGCCAAAAATACTAAAATCGGAAAATGTCGATTATCTCGAAAACGGTAAGAGATATCGCAAAAATAATGGATTTTTCGATCCCCTATCGGAGTACACACTGTAAATCTATGCAAATTTTGTGTATTTTGAGTGCCAAAAAGACTAAAATCGGAAAAGGTCGATTATCTCGAAAACGGTAAGAGATATCGCAAAAATAATGGAATTTTCGATCCCCTATCGGAATACACCCGGTAAATCTATGCTTCCAAATATAAAAAACAAGTGCTGAATGTCCTAAATTGAAAAAAAAAAAAATCTTAAAAAATTTTGTGTATTTTGAGAGCCAAAAAGACTAAAATCGGAAAAGGTCGATTATCTCGAAAACGGTAAGAGATATCGCAAAAATAATGGAATTTTCGATCCCCTATCGGAATGCACCCGGTAAATCTATGCTTCCAAATATAAAAAACAAGTGCTGAATGTCCTAAATTGAAAAAAAAAAAATCTTAAAAATTTTTGTGTATTTTGAGAGCCAAAAATACTAAAATCGGAAAATGTCGATTATCTCGAAAACGGTAAGAGATATCGCAAAAATAATGGATTTTTCGATCCCCTATCGGAATACACACTGTAAATCTATGCAAATTTTGTGTATTTTGAGTGCCAAAAAGACTAAAATCGGAAAAGGTCGATTATCTCGAAAACGGTAAGAGATATCGCAAAAATAATGGAATTTTCGAACCCCTATCGGAATACACCCGGTAAAGCTATGCTTCCAAATATAAAAAACAAGTGCTGAATGTCCTAAATTGAAAAAAAAAAAATCTTAAAAAATTTTGTGTATTTTGAGAGCCAAAAAGACTAAAATCGGAAAATGTCGATTATCTCGAAAACGGTAAGAGATATCGCAAAAATAATGGATTTTTCGATCCCCTATCGGAATACACACTGTAAATCTATGCAAATTTTGTGTATTTTGAGTGCCAAAAAGACTAAAATCGGAAAAGGTCGATTATCTCGAAAACGGTAAGAGATATCGCAAAAATAATGGAATTTTCGATCCCCCATCGGAATACACCCGGTAAATCTATGCTTCCAAATATAAAAAACAAGTGCTGAATGTCCTAAATTGAAAAAAAAAAAATCTTAAAAAATTTTGTGTATTTTGAGAGCCAAAAAGACTAAAATCGGAAAATGTCGATTATCTCGAAAACGGTAAGAGATATCGCAAAAATAATGGATTTTTCGATCCCCTATCGGAATACACACTGTAAATCTATGCAAATTTTGTGTATTTTGAGTGCCAAAAAGACTAAAATCGGAAAAGGTCGATTATCTCGAAAACGGTAAGAGATATCGCAAAAATAATGGAATTTTCGATCCCCTATCGGAATACACCCGGTAAATCTATGCTTCCAAATATAAAAAACAAGTGCTGAATGTCCTAAATTGAAAAAAAAAAAATCTTAAAAATTTTTGTGTATTTTGAGAGCCAAAAAGACTAAAATCGGAAAATGTCGATTATCTCGAAAACGGTAAGAGATATCGCAAAAATAATGGATTTTTCGATCCCCTATCGGAATACACACTGTAAATCTATGCAAATTTTGTGTATTTTGAGTGCCAAAAAGACTAAAATCGGAAAAGGTCGATTATCTCGAAAACGGTAAGAGATATCGCAAAAATAATGGAATTTTCGATCCCCTATCGGAATACACCCGGTAAATCTATGCTTCCAAATATAAAAAACAAGTGCTGAATGTCCTAAATTCAAAAAAAAAAAATCTTAAAAAATTTTGTGTATTTTGAGAGCCAAAAAGACTAAAATCGGAAAATGTCGATTATCTCGAAAACGGTAAGAGATATCGCAAAAATAATGGAATTTTCGATCCCCTATCGGAATACACCCGGTAAATCTATGCTTCCAAATATAAAAAACAAGTGCTGAATGTCCTAAATTGAAAAAAAAAAAATCTTAAAAAATTTTGTGTATTTTGAGAGCCAAAAAGACTAAAATCGGAAAATGTCGATTATCTCGAAAACGGTAAGAGATATCGCAAAAATAATGGATTTTTCGATCCCCTATCGGAATACACACTGTAAATCTATGCAAATTTTGTGTATTTTGAGTGCCAAAAAGACTAAAATCGGAAAAGGTCGATTATCTCGAAAACGGTAAGAGATATCGCAAAAATAATGGAATTTTCGATCCCCTATCGGAATACACCCGGTAAATCTATGCTTCCAAATATAAAAAACAAGTGCTGAATGTCCTAAATTGAAAAAAAAAAAAATCTTAAAAATTTTTGTGTATTTTGAGAGCCAAAAAGACTAAAATCGGAAAATGTCGATTATCTCGAAAACGGTAAGAGATATCGCAAAAATAATGGATTTTTCGATCCCCTATCGGAATACACACTGTAAATCTATGCAAATTTAGTGTATTTTGAGTGCCAAAAAGACTAAAATCGGAAAAGGTCGATTATCTCGAAAACGGTAAGAGATATCGCAAAAATAATGGAATTTTCGATCCCCTATCGGAATACACCCGGTAAATCTATGCTTCCAAATATAAAAAACAAGTGCTGAATGTCCTAAATTGAAAAAAAAAAAATCTTAAAAAATTTTGTGTATTTTGAGAGCCAAAAAGACTAAAATCGGAAAAGGTCGATTATCTCGAAAACGGTAAGAGATATCGCAAAAATAATGGAATTTTCGATCCCCTATCGGAATACACCCGATAAATCTATGCTTCCAAATATAAAAAACAAGTGCTGAATGTCCTAAATTGAAAAAAAAAAAATCTTAAAAATTTTTGTGTATTTTGAGAGCCAAAAATACTAAAATCGGAAAATGTCGATTATCTCGAAAACGGTAAGAGATATCGCAAAAATAATGGATTTTTCGATCCCCTATCGGAATACACACTGTAAATCTATGCAAATTTTGTGTATTTTGAGTGCCAAAAAGACTAAAATCGGAAAAGGTCGATTATCTCGAAAACGGTAAGAGATATCGCAAAAATAATGGAATTTTCGATCCCCTATCGGAATACACCCGGTAAAGCTATGCTTCCAAATATAAAAAACAAGTGCTGAATGTCCTAAATTGAAAAAAAAAAAATCTTAAAAAATTTTGTGTATTTTGAGAGCCAAAAAGACTAAAATCGGAAAATGTCGATTATCTCGAAAACGGTAAGAGATATCGCAAAAATAATGGATTTTTCGATCCCCTATCGGAATACACACTGTAAATCTATGCAAATTTTGTGTATTTTGAGTGCCAAAAAGACTAAAATCGGAAAAGGTCGATTATCTCGAAAACGGTAAGAGATATCGCAAAAATAATGGAATTTTCGATCCCCTATCGGAATACACCCGGTAAATCTATGCTTCCAAATATAAAAAACAAGTGCTGAATGTCCTAAATTGAAAAAAAAAAAATCTTAAAAAATTTTGTGTATTTTGAGAGCCAAAAAGACTAAAATCGGAAAAGGTCGATTATCTCGAAAACGGTAAGAGATATCGCAAAAATAATGGAATTTTCGATCCCCTATCGGAATACACCCGGTAAATCTATGCTTCCAAATATAAAAAACAAGTGCTGAATGTCCTAAATTGAAAAAAAAAAAATCTTAAAAATTTTTGTGTATTTTGAGAGCCAAAAATACTAAAATCGGAAAATGTCGATTATCTCGAAAACGGTAAGAGATATCGCAAAAATAATGGATTTTTCGATCCCCTATCGGAATACACACTGTAAATCTATGCAAATTTTGTGTATTTTGAGTGCCAAAAAGACTAAAATCGGAAAAGGTCGATTATCTCGAAAACGGTAAGAGATATCGCAAAAATAATGGAATTTTCGATCCCCTATCGGAATACACCCGGTAAAGCTATGCTTCCAAATATAAAAAACAAGTGCTGAATGTCCTAAATTGAAAAAAAAAAAATCTTAAAAAATTTTGTGTATTTTGAGAGCCAAAAAGACTAAAATCGGAAAATGTCGATTATCTCGAAAACGGTAAGAGATATCGCAAAAATAATGGATTTTTCGATCCCCTATCGGAATACACACTGTAAATCTATGCAAATTTTGTGTATTTTGAGTGCCAAAAAGACTAAAATCGGAAAAGGTCGATTATCTCGAAAACGGTAAGAGATATCGCAAAAATAATGGAATTTTCGATCCCCTATCGGAATACACCCGGTAAATCTATGCTTCCAAATATAAAAAACAAGTGCTGAATGTCCTAAATTGAAAAAAAAAAAATCTTAAAAAATTTTGTGTATTTTGAGAGCCAAAAAGACTAAAATCGGAAAATGTCGATTATCTCGAAAACGGTAAGAGATATCGCAAAAATAATGGATTTTTCGATCCCCTATCGGAATACACACTGTAAATCTATGCAAATTTTGTGTATTTTGAGTGCCAAAAAGACTAAAATCGGAAAAGGTCGATTATCTCGAAAACGGTAAGAGATATCGCAAAAATAATGGAATTTTCGATCCCCTATCGGAATACACCCGGTAAATCTATGCTTCCAAATATAAAAAACAAGTGCTGAATGTCCTAAATTGAAAAAAAAAAAATCTTAAAAATTTTTGTGTATTTTGAGAGCCAAAAAGACTAAAATCGGAAAATGTCGATTATCTCGAAAACGGTAAGAGATATCGCAAAAATAATGGATTTTTCGATCCCCTATCGGAATACACACTGTAAATCTATGCAAATTTTGTGTATTTTGAGTGCCAAAAAGACTAAAATCGGAAAAGGTCGATTATCTCGAAAACGGTAAGAGATATCGCAAAAATAATGGAATTTTCGATCCCCTATCGGAATACACCCGGTAAATCTATGCTTCCAAATATAAAAAACAAGTGCTGAATGTCCTAAATTGAAAAAAAAAAAATCTTAAAAAATTTTGTGTATTTTGAGAGCCAAAAAGACTAAAATCGGAAAAGGTCGATTATCTCGAAAACGGTAAGAGATATCGCAAAAATAATGGAATTTTCGATCCCCTATCGGAATACACCCGGTAAATCTATGCTTCCAAATATAAAAAACAAGTGCTGAATGTCCTAAATTGAAAAAAAAAAAATCTTAAAAATTTTTGTGTATTTTGAGAGCCAAAAATACTAAAATCGGAAAATGTCGATTATCTCGAAAACGGTAAGAGATATCGCAAAAATAATGGATTTTTCGATCCCCTATCGGAATACACACTGTAAATCTATGCAAATTTTGTGTATTTTGAGTGCCAAAAAGACTAAAATCGGAAAAGGTCGATTATCTCGAAAACGGTAAGAGATATCGCAAAAATAATGGAATTTTCGATCCCCTATCGGAATACACCCGGTAAAGCTATGCTTCCAAATATAAAAAACAAGTGCTGAATGTCCTAAATTGAAAAAAAAAAAATCTTAAAAAATTTTGTGTATTTTGAGAGCCAAAAAGACTAAAATCGGAAAATGTCGATTATCTCGAAAACGGTAAGAGATATCGCAAAAATAATGGATTTTTCGATCCCCTATCGGAATACACACTGTAAATCTATGCAAATTTTGTGTATTTTGAGTGCCAAAAAGACTAAAATCGGAAAAGGTCGATTATCTCGAAAACGGTAAGAGATATCGCAAAAATAATGGAATTTTCGATCCCCTATCGGAATACACCCGGTAAATCTATGCTTCCAAATATAAAAAACAAGTGCTGAATGTCCTAAATTGAAAAAAAAAAAATCTTAAAAAATTTTGTGTATTTTGAGAGCCAAAAAGACTAAAATCGGAAAATGTCGATTATCTCGAAAACGGTAAGAGATATCGCAAAAATAATGGATTTTTCGATCCCCTATCGGAATACACACTGTAAATCTATGCAAATTTTGTGTATTTTGAGTGCCAAAAAGACTAAAATCGGAAAAGGTCGATTATCTCGAAAACGGTAAGAGATATCGCAAAAATAATGGAATTTTCGATCCCCTATCGGAATACACCCGGTAAATCTATGCTTCCAAATATAAAAAACAAGTGCTGAATGTCCTAAATTGAAAAAAAAAAAATCTTAAAAATTTTTGTGTATTTTGAGAGCCAAAAAGACTAAAATCGGAAAATGTCGATTATCTCGAAAACGGTAAGAGATATCGCAAAAATAATGGATTTTTCGATCCCCTATCGGAATACACACTGTAAATCTATGCAAATTTTGTGTATTTTGAGTGCCAAAAAGACTAAAATCGGAAAAGGTCGATTATCTCGAAAACGGTAAGAGATATCGCAAAAATAATGGAATTTTCGATCCCCTATCGGAATACACCCGGTAAATCTATGCTTCCAAATATAAAAAACAAGTGCTGAATGTCCTAAATTGAAAAAAAAAAAATCTTAAAAAATTTTGTGTATTTTGAGAGCCAAAAAGACTAAAATCGGAAAAGGTCGATTATCTCGAAAACGGTAAGAGATATCGCAAAAATAATGGAATTTTCGATCCCCTATCGGAATACACCCGGTAAATCTATGCTTCCAAATATAAAAAACAAGTGCTGAATGTCCTAAATTGAAAAAAAAAAAATCTTAAAAATTTTTGTGTATTTTGAGAGCCAAAAATACTAAAATCGGAAAATGTCGATTATCTCGAAAACGGTAAGAGATATCGCAAAAATAATGGATTTTTCGATCCCCTATCGGAATACACACTGTAAATCTATGCAAATTTTGTGTATTTTGAGTGCCAAAAAGACTAAAATCGGAAAAGGTCGATTATCTCGAAAACGGTAAGAGATATCGCAAAAATAATGGAATTTTCGATCCCCTATCGGAATACACCCGGTAAAGCTATGCTTCCAAATATAAAAAACAAGTGCTGAATGTCCTAAATTGAAAAAAAAAAAATCTTAAAAAATTTTGTGTATTTTGAGAGCCAAAAAGACTAAAATCGGAAAATGTCGATTATCTCGAAAACGGTAAGAGATATCGCAAAAATAATGGATTTTTCGATCCCCTATCGGAATACACACTGTAAATCTATGCAAATTTTGTGTATTTTGAGTGCCAAAAAGACTAAAATCGGAAAAGGTCGATTATCTCGAAAACGGTAAGAGATATCGCAAAAATAATGGAATTTTCGATCCCCTATCGGAATACACCCGGTAAATCTATGCTTCCAAATATAAAAAACAAGTGCTGAATGTCCTAAATTGAAAAAAAAAAAATCTTAAAAAATTTTGTGTATTTTGAGAGCCAAAAAGACTAAAATCGGAAAATGTCGATTATCTCGAAAACGGTAAGAGATATCGCAAAAATAATGGATTTTTCGATCCCCTATCGGAATACACACTGTAAATCTATGCAAATTTTGTGTATTTTGAGTGCCAAAAAGACTAAAATCGGAAAAGGTCGATTATCTCGAAAACGGTAAGAGATATCGCAAAAATAATGGAATTTTCGATCCCCTATCGGAATACACCCGGTAAATCTATGCTTCCAAATATAAAAAACAAGTGCTGAATGTCCTAAATTGAAAAAAAAAAAATCTTAAAAATTTTTGTGTATTTTGAGAGCCAAAAAGACTAAAATCGGAAAATGTCGATTATCTCGAAAACGGTAAGAGATATCGCAAAAATAATGGATTTTTCGATCCCCTATCGGAATACACACTGTAAATCTATGCAAATTTTGTGTATTTTGAGTGCCAAAAAGACTAAAATCGGAAAAGGTCGATTATCTCGAAAACGGTAAGAGATATCGCAAAAATAATGGAATTTTCGATCCCCTATCGGAATACACCCGGTAAATCTATGCTTCCAAATATAAAAAACAAGTGCTGAATGTCCTAAATTGAAAAAAAAAAAATCTTAAAAAATTTTGTGTATTTTGAGAGCCAAAAAGACTAAAATCGGAAAAGGTCGATTATCTCGAAAACGGTAAGAGATATCGCAAAAATAATGGAATTTTCGATCCCCTATCGGAATACACCCGGTAAATCTATGCTTCCAAATATAAAAAACAAGTGCTGAATGTCCTAAATTGAAAAAAAAAAAATCTTAAAAATTTTTGTGTATTTTGAGAGCCAAAAATACTAAAATCGGAAAATGTCGATTATCTCGAAAACGGTAAGAGATATCGCAAAAATAATGGATTTTTCGATCCCCTATCGGAATACACACTGTAAATCTATGCAAATTTTGTGTATTTTGAGTGCCAAAAAGACTAAAATCGGAAAAGGTCGATTATCTCGAAAACGGTAAGAGATATCGCAAAAATAATGGAATTTTCGATCCCCTATCGGAATACACCCGGTAAATCTATGCTTCCAAATATAAAAAACAAGTGCTGAATGTCCTAAATTGAAAAAAAAAAAATCTTAAAAAATTTTGTGTATTTTGAGAGCCAAAAAGACTAAAATCGGAAAATGTCGATTATCTCGAAAACGGTAAGAGATATCGCAAAAATAATGGAATTTTCGATCCCCTATCGGAATACACCCGGTAAATCTATGCTTCCAAATATAAAAAACAAGTGCTGAATGTCCTAAATTGAAAAAAAAAAAATCTTAAAAAATTTTGTGTATTTTGAGAGCCAAAAAGACTAAAATCGGAAAATGTCGATTATCTCGAAAACGGTAAGAGATATCGCAAAAATAATGGATTTTTCGATCCCCTATCGGAATACACACTGTAAATCTATGCAAATTTTGTGTATTTTGAGTGCCAAAAAGACTAAAATCGGAAAAGGTCGATTATCTCGAAAACGGTAAGAGATATCGCAAAAATAATGGAATTTTCGATCCCCTATCGGAATACACCCGGTAAATCTATGCTTCCAAATATAAAAAACAAGTGCTGAATGTCCTAAATTGAAAAAAAAAAAATCTTAAAAAATTTTGTGTATTTTGAGAGCCAAAAAGACTAAAATCGGAAAATGTCGATTATCTCGAAAACGGTAAGAGATATCGCAAAAATAATGGAATTTTCGATCCCCTATCGGAATACACCCGGTAAATCTATGCTTCCAAATATAAAAAACAAGTGCTGAATGTCCTAAATTGAAAAAAAAAAAATCTTAAAAAATTTTGTGTATTTTGAGAGCCAAAAAGACTAAAATCGGAAAATGTCGATTATCTCGAAAACGGTAAGAGATATCGCAAAAATAATGGATTTTTCGATCCCCTATCGGAATACACACTGTAAATCTATGCAAATTTTGTGTATTTTGAGTGCCAAAAAGACTAAAATCGGAAAAGGTCGATTATCTCGAAAACGGTAAGAGATATCGCAAAAATAATGGAATTTTCGATCCCCTATCGGAATACACCCGGTAAATCTATGCTTCCAAATATAAAAAACAAGTGCTGAATGTCCTAAATTGAAAAAAAAAAAATCTTAAAAATTTTTGTGTATTTTGAGAGCCAAAAATACTAAAATCGGAAAATGTCGATTATCTCGAAAACGGTAAGAGATATCGCAAAAATAATGGATTTTTCGATCCCCTATCGGAATACACACTGTAAATCTATGCAAATTTTGTGTATTTTGAGTGCCAAAAAGACTAAAATCGGAAAAGGTCGATTATCTCGAAAACGGTAAGAGATATCGCAAAAATAATGGAATTTTCGATCCCCTATCGGAATACACCCGGTAAAGCTATGCTTCCAAATATAAAAAACAAGTGCTGAATGTCCTAAATTGAAAAAAAAAAAATCTTAAAAAATTTTGTGTATTTTGAGAGCCAAAAAGACTAAAATCGGAAAATGTCGATTATCTCGAAAACGGTAAGAGATATCGCAAAAATAATGGATTTTTCGATCCCCTATCGGAATACACACTGTAAATCTATGCAAATTTTGTGTATTTTGAGTGCCAAAAAGACTAAAATCGGAAAAGGTCGATTATCTCGAAAACGGTAAGAGATATCGCAAAAATAATGGAATTTTCGATCCCCTATCGGAATACACCCGGTAAATCTATGCTTCCAAATATAAAAAACAAGTGCTGAATGTCCTAAATTGAAAAAAAAAAAATCTTAAAAAATTTTGTGTATTTTGAGAGCCAAAAAGACTAAAATCGGAAAATGTCGATTATCTCGAAAACGGTAAGAGATATCGCAAAAATAATGGATTTTTCGATCCCCTATCGGAATACACACTGTAAATCTATGCAAATTTTGTGTATTTTGAGTGCCAAAAAGACTAAAATCGGAAAAGGTCGATTATCTCGAAAACGGTAAGAGATATCGCAAAAATAATGGAATTTTCGATCCCCTATCGGAATACACCCGGTAAATCTATGCTTCCAAATATAAAAAACAAGTGCTGAATGTCCTAAATTGAAAAAAAAAAAATCTTAAAAATTTTTGTGTATTTTGAGAGCCAAAAAGACTAAAATCGGAAAATGTCGATTATCTCGAAAACGGTAAGAGATATCGCAAAAATAATGGATTTTTCGATCCCCTATCGGAATACACACTGTAAATCTATGCAAATTTTGTGTATTTTGAGTGCCAAAAAGACTAAAATCGGAAAAGGTCGATTATCTCGAAAACGG
This sequence comes from Rhagonycha lutea, assembly GCA_958510855.1. Classification (NCBI taxonomy): domain Eukaryota; kingdom Metazoa; phylum Arthropoda; class Insecta; order Coleoptera; family Cantharidae; genus Rhagonycha; species Rhagonycha lutea. The sequence continues at coordinate 81,096,577 of OY294037.1, read as the reverse complement.
TAAGAGATATCGCAAAAATAATGGAATTTTCGATCCCCTATCGGAATACACCCGGTAAATCTATGCTTCCAAATATAAAAAACAAGTGCTGAATGTCCTAAATTGAAAAAAAAAAAATCTTAAAAAATTTTGTGTATTTTGAGAGCCAAAAAGACTAAAATCGGAAAAGGTCGATTATCTCGAAAACGGTAAGAGATATCGCAAAAATAATGGAATTTTCGATCCCCTATCGGAATACACCCGGTAAATCTATGCTTCCAAATATAAAAAACAAGTGCTGAATGTCCTAAATTGAAAAAAAAAAAATCTTAAAAATTTTTGTGTATTTTGAGAGCCAAAAATACTAAAATCGGAAAATGTCGATTATCTCGAAAACGGTAAGAGATATCGCAAAAATAATGGATTTTTCGATCCCCTATCGGAATACACACTGTAAATCTATGCAAATTTTGTGTATTTTGAGTGCCAAAAAGACTAAAATCGGAAAAGGTCGATTATCTCGAAAACGGTAAGAGATATCGCAAAAATAATGGAATTTTCGATCCCCTATCGGAATACACCCGGTAAAGCTATGCTTCCAAATATAAAAAACAAGTGCTGAATGTCCTAAATTGAAAAAAAAAAAATCTTAAAAAATTTTGTGTATTTTGAGAGCCAAAAAGACTAAAATCGGAAAATGTCGATTATCTCGAAAACGGTAAGAGATATCGCAAAAATAATGGATTTTTCGATCCCCTATCGGAATACACACTGTAAATCTATGCAAATTTTGTGTATTTTGAGTGCCAAAAAGACTAAAATCGGAAAAGGTCGATTATCTCGAAAACGGTAAGAGATATCGCAAAAATAATGGAATTTTCGATCCCCTATCGGAATACACCCGGTAAATCTATGCTTCCAAATATAAAAAACAAGTGCTGAATGTCCTAAATTCAAAAAAAAAAAATCTTAAAAAATTTTGTGTATTTTGAGAGCCAAAAAGACTAAAATCGGAAAATGTCGATTATCTCGAAAACGGTAAGAGATATCGCAAAAATAATGGAATTTTCGATCCCCTATCGGAATACACCCGGTAAATCTATGCTTCCAAATATAAAAAACAAGTGCTGAATGTCCTAAATTGAAAAAAAAAAAATCTTAAAAAATTTTGTGTATTTTGAGAGCCAAAAAGACTAAAATCGGAAAATGTCGATTATCTCGAAAACGGTAAGAGATATCGCAAAAATAATGGATTTTTCGATCCCCTATCGCAATACACACTGTAAATCTATGCAAATTTTGTGTATTTTGAGTGCCAAAAAGACTAAAATCGGAAAAGGTCGATTATCTCGAAAACGGTAAGAGATATCGCAAAAATAATGGAATTTTCGATCCCCTATCGGAATACACCCGGTAAATCTATGCTTCCAAATATAAAAAACAAGTGCTGAATGTCCTAAATTGAAAAAAAAAAAATCTTAAAAATTTTTGTGTATTTTGAGAGCCAAAAAGACTAAAATCGGAAAATGTCGATTATCTCGAAAACGGTAAGAGATATCGCAAAAATAATGGATTTTTCGATCCCCTATCGGAATACACACTGTAAATCTATGCAAATTTTGTGTATTTTGAGTGCCAAAAAGACTAAAATCGGAAAAGGTCGATTATCTCGAAAACGGTAAGAGATATCGCAAAAATAATGGAATTTTCGATCCCCTATCGGAATACACCCGGTAAATCTATGCTTCCAAATATAAAAAACAAGTGCTGAATGTCCTAAATTGAAAAAAAAAAAATCTTAAAAAATTTTGTGTATTTTGAGAGCCAAAAAGACTAAAATCGGAAAAGGTCGATTATCTCGAAAACGGTAAGAGATATCGCAAAAATAATGGAATTTTCGATCCCCTATCGGAATACACCCGATAAATCTATGCTTCCAAATATAAAAAACAAATGCTGAATGTCCTAAATTGAAAAAAAAAAAATCTTAAAAATTTTTGTGTATTTTGAGAGCCAAAAATACTAAAATCGGAAAATGTCGATTATCTCGAAAACGGTAAGAGATATCGCAAAAATAATGGATTTTTCGATCCCCTATCGGAATACACACTGTAAATCTATGCAAATTTTGTGTATTTTGAGTGCCAAAAAGACTAAAATCGGAAAAGGTCGATTATCTCGAAAACGGTAAGAGATATCGCAAAAATAATGGAATTTTCGATCCCCTATCGGAATACACCCGGTAAAGCTATGCTTCCAAATATAAAAAACAAGTGCTGAATGTCCTAAATTGAAAAAAAAAAAATCATAAAAAATTTTGTGTATTTTGAGAGCCAAAAAGACTAAAATCGGAAAATGTCGATTATCTCGAAAACGGTAAGAGATATCGCAAAAATAATGGATTTTTCGATCCCCTATCGGAATACACACTGTAAATCTATGCAAATTTTGTGTATTTTGAGTGCCAAAAAGACTAAAATCGGAAAAGGTCGATTATCTCGAAAACGGTAAGAGATATCGCAAAAATAATGGAATTTTCGATCCCCTATCGGAATACACCCGGTAAATCTATGCTTCCAAATATAAAAAACAAGTGCTGAATGTCCTAAATTGAAAAAAAAAAAATCTTAAAAATTTTTGTGTATTTTGAGAGCCAAAAATACTAAAATCGGAAAATGTCGATTATCTCGAAAACGGTAAGAGATATCGCAAAAATAATGGATTTTTCGATCCCCTATCGGAATACACACTGTAAATCTATGCAAATTTTGTGTATTTTGAGTGCCAAAAAGACTAAAATCGGAAAAGGTCGATTATCTCGAAAACGGTAAGAGATATCGCAAAAATAATGGAATTTTCGATCCCCTATCGGAATACACCCGGTAAATCTATGCTTCCAAATATAAAAAACAAGTGCTGAATGTCCTAAATTGAAAAAAAAAAAATCTTAAAAAATTTTGTGTATTTTGAGAGCCAAAAAGACTAAAATCGGAAAATGTCGATTATCTCGAAAACGGTAAGAGATATCGCAAAAATAATGGATTTTTCGATCCCCTATCGGAATACACCCGGAAAATCTATGCAAATTTTGTGTATTTTGAGTGCCAAAAAGACTAAAATCGGAAAAGGTCGATTATCTCGAAAACGGTAAGAGATATCGCAAAAATAATGGAATTTTCGATCCCCTATCGGAATACACCCGGTAAATCTATGCTTCCAAATATAAAAAACAAGTGCTAAATGTCCTAAAAAAAAAAAAAATCTTAAAAAATTTTGTGTATTTTGAGAGCCAAAAAGAATAAAATCGGAAAAGGTCGATTATCTCGAAAACGGTAAGAGATATCGCAAAAATAATGGAATTTTCGATCCCCTATCGGAATACACCCGGTAAATCTATGCTTCCAAATATAAAAAAACAAGTGCTGAATGTCCTAAATTGAAAAAAAAAAAATCTTAAAAATTTTTGTGTATTTTGAGAGCCAAAAATACTAAAATCGGAAAATGTCGATTATCTCGAAAACGGTAAGAGATATCGCAAAAATAATGGATTTTTCGATCCCCTATCGGAATACACACTGTAAATCTATGCAAATTTTGTGTATTTTGAGTGCCAAAAAGACTAAAATCGGAAAAGGTCGATTATCTCGAAAACGGTAAGAGATATCGCAAAAATAATGGAATTTTCGATCCCCTATCGGAATACACCCGGTAAATCTATGCTTCCAAATATAAAAAACAAGTGCTGAATGTCCTAAATTGAAAAAAAAAAATCTTAAAAAATTTTGTGTATTTTGAGAGCCAAAAAGACTAAAATCGGAAAAGGTCGATTATCTCGAAAACGGTAAGAGATATCGCAAAAATAATGGAATTTTCGATCCCCTATCGGAATACACCCGGTAAATCTATGCTTCCAAATATAAAAAACAAGTGCTGAATGTCCTAAATTGAAAAAAAAAAAATCTTAAAAATTTTTGTGTATTTTGAGAGCCAAAAATACTAAAATCGGAAAATGTCGATTATCTCGAAAACGGTAAGAGATATCGCAAAAATAATGGATTTTTCGATCCCCTATCGGAATACACACTGTAAATCTATGCAAATTTTGTGTATTTTGAGTGCCAAAAAGACTAAAATCGGAAAAGGTCGATTATCTCGAAAACGGTAAGAGATATCGCAAAAATAATGGAATTTTCGATCCCCTATCGGAATACACCCGGTAAATCTATGCTTCCAAATATAAAAAACAAGTGCTGAATGTCCTAAATTGAAAAAAAAAAAATCTTAAAAAATTTTGTGTATTTTGAGAGCCAAAAAGACTAAAATCGGAAAATGTCGATTATCTCGAAAACGGTAAGAGATATCGCAAAAATAATGGATTTTTCGATCCCCTATCGGAATACACACTGTAAATCTATGCAAATTTTGTGTATTTTGAGTGCCAAAAAGACTAAAATCGGAAAAGGTCGATTATCTCGAAAACGGTAAGAGATATCGCAAAAATAATGGAATTTTCGATCCCCTATCGGAATACACCCGGTAAATCTATGCTTCCAAATATAAAAAACAAGTGCTGAATGTCCTAAATTGAAAAAAAAAAAATCTTAAAAAATTTTGTGTATTTTGAGAGCCAAAAAGACTAAAATCGGAAAATGTCGATTATCTCGAAAACGGTAAGAGATATCGCAAAAATAATGGATTTTTCGATCCCCTATCGGAATACACACTGTAAATCTATGCAAATTTTGTGTATTTTGAGTGCCAAAAAGACTAAAATCGGAAAAGGTCGATTATCTCGAAAACGGTAAGAGATATCGCAAAAATAATGGAATTTTCGATCCCCTATCGGAATACACCCGGTAAATCTATGCTTCCAAATATAAAAAACAAGTGCTGAATGTCCTAAATTGAAAAAAAAAAAATCTTAAAAAATTTTGTGTATTTTGAGAGCCAAAAAGACTAAAATCGGAAAATGTCGATTATCTCGAAAACGGTAAGAGATATCGCAAAAATAATGGATTTTTCGATCCCCTATCGGAATACACACTGTAAATCTATGCAAATTTTGTGTATTTTGAGTGCCAAAAAGACTAAAATCGGAAAAGGTCGATTATCTCGAAAACGGTAAGAGATATCGCAAAAATAATGGAATTTTCGAACCCTATCGGAATACACCCGGTAAATCTATGCTTCCAAATATAAAAAACAAGTGCTGAATGTCCTAAATTGAAAAAAAAAAAATCTTAAAAAATTTTGTGTATTTTGAGAGCCAAAAAGACTAAAATCGGAAAATGTCGATTATCTCGAAAACGGTAAGAGATATCGCAAAAATAATGGATTTTTCGATCCCCTATCGGAATACACACTGTAAATCTATGCAAATTTTGTGTATTTTGAGTGCCAAAAAGACTAAAATCGGAAAAGGTCGATTATCTCGAAAACGGTAAGAGATATCGCAAAAATAATGGAATTTTCGATCCCCTATCGGAATACACCCGGTAAATCTATGCTTCCAAATATAAAAAACAAGTGCTGAATGTCCTAAATTGAAAAAAAAAAAAATCTTAAAAAATTTTGTGTATTTTGAGAGCCAAAAAGACTAAAATCGGAAAATGTCGATTATCTCGAAAACGGTAAGAGATATCGCAAAAATAATGGAATTTTCGATCCCCTATCGGAATACACCCGATAAATCTATGCTTCCAAATATAAAAAACAAGTGCTGAATGTCCTAAATTGAAAAAAAAAAAATCTTAAAAATTTTTGTGTATTTTGAGAGCCAAAAATACTAAAATCGGAAAATGTCGATTATCTCGAAAACGGTAAGAGATATCGCAAAAATAATGGATTTTTCGATCCCCTATCGGAATACACACTGTAAATCTATGCAAATTTTGTGTATTTTGAGTGCCAAAAAGACTAAAATCGGAAAAGGTCGATTATCTCGAAAACGGTAAGAGATATCGCAAAAATAATGGAATTTTCGATCCCCTATCGGAATACACCCGATAAATCTATGCTTCCAAATATAAAAAACAAGTGCTGAATGTCCTAAATTGAAAAAAAAAAAATCTTAAAAATTTTTGTGTATTTTGAGAGCCAAAAATACTAAAATCGGAAAATGTCGATTATCTCGAAAACGGTAAGAGATATCGCAAAAATAATGGAATTTTCGATCCCCTATCGGAATACACCCGATAAATCTATGCTTCCAAATATAAAAAACAAGTGCTGAATGTCCTAAATTGAAAAAAAAAAAATCTTAAAAATTTTTGTGTATTTTGAGAGCCAAAAATACTAAAATCGGAAAATGTCGATTATCTCGAAAACGGTAAGAGATATCGCAAAAATAATGGAATTTTCGATCCCCTATCGGAATACACCCGATAAATCTATGCTTCCAAATATAAAAAACAAGTGCTGAATGTCCTAAATTGAAAAAAAAAAAATCTTAAAAATTTTTGTGTATTTTGAGAGCCAAAAATACTAAAATCGGAAAATGTCGATTATCTCGAAAACGGTAAGAGATATCGCAAAAATAATGGATTTTTCGATCCCCTATCGGAATACACACTGTAAATCTATGCAAATTTTGTGTATTTTGAGTGCCAAAAAGACTAAAATCGGAAAAGGTCGATTATCTCGAAAACGGTAAGAGATATCGCAAAAATAATGGAATTTTCGATCCCCTATCGGAATACACCCGGTAAATCTATGCTTCCAAATATAAAAAACAAGTGCTGAATGTCCTAAATTGAAAAAAAAAAAATCTTAAAAAATTTTGTGTATTTTGAGAGCCAAAAAGACTAAAATCGGAAAATGTCGATTATCTCGAAAACGGTAAGAGATATCGCAAAAATAATGGATTTTTCGATCCCCTATCGGAATACACACTGTAAATCTATGCAAATTTTGTGTATTTTGAGTGCCAAAAAGACTAAAATCGGAAAAGGTCGATTATCTCGAAAACGGTAAGAGATATCGCAAAAATAATGGAATTTTCGATCCCCTATCGGAATAGACCCGGTAAATCTATGCTTCCAAATATAAAAAACAAGTGCTGAATGTCCTAAATTGAAAAAAAAAAAATCTTAAAAAATTTTGTGTATTTTGAGAGCCAAAAAGACTAAAATCGGAAAAGGTCGATTATCTCGAAAACGGTAAGAGATATCGCAAAAATAATGGAATTTTCGATCCCCTATCGGAATACACCCGGTAAATCTATGCTTCCAAATATAAAAAACAAGTGCTGAATGTCCTAAATTGAAAAAAAAAAAATCTTAAAAATTTTTGTGTATTTTGAGAGCCAAAAATACTAAAATCGGAAAATGTCGATTATCTCGAAAACGGTAAGAGATATCGCAAAAATAATGGATTTTTCGATCCCCTATCGGAATACACACTGTAAATCTATGCAAATTTTGTGTATTTTGAGTGCCAAAAAGACTAAAATCGGAAAAGGTCGATTATCTCGAAAACGGTAAGAGATATCGCAAAAATAATGGAATTTTCGATCCCCTATCGGAATACACCCGGTAAATCTATGCTTCCAAATATAAAAAACAAGTGCTGAATGTCCTAAATTGAAAAAAAAAAAATCTTAAAAAATTTTGTGTATTTTGAGAGCCAAAAAGACTAAAATCGGAAAATGTCGATTATCTCGAAAACGGTAAGAGATATCGCAAAAATAATGGATTTTTCGATCCCCTATCGGAATACACACTGTAAATCTATGCAAATTTTGTGTATTTTGAGTGCCAAAAAGACTAAAATCGGAAAAGGTCGATTATCTCGAAAACGGTAAGAGATATCGCAAAAATAATGGAATTTTCGATCCCCTATCGGAATACACCCGATAAATCTATGCTTCCAAATATAAAAAACAAGTGCTGAATGTCCTAAATTGAAAAAAAAAAAATCTTAAAAATTTTTGTGTATTTTGAGAGCCAAAAATACTAAAATCGGAAAATGTCGATTATCTCGAAAACGGTAAGAGATATCGCAAAAATAATGGATTTTTCGATCCCCTATCGGAATACACACTGTAAATCTATGCAAATTTTGTGTATTTTGAGTGCCAAAAAGACTAAAATCGGAAAAGGTCGATTATCTCGAAAACGGTAAGAGATATCGCAAAAATAATGGAATTTTCGATCCCCTATCGGAATACACCCGGTAAATCTATGCTTCCAAATATAAAAAACAAGTGCTGAATGTCCTAAATTGAAAAAAAAAAAATCTTAAAAAATTTTGTGTATTTTGAGAGCCAAAAAGACTAAAATCGGAAAATGTCGATTATCTCGAAAACGGTAAGAGATATCGCAAAAATAATGGATTTTTCGATCCCCTATCGGAATACACACTGTAAATCTATGCAAATTTTGTGTATTTTGAGTGCCAAAAAGACTAAAATCGGAAAAGGTCGATTATCTCGAAAACGGTAAGAGATATCGCAAAAATAATGGAATTTTCGATCCCCTATCGGAATAGACCCGGTAAATCTATGCTTCCAAATATAAAAAACAAGTGCTGAATGTCCTAAATTGAAAAAAAAAAAATCTTAAAAAATTTTGTGTATTTTGAGAGCCAAAAAGACTAAAATCGGAAAAGGTCGATTATCTCGAAAACGGTAAGAGATATCGCAAAAATAATGGAATTTTCGATCCCCTATCGGAATACACCCGGTAAATCTATGCTTCCAAATATAAAAAACAAGTGCTGAATGTCCTAAATTGAAAAAAAAAAAATCTTAAAAATTTTTGTGTATTTTGAGAGCCAAAAATACTAAAATCGGAAAATGTCGATTATCTCGAAAACGGTAAGAGATATCGCAAAAATAATGGATTTTTCGATCCCCTATCGGAATACACACTGTAAATCTATGCAAATTTTGTGTATTTTGAGTGCCAAAAAGACTAAAATCGGAAAAGGTCGATTATCTCGAAAACGGTAAGAGATATCGCAAAAATAATGGAATTTTCGATCCCCTATCGGAATACACCCGGTAAATCTATGCTTCCAAATATAAAAAACAAGTGCTGAATGTCCTAAATTGAAAAAAAAAAAATCTTAAAAAATTTTGTGTATTTTGAGAGCCAAAAAGACTAAAATCGGAAAATGTCGATTATCTCGAAAACGGTAAGAGATATCGCAAAAATAATGGATTTTTCGATCCCCTATCGGAATACACACTGTAAATCTATGCAAATTTTGTGTATTTTGAGTGCCAAAAAGACTAAAATCGGAAAAGGTCGATTATCTCGAAAACGGTAAGAGATATCGCAAAAATAATGGAATTTTCGATCCCCTATCGGAATACACCCGGTAAATCTATGCTTCCAAATATAAAAAACAAGTGCTGAATGTCCTAAATTGAAAAAAAAAAAATCTTAAAAAATTTTGTGTATTTTGAGAGCCAAAAAGACTAAAATCGGAAAATGTCGATTATCTCGAAAACGGTAAGAGATATCGCAAAAATAATGGATTTTTCGATCCCCTATCGGAATACACACTGTAAATCTATGCAAATTTTTTGTATTTTGAGTGCCAAAAAGACTAAAATCGGAAAAGGTCGATTATCTCGAAAACGGTAAGAGATATCGCAAAAATAATGGAATTTTCGATCCCCTATCGGAATACACCCGGTAAATCTATGCTTCCAAATATAAAAAACAAGTGCTGAATGTCCTAAATTGAAAAAAAAAAAATCTTAAAAAATGTTGTGTATTTTGAGAGCCAAAAAGACTAAAATCGGAAAATGTCGATTATCTCGAAAACGGTAAGAGATATCGCAAAAATAATGGATTTTTCGATCCCCTATCGGAATACACACTGTAAATCTATGCAAATTTTGTGTATTTTGAGTGCCAAAAAGACTAAAATCGGAAAAGGTCGATTATCTCGAAAACGGTAAGAGATATCGCAAAAATAATGGAATTTTCGATCCCCTATCGGAATGCACCCGGTAAATCTATGCTTCCAAATATAAAAAACAAGTGCTGAATGTCCTAAATTGAAAAAAAAAAAATCTTAAAAAATTTTGTGTATTTTGAGAGCCAAAAAGACTAAAATCGGAAAATGTCGATTATCTCGAAAACGGTAAGAGATATCGCAAAAATAATGGATTTTTCGATCCCCTATCGGAATACACACTGTAAATCTATGCAAATTTTGTGTATTTTGAGTGCCAAAAAGACTAAAATCGGAAAAGGTCGATTATCTCGAAAACGGTAAGAGATATCGCAAAAATAATGGAATTTTCGATCCCCTATCGGAATACACCCGGTAAATCTATGCTTCCAAATATAAAAAACAAGTGCTGAATGTCCTAAATTGAAAAAAAAAAAATCTTAAAAATTTTTGTGTATTTTGAGAGCCAAAAAGACTAAAATCGGAAAATGTCGATTATCTCGAAAACGGTAAGAGATATCGCTAAAATAATGGATTTTTCGATCCCCTATCGGGATACACACTGTAAATCTATGCAAATTTTGTGTATTTTGAGTGCCAAAAAGACTAAAATCGGAAAAGGTCGATTATCTCGAAAACGGTAAGAGATATCGCAAAAATAATGGAATTTTCGATCCCCTATCGGAATACACCCGGTAAATCTATGCTTCCAAATATAAAAAACAAGTGCTGAATGTGTTAAATTGAAAAAAAAAAAATCTTAAAAAATTTTGTGTATTTTGAGAGCCAAAAAGACTAAAATCGGAAAATGTCGATTATCTCGAAAACGGTAAGAGATATCGCAAAAATAATGGATTTTTCGATCCCCTATCGGAATACACACTGTAAATCTATGCAAATTTTGTGTATTTTGAGTGCCAAAAAGACTAAAATCGGAAAAGGTCGATTATCTCGAAAACGGTAAGAGATATCGCAAAAATAATGGAATTTTCGATCCCCTATCGGAATACACCCGGTAAATCTATGCTTCCAAATATAAAAAACAAGTGCTGAATGTCCTAAATTGAAAAAAAAAAAATCTTAAAAAATTTTGTGTATTTTGAGAGCCAAAAAGACTAAAATCGGAAAAGGTCGATTATCTCGAAAACGGTAAGAGATATCGCAAAAATAATGGAATTTTCGATCCCCTATCGGAATACACCCGGTAAATCTATGCTTCCAAATATAAAAAACAAGTGCTGAATGTCCTAAATTGAAAAAAAAAAAATCTTAAAAATTTTTGTGTATTTTGAGAGCCAAAAAGACTAAAATCGGAAAAGGTCGATTATCTCGAAAACGGTTAGAGATATCGCAAAAATAATGGATTTTTCGATCCCCTATCGGAATACACACTGTAAATCTATGCAAATTTTGTGTATTTTGAGTGCCAAAAAGACTAAAATCGGAAAAGGTCGATTATCTCGAAAACGGTAAGAGATATCGCAAAAATAATGGAATTTTCGATCCCCTATCGGAATACACCCGGTAAATCTATGCTTCCAAATATAAAAAACAAGTGCTGAATGTCCTAAATTGAAAAAAAAAAAATCTTAAAAAATTTTGTGTATTTTGAGAGCCAAAAAGACTAAAATCGGAAAAGGTCGATTATCTCGAAAACGGTTAGAGATATCGCAAAAATAATGGAATTTTCGATCCCCTATCGGAATACACCCGGTAAATCTATGCTTCCAAATATAAAAAACAAGTGCTGAATGTCCTAAATTGAAAAAAAAAAAATCTTAAAAATTTTTGTGTATTTTGAGAGCCAAAAAGACTAAAATCGGAAAATGTCGATTATCTCGAAAACGGTAAGAGATATCGCAAAAATAATGGATTTTTCGATCCCCTATCGGAATACACACTGTAAATCTATGCAAATTTGTGTATTTTGAGTGCCAAAAAGACTAAAATCGGAAAAGGTCGATTATCTCGAAAACGGTAAGAGATATCGCAAAAATAATGGAATTTTCGATCCCCTATCGGAATACACCCGGTAAATCTATGCTTCCAAATATAAAAAACAAGTGCTGAATGTCCTAAATTGAAAAAAAAAAAATCTTAAAAAATTTTGTGTATTTTGAGAGCCAAAAAGACTAAAATCGGAAAATGTCGATTATCTCGAAAACGGTAAGAGATATCGCAAAAATAATGGATTTTTCGATCCCCTATCGGAATACACACTGTAAATCTATGCAAATTTTGTGTATTTTGAGTGCCAAAAAGACTAAAATCGGAAAAGGTCGATTATCTCGAAAACGGTAAGAGATATCGCAAAAATAATGGAATTTTCGATCCCCTATCGGAATACACCCGGTAAATCTATGCTTCCAAATATAAAAAACAAGTGCTGAATGTCCTAAATTGAAAAAAAAAAAATCTTAAAAAATTTTGTGTATTTTGAGAGCCAAAAAGACTAAAATCGGAAAATGTCGATTATCTCGAAAACGGTAAGAGATATCGCAAAAATAATGGATTTTTCGATCCCCTATCGGAATACACACTGTAAATCTATGCAAATTTTGTGTATTTTGAGTGCCAAAAAGACTAAAATCGGAAAAGGTCGATTATCTCGAAAACGGTAAGAGATATCGCAAAAATAATGGAATTTTCGATCCCCTATCGGAATACACCCGGTAAATCTATGCTTCCAAATATAAAAAACAAGTGCTGAATGTCCTAAATTGAAAAAAAAAAAATCTTAAAAAATTTTGTGTATTTTGAGAGCCAAAAAGACTAAAATCGGAAAAGGTCGATTATCTCGAAAACGGTAAGAGATATCGCAAAAATAATGGAATTTTCGATCCCCTATCGGAATACACCCGGTAAATCTATGCTTCCAAATATAAAAAACAAGTGCTGAATGTCCTAAATTGAAAAAAAAAAAATCTTAAAAATTTTTGTGTATTTTGAGAGCCAAAAAGACTAAAATCGGAAAATGTCGATTATCTCGAAAACGGTAAGAGATATCGCAAAAATAATGGATTTTTCGATCCCCTATCGGAATACACACTGTAAATCTATGCAAATTTTGTGTATTTTGAGTGCCAAAAAGACTAAAATCGGAAAAGGTCGATTATCTCGAAAACGGTAAGAGATATCGCAAAAATAATGGAATTTTCGATCCCCTATCGGAATACACCCGGTAAATCTATGCTTCCAAATATAAAAAACAAGTGCTGAATGTCCTAAATTGAAAAAAAAAAAATCTTAAAAAATTTTGTGTATTTTGAGAGCCAAAAAGACTAAAATCGGAAAAGGTCGATTATCTCGAAAACGGTAAGAGATATCGCAAAAATAATGGAATTTTCGATCCCCTATCGGAATACACCCGGTAAATCTATGCTTCCAAATATAAAAAACAAGTGCTGAATGTCCTAAATTGAAAAAAAAAAAATCTTAAAAATTTTTGTGTATTTTGAGAGCCAAAAAGACTAAAATCGGAAAATGTCGATTATCTCGAAAACGGTAAGAGATATCGCAAAAATAATGGATTTTTCGATCCCCTATCGGAATACACACTGTAAATCTATGCAAATTTTGTGTATTTTGAGTGCCAAAAAGACTAAAATCGGAAAAGGTCGATTATCTCGAAAACGGTAAGAGATATCGCAAAAATAATGGAATTTTCGATCCCCTATCGGAATACACCCGGTAAATCTATGCTTCCAAATATAAAAAACAAGTGCTGAATGTCCTAAATTGAAAAAAAAAAAATCTTAAAAAATTTTGTGTATTTTGAGAGCCAAAAAGACTAAAATCGGAAAATGTCGATTATCTCGAAAACGGTAAGAGATATCGCAAAAATAATGGATTTTTCGATCCCCTATCGAAATACACACTGTAAATCTATGCAAATTTTGTGTATTTTGAGTGCCAAAAAGACTAAAATCGGAAAATGTCGATTATCTCGAAAACGGTAAGAGATATCGCAAAAATAATGGAATTTTCGATCCCCTATCGGAATACACCCGGTAAATCAATGCTTCCAAATATAAAAAACAAGTGCTGAATGTCCTAAATTGAAAAAAAAAAAATCTTAAAGAATTTTGTGTATTTTGAGAGCCAAAAAGACTAAAATCGGAAAATGTCGATTATCTCGAAAACGGTAAGAGATATCGCAAAAATAATGGATTTTTCGATCCCCTATCGGAATACACACTGTAAAACTATGCAAATTTTGTGTATTTTGAGTGCCAAAAAGACTAAAATCGGAAAAGGTCGATTATCTCGAAAACGGTAAGAGATATCGCAAAAATAATGGAATTTTCGATCCCCTATCGGAATACACCCGGTAAATCTATGCTTCCAAATATAAAAAACCAGTGCTGAATGTCCTAAATTGAAAAAAAAAAAATCTTAAAAAATTTTGTGTATTTTGAGAGCCAAAAAGACTAAAATCGGAAAAGGTCGATTATCTCGAAAACGGTAAGAGATATCGCAAAAATAATGGAATTTTCGATCCCCTATCGGAATACACCCGGTAAATCTATGCTTCCAAATATAAAAAACAAGTGCTGAATGTCCTAAATTGAAAAAAAAAAAATCTTAAAAATTTTTGTGTATTTTGAGAGCCAAAAATACTAAAATCGGAAAATGTCGATTATCTCGAAAACGGTAAGAGATATCGCAAAAATAATGGATTTTTCGATCCCCTATCGGAATACACACTGTAAATCTATGCAAATTTTGTGTATTTTGAGTGCCAAAAAGACTAAAATCGGAAAAGGTCGATTATCTCGAAAACGGTAAGAGATATCGCAAAAATAATGGAATTTTCGATCCCCTATCGGAATACACCCGGTAAATCTATGCTTCCAAATATAAAAAACAAGTGCTGAATGTCCTAAATTGAAAAAAAAAAAATCTTAAAAATTTTTGTGTATTTTGAGAGCCAAAAATACTAAAATCGGAAAATGTCGATTATCTCGAAAACGGTAAGAGATATCGCAAAAATAATGGATTTTTCGATCCCCTATCGGAATACACACTGTAAATCTATGCAAATTTTGTGTATTTTGAGTGCCAAAAAGACTAAAATCGGAAAAGGTCGATTATCTCGAAAACGGTAAGAGATATCGCAAAAATAATGGAATTTTCGATCCCCTATCGGAATACACCCGGTAAATCTATGCTTCCAAATATAAAAAACAAGTGCTGAATGTCCTAAATTGAAAAAAAAAAAATCTTAAAAAATTTTGTGTATTTTGAGAGCCAAAAAGACTAAAATCGGAAAATGTCGATTATCTCGAAAACGGTAAGAGATATCGCAAAAATAATGGATTTTTCGATCCCCTATCGGAATACACACTGTAAATCTATGCAAATTTTGTGTATTTTGAGTGCCAAAAAGACTAAAATCGGAAAAGGTCGATTATCTCGAAAACGGTAAGAGATATCGCAAAAATAATGGATTTTTCGATCCCCTATCGGAATACACACTGTAAATCTATGCAAATTTTGTGTATTTTGAGTGCCAAAAAGACTAAAATCGGAAAAGGTCGATTATCTCGAAAACGGTAAGAGATATCGCAAAAATAATGGAATTTTCGATCCCCTATCGGAATACACCCGGTAAATCTATGCTTCCAAATATAAAAAACAAGTGCTGAATGTCCTAAATTGAAAAAAAAAAAATCTTAAAAAATTTTGTGTATTTTGAGAGCCAAAAAGACTAAAATCGGAAAAGGTCGATTATCTCGAAAA
Source organism: Rhagonycha lutea (assembly GCA_958510855.1). NCBI lineage: Eukaryota > Metazoa > Arthropoda > Insecta > Coleoptera > Cantharidae > Rhagonycha > Rhagonycha lutea. The sequence goes on along the minus strand of OY294037.1, from coordinate 81,080,950 downwards.
CGGTAAGAGATATCGCAAAAATAATGGAATTTTCGATCCCCTATCGGAATACACCCGGTAAATCTATGCTTCCAAATATAAAAAACAAGTGCTGAATGTCCTAAATTGAAAAAAAAAAAATCTTAAAAATTTTTGTGTATTTTGAGAGCCAAAAATACTAAAATCGGAAAATGTCGATTATCTCGAAAACGGTAAGAGATATCGCAAAAATAATGGATTTTTCGATCCCCTATCGGAATACACACTGTAAATCTATGCAAATTTTGTGTATTTTGAGTGCCAAAAAGACTAAAATCGGAAAAGGTCGATTATCTCGAAAACGGTAAGAGATATCGCAAAAATAATGGAATTTTCGATCCCCTATCGGAATACACCCGGTAAAGCTACGCTTCCAAATATAAAAAACAAGTGCTGAATGTCCTAAATTGAAAAAAAAAAAATCTTAAAAAATTTTGTGTATTTTGAGAGCCAAAAATACTAAAATCGGAAAATGTCGATTATCTCGAAAACGGTAAGAGATATCGCAAAAATAATGGATTTTTCGATCCCCTATCGGAATACACACTGTAAATCTATGCAAATTTTGTGTATTTTGAGTGCCAAAAAGACTAAAATCGGAAAAGGTCGATTATCTCGAAAACGGTAAGAGATATCGCAAAAATAATGGAATTTCCGATCCCCTATCGGAATACACCCGGTAAATCTATGCAAATTTTGTGTATTTTGAGTGCCAAAAAGACTAAAATCGGAAAAGGTCGATTATCTCGAAAACGGTAAGAGATATCGCAAAAATAATGGAATTTTCGATCCCCTATCGGAATACACCCGGTAAATCTATGCTTCCAAATATAAAAAACAAGTGCTGAATGTCCTAAATTGAAAAAAAAAAAATCTTAAAAAATTTTGTGTATTTTGAGAGCCAAAAAGACTAAAATCGGAAAATGTCGATTATCTCGAAAACGGTAAGAGATATCGCAAAAATAATGGATTTTTCGATCCCCTATCGGAATACACACTGTAAATCTATGCAAATTTTGTGTATTTTGAGTGCCAAAAAGACTAAAATCGGAAAAGGTCGATTATCTCGAAAACGGTAAGAGATATCGCAAAAATAATGGAATTTTCGATCCCCTATCGGAATACACCCGGTAAATCTATGCTTCCAAATATAAAAAACAAGTGCTGAATGTCCTAAATTGAAAAAAAAAAAATCTTAAAAATTTTTGTGTATTTTGAGAGCCAAAAAGACTAAAATCGGAAAATGTCGATTATCTCGAAAACGGTAAGAGATATCGCAAAAATAATGGATTTTTCGATCCCCTATCGGAATACACACTGTAAATCTATGCAAATTTTGTGTATTTTGAGTGCCAAAAAGACTAAAATCGGAAAAGGTCGATTATCTCGAAAACGGTAAGAGATATCGCAAAAATAATGGAATTTTCGATCCCCTATCGGAATACACCCGGTAAATCTATGCTTCCAAATATAAAAAACAAGTGCTGAATGTCCTAAATTGAAAAAAAAAAAATCTTAAAAAATTTTGTGTATTTTGAGAGCCAAAAAGACTAAAATCGGAAAAGGTCGATTATCTCGAAAACGGTAAGAGATATCGCAAAAATAATGGAATTTTCGATCCCCTATCGGAATACACCCGGTAAATCTATGCTTCCAAATATAAAAAACAAGTGCTGAATGTCCTAAATTGAAAAAAAAAAAATCTTAAAAATTTTTGTGTATTTTGAGAGCCAAAAAGACTAAAATCGGAAAATGTCGATTATCTCGAAAACGGTAAGAGATATCGCAAAAATAATGGATTTTTCGATCCCCTATCGGAATACACACTGTAAATCTATGCAAATTTTGTGTATTTTGAGTGCCAAAAAGACTAAAATCGGAAAAGGTCGATTATCTCGAAAACGGTAAGAGATATCGCAAAAATAATGGAATTTTCGATCCCCTATCGGAATACACCCGGTAAATCTATGCTTCCAAATATAAAAAACAAGTGCTGAATGTCCTAAATTGAAAAAAAAAAAATCTTAAAAAATTTTGTGTATTTTGAGAGCCAAAAAGACTAAAATCGGAAAATGTCGATTATCTCGAAAACGGTAAGAGATATCGCAAAAATAATGGATTTTTCGATCCCCTATCGAAATACACACTGTAAATCTATGCAAATTTTGTGTATTTTGAGTGCCAAAAAGACTAAAATCGGAAAATGTCGATTATCTCGAAAACGGTAAGAGATATCGCAAAAATAATGGAATTTTCGATCCCCTATCGGAATACACCCGGTAAATCTATGCTTCCAAATATAAAAAACAAGTGCTGAATGTCCTAAATTGAAAAAAAAAAAAAATCTTAAAGAATTTTGTGTATTTTGAGAGCCAAAAAGACTAAAATCGGAAAATGTCGATTATCTCGAAAACGGTAAGAGATATCGCAAAAATAATGGATTTTTCGATCCCCTATCGGAATACACACTGTAAAACTATGCAAATTTTGTGTATTTTGAGTGCCAAAAAGACTAAAATCGGAAAAGGTCGATTATCTCGAAAACGGTAAGAGATATCGCAAAAATAATGGAATTTTCGATCCCCTATCGGAATACACCCGGTAAATCTATGCTTCCAAATATAAAAAACAAGTGCTGAATGTCCTAAATTGAAAAAAAAAAAATCTTAAAAAATTTTGTGTATTTTGAGAGCCAAAAAGACTAAAATCGGAAAAGGTCGATTATCTCGAAAACGGTAAGAGATATCGCAAAAATAATGGAATTTTCGATCCCCTATCGGAATACACCCGGTAAAGCTATGCTTCCAAATATAAAAAACAAGTGCTGAATGTCCTAAATTGAAAAAAAAAAAATCTTAAAAATTTTTGTGTATTTTGAGAGCCAAAAAGACTAAAATCGGAAAATGTCGATTATCTCGAAAACGGTAAGAGATATCGCAAAAATAATGGATTTTTCGATCCCCTATCGGAATACACACTGTAAATCTATGCAAATTTTGTGTATTTTGAGTGCCAAAAAGACTAAAATCGGAAAAGGTCGATTATCTCGAAAACGGTAAGAGATATCGCAAAAATAATGGAATTTTCGATACCCTATCGGAATACACCCGGTAAATCTATGCTTCCAAATATAAAAAACAAGTGCTGAAGTCCTAAATTGAAAAAAAAAAAATCTTAAAAAATTTTGTGTATTTTGAGAGCCAAAAAGACTAAAATCGGAAAATGTCGATTATCTCGAAAACGGTAAGAGATATCGCAAAAATAATGGATTTTTCGATCCCCTATCGGAATACACACTGTAAATCTATGCAAATTTTGTGTATTTTGAGTGCCAAAAAGACTAAAATCGGAAAAGGTCGATTATCTCGAAAACGGTAAGAGATATCGCAAAAATAATGGAATTTTCGATCCCCTATCGGAATACACCCGGTAAATCTATGCTTCCAAATATAAAAAACAAGTGCTGAATGTCCTAAATTGAAAAAAAAAAAATCTTAAAAATTTTTGTGTATTTTGAGAGCCAAAAAGACTAAAATCGGAAAATGTCGATTATCTCGAAAACGGTAAGAGATATCGCAAAAATAATGGATTTTTCGATCCCCTATCGGAATACACACTGTAAATCTATGCAAATTTTGTGTATTTTGAGTGCCAAAAAGACTAAAATCGGAAAAGGTCGATTATCTCGAAAACGGTAAGAGATATCGCAAAAATAATGGAATTTTCGATCCCCTATCGGAATACACCCGGTAAATCTATGCTTCCAAATATAAAAAACAAGTGCTGAATGTCCTAAATTGAAAAAAAAAAAATCTTAAAAAATTTTGTGTATTTTGAGAGCCAAAAAGACTAAAATCGGAAAATGTCGATTATCTCGAAAACGGTAAGAGATATCGCAAAAATAATGGATTTTTCGATCCCCTATCGGAATACACACTGTAAATCTATGCAAATTTTGTGTATTTTGAGTGCCAAAAAGACTAAAATCGGAAAAGGTCGATTATCTCGAAAACGGTAAGAGATATCGCAAAAATAATGGAATTTTCGATCCCCTATCGGAATACACCCCGTAAATCTATGCTTCCAAATATAAAAAACAAGTGCTGAATGTCCTAAATTGAAAAAAAAAAATCTTAAAAAATTTTGTGTATTTTGAGAGCCAAAAAGACTAAAATCGGAAAAGGTCGATTATCTCGAAAACGGTAAGAGATATCGCAAAAATAATGGAATTTTCGATCCCCTATCGGAATACACCCGGTAAATCTATGCAAATTTTGTGTATTTTGAGTGCCAAAAAGACTAAAATCGGAAAAGGTCGATTATCTCGAAAACGGTAAGAGATATCGCAAAAATAATGGAATTTTCGATCCCCTATCGGAATACACCCGGTAAATCTATGCTTCCAAATATAAAAAACAAGTGCTGAATGTCCTAAATTGAAAAAAAAAAAATCTTAAAAAATTTTGTGTATTTTGAGAGCCAAAAAGACTAAAATCGGAAAATGTCGATTATCTCGAAAACGGTAAGAGATATCGCAAAAATAATGGATTTTTCGATCCCCTATCGGAATACACACTGTAAATCTATGCAAATTTTGTGTATTTTGAGTGCCAAAAAGACTAAAATCGGAAAAGGTCGATTATCTCGAAAACGGTAAGAGATATCGCAAAAATAATGGAATTTTCGATCCCCTATCGGAATACACCCGGTAAAACTATGCTTCCAAATATAAAAAACAAGTGCTGAATGTCCTAAATTGAAAAAAAAAAAATCTTAAAAAATTTTGTGTATTTTGAGAGCCAAAAAGACTAAAATCGGAAAATGTCGATTATCTCGAAAACGGTAAGAGATATCGCAAAAATAATGGATTTTTCGATCCCCTATCGGAATACACACTGTAAATCTATGCAAATTTTGTGTATTTTGAGTGCCAAAAAGACTAAAATCGGAAAAGGTCGATTATCTCGAAAACGGTAAGAGATATCGCAAAAATAATGGAATTTTCGATCCCCTATCGGAATACACCCGGTAAATCTATGCTTCCAAATATAAAAAACAAGTGCTGAATGTCCTAAATTGAAAAAAAAAAAATCTTAAAAAATTTTGTGTATTTTGAGAGCCAAAAAGACTAAAATCGGAAAATGTCGATTATCTCGAAAACGGTAAGAGATATCGCAAAAATAATGGATTTTTCGATCCCCTATCGGAATACACACTGTAAATCTATGCAAATTTTGTGTATTTTGAGTGCCAAAAAGACTAAAATCGGAAAAGGTCGATTATCTCGAAAACGGTAAGAGATATCGCAAAAATAATGGAATTTTCGATCCCCTATCGGAATACACCCGGTAAATCTATGCTTCCAAATATAAAAAACAAGTGCTGAATGTCCTAAATTGAAAAAAAAAAAATCTTAAAAATTTTTGTGTATTTTGAGAGCCAAAAAGACTAAAATCGGAAAATGTCGATTATCTCGAAAACGGTAAGAGATATCGCAAAAATAATGGATTTTTCGATCCCCTATCGGAATACACACTGTAAATCTATGCAAATTTTGTGTATTTTGAGTGCCAAAAAGACTAAAATCGGAAAAGGTCGATTATCTCGAAAACGGTAAGAGATATCGCAAAAATAATGGAATTTTCGATCCCCTATCGGAATACACCCGGTAAATCTATGCTTCCAAATATAAAAAACAAGTGCTGAATGTCCTAAATTGAAAAAAAAAAAATCTTAAAAAATTTTGTGTATTTTGAGAGCCAAAAAGACTAAAATCGGAAAAGGTCGATTATCTCGAAAACGGTAAGAGATATCGCAAAAATAATGGAATTTTCGATCCCCTATCGGAATACACCCGGTAAATCTATGCTTCCAAATATAAAAAACAAGTGCTGAATGTCCTAAATTGAAAAAAAAAAAATCTTAAAAATTTTTGTGTATTTTGAGAGCCAAAAAGACTAAAATCGGAAAATGTCGATTATCTCGAAAACGGTAAGAGATATCTCAAAAATAATGGATTTTTCGATCCCCTATCGGAATACACACTGTAAATCTATGCAAATTTTGTGTATTTTGAGTGCCAAAAAGACTAAAATCGGAAAAGGTCGATTATCTCGAAAACGGTAAGAGATATCGCAAAAATAATGGAATTTTCGATCCCCTATCGGAATACACCCGGTAAATCTATGCTTCCAAATATAAAAAACAAGTGCTGAATGTCCTAAATTGAAAAAAAAAAAATCTTAAAAAATTTTGTGTATTTTGAGAGCCAAAAAGACTAAAATCGGAAAATGTCGATTATCTCGAAAACGGTAAGAGATATCGCAAAAATAATGGATTTTTCGATCCCCTATCGAAATACACACTGTAAATCTATGCAAATTTTGTGTATTTTGAGTGCCAAAAAGACTAAAATCGGAAAATGTCGATTATCTCGAAAACGGTAAGAGATATCGCAAAAATAATGGAATTTTCGATCCCCTATCGGAATACACCCGGTAAATCTATGCTTACAAATATAAAAAACAAGTGCTGAATGTCCTAAATTGAAAAAAAAAAAATCTTAAAGAATTTTGTGTATTTTGAGAGCCAAAAAGACTAAAATCGGAAAATGTCGATTATCTCGAAAACGGTAAGAGATATCGCAAAAATAATGGATTTTTCGATCCCCTATCGGAATACACACTGTAAAACTATGCAAATTTTGTGTATTTTGAGTGCCAAAAAGACTAAAATCGGAAAAGGTCGATTATCTCGAAAACGGTAAGAGATATCGCAAAAATAATGGAATTTTCGATCCCCTATCGGAATACACCCGGTAAATCTATGCTTCCAAATATAAAAAACAAGTGCTGAATGTCCTAAATTGAAAAAAAAAAAATCTTAAAAAATTTTGTGTATTTTGAGAGCCAAAAAGACTAAAATCGGAAAAGGTCGATTATCTCGAAAACGGTAAGAGATATCGCAAAAATAATGGAATTTTCGATCCCCTATCGGAATACACCCAGTAAAGCTATGCTTCCAAATATAAAAAAAAAGTGCTGAATGTCCTAAATTGAAAAAAAAAAATCTTAAAAATTTTTGTGTATTTTGAGAGCCAAAAAGACTAAAATCGGAAAATGTCGATTATCTCGAAAACGGTAAGAGATATCGCAAAAATAATGGATTTTTCGATCCCCTATCGGAATACACACTGTAAATCTATGCAAATTTTGTGTATTTTGAGTGCCAAAAACCCTAAAATCGGAAAAGGTCGATTATCTCGAAAACGGTAAGAGATATCGCAAAAATAATGGAATTTTCGATCCCCTATCGGAATACACCCGGTAAATCTATGCTTCCAAATATAAAAAACAAGTGCTGAATGTCCTAAATTGAAAAAAAAAAAATCTTAAAAAATTTTGTGTATTTTGAGAGCCAAAAAGACTAAAATTGGAAAATGTCGATTATCTCGAAAACGGTAAGAGATATCGCAAAAATAATGGATTTTTCGATCCCCTATCGGAATACACACTGTAAATCTATGCAAATTTGTGTATTTTGAGTGCCAAAAAGACTAAAATCGGAAAAGGTCGATTATCTCGAAAACGGTAAGAGATATCGCAAAAATAATGGAATTTTCGATCCCCTATCGGAATACACCCGGTAAATCTATGCTTCCAAATATAAAAAACAAGTGCTGAATGTCCTAAATTGAAAAAAAAAAAATCTTAAAAAATTTTGTGTATTTTGAGAGCCAAAAAGACTAAAATCGGAAAAGGTCGATTATCTCGAAAACGGTAAGAGATATCGCAAAAATAATGGAATTTTCGATCCCCTATCGGAATACACCCGGTAAATCTATGCTTCCAAATATAAAAAACAAGTGCTGAATGTCCTAAATTGAAAAAAAAAAAATCTTAAAAATTTTTGTGTATTTTGAGAGCCAAAAATACTAAAATCGGAAAATGTCGATTATCTCGAAAACGGTAAGAGATATCGCAAAAATAATGGATTTTTCGATCCCCTATCGGAATACACACTGTAAATCTATGCAAATTTTGTGTATTTTGAGTGCCAAAAAGACTAAAATCGGAAAAGGTCGATTATCTCGAAAACGGTAAGAGATATCGCAAAAATAATGGAATTTTCGATCCCCTATCGGAATACACCCGGTAAATCTATGCTTCCAAATATAAAAAACAAGTGCTGAATGTCCTAAATTGAAAAAAAAAAAATCTTAAAAAATTTTGTGTATTTTGAGAGCCAAAAAGACTAAAATCGGAAAATGTCGATTATCTCGAAAACGGTAAGAGATATCGCAAAAATAATGGATTTTTCGATCCCCTATCGGAATACACACTGTAAAACTATGCAAATTTTGTGTATTTTGAGTGCCAAAAAGACTAAAATCGGAAAATGTCGATTATCTCGAAAACGGTAAGAGATATCGCAAAAATAATGGATTTTTCGATCCCCTATCGGAATACACACTGTAAAACTATGCAAATTTTGTGTATTTTGAGTGCCAAAAAGACTAAAATCGGAAAAGGTCGATTATCTCGAAAACGGTAAGAGATATCGCAAAAATAATGGAATTTTCGATCCCCTATCGGAATACACCCGGTAAATCTATGCTTCCAAATATAAAAAACAAGTGCTGAATGTCCTAAATTGAAAAAAAAAAAATCTTAAAAAATTTTGTGTATTTTGAGAGCCAAAAAGACTAAAATCGGAAAAGGTCGATTATCTCGAAAACGGTAAGAGATATCGCAAAAATAATGGAATTTTCGATCCCCTATCGGAATACACCCGGTAAATCTATGCTTCCAAATATAAAAAACAAGTGCTGAATGTCCTAAATTGAAAAAAAAAAAATCTTAAAAATTTTTGTGTATTTTGAGAGCCAAAAAGACTAAAATCGGAAAATGTCGATTATCTCGAAAACGGTAAGAGATATCGCAAAAATAATGGATTTTTCGATCCCCTATCGGAATACACACTGTAAATCTATGCAAATTTTGTGTATTTTGAGTGCCAAAAACCCTAAAATCGGAAAAGGTCGATTATCTCGAAAACGGTAAGAGATATCGCAAAAATAATGGAATTTTCGATCCCCTATCGGAATACACCCGGTAAATCTATGCTTCCAAATATAAAAAACAAGTGCTGAATGTCCTAAATTGAAAAAAAAAAAATCTTAAAAAATTTTGTGTATTTTGAGAGCCAAAAAGACTAAAATCGGAAAAGGTCGATTATCTCGAAAACGGTAAGAGATATCGCAAAAATAATGGAATTTTCGATCCCCTATCGGAATACACCCGGTAAATCTATGCTTCCAAATATAAAAAACAAGTGCTGAATGTCCTAAATTGAAAAAAAAAAAATCTTAAAAAATTTTGTGTATTTTGAGAGCCAAAAAGACTAAAATCGGAAAAGGTCGATTATCTCGAAAACGGTAAGAGATATCGCAAAAATAATGGAATTTTCGATCCCCTATCGGAATACACCCGGTAAATCTATGCTTCCAAATATAAAAAACAAGTGCTGAATGTCCTAAATTGAAAAAAAAAAAATCTTAAAAAATTTTGTGTATTTTGAGAGACTAAAATCGGAAAAGGTCGATTATCTCGAAAACGGTAAGAGATATCGCAAAAATAATGGATTTTTCGATCCCCTATCGGAATACACACTGTAAATCTATGCAAATTTGTGTATTTTGAGTGCCAAAAAGACTAAAATCGGAAAAGGTCGATTATCTCGAAAACGGTAAGAGATATCGCAAAAATAATGGAATTTTCGATCCCCTATCGGAATACACCCGGTAAATCTATGCTTCCAAATATAAAAAACAAGTGCTGAATGTCCTAAATTGAAAAAAAAAAAAATCTTAAAAAATTTTGTGTATTTTGAGAGCCAAAAAGACTAAAATCGGAAAAGGTCGATTATCTCGAAAACGGTAAGAGATATCGCAAAAATAATGGAATTTTCGATCCCCTATCGGAATACACCCGGTAAATCTATGCTTCCAAATATAAAAAACAAGTGCTGAATGTCCTAAATTGAAAAAAAAAAAATCTTAAAAATTTTTGTGTATTTTGAGAGCCAAAAATACTAAAATCGGAAAATGTCGATTATCTCGAAAACGGTAAGAGATATCGCAAAAATAATGGATTTTTCGATCCCCTATCGGAATACACACTGTAAATCTATGCAAATTTTGTGTATTTTGAGTGCCAAAAAGACTAAAATCGGAAAAGGTCGATTATCTCGAAAACGGTAAGAGATATCGCAAAAATAATGGAATTTTCGATCCCCTATCGGAATACACCCGGTAAATCTATGCTTCCAAATATAAAAAACAAGTGCTGAATGTCCTAAATTGAAAAAAAAAAAATCTTAAAAAATTTTGTGTATTTTGAGAGCCAAAAAGACTAAAATCGGAAAATGTCGATTATCTCGAAAACGGTAAGAGATATCGCAAAAATAATGGATTTTTCGATCCCCTATCGGAATACACACTGTAAAACTATGCAAATTTTGTGTATTTTGAGTGCCAAAAAGACTAAAATCGGAAAATGTCGATTATCTCGAAAACGGTAAGAGATATCGCAAAAATAATGGATTTTTCGATCCCCTATCGGAATACACACTGTAAAACTATGCAAATTTTGTGTATTTTGAGTGCCAAAAAGACTAAAATCGGAAAAGGTCGATTATCTCGAAAACGGTAAGAGATATCGCAAAAATAATGGAATTTTCGATCCCCTATCGGAATACACCCGGTAAATCTATGCTTCCAAATATAAAAAACAAGTGCTGAATGTCCTAAATTGAAAAAAAAAAAATCTTAAAAAATTTTGTGTATTTTGAGAGCCAAAAAGACTAAAATCGGAAAAGGTCGATTATCTCGAAAACGGTAAGAGATATCGCAAAAATAATGGAATTTTCGATCCCCTATCGGAATACACCCGGTAAATCTATGCTTCCAAATATAAAAAACAAGTGCTGAATGTCCTAAATTGAAAAAAAAAAAATCTTAAAAATTTTTGTGTATTTTGAGAGCCAAAAAGACTAAAATCGGAAAATGTCGATTATCTCGAAAACGGTAAGAGATATCGCAAAAATAATGGATTTTTCGATCCCCTATCGGAATACACACTGTAAATCTATGCAAATTTTGTGTATTTTGAGTGCCAAAAACCCTAAAATCGGAAAAGGTCGATTATCTCGAAAACGGTAAGAGATATCGCAAAAATAATGGAATTTTCGATCCCCTATCGGAATACACCCGGTAAATCTATGCTTCCAAATATAAAAAACAAGTGCTGAATGTCCTAAATTGAAAAAAAAAAAATCTTAAAAAATTTTGTGTATTTTGAGAGCCAAAAAGACTAAAATCGGAAAAGGTCGATTATCTCGAAAACGGTAAGAGATATCGCAAAAATAATGGAATTTTCGATCCCCTATCGGAATACACCCGGTAAATCTATGCTTCCAAATATAAAAAACAAGTGCTGAATGTCCTAAATTGAAAAAAAAAAAATCTTAAAAAATTTTGTGTATTTTGAGAGCCAAAAAGACTAAAATCGGAAAAGGTCGATTATCTCGAAAACGGTAAGAGATATCGCAAAAATAATGGAATTTTCGATCCCCTATCGGAATACACCCGGTAAATCTATGCTTCCAAATATAAAAAACAAGTGCTGAATGTCCTAAATTGAAAAAAAAAAAATCTTAAAAAATTTTGTGTATTTTGAGAGCCAAAAAGACTAAAATCGGAAAAGGTCGATTATCTCGAAAACGGTAAGAGATATCGCAAAAATAATGGAATTTTCGATCCCCTATCGGAATACACCCGGTAAATCTATGCTTCCAAATATAAAAAACAAGTGCTGAATGTCCTAAATTGAAAAAAAAAAAATCTTAAAAATTTTTGTGTATTTTGAGAGCCAAAAATACTAAAATCGGAAAATGTCGATTATCTCGAAAACGGTAAGAGATATCGCAAAAATAATGGATTTTTCGATCCCCTATCGGAATACACACTGTAAATCTATGCAAATTTTGTGTATTTTGAGTGCCAAAAAGACTAAAATCGGAAAAGGTCGATTATCTCGAAAACGGTAAGAGATATCGCAAAAATAATGGAATTTTCGATCCCCTATCGGAATACACCCGGTAAATCTATGCTTCCAAATATAAAAAACAAGTGCTGAATGTCCTAAATTGAAAAAAAAAAAATCTTAAAAAATTTTGTGTATTTTGAGAGCCAAAAAGACTAAAATCGGAAAATGTCGATTATCTCGAAAACGGTAAGAGATATCGCAAAAATAATGGATTTTTCGATCCCCTATCGGAATACACACTGTAAATCTATGCAAATTTTGTGTATTTTGAGTGCCAAAAAGACTAAAATCGGAAAAGGTCGATTATCTCGAAAACGGTAAGAGATATCGCAAAAATAATGGATTTTTCGATCCCCTATCGGAATACACACTGTAAATCTATGCAAATTTTGTGTATTTTGAGTGCCAAAAAGACTAAAATCGGAAAAGGTCGATTATCTCGAAAACGGTAAGAGATATCGCAAAAATAATGGAATTTTCGATCCCCTATCGGAATACACCCGGTAAATCTATGCTTCCAAATATAAAAAACAAGTGCTGAATGTCCTAAATTGAAAAAAAAAAAATCTTAAAAATTTTTGTGTATTTTGAGAGCCAAAAAGACTAAAATCGGAAAATGTCGATTATCTCGAAAACGGTAAGAGATATCGCAAAAATAATGGATTTTTCGATCCCCTATCGGAATACACCCGGTAAATCTATGCTTCCAAATATAAAAAACAAGTGCTGAATGTCCTAAATTGAAAAAAAAAAAATCTTAAAAATTTTTGTGTATTTTGAGAGCCAAAAATACTAAAATCGGAAAATGTCGATTATCTCGAAAACGGTAAGAGATATCGCAAAAATAATGGATTTTTCGATCCCCTATCGGAATACACACTGTAAATCTATGCAAATTTTGTGTATTTTGAGTGCCAAAAAGACTAAAATCGGAAAAGGTCGATTATCTCGAAAACGGTAAGAGATATCGCAAAAATAATGGAATTTTCGATCCCCTATCGGAATACACCCGGTAAAGCTATGCTTCCAAATATAAAAAACAAGTGCTGAATGTCCTAAATTGAAAAAAAAAAAATCTTAAAAAATGTTGTGTATTTTGAGAGCCAAAAAGACTAAAATCGGAAAATGTCGATTATCTCGAAAACGGTAAGAGATATCGCAAAAATAATGGATTTTTCGATCCCCTATCGGAATACACACTGTAAATCTATGCAAATTTTGTGTATTTTGAGTGCCAAAAAGACTAAAATCGGAAAAGGTCGATTATCTCGAAAACGGTAAGAGATATCGCAAAAATAATGGAATTTTCGATCCCCTATCGGAATACACCCGGTAAATCTATGCTTCCAAATATAAAAAACAAGTGCTGAATGTCCTAAATTGAAAAAAAAAAAATCTTAAAAAATTTTGTGTATTTTGAGAGCCAAAAAGACTAAAATCGGAAAATGTCGATTATCTCGAAAACGGTAAGAGATATCGCAAAAATAATGGATTTTTCGATCCCCTATCGGAATACACCCGGTAAATCTATGCAAATTTTGTGTATTTTGAGTGCCAAAAAGACTAAAATCGGAAAAGGTCGATTATCTCGAAAACGGTAAGAGATATCGCAAAAATAATGGAATTTTCGATCCCCTATCGGAATACACCCCGTAAATCTATGCTTCCAAATATAAAAAACAAGTGCTGAATGTCCTAAATTGAAAAAAAAAAAATCTTAAAAAATTTTGTGTATTTTGAGAGCCAAAAAGACTAAAATCGGAAAAGGTCGATTATCTCGAAAACGGTAAGAGATATCGCAAAAATAATGGAATTTTCGATCCCCTATCGGAATACACCCGGTAAATCTATGCTTCCAAATATAAAAAACAAGTGCTGAATGTCCTAAATTGAAAAAAAAAAAATCTTAAAAATTTTTGTGTATTTTGAGAGCCAAAAAGACTAAAATCGGAAAATGTCGATTATCTCGAAAACGGTAAGAGATATCGCAAAAATAATGGATTTTTCGATCCCCTATCGGAATACACACTGTAAATCTATGCAAATTTTGTGTATTTTGAGTGCCAAAAAGACTAAAATCGGAAAAGGTCGATTATCTCGAAAACGGTAAGAGATATCGCAAAAATAATGGAATTTTCGATCCCCTATCGGAATACACCCGGTAAATCTATGCTTCCAAATATAAAAAACAAGTGCTGAATGTCCTAAATTGAAAAAAAAAAATCTTAAAAAATTTTGTGTATTTTGAGAGCCAAAAAGACTAAAATCGGAAAATGTCGATTATCTCGAAAACGGTAAGAGATATCGCAAAAATAATGGATTTTTCGATCCCCTATCGGAATACACACTGTAAATCTATGCAAATTTTGTGTATTTTGAGTGCCAAAAAGACTAAAATCGGAAAAGGTCGATTATCTCGAAAACGGTAAGAGATATCGCAAAAATAATGGAATTTTCGATCCCCTATCGGAATACACCCGGTAAATCTATGCTTCCAAATATAAAAAACAAGTGCTGAATGTCCTAAATTGAAAAAAAAAAAATCTTAAAAATTTTTGTGTATTTTGAGAGCCAAAAAGACTAAAATCGGAAAATGTCGATTATCTCGAAAACGGTAAGAGATATCGCAAAAATAATGGATTTTTCGATCCCCTATCGGAATACACACTGTAAATCTATGCAAATTTTGTGTATTTTGAGTGCCAAAAACCCTAAAATCGGAAAAGGTCGATTATCTCGAAAACGGTAAGAGATATCGCAAAAATAATGGAATTTTCGATCCCCTATCGGAATACACCCGGTAAATCTATGCTTCCAAATATAAAAAACAAGTGCTGAATGTCCTAAATTGAAAAAAAAAAATCTTAAAAAATTTTGTGTATTTTGAGAGCCAAAAAGACTAAAATCGGAAAAGGTCGATTATCTCGAAAACGGTAAGAGATATCGCAAAAATAATGGAATTTTCGATCCCCTATCGGAATACACCCGGTAAATCTATGCTTCCAAATATAAAAAACAAGTGCTGAATGTCCTAAATTGAAAAAAAAAAAATCTTAAAAAATTTTGTGTATTTTGAGAGCCAAAAAGACTAAAATCGGAAAAGGTCGATTATCTCGAAAACGGTAAGAGATATCGCAAAAATAATGGAATTTTCGATCCCCTATCGGAATACACCCCGTAAATCTATGCTTCCAAATATAAAAAACAAGTGCTGAATGTCCTAAATTGAAAAAAAAAAAATCTTAAAAAATTTTGTGTATTTTGAGAGCCAAAAAGACTAAAATCGGAAAAGGTCGATTATCTCGAAAACGGTAAGAGATATCGCAAAAATAATGGAATTTTCGATCCCCTATCGGAATACACCCGGTAAATCTATGCTTCCAAATATAAAAAACAAGTGCTGAATGTCCTAAATTGAAAAAAAAAAAATCTTAAAAATTTTTGTGTATTTTGAGAGCCAAAAAGACTAAAATCGGAAAATGTCGATTATCTCGAAAACGGTAAGAGATATCGCAAAAATAATGGATTTTTCGATCCCCTATCGGAATACACACTGTAAATCTATGCAAATTTTGTGTATTTTGAGTGCCAAAAAGACTAAAATCGGAAAAGGTCGATTATCTCGAAAACGGTAAGAGATATCGCAAAAATAATGGAATTTTCGATCCCCTATCGGAATACACCCGGTAAATCTATGCTTCCAAATATAAAAAACAAGTGCTGAATGTCCTAAATTGAAAAAAAAAAATCTTAAAAAATTTTGTGTATTTTGAGAGCCAAAAAGACTAAAATCGGAAAATGTCGATTATCTCGAAAACGGTAAGAGATATCGCAAAAATAATGGATTTTTCGATCCCCTATCGGAATACACACTGTAAATCTATGCAAATTTTGTGTATTTTGAGTGCCAAAAAGACTAAAATCGGAAAAGGTCGATTATCTCGAAAACGGTAAGAGATATCGCAAAAATAATGGAATTTTCGATCCCCTATCGGAATACACCCGGTAAATCTATGCTTCCAAATATAAAAAACAAGTGCTGAATGTCCTAAATTGAAAAAAAAAAAATCTTAAAAATTTTTGTGTATTTTGAGAGCCAAAAAGACTAAAATCGGAAAATGTCGATTATCTCGAAAACGGTAAGAGATATCGCAAAAATAATGGATTTTTCGATCCCCTATCGGAATACACACTGTAAATCTATGCAAATTTTGTGTATTTTGAGTGCCAAAAACCCTAAAATCGGAAAAGGTCGATTATCTCGAAAACGGTAAGAGATATCGCAAAAATAATGGAATTTTCGATCCCCTATCGGAATACACCCGGTAAATCTATGCTTCCAAATATAAAAAACAAGTGCTGAATGTCCTAAATTGAAAAAAAAAAAATCTTAAAAAATTTTGTGTATTTTGAGAGCCAAAAAGACTAAAATCGGAAAAGGTCGATTATCTCGAAAACGGTAAGAGATATCGCAAAAATAATGGAATTTTCGATCCCCTATCGGAATACACCCGGTAAATCTATGCTTCCAAATATAAAAAACAAGTGCTGAATGTCCTAAATTGAAAAAAAAAAATCTTAAAAAATTTTGTGTATTTTGAGAGCCAAAAAGACTAAAATCGGAAAATGTCGATTATCTCGAAAACGGTAAGAGATATCGCAAAAATAATGGATTTTTCGATCCCCTATCGGAATACACCCGGTAAATCTATGCAAATTTTGTGTATTTTGAGTGCCAAAAAGACTAAAATCGGAAAAGGTCGATTATCTCGAAAACGGTAAGAGATATCGCAAAAATAATGGAATTTTCGATCCCCTATCGGAATACACCCCGTAAATCTATGCTTCCAAATATAAAAAACAAGTGCTGAATGTCCTAAATTGAAAAAAAAAAAATCTTAAAAAATTTTGTGTATTTTGAGAGCCAAAAAGACTAAAATCGGAAAAGGTCGATTATCTCGAAAACGGTAAGAGATATCGCAAAAATAATGGAATTTTCGATCCCCTATCGGAATACACCCGGTAAATCTATGCTTCCAAATATAAAAAACAAGTGCTGAATGTCCTAAATTGAAAAAAAAAAATCTTAAAAAATTTTGTGTATTTTGAGAGCCAAAAAGACTAAAATCGGAAAATGTCGATTATCTCGAAAACGGTAAGAGATATCGCAAAAATAATGGATTTTTCGATCCCCTATCGGAATACACCCGGTAAATCTATGCAAATTTTGTGTATTTTGAGTGCCAAAAAGACTAAAATCGGAAAAGGTCGATTATCTCGAAAACGGTAAGAGATATCGCAAAAATAATGGAATTTTCGATCCCCTATCGGAATACACCCCGTAAATCTATGCTTCCAAATATAAAAAACAAGTGCTGAATGTCCTAATTTGAAAAAAAAAAAATCTTAAAAAATTTTGTGTATTTTGAGAGCCAAAAAGACTAAAATCGGAAAAGGTCGATTATCTCGAAAACGGTAAGAGATATCGCAAAAATAATGGAATTTTCGATCCCCTATCGGAATACACCCGGTAAATCTATGCTTCCAAATATAAAAAACAAGTGCTGAATGTCCTAAATTGAAAAAAAAAAAATCTTAAAAATTTTTGTGTATTTTGAGAGCCAAAAAGACTAAAATCGGAAAATGTCGATTATCTCGAAAACGGTAAGAGATATCGCAAAAATAATGGATTTTTCGATCCCCTATCGGAATACACACTGTAAATCTATGCAAATTTTGTGTATTTTGAGTGCCAAAAAGACTAAAATCGGAAAAGGTCGATTATCTCGAAAACGGTAAGAGATATCGCAAAAATAATGGAATTTTCGATCCCCTATCGGAATACACCCGGTAAATCTATGCTTCCAAATATAAAAAACAAGTGCTGAATGTCCTAAATTGAAAAAAAAAAATCTTAAAAAATTTTGTGTATTTTGAGAGCCAAAAAGACTAAAATCGGAAAATGTCGATTATCTCGAAAACGGTAAGAGATATCGCAAAAATAATGGATTTTTCGATCCCCTATCGGAATACACACTGTAAATCTATGCAAATTTTGTGTATTTTGAGTGCCAAAAACCCTAAAATCGGAAAAGGTCGATTATCTCGAAAACGGTAAGAGATATCGCAAAAATAATGGAATTTTCGATCCCCTATCGGAATACACCCGGTAAATCTATGCTTCCAAATATAAAAAACAAGTGCTGAATGTCCTAAATTGAAAAAAAAAAAATCTTAAAAAATTTTGTGTATTTTGAGAGCCAAAAAGACTAAAATCGGAAAAGGTCGATTATCTCGAAAACGGTAAGAGATATCGCAAAAATAATGGAATTTTCGATCCCCTATCGGAATACACCCGGTAAATCTATGCTTCCAAATATAATAAACAAGTGCTGAATGTCCTAAATTGAAAAAAAAAAAATCTTAAAAAATTTTGTGTATTTTGAGAGCCAAAAAGACTAAAATCGGAAAAGGTCGATTATCTCGAAAACGGTAAGAGATATCGCAAAAATAATGGAATTTTCGATCCCCTATCGGAATACACCCGGTAAATCTATGCTTCCAAATATAAAAAACAAGTGCTGAATGTCCTAAATTGAAAAAAAAAAAATCTTAAAAAATTTTGTGTATTTTGAGAGCCAAAAAGACTAAAATCGGAAAAGGTCGATTATCTCGAAAACGGTAAGAGATATCGCAAAAATAATGGAATTTTCGATCCCCTATCGGAATACACCCGGTAAATCTATGCTTCCAAATATAAAAAACAAGTGCTGAATGTCCTAAATTGAAAAAAAAAAATCTTAAAAAATTTTGTGTATTTTGAGAGCCAAAAAGACTAAAATCGGAAAATGTCGATTATCTCGAAAACGGTAAGAGATATCGCAAAAATAATGGATTTTTCGATCCCCTATCGGAATACACACTGTAAATCTATGCAAATTTTGTGTATTTTGAGTGCCAAAAAGACTAAAATCGGAAAAGGTCGATTATCTCGAAAACGGTAAGAGATATCGCAAAAATAATGGAATTTTCGATCCCCTATCGGAATACACCCGGTAAATCTATGCTTCCAAATATAAAAAACAAGTGCTGAATGTCCTAAATTGAAAAAAAAAAAATCTTAAAAATTTTTGTGTATTTTGAGAGCCAAAAAGACTAAAATCGGAAAATGTCGATTATCTCGAAAACGGTAAGAGATATCGCAAAAATAATGGATTTTTCGATCCCCTATCGGAATACACACTGTAAATCTATGCAAATTTTGTGTATTTTGAGTGCCAAAAACCCTAAAATCGGAAAAGGTCGATTATCTCGAAAACGGTAAGAGATATCGCAAAAATAATGGAATTTTCGATCCCCTATCGGAATACACCCGGTAAATCTATGCTTCCAAATATAAAAAACAAGTGCTGAATGTCCTAAATTGAAAAAAAAAAATCTTAAAAAATTTTGTGTATTTTGAGAGCCAAAAAGACTAAAATCGGAAAAGGTCGATTATCTCGAAAACGGTAAGAGATATCGCAAAAATAATGGAATTTTCGATCCCCTATCGGAATACACCCGGTAAATCTATGCTTCCAAATATAAAAAACAAGTGCTGAATGTCCTAAATTGAAAAAAAAAAAATCTTAAAAAATTTTGTGTATTTTGAGAGCCAAAAAGACTAAAATCGGAAAAGGTCGATTATCTCGAAAACGGTAAGAGATATCGCAAAAATAATGGAATTTTCGATCCCCTATCGGAATACACCCCGTAAATCTATGCTTCCAAATATAAAAAACAAGTGCTGAATGTCCTAAATTGAAAAAAAAAAAATCTTAAAAAATTTTGTGTATTTTGAGAGCCAAAAAGACTAAAATCGGAAAAGGTCGATTATCTCGAAAACGGTAAGAGATATCGCAAAAATAATGGAATTTTCGATCCCCTATCGGAATACACCCGGTAAATCTATGCTTCCAAATATAAAAAACAAGTGCTGAATGTCCTAAATTGAAAAAAAAAAAATCTTAAAAATTTTTGTGTATTTTGAGAGCCAAAAAGACTAAAATCGGAAAATGTCGATTATCTCGAAAACGGTAAGAGATATCGCAAAAATAATGGATTTTTCGATCCCCTATCGGAATACACACTGTAAATCTATGCAAATTTTGTGTATTTTGAGTGCCAAAAAGACTAAAATCGGAAAAGGTCGATTATCTCGAAAACGGTAAGAGATATCGCAAAAATAATGGAATTTTCGATCCCCTATCGGAATACACCCGGTAAATCTATGCTTCCAAATATAAAAAACAAGTGCTGAATGTCCTAAATTGAAAAAAAAAAATCTTAAAAAATTTTGTGTATTTTGAGAGCCAAAAAGACTAAAATCGGAAAATGTCGATTATCTCGAAAACGGTAAGAGATATCGCAAAAATAATGGATTTTTCGATCCCCTATCGGAATACACACTGTAAATCTATGCAAATTTTGTGTATTTTGAGTGCCAAAAAGACTAAAATCGGAAAAGGTCGATTATCTCGAAAACGGTAAGAGATATCGCAAAAATAATGGAATTTTCGATCCCCTATCGGAATACACCCGGTAAATCTATGCTTCCAAATATAAAAAACAAGTGCTGAATGTCCTAAATTGAAAAAAAAAAAATCTTAAAAATTTTTGTGTATTTTGAGAGCCAAAAAGACTAAAATCGGAAAATGTCGATTATCTCGAAAACGGTAAGAGATATCGCAAAAATAATGGATTTTTCGATCCCCTATCGGAATACACACTGTAAATCTATGCAAATTTTGTGTATTTTGAGTGCCAAAAACCCTAAAATCGGAAAAGGTCGATTATCTCGAAAACGGTAAGAGATATCGCAAAAATAATGGAATTTTCGATCCCCTATCGGAATACACCCGGTAAATCTATGCTTCCAAATATAAAAAACAAGTGCTGAATGTCCTAAATTGAAAAAAAAAAAATCTTAAAAAATTTTGTGTATTTTGAGAGCCAAAAAGACTAAAATCGGAAAAGGTCGATTATCTCGAAAACGGTAAGAGATATCGCAAAAATAATGGAATTTTCGATCCCCTATCGGAATACACCCGGTAAATCTATGCTTCCAAATATAAAAAACAAGTGCTGAATGTCCTAAATTGAAAAAAAAAAATCTTAAAAAATTTTGTGTATTTTGAGAGCCAAAAAGACTAAAATCGGAAAATGTCGATTATCTCGAAAACGGTAAGAGATATCGCAAAAATAATGGATTTTTCGATCCCCTATCGGAATACACCCGGTAAATCTATGCAAATTTTGTGTATTTTGAGTGCCAAAAAGACTAAAATCGGAAAAGGTCGATTATCTCGAAAACGGTAAGAGATATCGCAAAAATAATGGAATTTTCGATCCCCTATCGGAATACACCCCGTAAATCTATGCTTCCAAATATAAAAAACAAGTGCTGAATGTCCTAAATTGAAAAAAAAAAAATCTTAAAAAATTTTGTGTATTTTGAGAGCCAAAAAGACTAAAATCGGAAAAGGTCGATTATCTCGAAAACGGTAAGAGATATCGCAAAAATAATGGAATTTTCGATCCCCTATCGGAATACACCCGGTAAATCTATGCTTCCAAATATAAAAAACAAGTGCTGAATGTCCTAAATTGAAAAAAAAAAATCTTAAAAAATTTTGTGTATTTTGAGAGCCAAAAAGACTAAAATCGGAAAATGTCGATTATCTCGAAAACGGTAAGAGATATCGCAAAAATAATGGATTTTTCGATCCCCTATCGGAATACACCCGGTAAATCTATGCAAATTTTGTGTATTTTGAGTGCCAAAAAGACTAAAATCGGAAAAGGTCGATTATCTCGAAAACGGTAAGAGATATCGCAAAAATAATGGAATTTTCGATCCCCTATCGGAATACACCCCGTAAATCTATGCTTCCAAATATAAAAAACAAGTGCTGAATGTCCTAATTTGAAAAAAAAAAAATCTTAAAAAATTTTGTGTATTTTGAGAGCCAAAAAGACTAAAATCGGAAAAGGTCGATTATCTCGAAAACGGTAAGAGATATCGCAAAAATAATGGAATTTTCGATCCCCTATCGGAATACACCCGGTAAATCTATGCTTCCAAATATAAAAAACAAGTGCTGAATGTCCTAAATTGAAAAAAAAAAAATCTTAAAAATTTTTGTGTATTTTGAGAGCCAAAAAGACTAAAATCGGAAAATGTCGATTATCTCGAAAACGGTAAGAGATATCGCAAAAATAATGGATTTTTCGATCCCCTATCGGAATACACACTGTAAATCTATGCAAATTTTGTGTATTTTGAGTGCCAAAAAGACTAAAATCGGAAAAGGTCGATTATCTCGAAAACGGTAAGAGATATCGCAAAAATAATGGAATTTTCGATCCCCTATCGGAATACACCCGGTAAATCTATGCTTCCAAATATAAAAAACAAGTGCTGAATGTCCTAAATTGAAAAAAAAAAATCTTAAAAAATTTTGTGTATTTTGAGAGCCAAAAAGACTAAAATCGGAAAATGTCGATTATCTCGAAAACGGTAAGAGATATCGCAAAAATAATGGATTTTTCGATCCCCTATCGGAATACACACTGTAAATCTATGCAAATTTTGTGTATTTTGAGTGCCAAAAACCCTAAAATCGGAAAAGGTCGATTATCTCGAAAACGGTAAGAGATATCGCAAAAATAATGGAATTTTCGATCCCCTATCGGAATACACCCGGTAAATCTATGCTTCCAAATATAAAAAACAAGTGCTGAATGTCCTAAATTGAAAAAAAAAAAATCTTAAAAAATTTTGTGTATTTTGAGAGCCAAAAAGACTAAAATCGGAAAAGGTCGATTATCTCGAAAACGGTAAGAGATATCGCAAAAATAATGGAATTTTCGATCCCCTATCGGAATACACCCGGTAAATCTATGCTTCCAAATATAATAAACAAGTGCTGAATGTCCTAAATTGAAAAAAAAAAAATCTTAAAAAATTTTGTGTATTTTGAGAGCCAAAAAGACTAAAATCGGAAAAGGTCGATTATCTCGAAAACGGTAAGAGATATCGCAAAAATAATGGAATTTTCGATCCCCTATCGGAATACACCCGGTAAATCTATGCTTCCAAATATAAAAAACAAGTGCTGAATGTCCTAAATTGAAAAAAAAAAAATCTTAAAAAATTTTGTGTATTTTGAGAGCCAAAAAGACTAAA
This sequence comes from Rhagonycha lutea, assembly GCA_958510855.1. Classification (NCBI taxonomy): domain Eukaryota; kingdom Metazoa; phylum Arthropoda; class Insecta; order Coleoptera; family Cantharidae; genus Rhagonycha; species Rhagonycha lutea. The sequence goes on along the minus strand of OY294037.1, from coordinate 81,057,598 downwards.
ATCGGAAAAGGTCGATTATCTCGAAAACGGTAAGAGATATCGCAAAAATAATGGAATTTTCGATCCCCTATCGGAATACACCCGGTAAATCTATGCTTCCAAATATAAAAAACAAGTGCTGAATGTCCTAAATTGAAAAAAAAAAAATCTTAAAAATTTTTGTGTATTTTGAGAGCCAAAAATACTAAAATCGGAAAATGTCGATTATCTCGAAAACGGTAAGAGATATCGCAAAAATAATGGATTTTTCGATCCCCTATCGGAATACACACTGTAAATCTATGCAAATTTTGTGTATTTTGAGTGCCAAAAAGACTAAAATCGGAAAAGGTCGATTATCTCGAAAACGGTAAGAGATATCGCAAAAATAATGGAATTTTCGATCCCCTATCGGAATACACCCGGTAAATCTATGCTTCCAAATATAAAAAACAAGTGCTGAATGTCCTAAATTGAAAAAAAAAAAATCTTAAAAAATTTTGTGTATTTTGAGAGCCAAAAAGACTAAAATCGGAAAATGTCGATTATCTCGAAAACGGTAAGAGATATCGCAAAAATAATGGATTTTTCGATCCCCTATCGGAATACACACTGTAAATCTATGCAAATTTTGTGTATTTTGAGTGCCAAAAAGACTAAAATCGGAAAAGGTCGATTATCTCGAAAACGGTAAGAGATATCGCAAAAATAATGGATTTTTCGATCCCCTATCGGAATACACACTGTAAATCTATGCAAATTTTGTGTATTTTGAGTGCCAAAAAGACTAAAATCGGAAAAGGTCGATTATCTCGAAAACGGTAAGAGATATCGCAAAAATAATGGAATTTTCGATCCCCTATCGGAATACACCCGGTAAATCTATGCTTCCAAATATAAAAAACAAGTGCTGAATGTCCTAAATTGAAAAAAAAAAAATCTTAAAAATTTTTGTGTATTTTGAGAGCCAAAAAGACTAAAATCGGAAAATGTCGATTATCTCGAAAACGGTAAGAGATATCGCAAAAATAATGGATTTTTCGATCCCCTATCGGAATACACACTGTAAATCTATGCAAATTTTGTGTATTTTGAGTGCCAAAAAGACTAAAATCGGAAAAGGTCGATTATCTCGAAAACGGTAAGAGATATCGCAAAAATAATGGAATTTTCGATCCCCTATCGGAATACACCCGGTAAATCTATGCTTCCAAATATAAAAAACAAGTGCTGAATGTCCTAAATTGAAAAAAAAAAAATCTTAAAAAATTTTGTGTATTTTGAGAGCCAAAAAGACTAAAATCGGAAAAGGTCGATTATCTCGAAAACGGTAAGAGATATCGCAAAAATAATGGAATTTTCGATCCCCTATCGGAATACACCCGGTAAATCTATGCTTCCAAATATAAAAAACAAGTGCTGAATGTCCTAAATTGAAAAAAAAAAAATCTTAAAAATTTTTGTGTATTTTGAGAGCCAAAAATACTAAAATCGGAAAATGTCGATTATCTCGAAAACGGTAAGAGATATCGCAAAAATAATGGATTTTTCGATCCCCTATCGGAATACACACTGTAAATCTATGCAAATTTTGTGTATTTTGAGTGCCAAAAAGACTAAAATCGGAAAAGGTCGATTATCTCGAAAACGGTAAGAGATATCGCAAAAATAATGGAATTTTCGATCCCCTATCGGAATACACCCGGTAAAGCTATGCTTCCAAATATAAAAAACAAGTGCTGAATGTCCTAAATTGAAAAAAAAAAAATCTTAAAAAATGTTGTGTATTTTGAGAGCCAAAAAGACTAAAATCGGAAAATGTCGATTATCTCGAAAACGGTAAGAGATATCGCAAAAATAATGGATTTTTCGATCCCCTATCGGAATACACACTGTAAATCTATGCAAATTTTGTGTATTTTGAGTGCCAAAAAGACTAAAATCGGAAAAGGTCGATTATCTCGAAAACGGTAAGAGATATCGCAAAAATAATGGAATTTTCGATCCCCTATCGGAATACACCCGGTAAATCTATGCTTCCAAATATAAAAAACAAGTGCTGAATGTCCTAAATTGAAAAAAAAAAAATCTTAAAAAATTTTGTGTATTTTGAGAGCCAAAAAGACTAAAATCGGAAAATGTCGATTATCTCGAAAACGGTAAGAGATATCGCAAAAATAATGGATTTTTCGATCCCCTATCGGAATACACACTGTAAATCTATGCAAATTTTGTGTATTTTGAGTGCCAAAAAGACTAAAATCGGAAAAGGTCGATTATCTCGAAAACGGTAAGAGATATCGCAAAAATAATGGAATTTTCGATCCCCTATCGGAATACACCCGGTAAATCTATGCTTCCAAATATAAAAAACAAGTGCTGAATGTCCTAAATTGAAAAAAAAAAAATCTTAAAAAATTTTGTGTATTTTGAGAGCCAAAAAGACTAAAATCGGAAAAGGTCGATTATCTCGAAAACGGTAAGAGATATCGCAAAAATAATGGAATTTTCGATCCCCTATCGGAATACACCCGGTAAATCTATGCTTCCAAATATAAAAAACAAGTGCTGAATGTCCTAAATTGAAAAAAAAAAAATCTTAAAAAATTTTGTGTATTTTGAGAGCCAAAAAGACTAAAATCGGAAAAGGTCGATTATCTCGAAAACGGTAAGAGATATCGCAAAAATAATGGAATTTTCGATCCCCTATCGGAATACACCCCGTAAATCTATGCTTCCAAATATAAAAAACAAGTGCTGAATGTCCTAAATTGAAAAAAAAAAAATCTTAAAAAATTTTGTGTATTTTGAGAGCCAAAAAGACTAAAATCGGAAAAGGTCGATTATCTCGAAAACGGTAAGAGATATCGCAAAAATAATGGAATTTTCGATCCCCTATCGGAATACACCCGGTAAATCTATGCTTCCAAATATAAAAAACAAGTGCTGAATGTCCTAAATTGAAAAAAAAAAAATCTTAAAAATTTTTGTGTATTTTGAGAGCCAAAAAGACTAAAATCGGAAAATGTCGATTATCTCGAAAACGGTAAGAGATATCGCAAAAATAATGGATTTTTCGATCCCCTATCGGAATACACACTGTAAATCTATGCAAATTTTGTGTATTTTGAGTGCCAAAAAGACTAAAATCGGAAAAGGTCGATTATCTCGAAAACGGTAAGAGATATCGCAAAAATAATGGAATTTTCGATCCCCTATCGGAATACACCCGGTAAATCTATGCTTCCAAATATAAAAAACAAGTGCTGAATGTCCTAAATTGAAAAAAAAAAATCTTAAAAAATTTTGTGTATTTTGAGAGCCAAAAAGACTAAAATCGGAAAATGTCGATTATCTCGAAAACGGTAAGAGATATCGCAAAAATAATGGATTTTTCGATCCCCTATCGGAATACACACTGTAAATCTATGCAAATTTTGTGTATTTTGAGTGCCAAAAAGACTAAAATCGGAAAAGGTCGATTATCTCGAAAACGGTAAGAGATATCGCAAAAATAATGGAATTTTCGATCCCCTATCGGAATACACCCGGTAAATCTATGCTTCCAAATATAAAAAACAAGTGCTGAATGTCCTAAATTGAAAAAAAAAAAATCTTAAAAATTTTTGTGTATTTTGAGAGCCAAAAAGACTAAAATCGGAAAATGTCGATTATCTCGAAAACGGTAAGAGATATCGCAAAAATAATGGATTTTTCGATCCCCTATCGGAATACACACTGTAAATCTATGCAAATTTTGTGTATTTTGAGTGCCAAAAACCCTAAAATCGGAAAAGGTCGATTATCTCGAAAACGGTAAGAGATATCGCAAAAATAATGGAATTTTCGATCCCCTATCGGAATACACCCGGTAAATCTATGCTTCCAAATATAAAAAACAAGTGCTGAATGTCCTAAATTGAAGAAAAAAAAAATCTTAAAAAATTTTGTGTATTTTGAGAGCCAAAAAGACTAAAATCGGAAAAGGTCGATTATCTCGAAAACGGTAAGAGATATCGCAAAAATAATGGAATTTTCGATCCCCTATCGGAATACACCCGGTAAATCTATGCTTCCAAATATAAAAAACAAGTGCTGAATGTCCTAAATTGAAAAAAAAAAAATCTTAAAAATTTTTGTGTATTTTGAGAGCCAAAAAGACTAAAATCGGAAAATGTCGATTATCTCGAAAACGGTAAGAGATATCGCAAAAATAATGGATTTTTCGATCCCCTATCGGAATACACACTGTAAATCTATGCAAATTTTGTGTATTTTGAGTGCCAAAAAGACTAAAATCGGAAAAGGTCGATTATCTCGAAAACGGTAAGAGATATCGCAAAAATAATGGAATTTTCGATCCCCTATCGGAATACACCCGGTAAATCTATGCTTCCAAATATAAAAAACAAGTGCTGAATGTCCTAAATTGAAAAAAAAAAATCTTAAAAAATTTTGTGTATTTTGAGAGCCAAAAAGACTAAAATCGGAAAATGTCGATTATCTCGAAAACGGTAAGAGATATCGCAAAAATAATGGATTTTTCGATCCCCTATCGGAATACACACTGTAAATCTATGCAAATTTTGTGTATTTTGAGTGCCAAAAAGACTAAAATCGGAAATATCGATTATCTCGAAAACGGTAAGAGATATCGCAAAAATAATGGAATTTTCGATCCCCTATCGGAATACACCCGGTAAATCTATGCTTCCAAATATAAAAAACAAGTGCTGAATGTCCTAAATTGAAAAAAAAAAAATCTTAAAAATTTTTGTGTATTTTGAGAGCCAAAAAGACTAAAATCGGAAAATGTCGATTATCTCGAAAACGGTAAGAGATATCGCAAAAATAATGGATTTTTCGATCCCCTATCGGAATACACACTGTAAATCTATGCAAATTTTGTGTATTTTGAGTGCCAAAAACCCTAAAATCGGAAAAGGTCGATTATCTCGAAAACGGTAAGAGATATCGCAAAAATAATGGAATTTTCGATCCCCTATCGGAATACACCCGGTAAATCTATGCTTCCAAATATAAAAAACAAGTGCTGAATGTCCTAAATTGAAAAAAAAAAAATCTTAAAAAATTTTGTGTATTTTGAGAGCCAAAAAGACTAAAATCGGAAAAGGTCGATTATCTCGAAAACGGTAAGAGATATCGCAAAAATAATGGAATTTTCGATCCCCTATCGGAATACACCCGGTAAATCTATGCTTCCAAATATAAAAAACAAGTGCTGAATGTCCTAAATTGAAAAAAAAAAAATCTTAAAAAATTTTGTGTATTTTGAGAGCCAAAAAGACTAAAATCGGAAAAGGTCGATTATCTCGAAAACGGTAAGAGATATCGCAAAAATAATGGAATTTTCGATCCCCTATCGGAATACACCCCGTAAATCTATGCTTCCAAATATAAAAAACAAGTGCTGAATGTCCTAAATTGAAAAAAAAAAAATCTTAAAAAATTTTGTGTATTTTGAGAGCCAAAAAGACTAAAATCGGAAAAGGTCGATTATCTCGAAAACGGTAAGAGATATCGCAAAAATAATGGAATTTTCGATCCCCTATCGGAATACACCCGGTAAATCTATGCTTCCAAATATAAAAAACAAGTGCTGAATGTCCTAAATTGAAAAAAAAAAAATCTTAAAAATTTTTGTGTATTTTGAGAGCCAAAAAGACTAAAATCGGAAAATGTCGATTATCTCGAAAACGGTAAGAGATATCGCAAAAATAATGGATTTTTCGATCCCCTATCGGAATACACACTGTAAATCTATGCAAATTTTGTGTATTTTGAGTGCCAAAAAGACTAAAATCGGAAAAGGTCGATTATCTCGAAAACGGTAAGAGATATCGCAAAAATAATGGAATTTTCGATCCCCTATCGGAATACACCCGGTAAATCTATGCTTCCAAATATAAAAAACAAGTGCTGAATGTCCTAAATTGAAAAAAAAAAATCTTAAAAAATTTTGTGTATTTTGAGAGCCAAAAAGACTAAAATCGGAAAATGTCGATTATCTCGAAAACGGTAAGAGATATCGCAAAAATAATGGATTTTTCGATCCCCTATCGGAATACACACTGTAAATCTATGCAAATTTTGTGTATTTTGAGTGCCAAAAAGACTAAAATCGGAAAAGGTCGATTATCTCGAAAACGGTAAGAGATATCGCAAAAATAATGGAATTTTCGATCCCCTATCGGAATACACCCGGTAAATCTATGCTTCCAAATATAAAAAACAAGTGCTGAATGTCCTAAATTGAAAAAAAAAAAATCTTAAAAATTTTTGTGTATTTTGAGAGCCAAAAAGACTAAAATCGGAAAATGTCGATTATCTCGAAAACGGTAAGAGATATCGCAAAAATAATGGATTTTTCGATCCCCTATCGGAATACACACTGTAAATCTATGCAAATTTTGTGTATTTTGATTGCCAAAAAGACTAAAATCGGAAAAGGTCGATTATCTCGAAAACGGTAAGAGATATCGCAAAAATAATGGAATTTTCGATCCCCTATCGGAATACACCCGGTAAATCTATGCTTCCAAATATAAAAAACAAGTGCTGAATGTCCTAAATTGAAAAAAAAAAAATCTTAAAAAATTTTGTGTATTTTGGGAGCCAAAAAGACTAAAATCGGAAAAGGTCGATTATCTCGAAAACGGTAAGAGATATCGCAAAAATAATGGAATTTTCGATCCCCTATCGGAATACACCCGGTAAATCTATGCTTCCAAATATAAAAAACAAGTGCTGAATGTCCTAAATTGAAAAAAAAAAAATCTTAAAAATTTTTGTGTATTTTGAGAGCCAAAAATACTAAAATCGGAAAATGTCGATTATCTCGAAAACGGTAAGAGATATCGCAAAAATAATGGATTTTTCGATCCCCTATCGGAATACACACTGTAAATCTATGCAAATTTTGTGTATTTTGAGTGCCAAAAAGACTAAAATCGGAAAAGGTCGATTATCTCGAAAACGGTAAGAGATATCGCAAAAATAATGGAATTTTCGATCCCCTATCGGAATACACCCGGTAAATCTATGCTTCCAAATATAACAAACAAGTGCTGAATGTCCTAAATTGAAAAAAAAAAAATCTTAAAAAATTTTGTGTATTTTGAGAGCCAAAAAGACTAAAATCGGAAAATGTCGATTATCTCGAAAACGGTAAGAGATATCGCAAAAATAATGGATTTTTCGATCCCCTATCGGAATACACACTGTAAATCTATGCAAATTTTGTGTATTTTGAGTGCCAAAAAGACTAAAATCGGAAAAGGTCGATTATCTCGAAAACGGTAAGAGATATCGCAAAAATAATGGAATTTTCGATCCCCTATCGGAATACACCCGGTAAATCTATGCTTCCAAATATAAAAAACAAGTGCTGAATGTCCTAAATTGAAAAAAAAAAAATCTTAAAAAATTTTGTGTATTTTGAGAGCCAAAAAGACTAAAATCGGAAAATGTCGATTATCTCGAAAACGGTAAGAGATATCGCAAAAATAATGGATTTTTCGATCCCCTATCGGAATACACCCGGTAAATCTATGCAAATTTTGTGTATTTTGAGTGCCAAAAAGACTAAAATCGGAAAAGGTCGATTATCTCGAAAACGGTAAGAGATATCGCAAAAATAATGGAATTTTCGATCCCCTATCGGAATACACCCGGTAAATCTATGCTTCCAAATATAAAAAACAAGTGCTGAATGTCCTAAATTGAAAAAAAAAAAATCTTAAAAAATTTTGTGTATTTTGAGAGCCAAAAAGACTAAAATCGGAAAATGTCGATTATCTCGAAAACGGTAAGAGATATCGCAAAAATAATGGATTTTTCGATCCCCTATCGGAATACACCCGGTAAATCTATGCAAATTTTGTGTATTTTGAGTGCCAAAAAGACTAAAATCGGAAAAGGTCGATTATCTCGAAAACGGTAAGAGATATCGCAAAAATAATGGAATTTTCGATCCCCTATCGGAATACACCCGGTAAATCTATGCTTCCAAATATAAAAAACAAGTGCTGAATGTCCTAAATTGAAAAAAAAAAAAATCTTAAAAAATTTTGTGTATTTTGAGAGCCAAAAAGACTAAAATCGGAAAATGTCGATTATCTCGAAAACGGTAAGAGATATCGCAAAAATAATGGATTTTTCGATCCCCTATCGGAATACACCCGGTAAATCTATGCAAATTTTGTGTATTTTGAGTGCCAAAAAGACTAAAATCGGAAAAGGTCGATTATCTAGAAAACGGTAAGAGATATCGCAAAAATAATGGAATTTTCGATCCCCTATCGGAATACACCCGGTAAATCTATGCTTCCAAATATAAAAAAACAAGTGCTGAATGTCCTAAATTGAAAAAAAAAAATCTTAAAAAATTTTGTGTATTTTGAGAGCCAAAAAGACTAAAATCGGAAAATGTCGATTATCTCGAAAACGGTAAGAGATATCGCAAAAATAATGGATTTTTCGATCCCCTATCGGAATACACCCGGTAAATCTATGCAAATTTTGTGTATTTTGAGTGCCAAAAAGACTAAAATCGGAAAAGGTCGATTATCTCGAAAACGGTAAGAGATATCGCAAAAATAATGGAATTTTCGATCCCCTATCGGAATACACCCGGTAAATCTATGCTTCCAAATATAAAAAACAAGTGCTGAATGTCCTAAATTGAAAAAAAAAAAATCTTAAAAAATTTTGTGTATTTTGAGAGCCAAAAAGACTAAAATCGGAAAATGTCGATTATCTCGAAAACGGTAAGAGATATCGCAAAAATAATGGATTTTTCGATCCCCTATCGGAATACACCCGGTAAATCTATGCAAATTTTGTGTATTTTGAGTGCCAAAAAGACTAAAATCGGAAAAGGTCGATTATCTCGAAAACGGTAAGAGATATCGCAAAAATAATGGAATTTTCGATCCCCTATCGGAATACACCCGGTAAATCTATGCTTCCAAATATAAAAAACAAGTGCTGAATGTCCTAAATTGAAAAAAAAAAATCTTAAAAAATTTTGTGTATTTTGAGAGCCAAAAAGACTAAAATCGGAAAATGTCGATTATCTCGAAAACGGTAAGAGATATCGCAAAAATAATGGATTTTTCGATCCCCTATCGGAATACACCCGGTAAATCTATGCAAATTTTGTGTATTTTGAGTGCCAAAAAGACTAAAATCGGAAAAGGTCGATTATCTCGAAAACGGTAAGAGATATCGCAAAAATAATGGAATTTTCGATCCCCTATCGGAATACACCCGGTAAATCTATGCTTCCAAATATAAAAAAACAAGTGCTGAATGTCCTAAATTGAAAAAAAAAAATCTTAAAAAATTTTGTGTATTTTGAGAGCCAAAAAGACTAAAATCGGAAAATGTCGATTATCTCGAAAACGGTAAGAGATATCGCAAAAATAATGGATTTTTCGATCCCCTATCGGAATACACCCGGTAAATCTATGCTTCCAAATATAAAAAACAAGTGCTGAATGTCCTAAATTGAAAAAAAAAAAATCTTAAAAAATTTTGTGTATTTTGAGAGCCAAAAAGACTAAAATCGGAAAATGTCGATTATCTCGAAAACGGTAAGAGATATCGCAAAAATAATGGATTTTTCGATCCCCTATCGGAATACACCCGGTAAATCTATGCAAATTTTGTGTATTTTGAGTGCCAAAAAGACTAAAATCGGAAAAGGTCGATTATCTCGAAAACGGTAAGAGATATCGCAAAAATAATGGAATTTTCGATCCCCTATCGGAATACACCCGGTAAATCTATGCTTCCAAATATAAAAAAACAAGTGCTGAATGTCCTAAATTGAAAAAAAAAAATCTTAAAAAATTTTGTGTATTTTGAGAGCCAAAAAGACTAAAATCGGAAAATGTCGATTATCTCGAAAACGGTAAGAGATATCGCAAAAATAATGGATTTTTCGATCCCCTATCGGAATACACCCGGTAAATCTATGCTTCCAAATATAAAAAACAAGTGCTGAATGTCCTAAATTGAAAAAAAAAAATCTTAAAAATTTTTGTGTATTTTGAGAGCCAAAAATACTAAAATCGGAAAATGTCGATTATCTCGAAAACGGTAAGAGATATCGCAAAAATAATGGATTTTTCGATCCCCTATCGGAATACACACTGTAAATCTATGCAAATTTTGTGTATTTTGAGTGCCAAAAAGACTAAAATCGGAAAAGGTCGATTATCTCGAAAACGGTAAGAGATATCGCAAAAATAATGGAATTTTCGATCCCCTATCGGAATACACCCGGTAAATCTATGCTTCCAAATATAAAAAACAAGTGCTGAATGTCCTAAATTGAAAAAAAAAAAATCTTAAAAATTTTTGTGTATTTTGAGAGCCAAAAATACTAAAATCGGAAAATGTCGATTATCTCGAAAACGGTAAGAGATATCGCAAAAGTAATGGATTTTTCGATCCCCTATCGGAATACACACTGTAAATCTATGCAAATTTTGTGTATTTTGAGTGCCAAAAAGACTAAAATCGGAAAATGTCGATTATCTCGAAAACGGTAAGAGATATCGCAAAAATAATGGATTTTTCGATCCTCTATCGGAATACACCCGGTAAATCTATGCAAATTTTGTGTATTTTGAGTGCCAAAAAGACTAAAATCGGAAAAGGTCGATTATCTCGAAAACGGTAAGAGATATCGCAAAAATAATGGAATTTTCGATCCCCTATCGGAATACACCCGGTAAATCTATGCTTCCAAATATAAAAAACAAGTGCTGAATGTCCTAAATTGAAAAAAAAAAAATCTTAAAATTTTGTGTATTTTGAGAGCCAAAAAGACTAAAATCGGAAAATATCGATTATCTCGAAAACGGTAAGAGATATCGCAAAAATAATGGATTTTTCGATCCGCTATCGGAATACACCCGGTAAATCTATGCAAATTTTGTGTATTTTGAGTGCCAAAAAGACTAAAATCGGAAAAGGTCGATTATCTCGAAAACGGTAAGAGATATCGCAAAAATAATGGAATTTTCGATCCCCTATCGGAATACACCCGGTAAATCTATGCTTCCAAATATAAAAAACAAGTGCTGAATGTCCTAAATTGAAAAAAAAAAAACTTAAAAAATTTTGTGTATTTTGAGAGCCAAAAAGACTAAAATCGGAAAATGTCGATTATCTCGAAAACGGTAAGAGATATCGCAAAAATAATGGATTTTTCGATCCCCTATCGGAATACACCCGGTAAATCTATGCAAATTTTGTGTATTTTGAGTGCCAAAAAGACTAAAATCGGAAAAGGTCGATTATCTCGAAAACGGTAAGAGATATCGCAAAAATAATGGAATTTTCGATCCCCTATCGGAATACACCCGGTAAATCTATGCTTCCAAATATAAAAAACAAGTGCTGAATGTCCTAAATTGAAAAAAAAAAAATCTTAAAAAATTTTGTGTATTTTGAGAGCCAAAAAGACTAAAATCGGAAAATGTCGATTATCTCGAAAACGGTAAGAGATATCGCAAAAATAATGGATTTTTCGATCCCCTATCGGAATACACCCGGTAAATCTATGCAAATTTTGTGTATTTTGAGTGCCAAAAAGACTAAAATCGGAAAAGGTCGATTATCTCGAAAACGGTAAGAGATATCGCAAAAATAATGGAATTTTCGATCCCCTATCGGAATACACCCGGTAAATCTATGCTTCCAAATATAAAAAACAAGTGCTGAATGTCCTAAATTGAAAAAAAAAAAATCTTAAAAAATTTTGTGTATTTTGAGAGCCAAAAAGACTAAAATCGGAAAATGTCGATTATCTCGAAAACGGTAAGAGATATCGCAAAAATAATGGATTTTTCGATCCCCTATCGGAATACACCCGGTAAATCTATGCAAATTTTGTGTATTTTGAGTGCCAAAAAGACTAAAATCGGAAAAGGTCGATTATCTCGAAAACGGTAAGAGATATCGCAAAAATAATGGAATTTTCGATCCCCTATCGGAATACACCCGGTAAATCTATGCTTCCAAATATAAAAAACAAGTGCTGAATGTCCTAAATTGAAAAAAAAAAAATCTTAAAAAATTTTGTGTATTTTGAGAGCCAAAAAGACTAAAATCGGAAAATGTCGATTATCTCGAAAACGGTAAGAGATATCGCAAAAATAATGGATTTTTCGATCCCCTATCGGAATACACCCGGTAAATCTATGCAAATTTTGTGTATTTTGAGTGCCAAAAAGACTAAAATCGGAAAAGGTCGATTATCTAGAAAACGGTAAGAGATATCGCAAAAATAATGGAATTTTCGATCCCCTATCGGAATACACCCGGTAAATCTATGCTTCCAAATATAAAAAAACAAGTGCTGAATGTCCTAAATTGAAAAAAAAAAATCTTAAAAAATTTTGTGTATTTTGAGAGCCAAAAAGACTAAAATCGGAAAATGTCGATTATCTCGAAAACGGTAAGAGATATCGCAAAAATAATGGATTTTTCGATCCCCTATCGGAATACACCCGGTAAATCTATGCAAATTTTGTGTATTTTGAGTGCCAAAAAGACTAAAATCGGAAAAGGTCGATTATCTCGAAAACGGTAAGAGATATCGCAAAAATAATGGAATTTTCGATCCCCTATCGGAATACACCCGGTAAATCTATGCTTCCAAATATAAAAAACAAGTGCTGAATGTCCTAAATTGAAAAAAAAAAAATCTTAAAAAATTTTGTGTATTTTGAGAGCCAAAAAGACTAAAATCGGAAAATGTCGATTATCTCGAAAACGGTAAGAGATATCGCAAAAATAATGGATTTTTCGATCCCCTATCGGAATACACCCGGTAAATCTATGCAAATTTTGTGTATTTTGAGTGCCAAAAAGACTAAAATCGGAAAAGGTCGATTATCTCGAAAACGGTAAGAGATATCGCAAAAATAATGGAATTTTCGATCCCCTATCGGAATACACCCGGTAAATCTATGCTTCCAAATATAAAAAACAAGTGCTGAATGTCCTAAATTGAAAAAAAAAAAATCTTAAAAAATTTTGTGTATTTTGAGAGCCAAAAAGACTAAAATCGGAAAATGTCGATTATCTCGAAAACGGTAAGAGATATCGCAAAAATAATGGATTTTTCGATCCCCTATCGGAATACACCCGGTAAATCTATGCAAATTTTGTGTATTTTGAGTGCCAAAAAGACTAAAATCGGAAAAGGTCGATTATCTCGAAAACGGTAAGAGATATCGCAAAAATAATGGAATTTTCGATCCCCTATCGGAATACACCCGGTAAATCTATGCTTCCAAATATAAAAAACAAGTGCTGAATGTCCTAAATTGAAAAAAAAAAATCTTAAAAAATTTTGTGTATTTTGAGAGCCAAAAAGACTAAAATCGGAAAATGTCGATTATCTCGAAAACGGTAAGAGATATCGCAAAAATAATGGATTTTTCGATCCCCTATCGGAATACACCCGGTAAATCTATGCAAATTTTGTGTATTTTGAGTGCCAAAAAGACTAAAATCGGAAAAGGTCGATTATCTCGAAAACGGTAAGAGATATCGCAAAAATAATGGAATTTTCGATCCCCTATCGGAATACACCCGGTAAATCTATGCTTCCAAATATAAAAAAACAAGTGCTGAATGTCCTAAATTGAAAAAAAAAAATCTTAAAAAATTTTGTGTATTTTGAGAGCCAAAAAGACTAAAATCGGAAAATGTCGATTATCTCGAAAACGGTAAGAGATATCGCAAAAATAATGGAATTTTCGATCCCCTATCGGAATACACCCGGTAAATCTATGCTTCCAAATATAAAAAACAAGTGCTGAATGTCCTAAATTGAAAAAAAAAATCTTAAAAATTTTTGTGTATTTTGAGAGCCAAAAATACTAAAATCGGAAAATGTCGATTATCTCGAAAACGGTAAGAGATATCGCAAAAATAATGGATTTTTCGATCCCCTATCGGAATACACACTGTAAATCTATGCAAATTTTGTGTATTTTGAGTGCCAAAAAGACTAAAATCGGAAAAGGTCGATTATCTCGAAAACGGTAAGAGATATCGCAAAAATAATGGAATTTTCGATCCCCTATCGGAATACACCCGGTAAATCTATGCTTCCAAATATAAAAAACAAGTGCTGAATGTCCTAAATTGAAAAAAAAAAAATCTTAAAAATTTTGTGTATTTTGAGAGCCAAAAAGACTAAAATCGGAAAATGTCGATTATCTCGAAAACGGTAAGAGATATCGCAAAAATAATGGATTTTTCGATCCTCTATCGGAATACACCCGGTAAATCTATGCAAATTTTGTGTATTTTGAGTGCCAAAAAGACTAAAATCGGAAAAGGTCGATTATCTCGAAAACGGTAAGAGATATCGCAAAAATAATGGAATTTTCGATCCCCTATCGGAATACACCCGGTAAATCTATGCTTCCAAATATAAAAAACAAGTGCTGAATGTCCTAAATTGAAAAAAAAAAAATCTTAAAAAATTTTGTGTATTTTGAGAGCCAAAAAGACTAAAATCGGAAAATGTCGATTATCTCGAAAACGGTAAGAGATATCGCAAAAATAATGGATTTTTCGATCCCCTATCGGAATACACACTGTAAATCTATGCAAATTTTGTGTATTTTGAGTGCCAAAAAGACTAAAATCGGAAAAGGTCGATTATCTCGAAAACGGTAAGAGATATCGCAAAAATAATGGATTTTTCGATCCCCTATCGGAATACACACTGTAAATCTATGCAAATTTTGTGTATTTTGAGTGCCAAAAAGACTAAAATCGGAAAAGGTCGATTATCTCGAAAACGGTAAGAGATATCGCAAAAATAATGGAATTTTCGATCCCCTATCGGAATACACCCGGTAAATCTATGCTTCCAAATATAAAAAACAAGTGCTGAATGTCCTAAATTGAAAAAAAAAAAATCTTAAAAATTTTTGTGTATTTTGAGAGCCAAAAAGACTAAAATCGGAAAATGTCGATTATCTCGAAAACGGTAAGAGATATCGCAAAAATAATGGATTTTTCGATCCCCTATCGGAATACACACTGTAAATCTATGCAAATTTTGTGTATTTTGAGTGCCAAAAAGACTAAAATCGGAAAAGGTCGATTATCTCGAAAACGGTAAGAGATATCGCAAAAATAATGGAATTTTCGATCCCCTATCGGAATACACCCGGTAAATCTATGCTTCCAAATATAAAAAACAAGTGCTGAATGTCCTAAATTGAAAAAAAAAAAATCTTAAAAAATTTTGTGTATTTTGAGAGCCAAAAAGACTAAAATCGGAAAAGGTCGATTATCTCGAAAACGGTAAGAGATATCGCAAAAATAATGGAATTTTCGATCCCCTATCGGAATACACCCGGTAAATCTATGCTTCCAAATATAAAAAACAAGTGCTGAATGTCCTAAATTGAAAAAAAAAAAATCTTAAAAATTTTTGTGTATTTTGAGAGCCAAAAATACTAAAATCGGAAAATGTCGATTATCTCGAAAACGGTAAGAGATATCGCAAAAATAATGGATTTTTCGATCCCCTATCGGAATACACACTGTAAATCTATGCAAATTTTGTGTATTTTGAGTGCCAAAAAGACTAAAATCGGAAAAGGTCGATTATCTCGAAAACGGTAAGAGATATCGCAAAAATAATGGAATTTTCGATCCCCTATCGGAATACACCCGGTAAAGCTATGCTTCCAAATATAAAAAACAAGTGCTGAATGTCCTAAATTGAAAAAAAAAAAATCTTAAAAAATGTTGTGTATTTTGAGAGCCAAAAAGACTAAAATCGGAAAATGTCGATTATCTCGAAAACGGTAAGAGATATCGCAAAAATAATGGATTTTTCGATCCCCTATCGGAATACACACTGTAAATCTATGCAAATTTTGTGTATTTTGAGTGCCAAAAAGACTAAAATCGGAAAAGGTCGATTATCTCGAAAACGGTAAGAGATATCGCAAAAATAATGGAATTTTCGATCCCCTATCGGAATACACCCGGTAAATCTATGCTTCCAAATATAAAAAACAAGTGCTGAATGTCCTAAATTGAAAAAAAAAAAATCTTAAAAAATTTTGTGTATTTTGAGAGCCAAAAAGACTAAAATCGGAAAATGTCGATTATCTCGAAAACGGTAAGAGATATCGCAAAAATAATGGATTTTTCGATCCCCTATCGGAATACACACTGTAAATCTATGCAAATTTTGTGTATTTTGAGTGCCAAAAAGACTAAAATCGGAAAAGGTCGATTATCTCGAAAACGGTAAGAGATATCGCAAAAATAATGGAATTTTCGATCCCCTATCGGAATACACCCGGTAAATCTATGCTTCCAAATATAAAAAACAAGTGCTGAATGTCCTAAATTGAAAAAAAAAAAATCTTAAAAAATTTTGTGTATTTTGAGAGCCAAAAAGACTAAAATCGGAAAAGGTCGATTATCTCGAAAACGGTAAGAGATATCGCAAAAATAATGGAATTTTCGATCCCCTATCGGAATACACCCGGTAAATCTATGCTTCCAAATATAAAAAACAAGTGCTGAATGTCCTAAATTGAAAAAAAAAAAATCTTAAAAAATTTTGTGTATTTTGAGAGCCAAAAAGACTAAAATCGGAAAAGGTCGATTATCTCGAAAACGGTAAGAGATATCGCAAAAATAATGGAATTTTCGATCCCCTATCGGAATACACCCCGTAAATCTATGCTTCCAAATATAAAAAACAAGTGCTGAATGTCCTAAATTGAAAAAAAAAAAATCTTAAAAAATTTTGTGTATTTTGAGAGCCAAAAAGACTAAAATCGGAAAAGGTCGATTATCTCGAAAACGGTAAGAGATATCGCAAAAATAATGGAATTTTCGATCCCCTATCGGAATACACCCGGTAAATCTATGCTTCCAAATATAAAAAACAAGTGCTGAATGTCCTAAATTGAAAAAAAAAAAATCTTAAAAATTTTTGTGTATTTTGAGAGCCAAAAAGACTAAAATCGGAAAATGTCGATTATCTCGAAAACGGTAAGAGATATCGCAAAAATAATGGATTTTTCGATCCCCTATCGGAATACACACTGTAAATCTATGCAAATTTTGTGTATTTTGAGTGCCAAAAAGACTAAAATCGGAAAAGGTCGATTATCTCGAAAACGGTAAGAGATATCGCAAAAATAATGGAATTTTCGATCCCCTATCGGAATACACCCGGTAAATCTATGCTTCCAAATATAAAAAACAAGTGCTGAATGTCCTAAATTGAAAAAAAAAAATCTTAAAAAATTTTGTGTATTTTGAGAGCCAAAAAGACTAAAATCGGAAAATGTCGATTATCTCGAAAACGGTAAGAGATATCGCAAAAATAATGGATTTTTCGATCCCCTATCGGAATACACACTGTAAATCTATGCAAATTTTGTGTATTTTGAGTGCCAAAAAGACTAAAATCGGAAAAGGTCGATTATCTCGAAAACGGTAAGAGATATCGCAAAAATAATGGAATTTTCGATCCCCTATCGGAATACACCCGGTAAATCTATGCTTCCAAATATAAAAAACAGGTGCTGAATGTCCTAAATTGAAAAAAAAAAAATCTTAAAAATTTTTGTGTATTTTGAGAGCCAAAAAGACTAAAATCGGAAAATGTCGATTATCTCGAAAACGGTAAGAGATATCGCAAAAATAATGGATTTTTCGATCCCCTATCGGAATACACACTGTAAATCTATGCAAATTTTGTGTATTTTGAGTGCCAAAAACCCTAAAATCGGAAAAGGTCGATTATCTCGAAAACGGTAAGAGATATCGCAAAAATAATGGAATTTTCGATCCCCTATCGGAATACACCCGGTAAATCTATGCTTCCAAATATAAAAAACAAGTGCTGAATGTCCTAAATTGAAGAAAAAAAAAATCTTAAAAAATTTTGTGTATTTTGAGAGCCAAAAAGACTAAAATCGGAAAAGGTCGATTATCTCGAAAACGGTAAGAGATATCGCAAAAATAATGGAATTTTCGATCCCCTATCGGAATACACCCGGTAAATCTATGCTTCCAAATATAAAAAACAAGTGCTGAATGTCCTAAATTGAAAAAAAAAAAATCTTAAAAATTTTTGTGTATTTTGAGAGCCAAAAAGACTAAAATCGGAAAATGTCGATTATCTCGAAAACGGTAAGAGATATCGCAAAAATAATGGATTTTTCGATCCCCTATCGGAATACACACTGTAAATCTATGCAAATTTTGTGTATTTTGAGTGCCAAAAAGACTAAAATCGGAAAAGGTCGATTATCTCGAAAACGGTAAGAGATATCGCAAAAATAATGGAATTTTCGATCCCCTATCGGAATACACCCGGTAAATCTATGCTTCCAAATATAAAAAACAAGTGCTGAATGTCCTAAATTGAAAAAAAAAAATCTTAAAAAATTTTGTGTATTTTGAGAGCCAAAAAGACTAAAATCGGAAAATGTCGATTATCTCGAAAACGGTAAGAGATATCGCAAAAATAATGGATTTTTCGATCCCCTATCGGAATACACACTGTAAATCTATGCAAATTTTGTGTATTTTGAGTGCCAAAAAGACTAAAATCGGAAATATCGATTATCTCGAAAACGGTAAGAGATATCGCAAAAATAATGGAATTTTCGATCCCCTATCGGAATACACCCGGTAAATCTATGCTTCCAAATATAAAAAACAAGTGCTGAATGTCCTAAATTGAAAAAAAAAAAATCTTAAAAATTTTTGTGTATTTTGAGAGCCAAAAAGACTAAAATCGGAAAATGTCGATTATCTCGAAAACGGTAAGAGATATCGCAAAAATAATGGATTTTTCGATCCCCTATCGGAATACACACTGTAAATCTATGCAAATTTTGTGTATTTTGAGTGCCAAAAACCCTAAAATCGGAAAAGGTCGATTATCTCGAAAACGGTAAGAGATATCGCAAAAATAATGGAATTTTCGATCCCCTATCGGAATACACCCGGTAAATCTATGCTTCCAAATATAAAAAACAAGTGCTGAATGTCCTAAATTGAAAAAAAAAAAATCTTAAAAAATTTTGTGTATTTTGAGAGCCAAAAAGACTAAAATCGGAAAAGGTCGATTATCTCGAAAACGGTAAGAGATATCGCAAAAATAATGGAATTTTCGATCCCCTATCGGAATACACCCGGTAAATCTATGCTTCCAAATATAAAAAACAAGTGCTGAATGTCCTAAATTGAAAAAAAAAAAATCTTAAAAAATTTTGTGTATTTTGAGAGCCAAAAAGACTAAAATCGGAAAAGGTCGATTATCTCGAAAACGGTAAGAGATATCGCAAAAATAATGGAATTTTCGATCCCCTATCGGAATACACCCCGTAAATCTATGCTTCCAAATATAAAAAACAAGTGCTGAATGTCCTAAATTGAAAAAAAAAAAATCTTAAAAAATTTTGTGTATTTTGAGAGCCAAAAAGACTAAAATCGGAAAAGGTCGATTATCTCGAAAACGGTAAGAGATATCGCAAAAATAATGGAATTTTCGATCCCCTATCGGAATACACCCGGTAAATCTATGCTTCCAAATATAAAAAACAAGTGCTGAATGTCCTAAATTGAAAAAAAAAAAATCTTAAAAATTTTTGTGTATTTTGAGAGCCAAAAAGACTAAAATCGGAAAATGTCGATTATCTCGAAAACGGTAAGAGATATCGCAAAAATAATGGATTTTTCGATCCCCTATCGGAATACACACTGTAAATCTATGCAAATTTTGTGTATTTTGAGTGCCAAAAAGACTAAAATCGGAAAAGGTCGATTATCTCGAAAACGGTAAGAGATATCGCAAAAATAATGGAATTTTCGATCCCCTATCGGAATACACCCGGTAAATCTATGCTTCCAAATATAAAAAACAAGTGCTGAATGTCCTAAATTGAAAAAAAAAAATCTTAAAAAATTTTGTGTATTTTGAGAGCCAAAAAGACTAAAATCGGAAAATGTCGATTATCTCGAAAACGGTAAGAGATATCGCAAAAATAATGGATTTTTCGATCCCCTATCGGAATACACACTGTAAATCTATGCAAATTTTGTGTATTTTGAGTGCCAAAAAGACTAAAATCGGAAAAGGTCGATTATCTCGAAAACGGTAAGAGATATCGCAAAAATAATGGAATTTTCGATCCCCTATCGGAATACACCCGGTAAATCTATGCTTCCAAATATAAAAAACAAGTGCTGAATGTCCTAAATTGAAAAAAAAAAAATCTTAAAAATTTTTGTGTATTTTGAGAGCCAAAAAGACTAAAATCGGAAAATGTCGATTATCTCGAAAACGGTAAGAGATATCGCAAAAATAATGGATTTTTCGATCCCCTATCGGAATACACACTGTAAATCTATGCAAATTTTGTGTATTTTGAGTGCCAAAAAGACTAAAATCGGAAAAGGTCGATTATCTCGAAAACGGTAAGAGATATCGCAAAAATAATGGAATTTTCGATCCCCTATCGGAATACACCCGGTAAATCTATGCTTCCAAATATAAAAAACAAGTGCTGAATGTCCTAAATTGAAAAAAAAAAAATCTTAAAAAATTTTGTGTATTTTGGGAGCCAAAAAGACTAAAATCGGAAAAGGTCGATTATCTCGAAAACGGTAAGAGATATCGCAAAAATAATGGAATTTTCGATCCCCTATCGGAATACACCCGGTAAATCTATGCTTCCAAATATAAAAAACAAGTGCTGAATGTCCTAAATTGAAAAAAAAAAAATCTTAAAAATTTTTGTGTATTTTGAGAGCCAAAAATACTAAAATCGGAAAATGTCGATTATCTCGAAAACGGTAAGAGATATCGCAAAAATAATGGATTTTTCGATCCCCTATCGGAATACACACTGTAAATCTATGCAAATTTTGTGTATTTTGAGTGCCAAAAAGACTAAAATCGGAAAAGGTCGATTATCTCGAAAACGGTAAGAGATATCGCAAAAATAATGGAATTTTCGATCCCCTATCGGAATACACCCGGTAAATCTATGCTTCCAAATATAACAAACAAGTGCTGAATGTCCTAAATTGAAAAAAAAAAAATCTTAAAAAATTTTGTGTATTTTGAGAGCCAAAAAGACTAAAATCGGAAAATGTCGATTATCTCGAAAACGGTAAGAGATATCGCAAAAATAATGGATTTTTCGATCCCCTATCGGAATACACACTGTAAATCTATGCAAATTTTGTGTATTTTGAGTGCCAAAAAGACTAAAATCGGAAAAGGTCGATTATCTCGAAAACGGTAAGAGATATCGCAAAAATAATGGAATTTTCGATCCCCTATCGGAATACACCCGGTAAATCTATGCTTCCAAATATAAAAAACAAGTGCTGAATGTCCTAAATTGAAAAAAAAAAAATCTTAAAAAATTTTGTGTATTTTGAGAGCCAAAAAGACTAAAATCGGAAAATGTCGATTATCTCGAAAACGGTAAGAGATATCGCAAAAATAATGGATTTTTCGATCCCCTATCGGAATACACACTGTAAATCTATGCAAATTTTGTGTATTTTGAGTGCCAAAAAGACTAAAATCGGAAAAGGTCGATTATCTCGAAAACGGTAAGAGATATCGCAAAAATAATGGAATTTTCGATCCCCTATCGGAATACACCCGGTAAATCTATGCTTCCAAATATAAAAAACAAGTGCTGAATGTCCTAAATTGAAAAAAAAAAAATCTTAAAAAATTTTGTGTATTTTGAGAGCCAAAAAGACTAAAATCGGAAAATGTCGATTATCTCGAAAACGGTAAGAGATATCGCAAAAATAATGGATTTTTCGATCCCCTATCGGAATACACCCGGTAAATCTATGCAAATTTTGTGTATTTTGAGTGCCAAAAAGACTAAAATCGGAAAAGGTCGATTATCTCGAAAACGGTAAGAGATATCGCAAAAATAATGGAATTTTCGATCCCCTATCGGAATACACCCGGTAAATCTATGCTTCCAAATATAAAAAACAAGTGCTGAATGTCCTAAATTGAAAAAAAAAAAATCTTAAAAAATTTTGTGTATTTTGAGAGCCAAAAAGACTAAAATCGGAAAATGTCGATTATCTCGAAAACGGTAAGAGATATCGCAAAAATAATGGATTTTTCGATCCCCTATCGGAATACACCCGGTAAATCTATGCAAATTTTGTGTATTTTGAGTGCCAAAAAGACTAAAATCGGAAAAGGTCGATTATCTCGAAAACGGTAAGAGATATCGCAAAAATAATGGAATTTTCGATCCCCTATCGGAATACACCCGGTAAATCTATGCTTCCAAATATAAAAAACAAGTGCTGAATGTCCTAAATTGAAAAAAAAAAAAATCTTAAAAAATTTTGTGTATTTTGAGAGCCAAAAAGACTAAAATCGGAAAATGTCGATTATCTCGAAAACGGTAAGAGATATCGCAAAAATAATGGATTTTTCGATCCCCTATCGGAATACACCCGGTAAATCTATGCAAATTTTGTGTATTTTGAGTGCCAAAAAGACTAAAATCGGAAAAGGTCGATTATCTAGAAAACGGTAAGAGATATCGCAAAAATAATGGAATTTTCGATCCCCTATCGGAATACACCCGGTAAATCTATGCTTCCAAATATAAAAAAACAAGTGCTGAATGTCCTAAATTGAAAAAAAAAAATCTTAAAAAATTTTGTGTATTTTGAGAGCCAAAAAGACTAAAATCGGAAAATGTCGATTATCTCGAAAACGGTAAGAGATATCGCAAAAATAATGGATTTTTCGATCCCCTATCGGAATACACCCGGTAAATCTATGCAAATTTTGTGTATTTTGAGTGCCAAAAAGACTAAAATCGGAAAAGGTCGATTATCTCGAAAACGGTAAGAGATATCGCAAAAATAATGGAATTTTCGATCCCCTATCGGAATACACCCGGTAAATCTATGCTTCCAAATATAAAAAACAAGTGCTGAATGTCCTAAATTGAAAAAAAAAAAATCTTAAAAAATTTTGTGTATTTTGAGAGCCAAAAAGACTAAAATCGGAAAATGTCGATTATCTCGAAAACGGTAAGAGATATCGCAAAAATAATGGATTTTTCGATCCCCTATCGGAATACACCCGGTAAATCTATGCAAATTTTGTGTATTTTGAGTGCCAAAAAGACTAAAATCGGAAAAGGTCGATTATCTCGAAAACGGTAAGAGATATCGCAAAAATAATGGAATTTTCGATCCCCTATCGGAATACACCCGGTAAATCTATGCTTCCAAATATAAAAAACAAGTGCTGAATGTCCTAAATTGAAAAAAAAAAATCTTAAAAAATTTTGTGTATTTTGAGAGCCAAAAAGACTAAAATCGGAAAATGTCGATTATCTCGAAAACGGTAAGAGATATCGCAAAAATAATGGATTTTTCGATCCCCTATCGGAATACACCCGGTAAATCTATGCAAATTTTGTGTATTTTGAGTGCCAAAAAGACTAAAATCGGAAAAGGTCGATTATCTCGAAAACGGTAAGAGATATCGCAAAAATAATGGAATTTTCGATCCCCTATCGGAATACACCCGGTAAATCTATGCTTCCAAATATAAAAAAACAAGTGCTGAATGTCCTAAATTGAAAAAAAAAAATCTTAAAAAATTTTGTGTATTTTGAGAGCCAAAAAGACTAAAATCGGAAAATGTCGATTATCTCGAAAACGGTAAGAGATATCGCAAAAATAATGGATTTTTCGATCCCCTATCGGAATACACCCGGTAAATCTATGCTTCCAAATATAAAAAACAAGTGCTGAATGTCCTAAATTGAAAAAAAAAAAATCTTAAAAAATTTTGTGTATTTTGAGAGCCAAAAAGACTAAAATCGGAAAATGTCGATTATCTCGAAAACGGTAAGAGATATCGCAAAAATAATGGATTTTTCGATCCCCTATCGGAATACACCCGGTAAATCTATGCAAATTTTGTGTATTTTGAGTGCCAAAAAGACTAAAATCGGAAAAGGTCGATTATCTCGAAAACGGTAAGAGATATCGCAAAAATAATGGAATTTTCGATCCCCTATCGGAATACACCCGGTAAATCTATGCTTCCAAATATAAAAAAACAAGTGCTGAATGTCCTAAATTGAAAAAAAAAAATCTTAAAAAATTTTGTGTATTTTGAGAGCCAAAAAGACTAAAATCGGAAAATGTCGATTATCTCGAAAACGGTAAGAGATATCGCAAAAATAATGGATTTTTCGATCCCCTATCGGAATACACCCGGTAAATCTATGCTTCCAAATATAAAAAACAAGTGCTGAATGTCCTAAATTGAAAAAAAAAAATCTTAAAAATTTTTGTGTATTTTGAGAGCCAAAAATACTAAAATCGGAAAATGTCGATTATCTCGAAAACGGTAAGAGATATCGCAAAAATAATGGATTTTTCGATCCCCTATCGGAATACACACTGTAAATCTATGCAAATTTTGTGTATTTTGAGTGCCAAAAAGACTAAAATCGGAAAAGGTCGATTATCTCGAAAACGGTAAGAGATATCGCAAAAATAATGGAATTTTCGATCCCCTATCGGAATACACCCGGTAAATCTATGCTTCCAAATATAAAAAACAAGTGCTGAATGTCCTAAATTGAAAAAAAAAAAATCTTAAAAATTTTTGTGTATTTTGAGAGCCAAAAATACTAAAATCGGAAAATGTCGATTATCTCGAAAACGGTAAGAGATATCGCAAAAGTAATGGATTTTTCGATCCCCTATCGGAATACACACTGTAAATCTATGCAAATTTTGTGTATTTTGAGTGCCAAAAAGACTAAAATCGGAAAATGTCGATTATCTCGAAAACGGTAAGAGATATCGCAAAAATAATGGATTTTTCGATCCTCTATCGGAATACACCCGGTAAATCTATGCAAATTTTGTGTATTTTGAGTGCCAAAAAGACTAAAATCGGAAAAGGTCGATTATCTCGAAAACGGTAAGAGATATCGCAAAAATAATGGAATTTTCGATCCCCTATCGGAATACACCCGGTAAATCTATGCTTCCAAATATAAAAAACAAGTGCTGAATGTCCTAAATTGAAAAAAAAAAAATCTTAAAATTTTGTGTATTTTGAGAGCCAAAAAGACTAAAATCGGAAAATATCGATTATCTCGAAAACGGTAAGAGATATCGCAAAAATAATGGATTTTTCGATCCGCTATCGGAATACACCCGGTAAATCTATGCAAATTTTGTGTATTTTGAGTGCCAAAAAGACTAAAATCGGAAAAGGTCGATTATCTCGAAAACGGTAAGAGATATCGCAAAAATAATGGAATTTTCGATCCCCTATCGGAATACACCCGGTAAATCTATGCTTCCAAATATAAAAAACAAGTGCTGAATGTCCTAAATTGAAAAAAAAAAAACTTAAAAAATTTTGTGTATTTTGAGAGCCAAAAAGACTAAAATCGGAAAATGTCGATTATCTCGAAAACGGTAAGAGATATCGCAAAAATAATGGATTTTTCGATCCCCTATCGGAATACACCCGGTAAATCTATGCAAATTTTGTGTATTTTGAGTGCCAAAAAGACTAAAATCGGAAAAGGTCGATTATCTCGAAAACGGTAAGAGATATCGCAAAAATAATGGAATTTTCGATCCCCTATCGGAATACACCCGGTAAATCTATGCTTCCAAATATAAAAAACAAGTGCTGAATGTCCTAAATTGAAAAAAAAAAAATCTTAAAAAATTTTGTGTATTTTGAGAGCCAAAAAGACTAAAATCGGAAAATGTCGATTATCTCGAAAACGGTAAGAGATATCGCAAAAATAATGGATTTTTCGATCCCCTATCGGAATACACCCGGTAAATCTATGCAAATTTTGTGTATTTTGAGTGCCAAAAAGACTAAAATCGGAAAAGGTCGATTATCTCGAAAACGGTAAGAGATATCGCAAAAATAATGGAATTTTCGATCCCCTATCGGAATACACCCGGTAAATCTATGCTTCCAAATATAAAAAACAAGTGCTGAATGTCCTAAATTGAAAAAAAAAAAATCTTAAAAAATTTTGTGTATTTTGAGAGCCAAAAAGACTAAAATCGGAAAATGTCGATTATCTCGAAAACGGTAAGAGATATCGCAAAAATAATGGATTTTTCGATCCCCTATCGGAATACACCCGGTAAATCTATGCAAATTTTGTGTATTTTGAGTGCCAAAAAGACTAAAATCGGAAAAGGTCGATTATCTCGAAAACGGTAAGAGATATCGCAAAAATAATGGAATTTTCGATCCCCTATCGGAATACACCCGGTAAATCTATGCTTCCAAATATAAAAAACAAGTGCTGAATGTCCTAAATTGAAAAAAAAAAAATCTTAAAAAATTTTGTGTATTTTGAGAGCCAAAAAGACTAAAATCGGAAAATGTCGATTATCTCGAAAACGGTAAGAGATATCGCAAAAATAATGGATTTTTCGATCCCCTATCGGAATACACCCGGTAAATCTATGCAAATTTTGTGTATTTTGAGTGCCAAAAAGACTAAAATCGGAAAAGGTCGATTATCTAGAAAACGGTAAGAGATATCGCAAAAATAATGGAATTTTCGATCCCCTATCGGAATACACCCGGTAAATCTATGCTTCCAAATATAAAAAAACAAGTGCTGAATGTCCTAAATTGAAAAAAAAAAATCTTAAAAAATTTTGTGTATTTTGAGAGCCAAAAAGACTAAAATCGGAAAATGTCGATTATCTCGAAAACGGTAAGAGATATCGCAAAAATAATGGATTTTTCGATCCCCTATCGGAATACACCCGGTAAATCTATGCAAATTTTGTGTATTTTGAGTGCCAAAAAGACTAAAATCGGAAAAGGTCGATTATCTCGAAAACGGTAAGAGATATCGCAAAAATAATGGAATTTTCGATCCCCTATCGGAATACACCCGGTAAATCTATGCTTCCAAATATAAAAAACAAGTGCTGAATGTCCTAAATTGAAAAAAAAAAAATCTTAAAAAATTTTGTGTATTTTGAGAGCCAAAAAGACTAAAATCGGAAAATGTCGATTATCTCGAAAACGGTAAGAGATATCGCAAAAATAATGGATTTTTCGATCCCCTATCGGAATACACCCGGTAAATCTATGCAAATTTTGTGTATTTTGAGTGCCAAAAAGACTAAAATCGGAAAAGGTCGATTATCTCGAAAACGGTAAGAGATATCGCAAAAATAATGGAATTTTCGATCCCCTATCGGAATACACCCGGTAAATCTATGCTTCCAAATATAAAAAACAAGTGCTGAATGTCCTAAATTGAAAAAAAAAAAATCTTAAAAAATTTTGTGTATTTTGAGAGCCAAAAAGACTAAAATCGGAAAATGTCGATTATCTCGAAAACGGTAAGAGATATCGCAAAAATAATGGATTTTTCGATCCCCTATCGGAATACACCCGGTAAATCTATGCAAATTTTGTGTATTTTGAGTGCCAAAAAGACTAAAATCGGAAAAGGTCGATTATCTCGAAAACGGTAAGAGATATCGCAAAAATAATGGAATTTTCGATCCCCTATCGGAATACACCCGGTAAATCTATGCTTCCAAATATAAAAAACAAGTGCTGAATGTCCTAAATTGAAAAAAAAAAATCTTAAAAAATTTTGTGTATTTTGAGAGCCAAAAAGACTAAAATCGGAAAATGTCGATTATCTCGAAAACGGTAAGAGATATCGCAAAAATAATGGATTTTTCGATCCCCTATCGGAATACACCCGGTAAATCTATGCAAATTTTGTGTATTTTGAGTGCCAAAAAGACTAAAATCGGAAAAGGTCGATTATCTCGAAAACGGTAAGAGATATCGCAAAAATAATGGAATTTTCGATCCCCTATCGGAATACACCCGGTAAATCTATGCTTCCAAATATAAAAAAACAAGTGCTGAATGTCCTAAATTGAAAAAAAAAAATCTTAAAAAATTTTGTGTATTTTGAGAGCCAAAAAGACTAAAATCGGAAAATGTCGATTATCTCGAAAACGGTAAGAGATATCGCAAAAATAATGGAATTTTCGATCCCCTATCGGAATACACCCGGTAAATCTATGCTTCCAAATATAAAAAACAAGTGCTGAATGTCCTAAATTGAAAAAAAAAATCTTAAAAATTTTTGTGTATTTTGAGAGCCAAAAATACTAAAATCGGAAAATGTCGATTATCTCGAAAACGGTAAGAGATATCGCAAAAATAATGGATTTTTCGATCCCCTATCGGAATACACACTGTAAATCTATGCAAATTTTGTGTATTTTGAGTGCCAAAAAGACTAAAATCGGAAAAGGTCGATTATCTCGAAAACGGTAAGAGATATCGCAAAAATAATGGAATTTTCGATCCCCTATCGGAATACACCCGGTAAATCTATGCTTCCAAATATAAAAAACAAGTGCTGAATGTCCTAAATTGAAAAAAAAAAAATCTTAAAAATTTTGTGTATTTTGAGAGCCAAAAAGACTAAAATCGGAAAATGTCGATTATCTCGAAAACGGTAAGAGATATCGCAAAAATAATGGATTTTTCGATCCTCTATCGGAATACACCCGGTAAATCTATGCAAATTTTGTGTATTTTGAGTGCCAAAAAGACTAAAATCGGAAAAGGTCGATTATCTCGAAAACGGTAAGAGATATCGCAAAAATAATGGAATTTTCGATCCCCTATCGGAATACACCCGGTAAATCTATGCTTCCAAATATAAAAAACAAGTGCTGAATGTCCTAAATTGAAAAAAAAAAAATCTTAAAAAATTTTGTGTATTTTGAGAGCCAAAAAGACTAAAATCGGAAAATGTCGATTATCTCGAAAACGGTAAGAGATATCGCAAAAATAATGGATTTTTCGATCCCCTATCGGAATACACCCGGTAAATCTATGCAAATTTTGTGTATTTTGAGTGCCAAAAAGACTAAAATCGGAAAAGGTCGATTATCTCGAAAACGGTAAGAGATATCGCAAAAATAATGGAATTTTCGATCCCCTATCGGAATACACCCGGTAAATCTATGCTTCCAAATATAAAAAACAAGTGCTGAATGTCCTAAATTGAAAAAAAAAAAATCTTAAAAAATTTTGTGTATTTTGAGAGCCAAAAAGACTAAAATCGGAAAATGTCGATTATCTCGAAAACGGTAAGAGATATCGCAAAAATAATGGATTTTTCGATCCCCTATCGGAATACACCCGGTAAATCTATGCAAATTTTGTGTATTTTGAGTGCCAAAAAGACTAAAATCGGAAAAGGTCGATTATCTAGAAAACGGTAAGAGATATCGCAAAAATAATGGAATTTTCGATCCCCTATCGGAATACACCCGGTAAATCTATGCTTCCAAATATAAAAAAACAAGTGCTGAATGTCCTAAATTGAAAAAAAAAAATCTTAAAAAATTTTGTGTATTTTGAGAGCCAAAAAGACTAAAATCGGAAAATGTCGATTATCTCGAAAACGGTAAGAGATATCGCAAAAATAATGGATTTTTCGATCCCCTATCGGAATACACCCGGTAAATCTATGCAAATTTTGTGTATTTTGAGTGCCAAAAAGACTAAAATCGGAAAAGGTCGATTATCTCGAAAACGGTAAGAGATATCGCAAAAATAATGGAATTTTCGATCCCCTATCGGAATACACCCGGTAAATCTATGCTTCCAAATATAAAAAACAAGTGCTGAATGTCCTAAATTGAAAAAAAAAAAATCTTAAAAAATTTTGTGTATTTTGAGAGCCAAAAAGACTAAAATCGGAAAATGTCGATTATCTCGAAAACGGTAAGAGATATCGCAAAAATAATGGATTTTTCGATCCCCTATCGGAATACACCCGGTAAATCTATGCAAATTTTGTGTATTTTGAGTGCCAAAAAGACTAAAATCGGAAAAGGTCGATTATCTCGAAAACGGTAAGAGATATCGCAAAAATAATGGAATTTTCGATCCCCTATCGGAATACACCCGGTAAATCTATGCTTCCAAATATAAAAAACAAGTGCTGAATGTCCTAAATTGAAAAAAAAAAATCTTAAAAAATTTTGTGTATTTTGAGAGCCAAAAAGACTAAAATCGGAAAATGTCGATTATCTCGAAAACGGTAAGAGATATCGCAAAAATAATGGATTTTTCGATCCCCTATCGGAATACACCCGGTAAATCTATGCAAATTTTGTGTATTTTGAGTGCCAAAAAGACTAAAATCGGAAAAGGTCGATTATCTCGAAAACGGTAAGAGATATCGCAAAAATAATGGAATTTTCGATCCCCTATCGGAATACACCCGGTAAATCTATGCTTCCAAATATAAAAAAACAAGTGCTGAATGTCCTAAATTGAAAAAAAAAAATCTTAAAAAATTTTGTGTATTTTGAGAGCCAAAAAGACTAAAATCGGAAAATGTCGATTATCTCGAAAACGGTAAGAGATATCGCAAAAATAATGGATTTTTCGATCCCCTATCGGAATACACCCGGTAAATCTATGCTTCCAAATATAAAAAACAAGTGCTGAATGTCCTAAATTGAAAAAAAAAAAATCTTAAAAAATTTTGTGTATTTTGAGAGCCAAAAAGACTAAAATCGGAAAATGTCGATTATCTCGAAAACGGTAAGAGATATCGCAAAAATAATGGATTTTTCGATCCCCTATCGGAATACACCCGGTAAATCTATGCAAATTTTGTGTATTTTGAGTGCCAAAAAGACTAAAATCGGAAAAGGTCGATTATCTCGAAAACGGTAAGAGATATCGCAAAAATAATGGAATTTTCGATCCCCTATCGGAATACACCCGGTAAATCTATGCTTCCAAATATAAAAAAACAAGTGCTGAATGTCCTAAATTGAAAAAAAAAAATCTTAAAAAATTTTGTGTATTTTGAGAGCCAAAAAGACTAAAATCGGAAAATGTCGATTATCTCGAAAACGGTAAGAGATATCGCAAAAATAATGGATTTTTCGATCCCCTATCGGAATACACCCGGTAAATCTATGCTTCCAAATATAAAAAACAAGTGCTGAATGTCCTAAATTGAAAAAAAAAAAATCTTAAAAAATTTTGTGTATTTTGAGAGCCAAAAAGACTAAAATCGGAAAATGTCGATTATCTCGAAAACGGTAAGAGATATCGCAAAAATAATGGAATTTTCGATCCCCTATCGGAATACACCCGGTAAATCTATGCTTCCAAATATAAAAAACAAGTGCTGAATGTCCTAAATTGAAAAAAAAAAATCTTAAAAATTTTTGTGTATTTTGAGAGCCAAAAATACTAAAATCGGAAAATGTCGATTATCTCGAAAACGGTAAGAGATATCGCAAAAATAATGGATTTTTCGATCCCCTATCGGAATACACACTGTAAATCTATGCAAATTTTGTGTATTTTGAGTGCCAAAAAGACTAAAATCGGAAAAGGTCGATTATCTCGAAAACGGTAAGAGATATCGCAAAAATAATGGAATTTTCGATCCCCTATCGGAATACACCCGGTAAATCTATGCTTCCAAATATAAAAAACAAGTGCTGAATGTCCTAAATTGAAAAAAAAAAAATCTTAAAAATTTTTGTGTATTTTGAGAGCCAAAAATACTAAAATCGGAAAATGTCGATTATCTCGAAAACGGTAAGAGATATCGCAAAAATAATGGAATTTTCGATCCCCTATCGGAATACACCCGGTAAATCTATGCAAATTTTGTGTATTTTGAGTGCCAAAAAGACTAAAATCGGAAAAGGTCGATTATCTCGAAAACGGTAAGAGATATCGCAAAAATAATGGAATTTTCGATCCCCTATCGGAATACACCCGCTAAATCTATGCTTCCAAATATAAAAAACAAGTGCTGAATGTCCTAAATTGAAAAAAAAAAAATCTTAAAAAATTTTGTGTATTTTGAGAGCCAAAAAGACTAAAATCGGAAAATGTCGATTATCTCGAAAACGGTAAGAGATATCGCAAAAGTAATGGATTTTTCGATCCCCTATCGGAATACACACTGTAAATCTATGCAAATTTTGTGTATTTTGAGTGCCAAAAAGACTAAAATCGGAAAATGTCGATTATCTCGAAAACGGTAAGAGATATCGCAAAAATAATGGATTTTTCGATCCTCTATCGGAATACACCCGGTAAATCTATGCAAATTTTGTGTATTTTGAGTGCCAAAAAGACTAAAATCGGAAAAGGTCGATTATCTCGAAAACGGTAAGAGATATCGCAAAAATAATGGAATTTTCGATCCCCTATCGGAATACACCCGGTAAATCTATGCTTCCAAATATAAAAAACAAGTGCTGAATGTCCTAAATTGAAAAAAAAAAAATCTTAAAATTTTGTGTATTTTGAGAGCCAAAAAGACTAAAATCGGAAAATATCGATTATCTCGAAAACGGTAAGAGATATCGCAAAAATAATGGATTTTTCGATCCGCTATCGGAATACACCCGGTAAATCTATGCAAATTTTGTGTATTTTGAGTGCCAAAAAGACTAAAATCGGAAAAGGTCGATTATCTCGAAAACGGTAAGAGATATCGCAAAAATAATGGAATTTTCGATCCCCTATCGGAATACACCCGGTAAATCTATGCTTCCAAATATAAAAAACAAGTGCTGAATGTCCTAAATTGAAAAAAAAAAAACTTAAAAAATTTTGTGTATTTTGAGAGCCAAAAAGACTAAAATCGGAAAATGTCGATTATCTCGAAAACGGTAAGAGATATCGCAAAAATAATGGATTTTTCGATCCCCTATCGGAATACACCCGGTAAATCTATGCAAATTTTGTGTATTTTGAGTGCCAAAAAGACTAAAATCGGAAAAGGTCGATTATCTCGAAAACGGTAAGAGATATCGCAAAAATAATGGAATTTTCGATCCCCTATCGGAATACACCCGGTAAATCTATGCTTCCAAATATAAAAAACAAGTGCTGAATGTCCTAAATTGAAAAAAAAAAAATCTTAAAAAATTTTGTGTATTTTGAGAGCCAAAAAGACTAAAATCGGAAAATGTCGATTATCTCGAAAACGGTAAGAGATATCGCAAAAATAATGGATTTTTCGATCCCCTATCGGAATACACCCGGTAAATCTATGCAAATTTTGTGTATTTTGAGTGCCAAAAAGACTAAAATCGGAAAAGGTCGATTATCTCGAAAACGGTAAGAGATATCGCAAAAATAATGGAATTTTCGATCCCCTATCGGAATACACCCGGTAAATCTATGCTTCCAAATATAAAAAACAAGTGCTGAATGTCCTAAATTGAAAAAAAAAAAAATCTTAAAAAATTTTGTGTATTTTGAGAGCCAAAAAGACTAAAATCGGAAAATGTCGATTATCTCGAAAACGGTAAGAGATATCGCAAAAATAATGGATTTTTCGATCCCCTATCGGAATACACCCGGTAAATCTATGCAAATTTTGTGTATTTTGAGTGCCAAAAAGACTAAAATCGGAAAAGGTCGATTATCTAGAAAACGGTAAGAGATATCGCAAAAATAATGGAATTTTCGATCCCCTATCGGAATACACCCGGTAAATCTATGCTTCCAAATATAAAAAAACAAGTGCTGAATGTCCTAAATTGAAAAAAAAAAATCTTAAAAAATTTTGTGTATTTTGAGAGCCAAAAAGACTAAAATCGGAAAATGTCGATTATCTCGAAAACGGTAAGAGATATCGCAAAAATAATGGATTTTTCGATCCCCTATCGGAATACACCCGGTAAATCTATGCAAATTTTGTGTATTTTGAGTGCCAAAAAGACTAAAATCGGAAAAGGTCGATTATCTCGAAAACGGTAAGAGATATCGCAAAAATAATGGAATTTTCGATCCCCTATCGGAATACACCCGGTAAATCTATGCTTCCAAATATAAAAAACAAGTGCTGAATGTCCTAAATTGAAAAAAAAAAAATCTTAAAAAATTTTGTGTATTTTGAGAGCCAAAAAGACTAAAATCGGAAAATGTCGATTATCTCGAAAACGGTAAGAGATATCGCAAAAATAATGGATTTTTCGATCCCCTATCGGAATACACCCGGTAAATCTATGCAAATTTTGTGTATTTTGAGTGCCAAAAAGACTAAAATCGGAAAAGGTCGATTATCTCGAAAACGGTAAGAGATATCGCAAAAATAATGGAATTTTCGATCCCCTATCGGAATACACCCGGTAAATCTATGCTTCCAAATATAAAAAACAAGTGCTGAATGTCCTAAATTGAAAAAAAAAAATCTTAAAAAATTTTGTGTATTTTGAGAGCCAAAAAGACTAAAATCGGAAAATGTCGATTATCTCGAAAACGGTAAGAGATATCGCAAAAATAATGGATTTTTCGATCCCCTATCGGAATACACCCGGTAAATCTATGCAAATTTTGTGTATTTTGAGTGCCAAAAAGACTAAAATCGGAAAAGGTCGATTATCTCGAAAACGGTAAGAGATATCGCAAAAATAATGGAATTTTCGATCCCCTATCGGAATACACCCGGTAAATCTATGCTTCCAAATATAAAAAACAAGTGCTGAATGTCCTAAATTGAAAAAAAAAAAATCTTAAAAAATTTTGTGTATTTTGAGAGCCAAAAAGACTAAAATCGGAAAATGTCGATTATCTCGAAAACGGTAAGAGATATCGCAAAAATAATGGATTTTTCGATCCCCTATCGGAATACACCCGGTAAATCTATGCAAATTTTGTGTATTTTGAGTGCCAAAAAGACTAAAATCGGAAAAGGTCGATTATCTCGAAAACGGTAAGAGATATCGCAAAAATAATGGAATTTTCGATCCCCTATCGGAATACACCCGGTAAATCTATGCTTCCAAATATAAAAAACAAGTGCTGAATGTCCTAAATTGAAAAAAAAAAAATCTTAAAAAATTTTGTGTATTTTGAGAGCCAAAAAGACTAAAATCGGAAAATGTCGATTATCTCGAAAACGGTAAGAGATATCGCAAAAATAATGGATTTTTCGATCCCCTATCGGAATACACCCGATAAATCTATGCAAATTTTGTGTATTTTGAGTGCCAAAAAGACTAAAATCGGAAAAGGTCGATTATCTCGAAAACGGTAAGAGATATCGCAAAAATAATGGAATTTTCGATCCCCTATCGGAATACACCCGGTAAATCTATGCTTCCAAATATAAAAAACAAGTGCTGAATGTCCTAAATTGAAAAAAAAAAAATCTTAAAAAATTTTGTGTATTTTGAGAGCCAAAAAGACTAAAATCGGAAAATGTCGATTATCTCGAAAACGGTAAGAGATATCGCAAAAATAATGGATTTTTCGATCCCCTATCGGAATACACCCGGAAAATCTATGCAAATTTTGTGTATTTTGAGTGCCAAAAAGACTAAAATCGGAAAAGGTCGATTATCTCGAAAACGGTAAGAGATATCGCAAAAATAATGGAATTTTCGATCCCCTATCGGAATACACCCGGTAAATCTATGCTTCCAAATATAAAAAACAAGTGCTGAATGTCCTAAATTGAAAAAAAAAAAATCTTAAAAAATTTTGTGTATTTGAGAGCCAAAAAGACTAAAATCGGAAAATGTCGATTATCTCGAAAACGGTAAGAGATATCGCAAAAATAATGGAATTTTCGATCCCCTATCGGAATACACCCGGTAAATCTATGCTTCCAAATATAAAAAACAAGTGCTGAATGTCCTAAATTGAAAAAAAAAAAATCTTAATAAATTTTGTGTATTTTGAGAGCCAAAAAGACTAAAATCGGAAAATGTCGATTATCTCGAAAACGGTAAGAGATATCGCAAAAATAATGGATTTTTCGATCCCCTATCGGAATACACACTGTAAATCTATGCAAATTTTGTGTATTTTGAGTGCCAAAAAGACTAAAATCGGAAAAGGTCGATTATCTCGAAAACGGTAAGAGATATCGCAAAAATAATGGAATTTTCGATCCCCTATCGGAATACACCCGGTAAATCTATGCTTCCAAATATAAAAAACAAGTGCTGAATGTCCTAAATTGAAAAAAAAAAAATCTTAAAAATTTTGTGTATTTTGAGAGCCAAAAAGACTAAAATCGGAAAATGTCGATTATCTCGAAAACGGTAAGAGATATCGCAAAAATAATGGATTTTTCGATCCTCTATCGGAATACACCCGGTAAATCTATGCAAATTTTGTGTATTTTGAGTGCCAAAAAGACTAAAATCGGAAAAGGTCGATTATCTCGAAAACGGTAAGAGATATCGCAAAAATAATGGAATTTTCGATCCCCTATCGGAATACACCCGGTAAATCTATGCTTCCAAATATAAAAAACAAGTGCTGAATGTCCTAAATTGAAAAAAAAAAAATCTTAAAAAATTTTGTGTATTTTGAGAGCCAAAAAGACTAAAATCGGAAAATGTCGATTATCTCGAAAACGGTAAGAGATATCGCAAAAATAATGGATTTTTCGATCCCCTATCGGAATACACCCGGTAAATCTATGCAAATTTTGTGTATTTTGAGTGCCAAAAAGACTAAAATCGGAAAAGGTCGATTATCTCGAAAACGGTAAGAGATATCGCATAAATAATGGAATTTTCGATCCCCTATCAGAATACACCCGGTAAATCTATGCTTCCAAATATAAAAAACAAGTGCTGAATGTCCTAAATTGAAAAAAAAAAAATCTTAATAAATTTTGTGTATTTTGAGAGCCAAAAAGACTAAAATCGGAAAAGGTCGATTATCTCGAAAACGGTAAGAGATATCGCAAAAATAATGGAATTTTCGATCCCCTATCGGAATACACCCGGTAAATCTATGCTTCCAAATATAAAAAAACAAGTGCTGAATGTCCTAAATTGAAAAAAAAAAATCTTAAAAAATTTTGTGTATTTTGAGAGCCAAAAAGACTAAAATCGGAAAATGTCGATTATCTCGAAAACGGTAAGAGATATCGCAAAAATAATGGAATTTTCGATCCCCTATCGGAATACACCCGGTAAATCTATGCTTCCAAATATAAAAAAACAAGTGCTGAATGTCCTAAATTGAAAAAAAAAAATCTTAAAAAATTTTGTGTATTTTGAGAGCCAAAAAGACTAAAATCGGAAAATGTCGATTATCTCGAAAACGGTAAGAGATATCGCAAAAATAATGGATTTTTCGATCCCCTATCGGAATACACCCGGTAAATCTATGCAAATTTTGTGTATTTTGAGTGCCAAAAAGACTAAAATCGGAAAAGGTCGATTATCTCGAAAACGGTAAGACATATCGCAAAAATAATGGAATTTTCGATCCCCTATCGGAATACACCCGGTAAATCTATGCTTCCAAATATAAAAAACAAGTGCTGAATGTCCTAAATTGAAAAAAAAAAAATCTTAAAAAATTTTGTGTATTTTGAGAGCCAAAAAGACTAAAATCGGAAAATGTCGATTATCTCGAAAACGGTAAGAGATATCGCAAAAATAATGGATTTTTCGATCCCCTATCGGAATACACCCGGTAAATCTATGCAAATTTTGTGTATTTTGAGTGCCAAAAAGACTAAAATCGGAAAAGGTCGATTATCTCGAAAACGGTAAGAGATATCGCAAAAATAATGGAATTTTCGATCCCCTATCGGAATACACCCGGTAAATCTATGCTTCCAAATATAAAAAACAAGTGCTGAATGTCCTAAATTGAAAAAAAAAAATCTTAAAAAATTTTGTGTATTTTGAGAGCCAAAAAGACTAAAATCGGAAAATGTCGATTATCTCGAAAACGGTAAGAGATATCGCAAAAATAATGGATTTTTCGATCCCCTATCGGAATACACCCGGTAAATCTATGCAAATTTTGTGTATTTTGAGTGCCAAAAAGACTAAAATCGGAAAAGGTCGATTATCTCGAAAACGGTAAGAGATATCGCAAAAATAATGGAATTTTCGATCCCCTATCGGAATACACCCGGTAAATCTATGCTTCCAAATATAAAAAACAAGTGCTGAATGTCCTAAATTGAAAAAAAAAAAATCTTAAAAAATTTTGTGTATTTTGAGAGCCAAAAAGACTAAAATCGGAAAATGTCGATTATCTCGAAAACGGTAAGAGATATCGCAAAAATAATGGATTTTTCGATCCCCTATCGGAATACACCCGGTAAATCTATGCAAATTTTGTGTATTTTGAGTGCCAAAAAGACTAAAATCGGAAAAGGTCGATTATCTCGAAAACGGTAAGAGATATCGCAAAAATAATGGAATTTTCGATCCCCTATCGGAATACACCCGGTAAATCTATGCTTCCAAATATAAAAAACAAGTGCTGAATGTCCTAAATTGAAAAAAAAAAAATCTTAAAAAATTTTGTGTATTTTGAGAGCCAAAAAGACTAAAATCGGAAAATGTCGATTATCTCGAAAACGGTAAGAGATATCGCAAAAATAATGGATTTTTCGATCCCCTATCGGAATACACCCGATAAATCTATGCAAATTTTGTGTATTTTGAGTGCCAAAAAGACTAAAATCGGAAAAGGTCGATTATCTCGAAAACGGTAAGAGATATCGCAAAAATAATGGAATTTTCGATCCCCTATCGGAATACACCCGGTAAATCTATGCTTCCAAATATAAAAAACAAGTGCTGAATGTCCTAAATTGAAAAAAAAAAAATCTTAAAAAATTTTGTGTATTTTGAGAGCCAAAAAGACTAAAATCGGAAAATGTCGATTATCTCGAAAACGGTAAGAGATATCGCAAAAATAATGGATTTTTCGATCCCCTATCGGAATACACCCGGAAAATCTATGCAAATTTTGTGTATTTTGAGTGCCAAAAAGACTAAAATCGGAAAAGGTCGATTATCTCGAAAACGGTAAGAGATATCGCAAAAATAATGGAATTTTCGATCCCCTATCGGAATACACCCGGTAAATCTATGCTTCCAAATATAAAAAACAAGTGCTGAATGTCCTAAATTGAAAAAAAAAAAATCTTAAAAAATTTTGTGTATTTGAGAGCCAAAAAGACTAAAATCGGAAAATGTCGATTATCTCGAAAACGGTAAGAGATATCGCAAAAATAATGGAATTTTCGATCCCCTATCGGAATACACCCGGTAAATCTATGCTTCCAAATATAAAAAACAAGTGCTGAATGTCCTAAATTGAAAAAAAAAAAATCTTAATAAATTTTGTGTATTTTGAGAGCCAAAAAGACTAAAATCGGAAAATGTCGATTATCTCGAAAACGGTAAGAGATATCGCAAAAATAATGGATTTTTCGATCCCCTATCGGAATACACACTGTAAATCTATGCAAATTTTGTGTATTTTGAGTGCCAAAAAGACTAAAATCGGAAAAGGTCGATTATCTCGAAAACGGTAAGAGATATCGCAAAAATAATGGAATTTTCGATCCCCTATCGGAATACACCCGGTAAATCTATGCTTCCAAATATAAAAAACAAGTGCTGAATGTCCTAAATTGAAAAAAAAAAAATCTTAAAAATTTTGTGTATTTTGAGAGCCAAAAAGACTAAAATCGGAAAATGTCGATTATCTCGAAAACGGTAAGAGATATCGCAAAAATAATGGATTTTTCGATCCTCTATCGGAATACACCCGGTAAATCTATGCAAATTTTGTGTATTTTGAGTGCCAAAAAGACTAAAATCGGAAAAGGTCGATTATCTCGAAAACGGTAAGAGATATCGCAAAAATAATGGAATTTTCGATCCCCTATCGGAATACACCCGGTAAATCTATGCTTCCAAATATAAAAAACAAGTGCTGAATGTCCTAAATTGAAAAAAAAAAAATCTTAAAAAATTTTGTGTATTTTGAGAGCCAAAAAGACTAAAATCGGAAAATGTCGATTATCTCGAAAACGGTAAGAGATATCGCAAAAATAATGGATTTTTCGATCCCCTATCGGAATACACCCGGTAAATCTATGCAAATTTTGTGTATTTTGAGTGCCAAAAAGACTAAAATCGGAAAAGGTCGATTATCTCGAAAACGGTAAGAGATATCGCATAAATAATGGAATTTTCGATCCCCTATCAGAATACACCCGGTAAATCTATGCTTCCAAATATAAAAAACAAGTGCTGAATGTCCTAAATTGAAAAAAAAAAAATCTTAATAAATTTTGTGTATTTTGAGAGCCAAAAAGACTAAAATCGGAAAAGGTCGATTATCTCGAAAACGGTAAGAGATATCGCAAAAATAATGGAATTTTCGATCCCCTATCGGAATACACCCGGTAAATCTATGCTTCCAAATATAAAAAAACAAGTGCTGAATGTCCTAAATTGAAAAAAAAAAATCTTAAAAAATTTTGTGTATTTTGAGAGCCAAAAAGACTAAAATCGGAAAATGTCGATTATCTCGAAAACGGTAAGAGATATCGCAAAAATAATGGATTTTTCGATCCCCTATCGGAATACACCCGGCAAATCTATGCTTCCAAATATAAAAAACAAGTGCTGAATGTCCTAAATTGAAAAAAAAAAAATCTTAAAAAATTTTGTGTATTTTGAGAGCCAAAAAGACTAAAATCGGAAAAGGTCGATTATCTCGAAAACGGTAAGAGATATCGCAAAAATAATGGAATTTTCGATCCCCTATCGGAATACACCCGGTAAATCTATGCTTCCAAATATAAAAAAACAAGTGCTGAATGTCCTAAATTGAAAAAAAAAAATCTTAAAAAATTTTGTGTATTTTGAGAGCCAAAAAGACTAAAATCGGAAAATGTCGATTATCTCGAAAACGGTAAGAGATATCGCAAAAATAATGGATTTTTCGATCCCCTATCGGAATACACCCGGTAAATCTATGCTTCCAAATATAAAAAACAAGTGCTGAATGTCCTAAATTGAAAAAAAAAAAATCTTAAAAAATTTTGTGTATTTTGAGAGCCAAAAAGACTAAAATCGGAAAATGTCGATTATCTCGAAAACGGTAAGAGATATCGCAAAAATAATGGATTTTTCGATCCCCTATCGGAATACACACTGTAAATCTATGCAAATTTTGTGTATTTTGAGTGCCAAAAAGACTAAAATCGGAAAAGGTCGATTATCTCGAAAACGGTAAGAGATATCGCAAAAATAATGGAATTTTCGATCCCCTATCGGAATACACCCGGTAAATCTATGCTTCCAAATATAAAAAACAAGTGCTGAATGTCCTAAATTGAAAAAAAAAAATCTTAAAAATTTTTGTGTATTTTGAGAGCCAAAAATACTAAAATCGGAAAATGTCGATTATCTCGAAAACGGTAAGAGATATCGCAAAAATAATGGATTTTTCGATCCCCTATCGGAATACACACTGTAAATCTATGCAAATTTTGTGTATTTTGAGTGCCAAAAAGACTAAAATCGGAAAAGGTCGATTATCTCGAAAACGGTAAGAGATATCGCAAAAATAATGGAATTTTCGATCCCCTATCGGAATACACCCGGTAAATCTATGCTTCCAAATATAAAAAACAAGTGCTGAATGTCCTAAATTGAAAAAAAAAAAATCTTAAAATTTTGTGTATTTTGAGAGCCAAAAAGACTAAAATCGGAAAATATCGATTATCTCGAAAACGGTAAGAGATATCGCAAAAATAATGGATTTTTCGATCCGCTATCGGAATACACCCGGTAAATCTATGCAAATTTTGTGTATTTTGAGTGCCAAAAAGACTAAAATCGGAAAAGGTCGATTATCTCGAAAACGGTAAGAGATATCGCAAAAATAATGGAATTTTCGATCCCCTATCGGAATACACCCGGTAAATCTATGCTTCCAAATATAAAAAACAAGTGCTGAATGTCCTAAATTGAAAAAAAAAAAACTTAAAAAATTTTGTGTATTTTGAGAGCCAAAAAGACTAAAATCGGAAAATGTCGATTATCTCGAAAACGGTAAGAGATATCGCAAAAATAATGGATTTTTCGATCCCCTATCGGAATACACCCGGTAAATCTATGCAAATTTTGTGTATTTTGAGTGCCAAAAAGACTAAAATCGGAAAAGGTCGATTATCTCGAAAACGGTAAGAGATATCGCAAAAATAATGGAATTTTCGATCCCCTATCGGAATACTCCCGGTAAATCTATGCTTCCAAATATAAAAAACAAGTGCTGAATGTCCTAAATTGAAAAAAAAAAAATCTTAAAAAATTTTGTGTATTTTGAGAGCCAAAAAGACTAAAATCGGAAAATGTCGATTATCTCG
The DNA here is from genome assembly GCA_958510855.1 of Rhagonycha lutea. Lineage (NCBI taxonomy): Eukaryota > Metazoa > Arthropoda > Insecta > Coleoptera > Cantharidae > Rhagonycha > Rhagonycha lutea. The sequence goes on along the minus strand of OY294037.1, from coordinate 81,015,272 downwards.
AAAACGGTAAGAGATATCGCAAAAATAATGGATTTTTCGATCCCCTATCGGAATACACCCGGTAAATCTATGCAAATTTTGTGTATTTTGAGTGCCAAAAAGACTAAAATCGGAAAAGGTCGATTATCTCGAAAACGGTAAGAGATATCGCAAAAATAATGGAATTTTCGATCCCCTATCGGAATACACCCGGTAAATCTATGCTTCCAAATATAAAAAACAAGTGCTGAATGTCCTAAATTGAAAAAAAAAAAATCTTAAAAAATTTTGTGTATTTTGAGAGCCAAAAAGACTAAAATCGGAAAATGTCGATTATCTCGAAAACGGTAAGAGATATCGCAAAAATAATGGATTTTTCGATCCCCTATCGGAATACACCCGGTAAATCTATGCAAATTTTGTGTATTTTGAGTGCCAAAAAGACTAAAATCGGAAAAGGTCGATTATCTCGAAAACGGTAAGAGATATCGCAAAAATAATGGAATTTTCGATCCCCTATCGGAATACACCCGGTAAATCTATGCTTCCAAATATAAAAAACAAGTGCTGAATGTCCTAAATTGAAAAAAAAAAAAATCTTAAAAAATTTTGTGTATTTTGAGAGCCAAAAAGACTAAAATCGGAAAATGTCGATTATCTCGAAAACGGTAAGAGATATCGCAAAAATAATGGATTTTTCGATCCCCTATCGGAATACACCCGGTAAATCTATGCAAATTTTGTGTATTTTGAGTGCCAAAAAGACTAAAATCGGAAAAGGTCGATTATCTAGAAAACGGTAAGAGATATCGCAAAAATAATGGAATTTTCGATCCCCTATCGGAATACACCCGGTAAATCTATGCTTCCAAATATAAAAAAACAAGTGCTGAATGTCCTAAATTGAAAAAAAAAAATCTTAAAAAATTTTGTGTATTTTGAGAGCCAAAAAGACTAAAATCGGAAAATGTCGATTATCTCGAAAACGGTAAGAGATATCGCAAAAATAATGGATTTTTCGATCCCCTATCGGAATACACCCGGTAAATCTATGCAAATTTTGTGTATTTTGAGTGCCAAAAAGACTAAAATCGGAAAAGGTCGATTATCTCGAAAACGGTAAGAGATATCGCAAAAATAATGGAATTTTCGATCCCCTATCGGAATACACCCGGTAAATCTATGCTTCCAAATATAAAAAACAAGTGCTGAATGTCCTAAATTGAAAAAAAAAAAATCTTAAAAAATTTTGTGTATTTTGAGAGCCAAAAAGACTAAAATCGGAAAATGTCGATTATCTCGAAAACGGTAAGAGATATCGCAAAAATAATGGATTTTTCGATCCCCTATCGGAATACACCCGGTAAATCTATGCAAATTTTGTGTATTTTGAGTGCCAAAAAGACTAAAATCGGAAAAGGTCGATTATCTCGAAAACGGTAAGAGATATCGCAAAAATAATGGAATTTTCGATCCCCTATCGGAATACACCCGGTAAATCTATGCTTCCAAATATAAAAAACAAGTGCTGAATGTCCTAAATTGAAAAAAAAAAATCTTAAAAAATTTTGTGTATTTTGAGAGCCAAAAAGACTAAAATCGGAAAATGTCGATTATCTCGAAAACGGTAAGAGATATCGCAAAAATAATGGATTTTTCGATCCCCTATCGGAATACACCCGGTAAATCTATGCAAATTTTGTGTATTTTGAGTGCCAAAAAGACTAAAATCGGAAAAGGTCGATTATCTCGAAAACGGTAAGAGATATCGCAAAAATAATGGAATTTTCGATCCCCTATCGGAATACACCCGGTAAATCTATGCAAATTTTGTGTATTTTGAGTGCCAAAAAGACTAAAATCGGAAAAGGTCGATTATCTCGAAAACGGTAAGAGATATCGCAAAAATAATGGAATTTTCGATCCCCTATCGGAATACACCCGGTAAATCTATGCTTCCAAATATAAAAAACAAGTGCTGAATGTCCTAAATTAAAAAAAAAAAAATCTTAAAAAATTTTGTGTATTTTGAGAGCCAAAAAGACTAAAATCGGAAAATGTCGATTATCTCGAAAACGGTAAGAGATATCGCAAAAATAATGGATTTTTCGATCCCCTATCAGAATACACCCGGTAAATCTATGCAAATTTTGTGTATTTTGAGTGCCAAAAAGACTAAAATCGGAAAAGGTCGATTATCTCGAAAACGGTAAGAGATATCGCAAAAATAATGGAATTTTCGATCCCCTATCGGAATACACCCGGTAAATCTATGCTTCCAAATATAAAAAAACAAGTGCTGAATGTCCTAAATTGAAAAAAAAAAATCTTAAAAAATTTTGTGTAATTTGAGAGCCAAAAAGACTAAAATCTGAAAATGTCGATTATCTCGAAAACGGTAAGAGATATCGCAAAAATAATGGATTTTTCGATCCCCTATCGGAATACACCCGGTAAATCTATGCAAATTTTGTGTATTTTGAGTGCCAAAAAGACTAAAATCGGAAAAGGTCGATTATCTCGAAAACGGTAAGAGATATCGCAAAAATAATGGAATTTTCGATCCCCTATCGGAATACACCCGGTAAATCTATGCTTCCAAATATAAAAAACAAGTGCTGAATGTCCTAAATTGAAAAAAAAAAAATCTTAAAAAATTTTGTGTATTTTGAGAGCCAAAAAGACTAAAATCGGAAAATGTCGATTATCTCGAAAACGGTAAGAGATATCGCAAAAATAATGGATTTTTCGATCCCCTATCGGAATACACCCGATAAATCTATGCAAATTTTGTGTATTTTGAGTGCCAAAAAGACTAAAATCGGAAAAGGTCGATTATCTCGAAAACGGTAAGAGATATCGCAAAAATAATGGAATTTTCGATCCCCTATCGGAATACACCCGGTAAATCTATGCTTCCAAATATAAAAAACAAGTGCTGAATGTCCTAAATTGAAAAAAAAAAAATCTTAAAAAATTTTGTGTATTTTGAGAGCCAAAAAGACTAAAATCGGAAAATGTCGATTATCTCGAAAACGGTAAGAGATATCGCAAAAATAATGGATTTTTCGATCCCCTATCGGAATACACCCGGAAAATCTATGCAAATTTTGTGTATTTTGAGTGCCAAAAAGACTAAAATCGGAAAAGGTCGATTATCTCGAAAACGGTAAGAGATATCGCAAAAATAATGGAATTTTCGATCCCCTATCGGAATACACCCGGTAAATCTATGCTTCCAAATATAAAAAACAAGTGCTGAATGTCCTAAATTGAAAAAAAAAAAATCTTAAAAAATTTTGTGTATTTGAGAGCCAAAAAGACTAAAATCGGAAAATGTCGATTATCTCGAAAACGGTAAGAGATATCGCAAAAATAATGGAATTTTCGATCCCCTATCGGAATACACCCGGTAAATCTATGCTTCCAAATATAAAAAACAAGTGCTGAATGTCCTAAATTGAAAAAAAAAAAATCTTAAAAATTTTGTGTATTTTGAGAGCCAAAAAGACTAAAATCGGAAAATGTCGATTATCTCGAAAACGGTAAGAGATATCGCAAAAATAATGGATTTTTCGATCCTCTATCGGAATACACCCGGTAAATCTATGCAAATTTTGTGTATTTTGAGTGCCAAAAAGACTAAAATCGGAAAAGGTCGATTATCTCGAAAACGGTAAGAGATATCGCAAAAATAATGGAATTTTCGATCCCCTATCGGAATACACCCGGTAAATCTATGCTTCCAAATATAAAAAACAAGTGCTGAATGTCCTAAATTGAAAAAAAAAAAATCTTAAAAAATTTTGTGTATTTTGAGAGCCAAAAAGACTAAAATCGGAAAATGTCGATTATCTCGAAAACGGTAAGAGATATCGCAAAAATAATGGAATTTTCGATCCCCTATCGGAATACGCCCGGTAAATCTATGCTTCCAAATATAAAAAACAAGTGCTGAATGTCCTAAATTGAAAAAAAAAAAATCTTAAAAAATTTTGTGTATTTTGAGAGCCAAAAAGACTAAAATCGGAAAATGTCGATTATCTCGAAAACGGTAAGAGATATCGCAAAAATAATGGATTTTTCGATCCCCTATCGGAATACACCCGGTAAATCTATGCAAATTTTGTGTATTTTGAGTGCCAAAAAGACTAAAATCGGAAAAGGTCGATTATCTCGAAAACGGTAAGAGATATCGCATAAATAATGGAATTTTCGATCCCCTATCAGAATACACCCGGTAAATCTATGCTTCCAAATATAAAAAACAAGTGCTGAATGTCCTAAATTGAAAAAAAAAAAATCTTAATAAATTTTGTGTATTTTGAGAGCCAAAAAGACTAAAATCGGAAAAGGTCGATTATCTCGAAAACGGTAAGAGATATCGCAAAAATAATGGAATTTTCGATCCCCTATCGGAATACACCCGGTAAATCTATGCTTCCAAATATAAAAAACAAGTGCTGAATGTCCTAAATTGAAAAAAAAAAAATCTTAAAAAATTTTGTGTATTTTGAGAGCCAAAAAGACTAAAATCGGAAAATGTCGATTATCTCGAAAACGGTAAGAGATATCGCAAAAATAATGGAATTTTCGATCCCCTATCGGAATACACCCGGTAAATCTATGCTTCCAAATATAAAAAACAAGTGCTGAATGTCCTAAATAGAAAAAAAAAAAATCTTAAAAAATTTTGTGTATTTTGAGAGCCAAAAAGACTAAAATCGGAAAATGTCGATTATCTCGAAAACGGTAAGAGATAGCGCAAAAATAATGGATTTTTCGATCCCCTATCGGAATACACCCGGTAAATCTATGCAAATTTTGTGTATTTTGAGTGCCAAAAAGACTAAAATCGGAAAAGGTCGATTATCTCGAAAACGGTAAGAGATATCGCAAAAATAATGGAATTTTCGATCCCCTATCGGAATACACCCGGTAAATCTATGCTTCCAAATATAAAAAACAAGTGCTGAATGTCCTAAATAGAAAAAAAAAAAATCTTAAAAAATTTTGTGTATTTTGAGAGCCAAAAAGACTAAAATCGGAAAATGTCGATTATCTCGAAAACGGTAAGAGATAGCGCAAAAATAATGGATTTTTCGATCCCCTATCGGAATACACCCGGTAAATCTATGCAAATTTTGTGTATTTTGAGTGCCAAAAAGACTAAAATCGGAAAAGGTCGATTATCTCGAAAACGGTAAGAGATATCGCAAAAATAATGGAATTTTCGATCCCCTATCGGAATACACCCGGTAAATCTATGCTTCCAAATATAAAAAACAAGTGCTGAATGTCCTAAATTCAAAAAAAAAAAATCTTAAAAAATTTTGTGTATTTTGAGAGCCAAAAAGACTAAAATCGGAAAATGTCGATTATCTCGAAAACGGTAAGAGATATCGCAAAAATAATGGAATTTTCGATCCCCTATCGGAATACACCCGGTAAATCTATGCAAATTTTGTGTATTTTGAGTGCCAAAAAGACTAAAATCGGAAAAGGTCGATTATCTCGAAAACGGTAAGAGATATCGCAAAAATAATGGAATTTTCGATCCCCTATCGGAATACACCCGGTAAATCTATGCTTCCAAATATAAAAAACAAGTGCTGAATGTCCTAAATTGAAAAAAAAAAAATCTTAAAAAATTTTGTGTATTTTGAGAGCCAAAAAGACTAAAATCGGAAAATGTCGATTATCTCGAAAACGGTAAGAGATATCGCAAAAATAATGGATTTTTCGATCCCCTATCGGAATACACCCGGTAAATCTATGCAAATTTTGTGTATTTTGAGTGCCAAAAAGACTAAAATCGGAAAAGGTCGATTATCTCGAAAACGGTAAGAGATATCGCAAAAATAATGGAATTTTCGATCCCCTATCGGAATACACCCGGTAAATCTATGCTTCCAAATATAAAAAACAAGTGCTGAATGTCCTAAATTGAAAAAAAAAAAATCTTAAAAAATTTTGTGTATTTTGAGAGCCAAAAAGACTAAAATCGGAAAATGTCGATTATCTCGAAAACGGTAAGAGATATCGCAAAAATAATGGAATTTTCGATCCCCTATCGGAATACACCCGGTAAATCTATGCAAATTTTGTGTATTTTGAGTGCCAAAAAGACTAAAATCGGAAAAGGTCGATTATCTCGAAAACGGTAAGAGATATCGCAAAAATAATGGAATTTTCGATCCCCTATCGGAATACACCCGGTAAATCTATGCTTCCAAATATAAAAAACAAGTGCTGAATGTCCTAAATTGAAAAAAAAAAAATCTTAAAAAATTTTGTGTATTTTGAGAGCCAAAAAGACTAAAATCGGAAAATGTCGATTATCTCGAAAACGGTAAGAGATATCGCAAAAATAATGGATTTTTCGATCCCCTATCGGAATACACCCGGTAAATCTATGCAAATTTTGTGTATTTTGAGTGCCAAAAAGACTAAAATCGGAAAAGGTCGATTATCTCGAAAACGGTAAGAGATATCGCAAAAATAATGGAATTTTCGATCCCCTATCGGAATGCACCCGGTAAATCTATGCTTCCAAATATAAAAAACAAGTGCTGAATGTCCTAAATTGAAAAAAAAAAAATCTTAAAAAATTTTGTGTATTTTGAGAGCCAAAAAGACTAAAATCGGAAAATGTCGATTATCTCGAAAACGGTAAGAGATATCGCAAAAATAATGGATTTTTCGATCCCCTATCGGAATACACCCGGTAAATCTATGCAAATTTTGTGTATTTTGAGTGCCAAAAAGACTAAAATCGGAAAAGGTCGATTATCTCGAAAACGGTAAGAGATATCGCAAAAATAATGGAATTTTCGATCCCCTATCGGAATACACCCGGTAAATCTATGCTTCCAAATATAAAAAACAAGTGCTGAATGTCCTAAATTGAAAAAAAAAAAATCTTAAAAAATTTTGTGTATTTTGAGAGCCAAAAAGACTAAAATCGGAAAATGTCGATTATCTCGAAAACGGTAAGAGATATCGCAAAAATAATGGATTTTTCGATCCCCTATCGGAATACACCCGGTAAATCTATGCAAATTTTGTGTATTTTGAGTGCCAAAAAGACTAAAATCGGAAAAGGTCGATTATCTCGAAAACGGTAAGAGATATCGCAAAAATAATGGAATTTTCGATCCCCTATCGGAATACACCCGGTAAATCTATGCTTCCAAATATAAAAAACAAGTGCTGAATGTCCTAAATTGAAAAAAAAAAAATCTTAAAAAATTTTGTGTATTTTGAGAGCCAAAAAGACTAAAATCGGAAAATGTCGATTATCTCGAAAACGGTAAGAGATATCGCAAAAATAATGGATTTTTCGATCCCCTATCGGAATACACCCGGTAAATCTATGCAAATTTTGTGTATTTTGAGTGCCAAAAAGACTAAAATCGGAAAAGGTCGATTATCTCGAAAACGGTAAGAGATATCGCAAAAATAATGGAATTTTCGATCCCCTATCGGAATACACCCGGTAAATCTATGCTTCCAAATATAAAAAACAAGTGCTGAATGTCCTAAATTGAAAAAAAAAAAATCTTAAAAAATTTTGTGTATTTTGAGAGCCAAAAAGACTAAAATCGGAAAATGTCGATTATCTCGAAAACGGTAAGAGATATCGCAAAAATAATGGATTTTTCGATCCCCTATCGGAATACACCCGGTAAATCTATGCAAATTTTGTGTATTTTGAGTGCCAAAAAGACTAAAATCGGAAAAGGTCGATTATCTCGAAAACGGTAAGAGATATCGCAAAAATAATGGAATTTTCGATCCCCTATCGGAATACACCCGGTAAATCTATGCTTCCAAATATAAAAAACAAGTGCTGAATGTCCTAAATTGAAAAAAAAAAAAATCTTAAAAAATTTTGTGTATTTTGAGAGCCAAAAAGACTAAAATCGGAAAATGTCGATTATCTCGAAAACGGTAAGAGATATCGCAAAAATAATGGATTTTTCGATCCCCTATCGGAATACACCCGGTAAATCTATGCAAATTTTGTGTATTTTGAGTGCCAAAAAGACTAAAATCGGAAAAGGTCGATTATCTCGAAAACGGTAAGAGATATCGCAAAAATAATGGAATTTTCGATCCCCTATCGGAATACACCCGGTAAATCTATGCTTCCAAATATAAAAAAACAAGTGCTGAATGTCCTAAATTGAAAAAAAAAAATCTTAAAAAATTTTGTGTATTTTGAGAGCCAAAAAGACTAAAATCGGAAAATGTCGATTATCTCGAAAACGGTAAGAGATATCGCAAAAATAATGGATTTTTCGATCCCCTATCGGAATACACCCGGTAAATCTATGCAAATTTTGTGTATTTTGAGTGCCAAAAAGACTAAAATCGGAAAAGGTCGATTATCTCGAAAACGGTAAGAGATATCGCAAAAATAATGGAATTTTCGATCCCCTATCGGAATACACCCGGTAAATCTATGCTTCCAAATATAAAAAACAAGTGCTGAATGTCCTAAATTGAAAAAAAAAAAATCTTAAAAAATTTTGTGTATTTTGAGAGCCAAAAAGACTAAAATCGGAAAATGTCGATTATCTCGAAAACGGTAAGAGATATCGCAAAAATAATGGATTTTTCGATCCCCTATCGGAATACACCCGATAAATCTATGCAAATTTTGTGTATTTTGAGTGCCAAAAAGACTAAAATCGGAAAAGGTCGATTATCTCGAAAACGGTAAGAGATATCGCAAAAATAATGGAATTTTCGATCCCCTATCGGAATACACCCGGTAAATCTATGCTTCCAAATATAAAAAAACAAGTGCTGAATGTCCTAAATTGAAAAAAAAAAATCTTAAAAAATTTTGTGTATTTTGAGAGCCAAAAAGACTAAAATCGGAAAATGTCGATTATCTCGAAAACGGTAAGAGATATCGCAAAAATAATGGATTTTTCGATCCCCTATCGGAATACACCCGGTAAATCTATGCAAATTTTGTGTATTTTGAGTGCCAAAAAGACTAAAATCGGAAAAGGTCGATTATCTCGAAAACGGTAAGAGATATCGCAAAAATAATGGAATTTTCGATCCCCTATCGGAATACACCCGGTAAATCTATGCTTCCAAATATAAAAAACAAGTGCTGAATGTCCTAAATTGAAAAAAAAAAAATCTTAAAAAATTTTGTGTATTTTGAGAGCCAAAAAGACTAAAATCGGAAAATGTCGATTATCTCGAAAACGGTAAGAGATATCGCAAAAATAATGGATTTTTCGATCCCCTATCGGAATACACCCGATAAATCTATGCAAATTTTGTGTATTTTGAGTGCCAAAAAGACTAAAATCGGAAAAGGTCGATTATCTCGAAAACGGTAAGAGATATCGCAAAAATAATGGAATTTTCGATCCCCTATCGGAATACACCCGGTAAATCTATGCTTCCAAATATAAAAAACAAGTGCTGAATGTCCTAAATTGAAAAAAAAAAAATCTTAAAAAATTTTGTGTATTTTGAGAGCCAAAAAGACTAAAATCGGAAAATGTCGATTATCTCGAAAACGGTAAGAGATATCGCAAAAATAATGGATTTTTCGATCCCCTATCGGAATACACCCGGAAAATCTATGCAAATTTTGTGTATTTTGAGTGCCAAAAAGACTAAAATCGGAAAAGGTCGATTATCTCGAAAACGGTAAGAGATATCGCAAAAATAATGGAATTTTCGATCCCCTATCGGAATACACCCGGTAAATCTATGCTTCCAAATATAAAAAACAAGTGCTGAATGTCCTAAATTGAAAAAAAAAAAATCTTAAAAAATTTTGTGTATTTGAGAGCCAAAAAGACTAAAATCGGAAAATGTCGATTATCTCGAAAACGGTAAGAGATATCGCAAAAATAATGGAATTTTCGATCCCCTATCGGAATACACCCGGTAAATCTATGCTTCCAAATATAAAAAACAAGTGCTGAATGTCCTAAATTGAAAAAAAAAAAAAAATCTTAATAAATTTTGTGTATTTTGAGAGCCAAAAAGACTAAAATCGGAAAATGTCGATTATCTCGAAAACGGTAAGAGATATCGCAAAAATAATGGATTTTTCGATCCCCTATCGGAATACACACTGTAAATCTATGCAAATTTTGTGTATTTTGAGTGCCAAAAAGACTAAAATCGGAAAAGGTCGATTATCTCGAAAACGGTAAGAGATATCGCAAAAATAATGGAATTTTCGATCCCCTATCGGAATACACCCGGTAAATCTATGCTTCCAAATATAAAAAACAAGTGCTGAATGTCCTAAATTGAAAAAAAAAAAATCTTAAAAATTTTGTGTATTTTGAGAGCCAAAAAGACTAAAATCGGAAAATGTCGATTATCTCGAAAACGGTAAGAGATATCGCAAAAATAATGGATTTTTCGATCCTCTATCGGAATACACCCGGTAAATCTATGCAAATTTTGTGTATTTTGAGTGCCAAAAAGACTAAAATCGGAAAAGGTCGATTATCTCGAAAACGGTAAGAGATATCGCAAAAATAATGGAATTTTCGATCCCCTATCGGAATACACCCGGTAAATCTATGCTTCCAAATATAAAAAACAAGTGCTGAATGTCCTAAATTGAAAAAAAAAAAATCTTAAAAAATCTTAAAAAATTTGTGTATTTTGAGAGCCAAAAAGACTAAAATCGGAAAATGTCGATTATCTCGAAAACGGTAAGAGATATCGCAAAAATAATGGAATTTTCGATCCCCTATCGGAATACACCCGGTAAATCTATGCTTCCAAATATAAAAAACAAGTGCTGAATGTCCTAAATTGAAAAAAAAAAAATCTTAAAAAATTTTGTGTATTTTGAGAGCCAAAAAGACTAAAATCGGAAAATGTCGATTATCTCGAAAACGGTAAGAGATATCGCAAAAATAATGGATTTTTCGATCCCCTATCGGAATACACCCGGTAAATCTATGCAAATTTTGTGTATTTTGAGTGCCAAAAAGACTAAAATCGGAAAAGGTCGATTATCTCGAAAACGGTAAGAGATATCGCATAAATAATGGAATTTTCGATCCCCTATCAGAATACACCCGGTAAATCTATGCTTCCAAATATAAAAAACAAGTGCTGAATGTCCTAAATTGAAAAAAAAAAAATCTTAATAAATTTTGTGTATTTTGAGAGCCAAAAAGACTAAAATCGGAAAAGGTCGATTATCTCGAAAACGGTAAGAGATATCGCAAAAATAATGGAATTTTCGATCCCCTATCGGAATACACCCGGTAAATCTATGCTTCCAAATATAAAAAACAAGTGCTGAATGTCCTAAATTGAAAAAAAAAAAATCTTAAAAAATTTTGTGTATTTTGAGAGCCAAAAAGACTAAAATCGGAAAATGTCGATTATCTCGAAAACGGTAAGAGATATCGCAAAAATAATGGAATTTTCGATCCCCTATCGGAATACACCCGGTAAATCTATGCTTCCAAATATAAAAAAACAAGTGCTGAATGTCCTAAATTGAAAAAAAAAAAATCTTAAAAAATTTTGTGTATTTTGAGAGCCAAAAAGACTAAAATCGGAAAATGTCGATTATCTCGAAAACGGTAAGAGATATCGCAAAAATAATGGAATTTTCGATCCCCTATCGGGATACACCCGGTAAATCTATGCTTCCAAATATAAAAAAACAAGTGCTGAATGTCCTAAATTGAAAAAAAAAAATCTTAAAAAATTTTGTGTATTTTGAGAGCCAAAAAGACTAAAATCGGAAAATGTCGATTATCTCGAAAACGGTAAGAGATATCGCAAAAATAATGGATTTTTCGATCCCCTATCGGAATACACCCGGCAAATCTATGCTTCCAAATATAAAAAACAAGTGCTGAATGTCCTAAATTGAAAAAAAAAAAATCTTAAAAAATTTTGTGTATTTTGAGAGCCAAAAAGACTAAAATCGGAAAATGTCGATTATCTCGAAAACGGTAAGAGATATCGCAAAAATAATGGATTTTTCGATCCCCTATCGGAATACACACTGTAAATCTATGCAAATTTTGTGTATTTTGAGTGCCAAAAAGACTAAAATCGGAAAAGGTCGATTATCTCGAAAACGGTAAGAGATATCGCAAAAATAATGGAATTTTCGATCCCCTATCGGAATACACCCGGTAAATCTATGCTTCCAAATATAAAAAAACAAGTGCTGAATGTCCTAAATTGAAAAAAAAAAATCTTAAAAAATTTTGTGTATTTTGAGAGCCAAAAAGACTAAAATCGGAAAATGTCGATTATCTCGAAAACGGTAAGAGATATCGCAAAAATAATGGATTTTTCGATCCCCTATCGGAATACACCCGGTAAATCTATGCTTCCAAATATAAAAAACAAGTGCTGAATGTCCTAAATTGAAAAAAAAAAAATCTTAAAAAATTTTGTGTATTTTGAGAGCCAAAAAGACTAAAATCGGAAAATGTCGATTATCTCGAAAACGGTAAGAGATATCGCAAAAATAATGGATTTTTCGATCCCCTATCGCAATACACACTGTAAATCTATGCAAATTTTGTGTATTTTGAGTGCCAAAAAGACTAAAATCGGAAAAGGTCGATTATCTCGAAAACGGTAAGAGATATCGCAAAAATAATGGAATTTTCGATCCCCTATCGGAATACACCCGGTAAATCTATGCTTCCAAATATAAAAAACAAGTGCTGAATGTCCTAAATTGAAAAAAAAAAATCTTAAAAATTTTTGTGTATTTTGAGAGCCAAAAATACTAAAATCGGAAAATGTCGATTATCTCGAAAACGGTAAGAGATATCGCAAAAATAATGGATTTTTCGATCCCCTATCGGAATACACACTGTAAATCTATGCAAATTTTGTGTATTTTGAGTGCCAAAAAGACTAAAATCGGAAAAGGTCGATTATCTCGAAAACGGTAAGAGATATCGCAAAAATAATGGAATTTTCGATCCCCTATCGGAATACACCCGGTAAATCTATGCTTCCAAATATAAAAAACAAGTGCTGAATGTCCTAAATTGAAAAAAAAAAAATCTTAAAAATTTTTGTGTATTTTGAGAGCCAAAAATACTAAAATCGGAAAATGTCGATTATCTCGAAAACGGTAAGAGATATCGCAAAAATAATGGAATTTTCGATCCCCTATCGGAATACACCCGGTAAATCTATGCAAATTTTGTGTATTTTGAGTGCCAAAAAGACTAAAATCGGAAAAGGTCGATTATCTCGAAAACGGTAAGAGATATCGCAAAAATAATGGAATTTTCGATCCCCTATCGGAATACACCCGCTAAATCTATGCTTCCAAATATAAAAAACAAGTGCTGAATGTCCTAAATTGAAAAAAAAAAAATCTTAAAAAATTTTGTGTATTTTGAGAGCCAAAAAGACTAAAATCGGAAAATGTCGATTATCTCGAAAACGGTAAGAGATATCGCAAAAGTAATGGATTTTTCGATCCCCTATCGGAATACACACTGTAAATCTATGCAAATTTTGTGTATTTTGAGTGCCAAAAAGACTAAAATCGGAAAATGTCGATTATCTCGAAAACGGTAAGAGATATCGCAAAAATAATGGATTTTTCGATCCTCTATCGGAATACACCCGGTAAATCTATGCAAATTTTGTGTATTTTGAGTGCCAAAAAGACTAAAATCGGAAAAGGTCGATTATCTCGAAAACGGTAAGAGATATCGCAAAAATAATGGAATTTTCGATCCCCTATCGGAATACACCCGGTAAATCTATGCTTCCAAATATAAAAAACAAGTGCTGAATGTCCTAAATTGAAAAAAAAAAAATCTTAAAATTTTGTGTATTTTGAGAGCCAAAAAGACTAAAATCGGAAAATATCGATTATCTCGAAAACGGTAAGAGATATCGCAAAAATAATGGATTTTTCGATCCGCTATCGGAATACACCCGGTAAATCTATGCAAATTTTGTGTATTTTGAGTGCCAAAAAGACTAAAATCGGAAAAGGTCGATTATCTCGAAAACGGTAAGAGATATCGCAAAAATAATGGAATTTTCGATCCCCTATCGGAATACACCCGGTAAATCTATGCTTCCAAATATAAAAAACAAGTGCTGAATGTCCTAAATTGAAAAAAAAAAAACTTAAAAAATTTTGTGTATTTTGAGTGCCAAAAAGACTAAAATCGGAAAAGGTCGATTATCTCGAAAACGGTAAGAGATATCGCAAAAATAATGGAATTTTCGATCCCCTATCGGAATACACCCGGTAAATCTATGCTTCCAAATATAAAAAACAAGTGCTGAATGTCCTAAATTGAAAAAAAAAAAATCTTAAAAAATTTTGTGTATTTTGAGAGCCAAAAAGACTAAAATCGGAAAATGTCGATTATCTCGAAAACGGTAAGAGATATCGCAAAAATAATGGATTTTTCGATCCCCTATCGGAATACACCCGGTAAATCTATGCAAATTTTGTGTATTTTGAGTGCCAAAAAGACTAAAATCGGAAAAGGTCGATTATCTCGAAAACGGTAAGAGATATCGCAAAAATAATGGAATTTTCGATCCCCTATCGGAATACACCCGGTAAATCTATGCTTCCAAATATAAAAAACAAGTGCTGAATGTCCTAAATTGAAAAAAAAAAAATCTTAAAAAATTTTGTGTATTTTGAGAGCCAAAAAGACTAAAATCGGAAAATGTCGATTATCTCGAAAACGGTAAGAGATATCGCAAAAATAATGGATTTTTCGATCCCCTATCGGAATACACCCGGTAAATCTATGCAAATTTTGTGTATTTTGAGTGCCAAAAAGACTAAAATCGGAAAAGGTCGATTATCTAGAAAACGGTAAGAGATATCGCAAAAATAATGGAATTTTCGATCCCCTATCGGAATACACCCGGTAAATCTATGCTTCCAAATATAAAAAACAAGTGCTGAATGTCCTAAATTGAAAAAAAAAAAATCTTAAAAAATTTTGTGTATTTTGAGAGCCAAAAAGACTAAAATCGGAAAATGTCGATTATCTCGAAAACGGTAAGAGATATCGCAAAAATAATGGATTTTTCGATCCCCTATCGGAATACACCCGGTAAATCTATGCAAATTTTGTGTATTTTGAGTGCCAAAAAGACTAAAATCGGAAAAGGTCGATTATCTCGAAAACGGTAAGAGATATCGCAAAAATAATGGAATTTTCGATCCCCTATCGGAATACACCCGGTAAATCTATGCTTCCAAATATAAAAAACAAGTGCTGAATGTCCTAAATTGAAAAAAAAAAATCTTAAAAAATTTTGTGTATTTTGAGAGCCAAAAAGACTAAAATCGGAAAATGTCGATTATCTCGAAAACGGTAAGAGATATCGCAAAAATAATGGATTTTTCGATCCCCTATCGGAATACACCCGGTAAATCTATGCAAATTTTGTGTATTTTGAGTGCCAAAAAGACTAAAATCGGAAAAGGTCGATTATCTCGAAAACGGTAAGAGATATCGCAAAAATAATGGAATTTTCGATCCCCTATCGGAATACACCCGGTAAATCTATGCTTCCAAATATAAAAAAACAAGTGCTGAATGTCCTAAATTGAAAAAAAAAAATCTTAAAAAATTTTGTGTATTTTGAGAGCCAAAAAGACTAAAATCTGAAAATGTCGATTATCTCGAAAACGGTAAGAGATATCGCAAAAATAATGGATTTTTCGATCCCCTATCGGAATACACCCGGTAAATCTATGCAAATTTTGTGTATTTTGAGTGCCAAAAAGACTAAAATCGGAAAAGGTCGATTATCTCGAAAACGGTAAGAGATATCGCAAAAATAATGGAATTTTCGATCCCCTATCGGAATACACCCGGTAAATCTATGCTTCCAAATATAAAAAACAAGTGCTGAATGTCCTAAATTGAAAAAAAAAAAATCTTAAAAAATTTTGTGTATTTTGAGAGCCAAAAAGACTAAAATCGGAAAATGTCGATTATCTCGAAAACGGTAAGAGATATCGCAAAAATAATGGATTTTTCGATCCCCTATCGGAATACACCCGATAAATCTATGCAAATTTTGTGTATTTTGAGTGCCAAAAAGACTAAAATCGGAAAAGGTCGATTATCTCGAAAACGGTAAGAGATATCGCAAAAATAATGGAATTTTCGATCCCCTATCGGAATACACCCGGTAAATCTATGCTTCCAAATATAAAAAACAAGTGCTGAATGTCCTAAATTGAAAAAAAAAAAATCTTAAAAAATTTTGTGTATTTTGAGAGCCAAAAAGACTAAAATCGGAAAATGTCGATTATCTCGAAAACGGTAAGAGATATCGCAAAAATAATGGATTTTTCGATCCCCTATCGGAATACACCCGGAAAATCTATGCAAATTTTGTGTATTTTGAGTGCCAAAAAGACTAAAATCGGAAAAGGTCGATTATCTCGAAAACGGTAAGAGATATCGCAAAAATAATGGAATTTTCGATCCCCTATCGGAATACACCCGGTAAATCTATGCTTCCAAATATAAAAAACAAGTGCTGAATGTCCTAAATTGAAAAAAAAAAAATCTTAAAAAATTTTGTGTATTTGAGAGCCAAAAAGACTAAAATCGGAAAATGTCGATTATCTCGAAAACGGTAAGAGATATCGCAAAAATAATGGAATTTTCGATCCCCTATCGGAATACACCCGGTAAATCTATGCTTCCAAATATAAAAAACAAGTGCTGAATGTCCTAAATTGAAAAAAAAAAAATCTTAAAAATTTTGTGTATTTTGAGAGCCAAAAAGACTAAAATCGGAAAATGTCGATTATCTCGAAAACGGTAAGAGATATCGCAAAAATAATGGATTTTTCGATCCTCTATCGGAATACACCCGGTAAATCTATGCAAATTTTGTGTATTTTGAGTGCCAAAAAGACTAAAATCGGAAAAGGTCGATTATCTCGAAAACGGTAAGAGATATCGCAAAAATAATGGAATTTTCGATCCCCTATCGGAATACACCCGGTAAATCTATGCTTCCAAATATAAAAAACAAGTGCTGAATGTCCTAAATTGAAAAAAAAAAAATCTTAAAAAATTTTGTGTATTTTGAGAGCCAAAAAGACTAAAATCGGAAAATGTCGATTATCTCGAAAACGGTAAGAGATATCGCAAAAATAATGGAATTTTCGATCCCCTATCGGAATACACCCGGTAAATCTATGCTTCCAAATATAAAAAACAAGTGCTGAATGTCCTAAATTGAAAAAAAAAAAATCTTAAAAAATTTTGTGTATTTTGAGAGCCAAAAAGACTAAAATCGGAAAATGTCGATTATCTCGAAAACGGTAAGAGATATCGCAAAAATAATGGATTTTTCGATCCCCTATCGGAATACACCCGGTAAATCTATGCAAATTTTGTGTATTTTGAGTGCCAAAAAGACTAAAATCGGAAAAGGTCGATTATCTCGAAAACGGTAAGAGATATCGCATAAATAATGGAATTTTCGATCCCCTATCAGAATACACCCGGTAAATCTATGCTTCCAAATATAAAAAACAAGTGCTGAATGTCCTAAATTGAAAAAAAAAAAATCTTAATAAATTTTGTGTATTTTGAGAGCCAAAAAGACTAAAATCGGAAAAGGTCGATTATCTCGAAAACGGTAAGAGATATCGCAAAAATAATGGAATTTTCGATCCCCTATCGGAATACACCCGGTAAATCTATGCTTCCAAATATAAAAAACAAGTGCTGAATGTCCTAAATTGAAAAAAAAAAAATCTTAAAAAATTTTGTGTATTTTGAGAGCCAAAAAGACTAAAATCGGAAAATGTCGATTATCTCGAAAACGGTAAGAGATATCGCAAAAATAATGGAATTTTCGATCCCCTATCGGAATACACCCGGTAAATCTATGCTTCCAAATATAAAAAACAAGTGCTGAATGTCCTAAATAGAAAAAAAAAAAATCTTAAAAAATTTTGTGTATTTTGAGAGCCAAAAAGACTAAAATCGGAAAATGTCGATTATCTCGAAAACGGTAAGAGATAGCGCAAAAATAATGGATTTTTCGATCCCCTATCGGAATACACCCGGTAAATCTATGCAAATTTTGTGTATTTTGAGTGCCAAAAAGACTAAAATCGGAAAAGGTCGATTATCTCGAAAACGGTAAGAGATATCGCAAAAATAATGGAATTTTCGATCCCCTATCGGAATACACCCGGTAAATCTATGCTTCCAAATATAAAAAACAAGTGCTGAATGTCCTAAATAGAAAAAAAAAAAATCTTAAAAAATTTTGTGTATTTTGAGAGCCAAAAAGACTAAAATCGGAAAATGTCGATTATCTCGAAAACGGTAAGAGATAGCGCAAAAATAATGGATTTTTCGATCCCCTATCGGAATACACCCGGTAAATCTATGCAAATTTTGTGTATTTTGAGTGCCAAAAAGACTAAAATCGGAAAAGGTCGATTATCTCGAAAACGGTAAGAGATATCGCAAAAATAATGGAATTTTCGATCCCCTATCGGAATACACCCGGTAAATCTATGCTTCCAAATATAAAAAACAAGTGCTGAATGTCCTAAATTCAAAAAAAAAAAATCTTAAAAAATTTTGTGTATTTTGAGAGCCAAAAAGACTAAAATCGGAAAATGTCGATTATCTCGAAAACGGTAAGAGATATCGCAAAAATAATGGAATTTTCGATCCCCTATCGGAATACACCCGGTAAATCTATGCAAATTTTGTGTATTTTGAGTGCCAAAAAGACTAAAATCGGAAAAGGTCGATTATCTCGAAAACGGTAAGAGATATCGCAAAAATAATGGAATTTTCGATCCCCTATCGGAATACACCCGGTAAATCTATGCTTCCAAATATAAAAAACAAGTGCTGAATGTCCTAAATTGAAAAAAAAAAAATCTTAAAAAATTTTGTGTATTTTGAGAGCCAAAAAGACTAAAATCGGAAAATGTCGATTATCTCGAAAACGGTAAGAGATATCGCAAAAATAATGGATTTTTCGATCCCCTATCGGAATACACCCGGTAAATCTATGCAAATTTTGTGTATTTTGAGTGCCAAAAAGACTAAAATCGGAAAAGGTCGATTATCTCGAAAACGGTAAGAGATATCGCAAAAATAATGGAATTTTCGATCCCCTATCGGAATACACCCGGTAAATCTATGCTTCCAAATATAAAAAACAAGTGCTGAATGTCCTAAATTGAAAAAAAAAAAATCTTAAAAAATTTTGTGTATTTTGAGAGCCAAAAAGACTAAAATCGGAAAATGTCGATTATCTCGAAAACGGTAAGAGATATCGCAAAAATAATGGAATTTTCGATCCCCTATCGGAATACACCCGGTAAATCTATGCAAATTTTGTGTATTTTGAGTGCCAAAAAGACTAAAATCGGAAAAGGTCGATTATCTCGAAAACGGTAAGAGATATCGCAAAAATAATGGAATTTTCGATCCCCTATCGGAATACACCCGGTAAATCTATGCTTCCAAATATAAAAAACAAGTGCTGAATGTCCTAAATTGAAAAAAAAAAAATCTTAAAAAATTTTGTGTATTTTGAGAGCCAAAAAGACTAAAATCGGAAAATGTCGATTATCTCGAAAACGGTAAGAGATATCGCAAAAATAATGGATTTTTCGATCCCCTATCGGAATACACCCGGTAAATCTATGCAAATTTTGTGTATTTTGAGTGCCAAAAAGACTAAAATCGGAAAAGGTCGATTATCTCGAAAACGGTAAGAGATATCGCAAAAATAATGGAATTTTCGATCCCCTATCGGAATGCACCCGGTAAATCTATGCTTCCAAATATAAAAAACAAGTGCTGAATGTCCTAAATTGAAAAAAAAAAAAATTTTTAAAAATTTTGTGTATTTTGAGTGCCAAAAAGACTAAAATCGGAAAATGTCGATTATCTCGAAAACGGTAAGAGATATCGCAAAAATAATGGAATTTTCGATCCCCTATCGGAATACACCCGGTAAATCTATGCAAATTTTGTGTATTTTGAGTGCCAAAAAGACTAAAATCGGAAAAGGTCGATTATCTCGAAAACGGTAAGAGATATCGCAAAAATAATGGAATTTTCGATCCCCTATCGGAATACACCCGGTAAATCTATGCAAATTTTGTGTATTTTGAGTGCCAAAAAGACTAAAATCGGAAAATGTCGATTATCTCGAAAACGGTAAGAGATATCGCAAAAATAATGGAATTTTCGATCCCCTATCGGAATACACCCGGTAAATCTATGCAAATTTTGTGTATTTTGAGTGCCAAAAAGACTAAAATCGGAAAAGGTCGATTATCTCGAAAACGGTAAGAGATATCGCAAAAATAATGGAATTTTCGATCCCCTATCGGAATACACCCGGTAAATCTATGCTTCCAAATATAAAAAACAAGTGCTGAATGTCCTAAATTGAAAAAAAAAAAATCTTAAAAAATTTTGTGTATTTTGAGAGCCAAAAAGACTAAAATCGGAAAATGTCGATTATCTCGAAAACGGTAAGAGATATCGCAAAAATAATGGATTTTTCGATCCCCTATCGGAATACACCCGGTAAATCTATGCAAATTTTGTGTATTTTGAGTGCCAAAAAGACTAAAATCGGAAAAGGTCGATTATCTCGAAAACGGTAAGAGATATCGCAAAAATAATGGAATTTTCGATCCCCTATCGGAATGCACCCGGTAAATCTATGCTTCCAAATATAAAAAACAAGTGCTGAATGTCCTAAATTGAAAAAAAAAAAAATTTTTAAAAATTTTGTGTATTTTGAGTGCCAAAAAGACTAAAATCGGAAAATGTCGATTATCTCGAAAACGGTAAGAGATATCGCAAAAATAATGGATTTTTCGATCCCCTATCGGAATACACCCGGTAAATCTATGCAAATTTTGTGTATTTTGAGTGCCAAAAAGACTAAAATCGGAAAAGGTAGATTATCTCGAAAACGGTAAGAGATATCGCAAAAATAATGGAATTTTCGATCCCCTATCGGAATACACCCGGTAAATCTATGCTTCCAAATATAAAAAACAAGTGCTGAATGTCCTAAATTGAAAAAAAAAAAAATCTTAAAAAATTTTGTGTATTTTGAGTGCCAAAAAGACTAAAATCGGAAAATGTCGATTATCTCGAAAACGGTAAGAGATATCGCAAAAATAATGGATTTTTCGATCCCCAATCGAAATACACCCGGTAAATCTATGCTTCCAAATATAAAAAACAAGTGCTGAATGTCCTAAATTGAAAAAAAAAAAAATCTTAAAAAATTTTGTGTATTTTGATTCTAATGTATTTTGACGAGAAAATTCGACTGACGCAGTTTATTTTGCAATATTTATTAAAATAACACTTTTACGGTCGATTGAAGTTGCAAAAAGCGATCGTTACTTTTTCATCTTTGAAAGTGATTTTTTCCAAGATTTAAGCGCTTCCGCCGGATAAAAACTAGTTTTTCGCACTCTACGCATCCAAATACGTCGTATACAATCTAAAAAAGGGCATGTTAAATTTTAGCGGATTTTGATAAAAACGATGGATTAACCCCTTTGAAGTTTTTTTAGCCCAAAAAGTCATTTTTGGAAAACCATTGATTTTTCGTGTGTTTCTAATGTATTTTGACGAGAAAATTCGACTGACGCAGTTTATTTTGCAATATTTATTAAAATAACACTTTTACGGTCGATTGAAGTTGCAAAAAGCGATCGTTACTTTTTCATCTTTGAAAGTGATTTTTTCCAAGATTTAAGCGCTTCCGCCGGATAAAAACTAGTTTTTCGCACTCTACGCATCCAAATACGTCGTATACAATCTAAAAAAGGGCATGTTAAATTTTAGCGGATTTTGATAAAAACGATGGATTAACCCCTTTGAAGTTTTTCTAGCCCAAAAAGTCATTTTTGGAAAACCATTGATTTTTCGTGTGATTCTAATGTATTTTGACGAGAAAATTCGACTGACGCAGTTTATTTTGCAATATTTATTAAAATAACACTTTTACGGTCGATTGAAGTTGCAAAAAGCGATCGTTACTTTTTCATCTTTGAAAGTGATTTTTTCCAAGATTTAAGCGCTTCCGCCGGATAAAAACTAGTTTTTCGCACTCTACGCATCCAAATACGTCGTATACAATCTAAAAAAGGGCATGTTAAATTTTAGCGGATTTTGATAAAAACGATGGATTAACCCCTTTGAAGTTTTTTTAGCCCAAAAAGTCATTTTTGGAAAACCATTGATTTTTCGTGTGATTCTAATGTATTTTGACGAGAAAATTCGACTGACGCAGTTTATTTTGCAATATTTATTAAAATAACACTTTTACGGTCGATTGAAGTTGCAAAAAGCGATCGTTACTTTTTCATCTTTGAAAGTGATTTTTTCCAAGATTTAAGCGCTTCCGCCGGATAAAAACTAGTTTTTCGCACTCTACGCATCCAAATACGTCGTATACAATCTAAAAAAGGGCATGTTAAATTTTAGCGGATTTTGATAAAAACGATGGATTAACCCCTTTGAAGTTTTTTTAGCCCAAAAAGTCATTTTTGGAAAACCATTGATTTTTCGTGTGATTCTAATGTATTTTGACGAGAAAATTCGACTGACGCAGTTTATTTTGCAATATTTATTAAAATAACACTTTTACGGTCGATTGAAGTTGCAAAAAGCGATCGTTACTTTTTCATCTTTGAAAGTGATTTTTTCCAAGATTTAAGCGCTTCCGCCGGATAAAAACTAGTTTTTCGCACTCTACGCATCCAAATACGTCGTATACAATCTAAAAAAGGGCATGTTAAATTTTAGCGGATTTTGATAAAAACGATGGATTAACCCCTTTGAAGTTTTTTTAGCCCAAAAAGTCATTTTTGGAAAACCATTGATTTTTCGTGTGATTCTAATGTATTTTGACGAGAAAATTCGACTGACGCAGTTTATTTTGCAATATTTATTAAAATAACACTTTTACGGTCGATTGAAGTTGCAAAAAGCGATCGTTACTTTTTCATCTTTGAAAGTGATTTTTTCCAAGATTTAAGCGCTTCCGCCGGATAAAAACTAGTTTTTCGCACTCTACGCATCCAAATACGTCGTATACAATCTAAAAAAGGGCATGTTAAATTTTAGCGGATTTTGATAAAAACGATGGATTAACCCCTTTGAAGTTTTTTTAGCCCAAAAAGTCATTTTTGGAAAACCATTGATTTTTCGTGTGATTCTAATGTATTTTGACGAGAAAATTCGACTGACGCAGTTTATTTTGCAATATTTATTAAAATAACACTTTTACGGTCGATTGAAGTTGCAAAAAGCGATCGTTACTTTTTCATCTTTGAAAGTGATTTTTTCCAAGATTTAAGCGCTTCCGCCGGATAAAAACTAGTTTTTCGCACTCTACGCATCCAAATACGTCGTATACAATCTAAAAAAGGGCATGTTAAATTTTAGCGGATTTTGATAAAAACGATGGATTAACCCCTTTGAAGTTTTTTTAGCCCAAAAAGTCATTTTTGGAAAACCATTGATTTTTCGTGTGATTCTAATGTATTTTGACGAGAAAATTCGACTGACGCAGTTTATTTTGCAATATTTATTAAAATAACACTTTTACGGTCGATTGAAGTTGCAAAAAGCGATCGTTACTTTTTCATCTTTGAAAGTGATTTTTTCCAAGATTTAAGCGCTTCCGCCGGATAAAAACTAGTTTTTCGCACTCTACACATCCAAATACGTCGTATACAATCTAAAAGCGGGCATGTTCAATTTTATCGGATTTAATTAAAAAATGTTGTTTGAAGAATTGCAATTTATTATAATGCTTTAATTTATATCTAATATACAAATTCTTACGAAATACACATATTATGCAAATACAATATATAATATCATAAAAACAATTCTTGAACTTGATTAAATTTACTGAGTAATATTAATTAGATTCCGAACCCTGTAAACCAGAAAATAAAATTTTAAATTTTAACTAAATAGCGTGCTTACCGTGGGATCGCAATCTGCACAATGCCAAGAATAACCTCTTCTTTTTGGAGTTTTCTTAAGTGGTGGTTCTAAACAATTGAAGTGATAGCATTTGTGGCATTCGTCACAACTAAAATAAGATTTATTAAAATAAATAACAAATACAAAAGGTTATCAGGTAATATTAATTCTGTGGTAAGCACTTAAAAGGTCATAAGAAGTCAGTTTTTGAAGTTTTGAGAAAAATGAGGTTGTAGCTTCAACTTTATTTCTCAAATTGGTGCAAACCTCAATTTAAAGATAATAATTAGGTAATACTTAGACTTAGGTAATAGGTAGAAATTTTAAATTAACTTTAAGAGCGCGCTGCAAATTTTGATGCAAAAACATGTTTCAATAGATGGCAATCTGTTCACCAATGCAGAATTTTAATCTATCTCAATGATGTAAATCGGGCATTCACGTTAATGACCGTTAACGGTGGGCAATGATGCAAATATTTTCATCTGATTCTAATATTTACGTCTTTGGCCGGCCAATGACGTTATTGGCCAAAAAGGATTTAGAATAAATACTACAGTAGAATCCGCTTAATGTGATCACTTTGGGCACTTTGATAACATTAACAGACTGATAACAATAAGCGAATTGAAACGTAAAGTAATTAAATCGGCCTAATAATATCAACGACAAAGAGCGTCCTACACTATTATTGATGTTTTCAAGGATTTAAACCACTTTACTCTTTTATGCTTGACACTTTACTCTTTCACAGAAACGTAAAAAATTATTTTTTCCTTTTTAGTTCTTTCTTTTTAAATTTTCTTCTTTTAACAGCTTGTTTTTAAACAATATTTTTTTATTTATTTATTTGTATCAAAAGGCGCGTTCTCACGATTCAAGTTTAGTTGACCGATTTACAGTTGATCAACAAAAGTTCATCCATATTCGACTGAAAAGTTGTTCAACTACCTTAAAACAAAGGTTCTCAGTACAGATTTCATTCAACTTTTGTTAATTAACTACAATCGGTCAACTAAACTTGAATTGTGAGAACGGGGCTTTACAAATGTGTCGCGATCGACTTTGTCGAAAAAATTGGTTCATTTATTTATTCTCACCTAAAAATGCATTTACAATTTTTAATCAGCTTTACACTAGCTAGATAGTAAGCATTTAACTATTACCACACTTTAGAATTCAAATGTGGTCCACGTGTATTGCTAACGATGCGTTCCACTTAAAGCCCATGGCGACCGCGGCATGGTCCCTTCATTAGATTGAAGATCGAGCGCTGTTCTTTGATTGGACTGAATTGACCGCGGTCTGCATGGACCTTAAGTGGAATGGTCCGTTTGACACACTTTTGGGACATTGATTTTGATTTTTGTCAACATCATTCTTGTTTTTGCAAAATATTGGTCTACCATTGGACAACTTGTTATATAAGTAAATGAATGAACCGAAAACAGTTAGATTTTCATAAAGAATTATACTAAAGTAATGCTACACATATTCTCAGTGGTGGAGTGATGTAACCTTTGCTTGAGTTACAGAGTGGAAATTCTGGGTTCAAATCGCGGAACGTACAGAATTTCTTAGCTCGGCCTCCCAGTGGACATCCACACGCTTTTGGTGTTATCTGTACAGGATCTGATATTTGTATCGACTTCATTACCGTGAAGCAGCTACATCATACATGTAAGTTTCTGGGACAGATTAGACATAGATGTCTGGTTGAGAGTGAGATGTGGGCTAGTATAGCCAAACAAGCCTTGGGTCCACAGGGCCTGTAGTGCTATTATATAATGCTACACGTTCTTTTATATTTACTTATGTTAATCTTTTTTATATTAATAAATAATATACGTTTTAATTACTTATATCTCCGATTTATTTAATTGTCTCAACACTATAGTATCAAATGTCAAAGATTATTAAATTTCGCGAACTTGGTTGGTAACAATTTCTTACCTTACGATGTTGGAGACTGTACCTTCCATATTACAAACATCACATAAATTGGTTGCTTTCTTTTTATTTGTTACTTTATGTTGAGGTTCGCTTTGCAGTTTTTGTAGGATTGGATGTGGAGGCGCGTTATCGTTATTTTCGTTTGGAACATAAAAACATTGCGGATTTGATGAAGATAATGTTTCACCTGCTGGTAAAGGTATGGGACGAATCTAAAAATAAACAATAATTAATAAAACGATTGGATAATTATTTATTGCATAATATAATTGAAAATATAATACACAGATAACTCACTCCATCTGAAAATTTGAGGGGACCTAAATTTAATGCTAATTAAATCGTGAAATTTTCTTGATGAATAGGCTGCCTCTTATTAGATGGTAAAGACTTGATTAGTCAAATTTTATAAGCAAAATACGGCAGAAGAAAGTAAAGCAACTAGAATCTTCTCATTAAGGGGGCAAATCAATAAGGCTCTGAGCTTGTGTCAAGTTCAATTCAAAAACGAATAATCGTAGAAAGCTAAAATTTTCAGAATATACTGTCGTGGGAAAAAAGTAAAATTTGGACATAAAAAAATCGAGTTACAGGGAGTTCAGTTTTTTGTTTAAGTGAGGAGGTTGGGCGCCACCAAAAATGTCATAAACTTTTTAAGCTCTATTTTCTTTTATTATTTAACACAACTTTATTTCAAATTACATCTCATTTCATCCACAAAAAAACATTACCTCCTCACTTAAACAAAAAACTGAACTCCCTGTAACTCGATTTTTTATGTCCAAATTTTACTTTTTTCCCACGACAATATGTAATATAATTTTACTTAACATAAGCTATTTTTTGTTTAAAAAAAATTAATATAAAAAAAATTTTCGAGCCGTTTTCAATAAAATACACTTTAGTTGTTATGTATTAAGATTATTAAGATCATATAAAAATGAATGTGAATTCTTTGTACTCGCATCACTTGAGAACCGCTGGACCGATTTGGCTAATTTTTTTTAAAAAATGTTCTCCATAGTCCGAGAATGGTTCTTACGGAGAGCAAAATTAAAAAAGTTGACCGGAAAATTCGGAAAATAAGGAATGAATTTTGAGTTTCAACCTCCAAAATCTCCAAAAACCTCCAAAATCCCAAGAAACTGTTTTTATAAATTTTACAATGTAACTAAAATAAACTGTGGTGAGCTGGATACCAGGCAAATCTGACCCGTGGTAACGGGCCGGATTGTAGCCCGCGGGCCGTAGTTTAGAAACCCATAGTTAAGTCAACTGTATTTCATATATCAATTTTTGATAATGTAATGAAGGTATTGAAGTATAGTAAAATTAAATAGAGAACGATGGGCCGAGATAATGTGCAGTAACGAAAATCCGTCTGGTCCGTTTACACGACGGCACTGGCACGTTCTCTCTCCACTTCTACTGCGGAGATATTTGGCTACGCCCATCGTTCTCTGTTTAATTTTACTATAAACAATGTGGACTTACCTTGATAGTAATTCTTGGATGCGGATTAGGATTTTCGATATCCAAACTTTTCTTCTTTCTTTTTCTTTTGTGTTCTTTTGTCGAATGTACCGCATCTGGCGAGTACCTAGAACGATGTTTCTCCCTTCTCCTTTTCTTCCCCGATCGTGAAGAAATATTTATAACTTGACCCTCCATTGAATTATTGGTAATTTCACCGTCGAAACCGTTATTGTGATTTGCTATCCTTTCATCTTGATCAAAAATTTTAGAAACGTTTTCGTTTGGTGCGAGATAATTTTTAACGTTCAAAGTTACATTAGGTATTATAGTTTGCATTTGAGGTTCCCTCTCCACTGGTTTAATTATAACTTTGGGAGTAAATGCTTGTTGATTGAATTTTGGATCTCTACTGTAACGACTTCGGCGTGGAGTTTTTACCTGTTCTACTTCTGAATCGGAAGTTTTATCACATTCCGAACATTGCCAACCGTACAATTTGGATTTTTTCGGTAGGCGCGTCAGGGGTGGATTCAAACAATTTAAATGATAGTAGAGGTGACATGTGTCACATTTTGCCAATAAATGTTGATCTCTACATTGTCTGCATATGCCACACTCTTTAAGCAAGAGGTTATCTACAATTTCGATTGCTCAAAGATTAAGTACAATAGTTGGTATCAAAATTTTAAATTATTACCTTGGACTTGCATTGCTTGGCTACTAGTGAGAATTCGATCTCCATCTATTCTACTAGTCGACATGTTACCAGTTAAAGGAAAACCTACGCCCATTTTTAAAGCAGCGGCAGTTGGAACCATCATAGGTTGTAATGGCCTTGCGACAGGTGGTTTACCTAAATCGTCGACATTTGGAAGATTCTTTGTAGGACAAGCACTCAATATAGCAGAATGATATTTTTGTATTTTATCTTTCAAACTTGTATTCAATTGTAAGTCTTCTGAATTTTCTTTAACCAACTAAATGGAAACCAAGTATTAAATAAAAAAATAATTGACATTGTACTTAATAATATGATATTAAGTATTAATAAAAAATAATAAAGTAATAAAATATAATTGTTATAATAATTATTGTTCCTTGATTGTAATTCGTGTAAATCGAATTTTTCTTATTGTGAAGTCTTTTTTAATTTTGTGACTTGATAAATAAAAGGAATGCAAATATTTTCATTCATTACCTGATCATATTTTACCCGTAATGTTTGCTGTTCCTCTACCAGTACTTTATTATCTTCAAAAAGCTTTTCTAATGCAGTTTTCATAATCTTCAAGCGATCATTTCGGTCTAGGTAATAAGCAATAAATTCTACACTAAAAGCAGGTGGAATATGCCATTTTTTTCTAATGTCCACCAGAGCTGCCACTTGAGTTTCTTGTATTTCTAATGCGGATGTATCGATTCCCATGAGTTCGGCTTTCTTCAATAATTTAAAACACGCCGAAGCACTGGTCGTCAAAAGTCGGGGCATCTTTTGTGTGGGAACTAAATTCATAAAGAAAGTAACATGTAGATTAGCAAAACCAAAAGTAATAAACAGGAATATAATATGTCGGCCATTAATTTACTTTAATATTTCCGTGCACTTGTTATGATAACCTGTTTAAATTAAAACAAAAAACTTACCCCATGGTGGTTGCTTAAGGCTTTTTAAATTAAAATAATGGTGACGTTGATTTTCGAGTTTCCGCTGTATTCTTTCTTTTTCTAAATCAATAATTCCTTCACTTTGTTTTAGTTGCAATTTTCTGTAATGCGAACGGAGTTGCAAAGCCAGATAATTTCGTTTTCTTCGTTTTACTAATGTTTTGTCAGAATGCAATTTACAGTGTGCATAAAATGGATCTGCTTGGTCTACTTCTTCAGAATGAGCTTCTGACAAAAACCCTTCACGCTGTGCACTTAAAATCAATGGCAATTTATATAATATGAAAAATTCATGACCAATGAATGATACAAATATTGGTTGGTTTTTCAAGTACATATGAGTATATAAAATTAGTGTAAAACATAAATAAATACTAGGAAGGTTTAAAATATTGCATTTTATATAGCCGACTACAAAATATGGTAAGCTACACAAGGACACTTTATCACGAGGTTCTACTGTAGCTGTAAAATATTTATTAGAATAAAAACATCAAATAGAAATCCTTAAATTTTAACTTATAATATGAAAAACAACACTTGAAACTTATAGAAAATAAACCTTTTAGCAGTGTTAATAGTCAGTCAAACTAGACACTCGGGACTTTAAGACCATATGACACGAGCACAAATTTGATAACAAAACAAATCTTTTCAAGTGTAAAGCAAAAAAATTTGTTTAAATTTAAAAAAAAAATTGTTATCAAATTTGTGCTCGTATCACGTGGCCTTTAAAAAGTGAAAAGTTAGACAAAAATTGCGAAAGTTTATAAATTTTGAGACAATATTGTACGTGATAAAAAAAATAAAAAAATTCAATTTTCTCACCCATTTTTGACCCCCCAGAAGATTATTAAATTATTTTAAAAAGGAACGTAAATTTGCAATAACCTTACGAAAAAAAGTTCCGAAATTTATGCAAACCTTGGAGAACATTTTAATAATTATTAGATATTTTCTATAAAATTTGCGCCCTGCTATGAAGACCCTCACCGCAAATAGTTGTGATTATTTATTTGCCTATTGGATTACATAAGCAATTATTTGCATAAATTTAGCAATTTTTTTCGGCAAGATACATATCGTCGGTGAAACCAAAAAATGGTGTATCTCCATTTTAGTAAATTTGAAATGAAGTTATCTCATGAAATGAAGTTTATCTCCAATAAAATGCAGTAAAAATGAAGTTATTATAATAATAAGAAAAAATTAAGTGGGCTAAATGCATTTATCTATTTTTTAACTTTACTAAAATTTTCAATCAAATCATTACAATACTTGAGAAAATAAAGGATTTTTATTGCCTCCTGTAAAATTTAGTAAAAAGGAGTTACACCATTAAAAAGCTCATGTAATCATCAAGTAAGTACTTGAAGTATAACTTAAACATGAAACCATGGGCCCTAAATATGAATCGACTTACCAAGTAACATGAAAGTAAGTACGACACATTCCGGCATCACAACCTATGCACACTCCGGTTCTTGAAAATCTTTCGTCTTTACAAAGCGAACAAACCTTGGCACCCCACTTGTTGTAAGGCATTTCAAATAGCGTAACACTTGAAAGACGATCGACCTCTCCAAATGCAACACCGGGTACATATAAGGCACAAACTAAATGAACCCATTTACCAACGTCGGTTTCCTTAAAAATCCCACCAGAATTTGGACACAATTCGCATACTGGTTTAGAAATCCCAGCTTTACATGCTTCGCAAAACCACGGCGCCGTTGGAGACAAAGAATCGGTACTGACCAAACTTGCACTGTCGGATACTCCGTAACAAGCTTCGTGTACAGTAATTCCGCAATTGTCACATTCGATAAGTTCGTTTACTCCGTCGGTTTGATCGCCCAAGCATCCACAACATATAAGTAATTGGGCGTCCTTCTCGGTAAACTAATAAAAATTAATAGATATAGTATCTAGCAAAGTACCGTACAAAAAGTAATTAACATTATTTACCTTGACCGGAATAACCTTAGTAATAACATCATTAACGGAATGATCGTTCAAAGTAAGACCAACATTTTTAATATCGTCCAAATCGTAGGACTCCTCGGACTCGCCTTCGTCATCTTCTGAACTAATTGCAGCTAAATTTAGAAATTGAAAAGTAAATTGAATGTAAATAAAATATCAGTCATAATAATTATTTTAAAAAGATTTCCTACCTTGAGCGTCACTGTCTATAGACAATGAATCGTCGTCGCTATTATCAGGATGATCTTCAATTCTAAAATCGGAATCGTCTGAACTTTCATCCAAATCGAAGTCTAGTATCGATGCTTGTGTTTCGACCGGCTTAACTCTTCTTTTTTTAGGATCTCGTTCAACTGAAAACATTTCATAAACATTTCCTTTCAAGACTGTCAAAACTGACGATAGTAATATTATTATGCAAGTTAATACATATTATTATTCTTGTTTCGTGTGATATAAGAGCATTCGATACATATTTGGACGTACCCAAAGACATTATTAAGATATCGGCTCAATTAATATTCCAACAACAATATGGGTCGGTATGTAATTATTTTTATTGAAACTATTTTGTCATCGCACATAACCTCTACATTAACATAATCTACTACCATGCGCGAGTATCATACGCAACCCATTGAATTCAACTCCACCTGGATTATTCAACATCATATTATTGTTGTACGCTTTTATTGATTTTTTTTAAATTTAATAAAACTATCGAAATTACAAATAACGTTAAAATTTTAAGAATAATAATTACAATACGTATTATAATATATTTCATATTATTTACTTAATACTTACTAGCAGTTTTAACTATAAAATTGACATCTTCGGCATTTTCTAAGAACGACGTCATGTTTCTTCTAAATATTCCTTCTTCCGGTACTGTTATGATCAGTTGCAATAGCAATGGTGCGACGAATCTTGCGTTCGTTGTGCACAAGGTTGAAAAAACAGTAAGAACTAACAACAATAATCCTTTTAAATTAGCTTCATACTAATTTTTATTTCACAAAAGAATTAATTTGGTATAATGTGCCTGTGCTGATATTTAAGAAAAAAATGTAATTGTTACATATTATTATATTCTTCATTAACATAAAATATTATGTATCTACTAATAATATAGATATTATATAATATTATGTAGGTGCTACCTATTATTTTGTTCGTATAATGTTTAAAAATATTGCTAAAGCGTAGCTCACACTAACGCAAAAAGTTGCATACAAGAATTTTCCGTTTCATCCTTCAAGGATGATCCTTGAAATAATTATTCAACACAAGATGTCCGTGACTTATGGTGCGTTTTCACGCTCATGCAACTTATGCAAATTGGCTTGTGCAAGCCAGTTTGCGCAAGTTAGAACTAAACTGTTGTGATGCACGTTTTCACTATAGTCTATTTATTTATCGCATGCAGTGAAGAATAACAATACATGCAGTTTGCACGTGATTTATGGGGAGGAGTTTGTCATTGCGCAGGGACGCATCTATTTTGACCTTGCAAACACCCAATCGCAATTACAGGTGCAATAAATATAATGCAATCACGTGCATGTCACGCGTTGATCACTGTTACATCCACTGCATGCGATAAATAAATAGACTATAGAGTTTTCACGCTCATGCGACTTGTGCAAGCCTAAAGCAACAATGATTGGATGCCGTTTCCATTTGAGTCAGGCTTGGTGTAGAAAAATTCAAGAGCTTGGTTTAATAATAATTGAATGCAAAAGCAAGCGATGAAAGAACGATAAAATACTCAACTTATTTAATGCAAATGTACATTGATTCTTTATCAATTCCATAGTTCCCATCCCTATATTTTCAGTTTTGTTGAAGTTTTGAAGAGAATTCAAGTTACAACATAATACATAATATTATAATACTACTATTAATATTACAATAAATTCAAATCGTTGACATTCCAAAAGTAAATAGACCAGATACAACAAGAAATCAGAAACCTTTGGAATATTGATTAGATTTGTACTCCACCAAACAAATTAATAAATTTTTGCTCTTTGTGCAAAATATTTGCAATAATTTCTGTAATATTAATAAATAAAATCTTTGTATATCTAGCTCCTTATGCCGGCCCATGTTAATAAAATGTATTTTAAATACTGATGTATTTAGCGATTTAGCCCCTAATAATTAAGGGATTAATTGAGCCAAACTTTCTGGATTGTGCAAGTGGACGATTTCCATTTTCACGCTACAATTTACTTGCGCAAACTGGCTTGCACAAGCTTGCACTTAAAAACGATACATCGCACTTTGAAACGTAGGCAATACACAAAGAAAAATAAATTCCACTTTGAAATATTTTAACACGCTCTCTAAATACCCAATGAATAAATACTACAGTCTAACGAAAATTGTTCGAGGAAAAAGAGGATGACAAGAATGTCTTTTATACTAAATCAGCAAATGCTACAGAAGTCTTGACCCAAGAGGACGTACAAATCTGGAAAGATACCCAATTGAAATCATCAAATGAAACAATGGGAATGTTTTGACAGTTTTCATAAAGTTCATAAAATAATAAAAGTAACTTGCTATTCGGAAAATGATAAGTTACATCTCGGTGCACTTGTTTGCAAACATTCTTTGGGTATGTTAGTCATTTTAAAACAGGCAAAGGTGCACATTGCGATATTGCCCTTTATATAAAATATAAGCCCATTAATAAAAATATATACGGAGTATACCTACCCCTTCTCTTAAAGTTTAGTATGCGCAAAGTGCAATTGTATCATTTTATAAGTGGATAAGTACCAAATCTAAAATGTCGGTAAAATGATCACGGATTTGAAGTTGTTTCGTTGAAAATGTAATAATGTGCATGATATGTTATAAAAAGGTTTCATCCGTAAGTAAATGTAAAATTACTCCTCTCGAGAATCGCCCTAATTATGTTTATTATAGACATGATAAATTTACTCTCATTGAAATAAAGTTTTTAATATCAAATTTCCCATTTAGGAATTTTTTCAGGATCCGCCCTTGGGTTTTCCTCGGTTTAGGTCGTTTAGGTGTGGTTCATAACAGGACAGTTCGTTTTCAAATCGCTTTAATATCACGGTATATATAATATAATATTATTGAGCTGAACGTTGCTTGTTATCAGCTGTGCTTATCAGTGCTCTACTTTTTTATTCAATACATCTGGGCACGACTAACAGGTGGTGGTTAGGTTTTGAATAATTTCGGTTTCTTTCGAGTGCGTTGCTGAAAGAAGGCAACAGGTTGTTTTTTCTACGTAAAATTGTTAATAATTTTTACTGTATGTATTGATTCCAACAAACAAATTATATTGTATGTTTTTGTTCCTTGCATTTCAACAATTAATATTAATTTTTATAGGCGTATTAAATGGATTACGATTACTTAATAAAATTTCTTGCTTTGGGAGATTCCGGAGTCGGGAAAACCAGCTTTCTTTATCAATACACGGATGGACTGTTTAATGCCAGATTCATATCTACAGTTGGTATAGATTTTCGAGAAAAGCGTTTAGTTCATCAGTACAAGGGTCGCAATAACCGGATAAATTTACAATTGTGGGATACTGCAGGGCAAGAGAGGTAATTGTAATTTTCAACACTATAATAACCCCCTTTTCTATTGAAAATTTAAAGAAGAGATGATGATGATAATATTATAAGTTTTTGTTTTTCATAACACTCATGTGTGATGGTGTTTTTATGCAGTGTTTTATACTCAGGGTTCGCAAATGGTCTCTTTTTTAGACATTGGTCTCTTTTTTCAATGCTAGTCTCTAAGTCTCTATTTTTCCTATTTGGTCTCTAAAGTCTCTAAATTTTGCATTTTAAAAAAAGTATAGTAATTCATAATTATTGATAAAATGCAAGAATTTTACTAAGGTAAAACACCCACTAGTTGAACAGTTTTGAAAGTAAAACCTATTTCACTCTAATTTAAGCAAATAAAATTCGATTAATTTGATTAAAATATGTTATTTATAAAAATATAGATAGTTTTGCATATAATAGCAAAGAAAAAAGGAATAATTAATAAAATTATTATATTTTTACAAGGTTTTTAAAATATACTTCAAATGCAGCAGTAATTGAACAATCTATTGAATATAATTGAACACGTGTGAAAATAGTAAAAATCAAACAAAAATCCAATCGATATTCTAAAGATACATTTGGCAACATTGATTTATTTATGTATGACAAACGTAATGGACAAACGTGATCATTTTATGTTAGTTTTTTCGAGTTCAAGTTCATAACCTAAAAACTGTGATTGCGCGGTTTACGGTTTAGTAACTTTCCATGGCAAAAGTAGCATGCTTATCGGCTATTCCACATGCCAACTTTCAAGTTAACAAAAATATAATTATTTCGATTTATAATTTAAAAAAACTTATAGAAATCAATTAATTGCTAAATCATCAAGTAATTATAAACTACGGATATTACTTATTATGAATATTCCGTTTTTGCATTAATACAATTTCAAAAATCTGTTCAAGTACTAGTTCCATTTCTTGCGGTGTTCAAGTGCTGGGTGTTTTACCTTATGCGTTTTTTATTACGAAAATATTGTGCGCTCTCTATCTCACAAGGGGACACTATAGTGAGGTACCCACCAATCGGGATCCCAATTTTTTTGGTGGTTGTATGAGTTAAAAAATTATCACTTTCTCGGCGTTTAGTCCAATGGCTCTTAGTTTTTGAGTTATGAATTTTTGAAATGGGCTGGTTTTATCATAGCTGTTTTTAGCATAATTGGAGTTGTAACGTATCGGTCCTGAGATTTTTTTGTTATAAATTATGTAATTTATTATCGGAATTAAAAAATTAACGATCTGCGAATTACCATTCCAAATTCTTAACCGTTAGACAACCACGGTTTCTTGTAATAATAGCTAATAGTAATATCAGTTAACCCACTATGGTATTTTCAAAAATTCATAACTCAAAAACTAAGGGCCATTCGACTAAACGTCGAGAGAGTGACATTTTTTTTAGCTCATAGAATCACCAAAAAAATTGCGATCACGATTGGTGGGTACCTCACTGTAGTGTCCCCTTGTCAGTAAAACTCATTCATTTGCAGAATTCTAGCAAAATCATTTCTTCAAGTTTGGTTTGTATTTCGCCAGTCTAGTCTGATTATTCAGGTGCGTAGCTTCTGTTTAATTCTTAAGAGCAATGTCCAGTGGTACCCCCCTATACAGTGTGAATATTTGTGTTTTCTGTCATTTATTTCCAGGACGTTACAAAACTTAAAATAATTGCTAGCATTACAAAATCTTTCAACACTTTTTTATATAAACACGCTAAAGGAAGTTGATTTATTTATTGGAAAACCATGTTTTTCGAAAATTAGAACATGGGAATCTCCCCCCCCCCTCCCAACCGTAGTTTTCGAATTACGCGATGTTCAGATAAATAAATCAATTTCTTTTAGCGTTTTTACATAAAAAAAAGTTGAAAGATTCTGCAATGCTAGCAATTATTTAAATATTTGTAACCTCCTGGAAATAAATTACAAAAAACACAAATATTCACACTGTATAGGGGGGAAAGTGTAAATTTCAAACTGAGTGGTTGAAAAAGCTAGATATTACTGGCAAAGTTGTAGAATCTTGGGGTCGAAAATTTAACGACGATAAGATGTTTTGTATGATTTGTAGTAAAGCTTTCTCAATTTCTGCGGGTTTTGCTAAAATTAATTAGCATGCGTCGAGTTTAATACATAAAAACTCAGCGAAGGGAAAATTAAACGATAATCAATTGAAATTACCTTCTACATCTGTAACACCAACAGGTACGTTTTAAACAAAATTTTTGTATTAGCATAAATAAATACCTATTTTCTGCTTAACATTAAATTTTGTATAGAAATTGGTTCTCCATGGTCTCTAAATGGTCTCTATTTTTAAATGTATAAATAGAGACCAAGTCTCTATTTTTTTGCTAAAATCAGTTGCGAACCCTGTATACTGCATTCAAAAATAACTTTAAGGAAATTCTACATCACTAACCGTTTTTTAATTTTATTAAATTACACATAAAATATTACCAGGCAAAATACTTTCTGGCCTCTCGATTGAATTTCTTAGCATAAGGCCACCTACTGATAAGTAGGTGTTTGCGACTGATCAGAACTTGGAAGAAGAACTGAAAGATCATTATTATCCTGACATTATACCTTCTCGATAATCCCTAATGGTGGGTTTATAGAGCGAGATAAGAGATAGTAGATAAGAACTAAGCGATAGTGGATAACGGCCAAACGGCTTTATAGAACGAGATAAGGGATTAAGAAATGCGCATGTTACGCATAAGCAGTCTGCGGCGTATTTACACGTTTTTCTTCCATTTTTCCCTACATTGTAAAAAAAGCACGTAAAATTACAGTAAAAAACAAGTAATTATTACAGTAAAATTCATGTAAAAATACATATTGTGTGATATTACAGTAATAATAGTATTACTATTACGACTATTATTACTGTAATATTACACAATATGTATTTTTACATGAATTTTACTGTAAAAATTACTTGTTTTTTACTGTAATTTTACGTACTTTTTTACAGTGTACTATCGTAATTAAAAATAATTTTTTTTCGGTTCTGTAAGTGGTCTTTCTTTTCGTAAGATACGTAATTTCCCGCCAAACCTACAATCAGAACGATTGAACCGGAAGTATTGAACTCGTAGACGAAAAACCTCGATTTTTTAGATAAAAATGCGATTCTTTTGTAACTGGACAAAAAAATCGTGACTTTTTAATTTTTTTTTTTGAAAATCTTGACTTTTTATGGATTGTTTCGGAAGTTTGGCGGAAAATTGCGTATCTTACGAAAAGAAAGACCACTTACAGAACCGAAAAAAAATTATTTTTAAGTACGATAGTAGGGAAAAATGGAAGAAAACGTGTAAATATACGCCGCAGACTGTGCCGCCTTTTTGTAAGCTTATATGACCTCCATAGCGCAATTTTTTTTATCATTTATATATCAATAAACATTGGTTAAAATTACAGAAGTATATCTGTTTCCTTTCTATGTTAAAATTAAGATAAACAAGAGCGCCGAATTCAATCATTAACCGTTGCCTAGTCCCCTTAAGGATAGGTGGTGCAAACAGGCATTATTTGATCCTTTTTTTAGTTTTTACTTAAAATTGTATCT
Organism: Rhagonycha lutea; assembly: GCA_958510855.1. Lineage (NCBI taxonomy): Eukaryota > Metazoa > Arthropoda > Insecta > Coleoptera > Cantharidae > Rhagonycha > Rhagonycha lutea. Next base: position 80,976,989 of record OY294037.1, on the reverse strand, counting down.
ATATTAATTTTATTAATAACTATTTTAGTAGTAGGATACATACGAAACGGCCAATCCAAGATTTGTTGATTTTTGGAACTTTTTCGATAAACTCCCTGTTTCGGTTCGAACCTGATATCAAAATCCTATTAGGAGCTGAAAGAAACATCGCATTTCCGAATTATTTTCATGCAAAGTACCTATCTAATGACTGGACTAATATTATAGCCAATTAATTATTTATTGCATGGTTATATTAAATTTATGTACCTAGTTTTATAGTTTAGTAGCAAATATTGCTATAGATTCCGTAGCCTAACAACAGCTTTCTATCGAGATGCCATGGGATTTCTCCTGCTGTTTGATCTAACTAATGAAAAATCGTTTATTGAAATTCGTAACTGGATTGAACAATTAAGGGTATGATCATATTCGTATAAAAAATATTAACGTTTAACCTAAGTGTTAAGCTGGTGACATGGGTAGTGAATCACGATCGTGAGTCACGCTTTCGTAAAATACGCACCTTGTAAACTACTGATTCGTGAAATATGAATCGTAATTTCTTGCCACAAACTGATAAAACTGCCTTCGTGCTGAGATCAAACGTGTTTAGAAACAGTTTACACGGTTTTAAGTTTACACGGAATAGTATTTTACGAAAGCGTGGCTCACGATCGTGATTCACTACCCATGTCAACGCTGCTTTAGATAATTATTATATTATACAGGATCACTTAAGACGATCCACCCGTAATAACTTGGAATCGAATTGTAATATTCTAACCAAATTTCGCTTCATATTTTGATACTTATAGTGGGTCACCACCTTTTACAGAAACTTTAGTTATTTTTAATTCACTCAACTCGCCCTCATCACTATAAAAATCTATAAATATTTTAGAATTTAGATATTACAAAAACAAACTTTTTTCATAGAAACAGAAAATTTCATTCAGAAATTTGCTATCAATATGTTAAGAGGAAGAGTACGCTGTGATTTCGTATCGGTTTATGCTCATATTTGGCAAGGTTTTAAAAGACCTATGCGCACGCTCGTCCTATACGATAGGTGGGGGTATTAAAAACGACGCCAGCGTCCGCCGCGGACAAATTGTGCAAAAACGGTGGCCAGATGTCACGCACCCATTATTCTGTGTAATTTAATTTGGCTAATCTCTTAGAATGTGGGCACGGACTTAAAATTTCGGTTTTCTCAAAACCTTTGTACTGAGAAGTTTGCGAAAACCCAGAAAAATGCTATTTTTTTCAAAGCTGTAGTTTTCAATATAACAATAATTTACAAATTTAAACATCGTCTTTACATATATGATTCTTTTAGAAAGAAATGCCACAATAATGAATCAATTTATCTTAATAAGTCAATAGGAAAACCCTTTCCAATCTTGCTATGTTTTTAGTTTCAGTCATGGACAGAAGGTTCTTAGAAGGACCTTCTAAGTCCATGGTTTCAGTCAACTATTATTTGGCTCTTGCCATTATAATCCTATTCTGTGTTGTACAATCCTATTGTTTGGTGCAAGGAAAATTAAATCTGCCAATTGGTTCTAGAGTTATTATTACAAAATGTATTTTATATAATATTTTATCTAATTATTATGGTATGTAATGTATCACTTTTCATCAACATCTTGCGTTATGTAATGGACTTGATTGTGAATGGGCACTAAATTCGGTTCTTGTAGGGAATTTGGTAAACTATCAAACATAAATTATTAAGCTTCACAACCTCATAACTTTTTTGTTATCATATTTTATTGTTAATTTCAATTGATGCTTTAGAATTATTAGTGATGTGTGTGAATTGATTAACGAGATTCCAACTATTCATAATATCATACGGGTTAATAACCCCGTATTTAACCATGTTGATTGGTTGAACTGAGTTCAAAGTTGAATGAGGTTTAACCGACGTTGGTACAACTCACCCCTAGCAAAACCACAGCCAAGAGAACGGGCTTAAAAAATCAGCGAGAAGACTGTCGCCTTCATATTATATCGTAAATTCGGTTATTGGCTCGCATTATAAACCTCCATACCTCAGTATCTTATTGTAGAAACGTCTATTCAAGCTAAATACATAATTATTCTATTTTAGTATGATTTCGTAAGATTATTTATCATATTATGTAAATTTAGTATGAAATCGAAAGAAACCATTTCCAAAAAATGTCTGTCTGTATGATTGGATTAAGGATTGGATGAATAGGTGTTTGTAACTCGTGTGTTTGTATCCGCGCTCATTCACAAGATATATTATGTATTTCAGTAAAATAACTTACATTTGAAATAATTATATGGTAATATAACTTTTGATGTAAGTAAGTAGGTTCTACCTACTACAGTTTTTTTTGAATAATTGAATCAATAAATTATAGATGCATGCTTACTGTGAAGACCCCGACATAGTGCTATGTGGTAATAAAGCAGATTTAGAAGATCGTAGAATAATTTCCGAATGGAGAGCAAAAGATTTTGCTGACAAATATGGGTAAGTTTAATAGCATCTTGAATCATAAACCGATAGGTATAACAAAATTTTGTTATTATTTTTAATGTATACAACGAATCATTTAATTAAATTCAAAATGCAATGAAATTTTTACTGGCACCATCATCACGCAATTTATTTAAAATTTTTAATGTGCGTTTTTTCAATCTTGGTATAATACGTATAAGTACGAAGCCATAGATACAGCAAAACTCTCTAGAGTACTCGGTGTGTATTTCAAAAGTTTCCACCGCAAATTTAGCCCTGTAAGGAATAAGCACTTAAGTCAATATTTTATTATAAATTTTAGGTTTACTTATGTTAGGGCCAGTTGCATAGAGGGGATCAACGCAAGGTAGAGTGGTTCCAAAGAAAGAAGAAAAGGTTATGTTGGTGTCGATTGGTGGAATTGGGTGTCACCCGATCTCTACTGCGCCGGATTTTGGTTACGCCTTTTCTTCTTTCTTTGGAACTACTCTTTGCTTTGATCCTTGGTTTAACCATGATCCAGGGATGATCTTCTTTTATGCAACTGGCCCTTAAAAGGTTTTTTCTGATTAGAAATATACTAAAGAATTCTAAAAAGTGATTTTGACTTTGGTGTAAAAATAAAAGTTATGATCATATTTGCAAAGCAATATATACAATTCCTGACTTAAGTGCTTATTCCTTACGGAGCTAGAAATATTTTCTAAACAAAATAAAATATGGATACCTACAAAAAAAAAAAAGCTTTGAAACCAATTTCGTGATACGTAGTATAATATTTTTATTACATTACAGGTTGTTTTATATAGAAACAAGTGCTGCTACTGGTCAAAATGTAGCCAGATCCGTTGACGCATTATTGGAAAAGGTTATGATTCGCATGGAAACTGCCGCAGACAGAGCATTGCTACCAGGCCGAAGAGGTAGATCTCGAGATTTAAATGAACCAGATTTATTCAATGAACCTGCTTCTTCATGTACATGCTGACACAATTTAATTTATTTTTTATAAATAAACAATGTTTTAATATAATAATTGTTACATAAATAGGCATATTCAAAGATGCTACCGATTATTACAGAGATAAATTTTACTTTCTACATATCAAGTGTATATTCGGTATATTGATTTCGAAATACATTTGGTATACATACGTACTTACAAATAGGATTGGACTCGAGTGACCGCCAGCTTTGGAATTGATTTTACAAATGTTTACAGTTCAATCAGATTTATATGAAAGTACAGGAATTTTTTGGAATGAATTTTAGATTAGTGGAATTTATCGAATTATATTTTTTATGCGAATTATAGGAATCACTTTAGGAATTATCGAGAATTTACTGGAAATTTCTGTGAAAAAAAACAAAGATAAAATAATGTTCAGAAACAAGTAAAAAACAAGTACCTACAAATCAAGCACGATTCAATGGAGTGGACGGGAGACTTGGAGTCTATGTACAAGCTGACAACAATTGATATTTACTCTTAAATTATAATCAGAATTGATTTTTCAAAAATTGCTTATTTTAATTCTTCATTTTTATTAAAGAGCAAATATAAAGGATTGGGAAAAAAAATCGCTTTTGATTGATACCATTTTAATTCTTATCCGTCACAATGGGAAGCAGGAATCGTAAAAAAACCTAATTTACCATATTAATCTCCTATGGTCGGGGTCTAAAGTGGGCACTCCGGTGTAGGGCTGGGAATTAATTTCGATAATCGAATAATATTTTTGAAATAATCATTCAATAGAAAAATCGATTGTTCGATTAACCAACCAACCAGCTCTGGTACTGGATGGGGGTAATCCTTCAGCTTATTCTTATTCCAACATTGTTTTATCTTCGATTATAGAAGAACTTGAAAAAGAGGCATTAAAAGAGAAACCATTATGGACAAGACCGTGGTTGCTGCGAAGAGATAACGTTGGCAATTCGGCTCTACTTTTAAGAGAGCTAGTAACCGAAGATCAAAGTGAATACAAAATGTTTATGAGAATGTCAACTAATCATTTTAATGAACATAAACATTCACAAGATTTAAATTCCTGGATGAATTTTATGGTTGTTTCGGAATTCCACCTTTTCGCCGCCATAATCACAAAATAAACTTTAGGAAATCAAAAACGAACGTACACGTATTTTCACTAGTCGTTCCAATTTGTCACTAAACACTTGTTATGACTATTTACACGACGCCGACGTCAGCAAGCGATAAATGCTATGTTAAATTTTGGTGGAGGTGGTCAACTTGTTAGTAAATAGAAACGACTTGCACTGGCGGTTGCACTAATACTAAGCCCTATTTCAGCATGTTTACAAACAAGGTATTAGTACTACGCATTAGCTACTAAGCTCGTGTAAACTAGGTATTACAGAATAACCCAAATTACTTAAGTTATAGAATAGGCTTTACTTTCAGTTATCCTTCAAGAGCTTGCCTTTAGCTAAAGGACCTTTCCATAAGGGACGAGTTACAGAATAACCCCCTTAGAAGTTAAAAAAAACCGTAGCTAACCGTAGCGTCATCTATTGGCAACTAAAAATTACATTCTTTCTTTTCTAATTTTCCGACCAACTTTTTTAATTTTTCTCTCCGTAAGAACCATCCTTGGACTATGAAGAACATTTTAAAAAAAATTAGCCAAATCGGTCCAGGGGTTCTCAAGTGATGCGTCCTCAAAGAACACGCACACACACGTTAAACTTATAACTCCCCTCTTTTTGGGTCGGGGGTTAAAGAGGTAAAGGTAAGGGGGTGTGCAAAATTAATTTTTTTTTAAATAATTCTTACGTAAGATGGGGGAGGGGGTCAAAAATTACAAAAATCGTCCTTACGTAGTTAATGGATGCTCTCTAATGTTTTTGGAAATTTTATGATTCTACAAGAGCTATTGGATGAAGACACCCTGTATACAACAAAATGTATCTAACATAAATTTGTAACGGCTGGGGAACAAAGCGTACATTTTTTCCGCTGGGCAGTTTACTCAACTGTTCTGTTGCAGCGCCTACCCAACGTACCGTTCAGCCGGGACAGCTGCGCCCGGCTCAACATACACAATGTGTTAAAAACAAAGATTTTTGTTGAAACACTGAAACAAAAAATTTTTTTTCAAGTCACAAGGTTCCTGAAATAAAATTTTTAAAGTAAAAGTCACGAAATGTAATAATATTTTACCCATAGATATCTCAAATTTAAATTGCACCATGTTAGGGACTTTTTTTTATAAAATGCTTTCACTTCCTACTAACGTATGATTCTGATTTTTCCAAAATTGCTCAATACTACTTAAAGAAATTATAAAAAAATTTTATTTTGAAATTTCATTTTATTTTCTTATCTTTTTGACTATATTCAGGTTGACATTCTACAGCACATTTTCTTGGAAACCATCCTCTAATGGCGTAAACTGCTTGTTGATCTTCGGGCAAATCTAGTTGCAACTTTTTACCAAATAGCCAATATCTAACAAGTTATTTGGTGGTTACTCTCAAAAAGTCAGTGTAAATACACGCAGAATAATAAATTGTATTCATTTAAGCGGGAAATTCAGTAATCATGTCGTCAAGAGGTGGTTCAAATATTATACAAAAATGTAAAACAAGTGTTTAGTGCACTAAAACCAAAATATTGTAGCTAAAATCCAGAAATTCTAGAATTGAAATTTGTGTTGAGTAACATAAGAAATAACAAAGTTTCGTTATAATCAGTTAATTTTTTACCACAAATGTTGTATGTTTCTGCACGCATGTAAAAAACGGTAATCGGTAAAATGGTCTAAATCAAAATAGTCTACGGTAAATTGGTCTAGGTAAAAAAGTCTAGGTAAAATGGTCTAGGTAAAAAAGTCTAGTACTATGATCGAATTTATTCGCGCTATTGCTCATAGTACTATTAGGTTTAACTAGTGAAATTAAATTTAATAAATAATTTTTAATAATATAGATTTTTTGTTTTAAACCTGTAGACATATATTTTCCCAAGTGCGGATCCACGCCGGGGGGGGGATCTTTGGATGGAAATATAGACTTACCTAGACCATTATTTTACCTATACTTTTTTACTCTTAGACTTTTTTTCTGTAGACCTTTTTACCTAGACCAACAATTTACCGTCGACTATTTTTCCTTATTAGACTATTTTACCTAGAATCTAATATCATAATATTAGAACAAAAAAAAACAGTTTTACATTTTTGTGCCACCTGTTGACATGCTCACATAATTTCTGAATTCCCTCTTAAGGCAGGGTTTTCACCTTGCGGGCAAAAATAGGAAGACCAACTTTGTGATTTTTTTTTGCGAAAATGAATGTATTTAGATCAATTTGGGTTTCGACACATTATTGTACAACTCTTGAAAAAGATTTAACAATTTTTTCAAGTCAAAATATTACAAAATGGCCGCGTGGCAGCTGAACTCCAAAAAGCACCTCTTAAAATGCGGTGGAAGATATCCTAATGGTGTCGTTAGACCTACATCATCGGAAATAAAAAAATTTAGTTTAATATTATGTCCAGATTTTTAAATTTTTGTCCTAAAAATTTTTTTGACTTTGAACCTTTATAACTCAAAAAAAAAATTAAAATATAAAAAATCTGGATAGAGCCAGACTGGATAAACATATATTAAACTAAATTTTTTTATTTCCGATGATGTAGGTCTAACGACACCATTGGGATATCTTCCACCGCATTTTAAGAGGTGCTTTTTGGAGTTCAGCTGCCACGCGGCCATTTTGTAATATTTTGACTTGAAAAAATTGTTAAATGTTTTTCAAGACTTGTACAATAATATGCTGAAACCCAAATTGATCTAAATACATTCATTTTCTCAGAAAAAAATCACAAAGTTGGTTTTTGGAAGTTGGATTGTTGGACTATTTATTTTTTGCCGCAAGGTGTACCCTCCCCTTAACCCATATAAACCTAAAACTATTTATTTTTATCTTAAATTTTTTGTTTTCATTGTTGGTTAGTTTATTAAGCTGAATCTCAAAAAAATATTAAAAAATTTCTGAAAATGTTGTAAATGGCCGAAACATGGTGTCTTTTTAGAAGAAAATCATTTCTTTCTGCAAATAATTTCATAATTTGGACAAAAATTTTATATTTATGCATAAAACACGTTTATTGGACCTTTGTGTATCTAAATTTGATATAATGTATTCGATAAAGTTAATCGTAACACTTTTTGGACAGAGCATAAAATTCTACATGTTTCGAAGGAATGAAACCGTTTCTTCTTTTTAATAGGTAACTATAGTTTCCTATTTAAAGGCAATGTTTACGTATTTGATTTGTATTTTTGTGGAGTCCTGAAGAAGAAGAAGAAGCGGTTTCATCCCTTTGAAACATAATATGTAGAATTTTTAATAAATTATATCGGCATTGAGCAAAGTAAGCCGATATTTAATATCAAACAAATTTTTGATTTTAATTTCGATATAATGTAATCAAAACTACTAATAACAACTCGAATAAATTACTACATGTCACTCCCTGTGACGTCATGAGTTTACTAACAGCTAAAGTATAACTAAATTCAAACATTTTAACCAACTATTGTTACTAATAGATTCTCAATACTTCCAAGTATCAAATTTAAACTTAATAATTCAAATTATATTAATTTGGCGAGTTTATTTCTGTCGTCCTTTTAAAAGGACGATAGGTTTATATGGGTTAATTAAAAATGTTAAAACAACTTACTTTCGCCATCTAGTAATTAGTACTTTATCACCACAACTTAATTGGATTCTTGGTTCGTCAGTACATGGAGGATTTAAGCAGGTCATAATACCTTTGGTTATAGGAAACCAAGAACCAGAAGCAGCGGCAGAAATAATGTAAAGTTTAGTTCTTTGTCTTTTTTCCGATTTCTGTTCTAGTTGCTCCCTCTAAAGAGTTCAAATTAGTAAAAAAAATTTAGTTTGATTAAAAATTTACCGTCAACATGTACTGATCACAATTTTCAGCTAAAGACCACGTTATACCATCGCCCATGGCTTCTCCAGTGAAATTCATAACTTGCTTGAAATTTTGCCAAGCTCCTAAATTGTAAGGAAATACAAAAACATTTTGTGTGTTCTTACGACGATGGACCGCTTTCTCTACAATCCAATCTTCAATACCCGTACGATTTCTAATAATTGCACGAATCTAATAATGGAATTAACATAAGCAATTTAAAAATTCCATTATGATATAGCCTACTTGAAAAAATAGCAACATGCCTACTGCTAGTACAACTCCGATCGCTAATCCTAAAGCAAAAACACACAAAATCATACTATATAGGTTTAAATGTACAATTGGCACGTTTTTAACTCCATGATACAAATACCATGTCCTGTTTATTCCTCTGTATAAAGAAAACGATAAAACTACAGATGCATGCGCGCAACCCAGTACAGCGAATAATAAAAAGAATACGAAATGTGCATGGTTTCCCCATCCGACACAATTATTAATCCACGGACAATGATGATCCATTTTTAATATGCACCTTTCACCTTAAAATGCTCAATTAATAATTATTATTCAATATGCAAGATATATTGTCCTTGTACATTTCCTACAGTGATGAGCTCTAGGTGCCTTATAGCCTTGACACACTCCACACCACTGTAAATATTTAATATCTTCTTCGTTGATCTAAAATCATCACATTATATTATTATAGATACATATTATTATTATTATTTACTCACAGGTTTCCATTTAGGTGGCAAATTTCCAGGACCTTGGTAAATAGAGGACATAAAATTGTAGAGCGTAAGTCCTGATAAGGACATGAAACAGCAAGTATTTAAAAACCCTGGCCAAGTAGTTGCGGGCCACCACATGCTACTACTGTATAAAGTAACACCCGTAACCAATTTAATAATGCCTGATAAAATAGGTACATAGGTGTAATGGGTTAAAACTTTTATTTTACATTACAAAAAATTACCTAAAGCAGTTAGAGGTCCCCAATGGCACAGTCTAAATTCAAAACACATTATAAATAAAAAAATTTAGTGTTCGTACAATTAGTAAACAATAATAAGCGATAACAAAATAATTAAGGTTATGAGTAGTTTCAAAGCATTTCGATCTTCTCACATGGGCGCGCCTTGGAACAAATAAAATTGATTAGAATTAAAACATAACGCAGCCATACACGCTCAGCCTGATTGCAATTTTATGATGGTAAATAAATTGATTAGCATAGGTATTACTTTTACGAAAATATTGTCTACTATTAATTTATTATTATTTGAACTATCTTCAGTAAGCAACTGTCAGTTGTCAGTGTCAGATTCAGTTTCAGCCAGTACTGGTATACTGGTCGGTATCATTTTCTTCTCTTTACGACTACTACTACAAGAAATTTTATTTTGTTAACTTGCTGTTATTTCGCAAAGAACAGATCGTTAATTAACGATTATACCTAATAGCACATTGACGATATTTTTTTATATTAAGGGCGGAGACTATAAAACTATTTACTTTGCCGTTAAATTTATCTAGGAATTTAATTTATATTCGTGCAACTTCGGATTTACATTTATTTTTGACACATGAGGTGAATTAAATGCCATATTTTTAATTTTAACACATTTTAGTATTTGTTATTAATAATTATAATATCAATTTTTGCTGTAAGATAACGTACATTTTACTATTATCAATATTTAAAGTAATCATATTATTATTAGATAATACTTTATATGACAAATTACAATAGTTTTATTAATGACTCCGTTGGCCTTGTGGTTAGCAAGTCGGCTTTCATTTTGTCATTGCGGGTTCGATCCTCACCAGAATCATATTTTTTTATTTAAATTTTTTTATTTAAGTATTATATTATTATAATAATATTATGACGGAGATTATAATAAGGGCCGACCTAAATGTATCTACTAGACTAATAATTAGTTTTTTAGTAATTATTCTCCTAGTTCAATTTTTAGTTTGTGAATGGTGCTTTACCTACGTAAAGCAATACGTGAGGCAATGGTTACGTATGTCAAACCAGTCAAAACTGATTGCAAACTGCTGCCCGAACAAACCTATTGTTTACATTTCACAAATGTTATTATTATAATAAAAAGTTAATATTTATGTTTGTATAATAATCATTATTAAATAATAAATTAATAAAATAGATTAATAAAAAATAAAATTATTATCCACTCTACACCAGTTTTGATGAGACCCCCTTGATGGCGCTGAAATTTCAATATATTTTGAAAAAATAAACTTACTTAAGGGGGTCCTTTAAATTTTGATGCAAAAACATGTTTCAACAGATGACGCGCCCTAAAATATTAATATTTTCTACGAATCTTTTCACCAATACAGAATTGAGAATTCTAATAATTTATAAAAGTCATATGAAAAAGCGATAACTAATTTAGGCAATGAGGTAGTTTGAGCTTCCAATGTTGAATATTTACAAGTATATTCCAAAAAGATATTCTTATTTGAAAATATTGAATATTTTTAAAAATGTTTAACTTTGAAAATTAAACTTCCTCATTGCCTAAATTAGTTATCGTTTATTTATGACTTTTATAAATTATTACAATTCTGTATTGGTGAAGAGATTCGTAGAAAAGATTAATATTTTATGGCCCGCCATCTGTTGAAACAACATGATTTTGCATCAAAATTTAAAGGGCCCTTTTAAATAATTTACAATGTCCAGAAAATTTTGTAACCCTTTAAATTTTTAGACGGTTCGATTACTAAAAATACCGAACGAATCGTAATATTGTTTCAACACGCCACGGATCTGGTTTTATATTGTCTTCTTTTGATATTATCCTTCCTACGTATTTTACCTTCTTTTACTTTGGATTTACCTACTTTTGTTTATTTAACCCCATACTTTTCTATCTTCCTATTTATGACTATTTTAAGAATTTCATCATGATTGTTTTCGTTTTCCCCTAATATATGACATCAAAATAGTACCTACTTACCCAAGTATGAAATCATCATCATCATAAGTTATGAAATCATCAATGGTAATAAACCATCAGAACTTCTGATTCAGAAGAGCCCCGCACTCCATTTAATGCTGATCTTTACCTTATGTTTTTTAAAACAATGTAATTTTGTTTTTAATGATAATTATGTCGCAAGTCGGATTTTTTTGTTGGTACTTTTGGGATCTTAATCTTCGTCGAGGGCACGGTTTGCTTAATTTGGGGTTTGTATAGCTGTTTAATAAAGAAAACCACTCTATATGGTAACAAATAATATAATAATTAACAATATTTACACAAATTATACAATTAATAAACTAAAACATTTGGGCTTAATTAATTGATGTTGGTCCCACACGCTGGGTTAATATTATTAAACATAATTGGAATTATCATAAATTGGGGTATATTTACCAATCTTAATTGTAGCGGAGCATTTTGATAATTATTAATTTTTTATACTTTGACGACCACCTCGCCAAAGCATCGCTTCCTGGTGATTTCTCCTAGCTCGGCTGGCAGCGATCCGCCTTGGAATGCGACTGAATGATGACTTCCCCAACCGTTGTTCGGTTGCACTATTTATACTAAATCTCTGATACGTCAAGCTGTGACGCGTTATGATCGTTTCTTGCATCATTTCTTCCATATAAAATGTATTGCATTATAAATGTGTCGACTCACTTTTCTGTACGTATTATTTATAATATAGTTATGGGCGTATCACGCCTTTATAATTAATAATTTATTTGATCGAATGTTACAACCGATTAAATTAATTTTGAAGTGCGAATTATAAAATTTTAGGTTTCAAATTATTTTCCAAATTATTAGTTTCGTGGCAATAATAAAGATTTAATAATAATAATAATAAACTCTCAATTAGAGTAGATTAGAGGAGTACCAAATAAAGGATAAACTCATATCAATTAGAAATAAAACATATCTAATTATAAATTAAATCACACATTTATTAACGTTGAAATAGAAATTAAATTTTCCGTTTAACACTAAACTATTCGAAGCATAAAGTCGGTGGACAACTGTTAAACCGTTCTTTACTCAAATCAACAAGAAATAAACAAGCAAAAATGTAATAATAAATTTATTATAAAATCAAATTTTAAATTGGCAAGCCGAACTCAGGAGTATAACATTATAGGAGTATAACTTCAACATTATAGGGGTGCCCATAAAGTTTACCAGATAGATTCCAAAGTAATACATACAAATCGCAGGAACAGTGTCACAACTTTCATAAATTTCATTTTCAAAACTTAATTTTAGTAACGTAAACTCCAAAGTAATCTTATGGAATTACTTTTCTTACTTTGCACTTTTTGAAGAATATAACGATTACACTGAATTTCTTGCACGTGTGCGATATGTATTATCATTTATCACTATCAGTTATCATAGGTATGTGTGTTTAATAATAATGTAGTAAATAAGGTAAAAAATCTTTTGGGGACACCTTGTATGTGAACAAGTTAGTGCATTTACATACTTATTTTGTGCTTTCTCGAGTTCGTTTCATAAAAGTAGACATCATTGTCTTTTCTAAAAATTTAGATTAAATAAATAATATGTAAAATGAAAACAATGACTTTTTTATTATTCACTTATCTGATGTCGTCACAAATGTCATAAAATAATAACATTTTAATTTTTCTTTTTCTTTTTATCACATACAATATTGCCCTAGTTCAGTTGAATGTTGAACCAACTATATAGTAATTAGGACAGTCATATTATATTGTCACAACACATATTTTATTTTTATTTTAACCCATTCCAACCCACTCTATGAAACGTAAAAGAAAAAAATTCTTTTTTCATATTTTCACAACCATACCTCTTCTAGAGTCTAGACACATTATGCAATACAATTCTTTTTACGGAAAATTTAGAGCATGACGCCCATATGGAATAATTGGACAAGATAAACTCGACAAATGCTTCCTACAGGCTTATATTCTACTAGAACTAGAATGCAGCCAAATGTAATTATTAGCCAACAAAATCTAAAAAATTTACCAATAAATGGAATGATTCTATAAGTATCGGGCTGGAAAGGGTTAATAAACATTTTAAAATAAAAAAGGGTTTGTGTTGTAGATTCGTGGTGCGCCGAGCACTAGTGCTCCGTGAAGTCACTTGAAATGGGGGATATCACGGTAACCGGGCCCACGAATTTAAACATATCTGAGATAAAGGATGGTGTAAATAGGTCCAAAAAGAGATTATGAAACAAAAATTTTATGGATCACTGAAAATAGGGCCTAAATTTTGCAAAAAGCTGAAAAATTACATGAACTGACATTTAACAACTTTGAATTGGCTGCAGCTATAAGGTTAGCCCCCCTCCCAATTTTCCACACCCTCACAGAAGTTTATAAATATTAGCTTGATTTAATGCACGGAACTAATTAAGCGGGATCTCTGAGACAAATCAATTCATTAAAAATTTACCCCATAGCCAACAAATAACCTAAATGTGGATACTAGAATAACTGGGATCATTAGAGGCAGTCCACTCATAAAAAATCCGCCTAAACCGGAATATCAGAAAATGTAGATCTTTGAGATAGTCCAATTCATTAATAATCGCAAATTTAAGCCAATAGAACCCCTAAACCGTGTTATTAGCTCAATGTTAACTCTATGACGGTGTATGTAAGACTACTGCTGCCGCGGTCGTTCACCTGTACTACCTGTAGGTACAATTTATTTTAAACTTTTTAAGTGATTATTTAAAATACACCTGAATTTACGAGTTTTTGATTTTATACTTTTTTGTGACAAACTTATACTTTCATGTAACGGCCCTTCGGTATTGGTTATTCTGTTAAACAAGAAATAAAAATGAACAAGCAAAAGACGTTATAATAACTAATTAATAGTCTTTAAGCAAAGTGATGGACTTTTTATTTTCATAAAAAGTTTGTTAATTATTCTAATTTATTTTTCTTTTATCAAGTAGTGGACTTTAATAATTACTCGATTATCTGACTCCTTATCATTCAAAACAATTTTTTAAATTGTCATTTTATCTTAATTTCTGTAATTTGTACTTCCTGATGAAGCTTTTAATATAATAGCGAAACGTAGGAGTCAGATAATCGAGTAATTATTAAAGTCCACTACCTGATAAAAGAAAAATAAATTAATTTAAAAATGGACGAAAATTTATCCTTAATTATTCTAATATTCGTCTCCTTCATCTCCTTCAGCTTCGACAGAATCAATTGCAACCTCTTCATAGTCCTTTTCAAGTGCAGCTAAATCTTCACGTGCTTCGGAAAATTCACCTTCTTCCATACCTTCTCCTACATACCAATGGACGAAAGCTCGTTTTGCATACATCAAATCGAATTTATGATCAAGTCTGAAAATTAATATTATAAATAAGTAACTGAGTTTTTAAATATAAAGTTAAAAATTAATTTAAGTTGCGGAGTTTATGGAGGTTTATTTGAAAAATTGGTTCAAATTTGTTTCATTATTTGCCGGCAAATGAAGTAACGTAGAATGATAAAGAAGTTACACATCTTGCCGAATTTCGACTGTCTCATTACGTGAAACGCCGACATTTACTGAAACTTTTTGAGCACTACGCTACTTGCCGGCGTTTCATGAAACCACAACATATAGTATTTCATGAAACGACGCGTTACACTAGTTGACGCTGACATATATATTATACATACTTACATAGAGTGGTTTCAAAGAAAGAAGAAAAAGTGGAGCTAATGCGCAGAAACCAAAATTCGTACAATCGTGTTTATGTTGGTGTCAATTGGAAGTCATGCGATCTCTACTGCGCCGGATTTTGGCTACACCTTTTCTTCTTTCTTTGGAACTACTCTACCATACGATATTTTTACCGCCAAAATTTCAATTATCTGCTTCAACACATTCTTCCTGTAATCAATTCCCACCCACTCTGTCTACTATTTACCTTGCCCATGCTTCAGCAATTGCCGTGGTATTAGAAAGCATGCAAACAGCTCTTTGAACTTTAGCTAAATCACCTCCCGGAACAACAGTAGGAGGTTGATAATTAATGCCCACTTTAAATCCAGTTGGACACCAATCTACAAATTGAATGCTTCTTTTTGTTTTAATTGTTGCGATTGCTGCGTTTACATCCTTAGGTACAACATCGCCCCTTAAAAATAGAAACATACATTTTTATACTGAACTAAATTATTTGTTGTCTAGATTTACCTGTACAACATACAACAGGCCATATATTTACCATGGCGTGGGTCACACTTAACCATCTGATTTGCAGGTTCGAAACATGCGTTAGTAATATCTGCTACAGTGAGCTGTTCGTGATAAGCTTTTTCAGCCGATATAACCGGAGCATAAGTAGCAAGTGGAAAATGAATTCTTGGATAAGGCACTAAATTAGTTTGAAACTCTGTTAAATCAACGTTTAATGCTCCATCAAATCTTAAAGATGCAGTTATCGATGAGACAATCTAAAATAATAAGAAAGAAATTTATAAGATAAGAAAAAGTTCCGTGGAAGAAGGAAATAAGTCTGAATCACACGTTTGATACACTTTTCAAGATAATTGATTGAAATTTAAGTGTTCGCTGTAAATCAGTATGAAATAAAAAAAGTTTAGGTTTGAACCCCTTATGTTTTAACTTTTTTTTTATCTTTATCGAATTGTTAAAAACCGTAAAGTTTAGTTTACACTCGCAATTTAATTGAAAAAGTTTTAGTCACCTGACGATGTTATGTATAACAAAAACGATTGTAAATAAATTATACTTTTAATAATATTTTATATTGTAATAAAATAACTAAAAATATATTATATTTTAGTTTTAAATATATTTGACTGATTGCATTTTTATAGTTAGTCTGAAATTATGATATGCTTACTTAAATTTCAATTAAAATTTTGTAAATGTTAAATTCAGACTTATCTCCTTCTTCTCCGGAACCACGGAATTCGGGTACGTCAGGTATAGGTTTATTATTAGATCATACTTGTCCAATTAATCGATTTAAATTGGTATACGTGGGTCTTTCGATATCCAAATTTCTTCGGCAGATATCGTAAATTGCTTCATTATCTACCATAAAGGCACAATCTGAATGTTCAAGAGTTGTGTGAGTAGTTAAAATTGAATTATAAGGTTCTACTACAGCTGTAGAAACCTGAAATTTATTGTCACATTAAAGTTATTGTGTAAGGTGTTTCTTTTTTATTTACTTGAGGCGCTGGGTAAATTGAAAATTCTAGTTTAGATTTTTTTCCATAATCAACACTTAATCTTTCCATCAATAAACTAGTAAAACCGGAACCAGTTCCTCCTCCAAATGAATGAAAAACGAGAAATCCCTTAAAAAACAAGTGATACTATCAAGATACGGTTTGCAAGACATGCAAATATTTTTGTACTCTTTTAAACAAAACTAAACAACGCGACCCTTGAAATAGGTTCTTGCCAGCTTCTACCTAAGCAACCAGCTCAAAATTGGTTGTAAATACCGAGATGAATTCTTTTAATGGAAAGAGGAGAATTTTACGAAGGTCAAAAACACACAATTAATTAAAATTTAAAATACGTCTTGACTCATGAGTCATGACACAGTTAAAATAGCAATTTTTAATATGCTGCATTAATATTGTTTATCGGAAAACAAAGAGAAAACGATCCTTTCCGAACGGCTTCTCGGGTGAGAAAATGAAGCATTCTCTAGTCTAGTCCCTTCAAGAATCGACCAGTAATGTAAAATCGACTTGTAAAGTGTTTTCATTACAGGCAGATTTCTAAATGATAAAAGTAATGCTAATATTAATTGTGATAAATTTTAGCATAACATTTAATTTTTTTGTTTCCCAATAAAATAGTAGGTATACTATTTATCTCTACTTTTGAAACCTTTTGAAACCAATGACATTTTTCTTTCATTATTTCTAACCAATAAAAGACGTCAATTCATGGAAACGTCGTCGCTTTACACCTCATATTAAACCATTTTGATTTTTATTGAAATGTGACTATCAATATTTATAATTTCAGCATAAACGACAAACTAAAAGAAAACAAAACAAGGTGGAAAGAACATTTGGATCGAATTACTGAAGATAGGCTTCCTGCAAAGATTTATAAGACAAGTATAAACCAGCAGGAAAGAGAAGCCTAGGTAGACCGAGGAAGAGATGGGAACCGTAACAGAAATTTAAATGCTTAATACGAAAAGTGCAGAAGAAGAAGAATATTTAAAAAGAAAACAAAAAATATAAAAATTATAACATGAAATAAATTATTATTTATAATTAATGTAACAAAAATGATGAGCAACATTTTTCAAAAAATCGATCCTACTAATTAATCGTTTTATTATAATATTACACTATGTATTACCTGTAAACCTGTACATTGGTCCGCTAATTTTCGCATACGGTCTAAAACAACATCTACAATTTCTTTTCCGATTGTGTAATGACCACGTGCATAATTATTCGCTGCATCTTCTTTTCCTGTTATAAGTTGCTCCGGATGAAAGAGTTGCCGATATGTTCCCGTCCGAACTTCATCTATAAAATCAAAACTATAATATAAAAATATAGAAGCAAAACTGAACTACTAGGCCAGTGATTCTCAACCACTGTGCCGCGGCACACAAAAGTGCCGCGAAATTCTAAAAAGTATGCCGCGAAATTTTAGATATTATAATTATGTTAATATTATTAAATAATATGATTTAAAATTATTTTATTTCGCACATTTAAAATTATTATCATAAACTATTTTATGCAGAGTGTTATAGGTAAGTAAATAATTTTTAAACTTTTCTTTTTCTTTGTGTGCCGCCAAATTTTGAAATCGTTAAAAGTGTGCCGCAACAAAAAAAAGGTTGAGAATCACTGTACTAGGCTAATTCCTGACGAGATTCCGTACATTTTGAAAAAATATCACTCACATTTGTAACGCAAATTGCTCTAATTGGGCCATAAACGCGACATCTAGCGACGACTTTTCGAATACTGCAACTGGGTTAAGTTCACTAATACCATCTAAGAATACCATAATGGCCAAGACCGAATTACAAGTCAGCAATTTTTTCCTCTTTGCTGACTAAAAGGGCCAGTTCTACAAAACAAGTATAAACTAAGAATAAGCTATACTGAGAATAAGTCTCTATTTTCTCTCTCTAAATTGCGTTCTACGCTTGCGTACAACGAAATCTGTGTGACTTATTCTCAGTATAGCTTATTCCCAATTTATACTTGCTGTGTAGAACTGGCCCTAAACGTCATAGTAGTATAATCCTAAACACGGCATAGATAAATTTGGGAGTGATCGGGATTCGAACCTATGACCTTAGATCTATAGTTCCACTCCCTAACCACTACACCAAACTACCTGGACGTAGCAACAGGTGGTGCAAGTCGCGAGTGGTGCCAGGCACCAGGGCCCGGGCCCCGTTAGCAATTTAGAAATTAGAGCAATTTGTGTTACAACCTTTCATATTGATAAGCGGAAGAATGACATCTTGATAAATTTTGAAAATTCAAAACGCGTGCGCATAATTGAAAATACATACAGGGTGATGAATAAATTTTAAGTCAATATTATTATTTTCACCCAGCGTAGGATGTTAAAAGTTGTTAATAAATATAAAATTTATTAAGGAAAAATGCCAAATGAAAATAATAACATTTGAAATGCTACACATTTTACAATTTTATATTTTAATAGAATTTAGGTCTGTTCGTTTGTCTTACTCCGAGTAAGCTAGTATAGAAAATTGGAAAAAAAAGAATGAGGTGTTATACTTACAGAAAATACATTAAACTAATGTATTTGCTTACAGTTATCTCCGGATAAGCCTTGATAATGAGCCAAAAATAAAGATCCCTAAACGTGGATCAACCCTAAAAAGTGAAAGGTCTTTGCCATATTATTTAATTCACTATTTCGTGACTCGACCGTATATTTAAAATTATGAAATATCTTTACATTATTTAACTAATCAAGCTCTATGTCTTGTACATTTTACGACAGTGATCCTAATGCAGTGCATTGTTATCGATATTATTATTATTATTATTGGACGCAGTATAGATACCTATTATAGTGAATACTGATTTTAAAAAACTTACCAACAACTGTAGGTTCTAAATCGACAAAAACAGCACGTGGGACATGCTTTCCAGAACCAGTTTCGCTGAAAAATGTATTAAAGGAATCATCACCACCGCCTATGGTCTTATCTGATGGCATCTGACCATCAGGCTGAATTCCATGTTCCAAACAATACAGTTCCCAGCATGCATTTCCAATTTGTACTCCAGCTTGACCAATATGAACTGAAATGCATTCCCTCTAAAAAAGGAAGTTAATAAAAAACTGTAAACTGCGGACGTTATAAACTATAATATGTAACTAATATATTACTAATATAATACACCACGGTGTGGAGTGATGTGATCGCTGGTTGAGTTACGGTGCGGAAATTCTGGGTTCAAGTCGCGGACTTGGCAGAATTTCTTAGCCCGGCCTTCCGGTGGACATCAACACGTTGTGGTGAAAAGTTGTAGTAAAAAGAGGAGTAGCAAAAGAGGATTAATCCACCTCGTGAAATGGATTAAAGACTTCAAATAGAAGTGGCAATATTCCGACAGGAATGGAAAAGCCCTTGATTGATTGATTGATGTAACTAATATATTAATTTATAATTTGGCACTTGTGGCCAAAATTACCAAACCTTTTAATGTAGATTTAATTAAAAGGGGCCTTAAATTAAAGAGATAGTTTCATCGATAATATAAGATAAAGTCGATTTTAATATTTAAATGTGATTTAAATTGTTGGTCATCTCGGCGGTTTAAGGGCGTAGTACCAGGGTTCCAATGTTCGGAAAATATATTCTGGATAATTAATTATTACCCTCTCTAATTAATATCATATAGGGTAAAGTAAGGTATTTTGGTGATATATAGTTAATTTGGTGATACTACTTCTTTTAAAAATTCACCGACAACTTACTGATTATTATCAAAATAATTTAAAATTGCTATTCTAACACGACATACAGTTTAATCTGACTGGTTATGTGACATTTCGCCCCAGCCGTTTAGTATCCACTTGTTGGTTACGTCACCCCAATCGAAAATCGAGTGTCCGTTTCGAGCGTATCTGCTCTCCTAAACTAAAGGTACTCTCAGAGTGGATACCTACTGGTTGCCGATTACAGATTACAAGTATTATATTATATCTCCAATGTTAATGAATGTATCTGAACGCAAACGAAGCAGGCAACCGGACAGATATTAGAATGCTAATATCGAAAACTATAAAACATGCCATGAAATGTGCCTACCTTAAGTTAGCATAGATAAGAAAAATAATTACTTTTTAAAACACTTTAAAATTTCACTTATGATGTTGAATATTTTACGGAATCGAAAGTATGTATATTTTGTTGCATTGTGTATTATATGCATAGATACAACCGATATATTATAAATTATAATAGTAGACCCACAAATTATAGATCAATATTGTATTAGGTACCGCGCGGTTCCATTTTTATAAATATTACCTACTTTTAGTTTTTTAAATAGCTTAGGTATGTAGTACGTCTATTATGATTTTAGTACCAGTCTCCCTTTTCACCATTTATTATTAAAATCAATCATTTACAACTTGACAAAAGATTTTTGACTTTATTCTCTACATAATATAGCATATTACCTCTTTAATTTTCTAGAATTATTAATATAATAACGATTTATAAGTAAAGTTCAACAGCACTTTGATTCCGTATTTAGAAAAAATATACAGGGTGACCGGCCACCGATGTGAACATAGGAAATTAACATAGGAACTTGCTTGGAAATTGATTTTTCTTTAATTCCTGCTTCCCATCATAACGGATAAGAATGCGAAAATGGTATCAATTTGAATATATAAAGATACCTAACACTTGATATTTTGTTCTTTAATTTCTCTTAAAAACTCCAACCAATAATTTAATTCTTAACTTGTTGGAAAATATTGGTTTTCAAACAAAAGCAATTAATTACAATAAAATTCAAACAAGGCAACTAAAATTTTTTAAATGCGATATTTTACTCTTTGTTAGTGAGTTTTTAACAGTAATTAAAAAACAAAGCGGAATAAAAATCTCTTCAAATTGATACACTTTTCATTCTTGTCCGTTCTAAGGGGAAGCAAAAATGGAATAAAAATCAATTTTCAATGTTAATTTCCTATGTTCACATCGGTGGCCGGTCACCCGATATACAATAAATTATTTATTGTACTTATAATGAATTTTAAGATGTAGGTTAACATTTTTTTCGATGGGATAGTAATAATTAAATATTATAATGAAAATTAAATTTTTTACAGAAAAAGCTACAGATTTAATAATAAATAAGGAGTATAATTTATTATTACCACAATAGTATATTATTTTATTATAACATAGTACTTACATCGCCCCCTTAAAAATACAATTATAATTCATTAATTGTTTTAATTAATTAAGAAAACCCACATTTCAAAATAATTATATTCTACAAATTTAGAGACATTATATGTATTAATTAATAATCATTTATTATCTTTGTAAGTTAAGTACAATTATAATTATATTTCATTATGATGTCATATTAAATTGTTTTTTTGTCTAACATACTATAATTTATTGTTACGGGAGCGGTTCAAAATGTGAACAATTTTTTAGTCGAGTGCGTTCATAAACATAATTCGTAGAGATATTAATAATAATTGTTTGGAGATAAACGTTGTCGCATTTAACCCTCATGTTCCCGTATGAAAAACCAACCCTAATCACCCGAATGGGGTACCCGGTACCATGGGATAATTTTTACGTCATTCAGTGTTTTTTGTGTGCTTCGTTTGCAAGTTTTGCAGCTATTATTTATATTTTTAAAGTGTATTAATATTATATTGCGCCATTTATAATCAAATTTTTGTTCACAAGGTTTGGTAATTAAATAAATTAATTAGTTTAATAGTAAAAACGCCATTTGTTTCCTACATAATTGGGCAAGTATATTCAAATTTGAATAATTTTTTTTGTAAAAAGGTAAATAGCATTTCAAACAATAATGAGTGTGCTTGGTATGACCACCCTCATTTTCAATACACAGTCGTGATCGTTTTAAAAGATGTTTTATAGTATTATTTATAAAATTTCCTTTTTTGTTAAGAGCCCTATAGCAGGGGTAGTCAACAAGGTCGAGGGGTCGATCACGAGGCCAATTTTGGTCGATCGCTGAGTGTGAAAAAGTGTCAAAAATTCGAATTTCTGCGATTAAACTGCGCTTTTTTCGACAAACATCTTTTAAAACGATCACGACCACGGATCACGACTGTGTATTGAAAATAAAGGTGGTCATTTTCAACATTTACTTAAATAATGTAATAGTTTAAAATTAATTAATAAAATAATTATTCACTTAAAAATAAAAATTTTGTGAAAAGTTGTAGTCTGTTAAATTTCCTATCCGGAATGGGACGTTAGATTTTTTGTAAAATGTTTCGTTAAAAAGATACAGGGTTTTGAAAAACACAAAAAAAAGAAAAGCTCGAATTTTTCGACATTTTTTAACTTACTTTAATTCATAACTGGAAAGCCGTTGATTTTAGACAATAAAAGCTTTGAATCTAGTTTGTAGATTATTTCACGCTCTTTAAAAATGCACAAAACCATTTTTACTGAAAAATCAATATTTTCGGGACCATGGCCATGTGAAGGTGGAAATTTAAAAAAATGTTTTAACTCTTGAGGGTTTGAATTTAGAAAAACAATTTTGTTAAATATTGTTCTTAGAAAAGTTATCACCACCCAAGTTATGTAAAGTGAGTCCGGGGACACCTTGTATATCACGTGTGAAATATCTATAAAATTATATTAAATAATTTAATTTTTTTTATTTATATATTTTAAAATTTAATTACCTAATTATACAGGCGATCACCAGAGTATATTTTTTAACTATGACAATAATAGTCGGATTCCATATCATACGTAATCTTTTTTACCATTTTAAAAATCAACCTCCGCTTTGCGCGAAATGCATTAATAACACATTAAATATGGGATTACAAAATTACCGGCTTTATAGCATATCAACCAAATATTTTATTATTTTACCTATAGGTAGTAGATATACCTATTGATTTGTTTCCTGAATTTTAAGTGAACGTAAGCAGACTCGCTTGTATAATACTACATTTATTTTATTATAAGCTGCCTAAATTATATTAAATATTATTAACAATAATTATACATTCATGCAAGATATTTTTCGATTATCCAAGTATTCTTCATTAAAATACTTCCAAATTGACGAAAAAGCAATTTCGGTTACTCTGTAATATATTTTTGAACAATATCTTTAATTTATGTAATTTTATGTGGCAAATGAATTTTGCAAATATTAGTGGAAATAAAGCTGGTAAGATTAAAAAACGAAAATCATAAAGTTTCTGGTTATGATTTTTAGGGTAAAAAAATTATGATACCAATGTATAAATTTATAAAACGTAAAGATGCATGCTTATTATAATATAGGTACTCGCATAAATCAAATTTAATATGTTTAATAAATTACGAATTAAGGATATAATATTAATAGTTTATTTTAAGCTTTCGATTGAGTTTTTCAATCATCATCAGAATTAATAATAAACCAATTTTAAATCAAATTTATATTACCCTACCCTATACTTAATATTTTTGTAAATTAGAAAAAAAATTCCAATGAATTTGATTTGTTTGTATTTATTAGTATCTAACCATAAAAAAACCATTTGATCGATGTTAACCAAAACTATAAATCTGTTATATTCATTAGATACTTATAATTATATACCTAATACTTTACTTATAATGATAAATAATTTAAATTAGTTGGCATAATAAAATTCACAATAAGAAAAATGCAATTCAATAAATTAACAAATAATGTTAAAAAAATTGCCTACTTAATTTATAATTATTTATGTATTTTCATAGACAAGATTTTATATATTTTTTTTTAATAATCATAAAACTAAATAAAAAAAAATAATTTTAATAGAAATTAGTAATTTAAGATTGTTGGTTTTGTTCTAATACTAGTTTTTATAATAATTAAGTTTACCATATTTTGGCAAAATCTTTAAATCACTGATGTCAGCAATGGAACACCCGCGAATAAACTATAAACGAATTTCTGTTAGCGCGCCAGCTTTTAAAAGCCACTGGCCGAACCCAAGATATTGCGCACAATTTTCCAATTATATCTACTTTATGTAGGTATACTATGTTACTATAAGTAACAAACATCAATTGAATCATAAACAATAGTTGATAATAATCAACAAAATTATGCCAATTAAACAATTAGGTGGTTCAATATTATATTATAAAAATGTTACAAGTTATACATAATATGTAGGGTAGGTAGGTATTTCGCTATCAAAATGCGATTAACAATAATTTATAGTGCAAATTTTGTTTAAAAGAATTAGGTAATATTAGGCACAGGCACAACTTTGGATTCAAATAATACCAATAATACTCACTTCAGCTTCACTTGAATTTATTTTACAAAATTAATAAATATCCGTCATATTCGTTTATATACTAACGAACGTCTTGGCTTGATCGCCTATCATCATCTCATAATCCTCGATCACAGAAACCATTTTGACTAACGCTGTACTAATTAAAAATATCCCCTAAGGCCGGCCGTCCAACTCGGCCTCTACTGGGAAGGGGATGGATCGCTCTTTTTTTTACATTTACATTACACTTTTTAAATCATCTAGCAATGAAAAAGAAAAAATGGAAATACAATCTGTATTATTTACATACCTCTGTAGCAAATTACATACTTTCCTGCTTTAATGGAATTAAAAAATATTGCTTACTGACCGTCGCGCGTCGGTGCAATCCACATGTCAGATTATGGCACCCTTTGACCATCAGTGCAGTTCACAATCGCCCCATTAAACATGCTTACAATAACATTACAAGAGATTACAAGTATACAAATAATTCAAATCCTTGATCATTTTCTGACGACGACTCTTCCAATAAGCGCGACATCTAAAGACGACTATTCAAGTGGACACGATATCTAACGACGATTCTTTGAATTAGACTACAACACGGGATAAAGCTAATACTAATTTAGTATTTGAATGTATAGTATTTTTGTAGTAGTGAAATTGCCAAATTTCGATATATCGCGTATTAGGTTACAATTTTATTTTCAAAAAATATTTCACATAATGTACCTATAGGTACATTGACTTGAGTGGGCGAATAGAAGACCAGTGGAATCGAATTACCAGTATGTATGCTTCTGTGCTCTCAAAGTATACACCTAAACTCGGAATACTGTGTGCTTGAAGCCTGCAGCAACAAATCTAATTTTAACACTTATTTTATCACATTGAAAATTATGGACATAGGGTCATTGGAGAGCTTGAATTTAAATATATCTCTTTTTTCAAATTATGACTGCATATTATAATATTTTGTTCACTAAAAATATTTCCTAAACAAAAACATGCTATTTTTCGACCTGGACACAATATTCCATTTCGATAACAAAATAAAAAATGTACCCAAGGGTTCTTTTTTATTGAAAATTTCGTCACACACGATGCATTAGATACGATTCGTCTGATTCAAATGATTTACACATAGGTACATGTAACACGTGAAAAAAGTAAAGAACTAAAACTCAAAAAAATTTAATTTTTTTGGTTAGGTACATAACTAAATAACATAAATTATCATACAGAAATTTTAATAATTCTTAACTTGCAAAACAAGACCTATCAGATACTAATTTTTAAATTTCCAAGTTATACTATATGGTCGAATGTCTTGCAATTGTTGATTTACAATACTGTCCTTAATCCACTTAATATTCACATGACGTGCATCCTTAATGGAGATTACATTTTGTTCCAAAGTACTTTTTCTCATATGGAGTACATGAGTTGCTAAATTCCATTCATTTGATTTCACTATTACACCGCCATAAGCTACAAAATAACGCAACCAATCTACAAACTCTTGTTTTTCACCCGTTTCCACCAATAATTTTACATTATTAAAAATATCAAAGAGCGGATTTATAATTTTAATAATTTTACTGCAGGCACTTGTCGCGTCGTTTTTCAAAATTCGATCACCTAAAATGGTGTCTTTTTCCGATTGTTCCCGTTTACGTTTAAACCCCTTAATAATATTATGCTGTTGTAATAGATCCTTGCTTTCGACATCCATAAATGATGTAAAATCGGTGGATTGCTTAGATGTGAGATATAATTTTTTCAACTCCTGCAAATTAGTGGCGGTAGTCCAATCTTTGTCATTTCTTATCATAGTTACTCGAGGAAATCGTATCGATATGCCATGAGCAGTGTGAACATCGTGTTGCTGCGTAAACTCGGCTCCCGTAATCTCCCACACCGGCTGCTGTTTAGGATCTAAAGCAACAAAATCGGGAATCATTGTTCGCGTACAATTTAACCAACCGGGAACTCGAGATATTTCGCAATTAATTTTAACCATTTTTAATTCATCTTGAAGTTTCTCTAAAGTTTTATCGTCGTGTCCCGTATGAACTTTAGTAACAGTACAAAACTTTTGATTCTCGCGATCATAGCAACCCATTAAGAAGACCGACTTCATTCCTGCTTTTCGTCCAGTTCCATACCAAGCACCTAAAACTATTAAATCGGCAGTGTCCGCCATAGCACCGTCATGTAAATAATCTTTTTTAACCTTCAGCCAGTGTCTCTTTCCCGGCTCGTAAATACTTTCCACATCTTTAAGAACCAAGCCCTCTAATCCCATTTGTAGAACTTTAGCTATCATAGACGACAATTGACTTTTTTCGGTTATAATTTGCAATTCCGAAAACATAATGCGATTGGGAATTTCAGTCATATTTCCTTTTAATATTTTCTTTCTGTATTGCAAGGACTTATTTATTAACGACTCGCCATTGTAAAATATGCAATCGAATACAAACAAACACACATTTGCATCTTGAAATTGAGATTTTTTATGAACACCTAAGGAACCAAATGGTAACGGCTTTCCAGTAACTGTATCTATCATCAAAATTTCACTATCCAAAATTAAATCGTTTGCGTGAGGGAACGCTTTAGGAATGTAATCTTTAAAATGACTTATTTTATGAGGCAAAACGGGCTTCAAATTTCTTGTAAAATACTTAAAAACCAAACCTTCCTTATGTACTTGCACCCTCTCTCCATCATATTTAATTTCGGCAAACATACCATTTGGGCACTTGTTCATAGCCTGTTGGACCGATTTACATGCCTCAGCTAACATAGGCTGAACAGGAGTCATTAAACTTATTGCAGCTTTTACTCTGCAATCTTCATTTGAAGCTATTTCGGGGTCACGCAAACACCTCTTAATAACTGCACTTAAATCTCGGGATGCTTGATAAGCGGTGTAAGCATCGGGATGTATGGCATCTAGAATATGTTTTGCTCCAGCATTCATTCGCAAGTCATGTTTAATAAGACGAATGATAATTTTCAAATCGTTTCCTGTGCATCTACAGACGATACTTTCAAAATGATTAGTTTGTTCACCTTCTTTTGTTAACTGAGATAGTTGTTGGAGAAAACTATCGACTTCCTCAACAGTCAAATTACTTTTTTTTATAGGTTTACATTTTCGACTCTGTTGAAAAAATTCTTGAATTGTCTCTCCTATATCGCCCGATTTTAAATGTTCAAGCATGGTACTTTGATCGGTGTGAAAAATTTTACTAAATAATTTTATTAATTGTTTGCTTTGTAAATTATACACACGTATAACAACTCCCGGTAATAACAAGCGACACCATTGAATTAAGTCTCCTTTAAATCCATCGCTACCACTCTCAAAGAATCTTTTCACAATGTTAGTTTTTTCTATATAACTACTAACATTGGATATTTCTGCTACAAGTCGACGAAATTCTCTAAAGTACATATCTTTTGGTTGTTGTTGAAGAGGAATTGTAGTTTTGTTTAATGAACCAACCACTACATCTTCTAAAGAACTATCTATCTTTTTGCTAGTAGATGCTTTGCTTACATTTTTTACATTAACCTTTTTTTGAGGGGTTTTCAATCCGTACTTCTCGGCAATCAGTTTCTCGCTGTCTTCTATTTTATTAATTACTTCAGTTTTATCAATTTCATTTAACAGATTCCAACCATCAATATCGTGGTAAGACTCAATTCTTTTGGTAGTTGGCTTTTGCTTTAAAAATTGTTGAAAAATACAATCAATGTGATGCCAATTTTTCATTTTTCCTTCGCCAAACGGATTTGATGCCAATTTTGCAATTCTCAACTCGCCCACTAAGCATTTCAATTTACAAAATTTACAAGCAGCTCTTCCTTGCTTAGCACGATCGATGCAAAAAGATTTCTCGATTGCTTCATCTGTCATGTTGTACGTAGTACATCTAAAACTAATCAAAAAAAAATTAAAAGTGATAACTTGAAGCTATAAATAACATTATAGGTAGGTGCATTACTTATTAGTTATTATAATATAACAATATAGATAGCAATAAAATAATTTAATGGTAAAATTTAAATTGGGTGAAGACTTTGATGATGATAAAATAATTAAACATTTTTCATTACAAACAAATTAATAATGTCGTAGAAAACACTGTCCGCCTCTCTGTGCGTAACGCTCTCTCATACTTATGATTGGTTGTTCATTATCAAATGGCCTAAGAGCCACACCCGTTGAACTATTTACCATGTTTTTTACTATCACTATCATCAACTCAAAAACAGTTTACGCATCTCCAATTGTTTAGTACACCAATCGAGCTCCAACGGTCAGGACGCTCGAAAGTAGTAGATATATTGCAGTGTTTTGACACCATAATTTTGTAAATTTTATTGTGAAATAATTGAAGCAAAATTTGTTTTATATCAATGCGAGGTAATCTGCGCTTTTCCAGAGTAAAGCGAGCAGGAAATTTTATGACTTTAATAAAGAAGAAAAATAGTACTAATTTGTAATGAATAAAGGAAAATTCAATTATGAATTTGTAACTTTAAAGAAATACATAAATAAATATGTCAAGTTTTATTGTAAAAAATTAGTTTACCTTAAAGTTGTAAAATACACTTTCGCAATTCAATGATATCTTGCAAGAAAATTGCACAAAAGTAAGTATATATTTTTTAAAAGAGGACACTTGGACGCACGTCACTGTGTTTTTATTTTTTTTAAATTCAAATTTTTTGAAAAAAAAGTTTTGAAAAGTCGATATGGGTAGTGATCAAGGTCGTAGAGTAATTACTTCACTATTCACGATTTACATTACCGTTGGTGGCGCAACCATAACTAACAAATTACATCCAATTTTTAGCTTGAAATTATTCCATGTGATGGCGTTTTGTTGATGTAAATCGCCAATAATGCGATTCTACTATCTTTTAATTTTTAAATGTAGTTTCATATCACAAGAAGTCAGCAAAAAAAACTAGCCAGAGCTGTTCCATTATTTTCAAAAATTAAATTTAAGCAATCACTTTTTGGCCAGGTTCCCATCTCACTGTATAAGATCGAAAATCTTGTAAGGCATTGTTATCTATACTATCGATAATCCATTCAACAATTATATGATGTGCGTTCTTGGGGCAACGTATATTTTGTTCAAATATGGTATCTTCCAAATGCAGAATATGTGTTGCATCCTTCCAATTTTCCAATTTCAATACGATACCTCCATGATCTATAAAACTACGCAATGCATCTTGAAATTCAATTTCACCACCGCTTTCAACTAATAATTTAATGGCTTCAAAAATATGAGATTTTGTTTCGAAAGAAATTAAGCAAGTCTCTGGTTTGGAAGCCTTATTATCGACTTTCAAAAATTTTGATGCAGATGTGCTAGAAACGCTCCGTTTGCGCTTACAAGACTTTTCTTCAATAAAAGTATTATCTTTTCGTGGCGACAACTCTGTCATTTTGAATTGCTTAGAATTCATGCATGAAGTTTTCACATAGTCCAACGTCACCTCGGTTGCCTTTTTGTTGCCTTGTATGTTTAAAATTCTTGGATGTTTTATGGTAATGCAATCTGCAGTATGAACATTATAATTTGTAATATACTCGGATCCTGTAATTTCCCATACGGGTTGATTGTCAGAAATGTTAGTAACAAAATCTGGAACCATACTTTTTGTACAAATTAACCAATCGGGCAATTGAGATAAATCTCTATTAATTTCTACCATTTTCAATTCATCTTGCAGTTTCTCATAAGTTCTTGTGTCCAAATCCATATATACTTTGACCACTGTACAATATTTACAACGGCCCGTATCGTAGCATCCCATTAAAAAGTAAGACATTTTTGAAACGCTTCCTTTCGAATCATTGAAATAACCCAACATTATTAGACAAAGTGGTTCAATTATGTAGCCCGAGTATAAGCTATCT
Organism: Rhagonycha lutea; assembly: GCA_958510855.1. Classification (NCBI taxonomy): domain Eukaryota; kingdom Metazoa; phylum Arthropoda; class Insecta; order Coleoptera; family Cantharidae; genus Rhagonycha; species Rhagonycha lutea. Next base: position 80,946,005 of record OY294037.1, on the reverse strand, counting down.
CGTTGGATTGTAAACCAACATGGTGCTATTCTCGAATCATAAACACTGTTTATATTTTTCAAAATAATAGTTTCCCTATCCATGTCTAGAACTTGATCTATTAAAGGCGACAGCTGCTTTTCATCGTTTATAATCTTAAATGGTAAAAGCATAACCTGATTCGAAATTTCTTTAAGGTTTGCCTTGAGTACGCTTTTCCTGATATCAATAGATTTGTTTGTTAAAGATACTCCGTTATAATATAAACAATCAAACACATAAATGCACATGTTATCGGTAATTTCCGTTTTCTTGTTGATTTTACCAACATTTTTGTACAACACAAACGTACACTCAATAATAAAATTTTTAGCACTGGGAAAGGATTTTATTAAAATGTGTTTCATTTGTGCAGTTTTGTAATAAGAGATAGGCTTTAAATTTTTAGAAAAATATTTAAAGTTCGATCCATCCTTGTGTATTTGAATTCTTTCGCCGTGGTATTTAATCTCTGCATAACATCCATCGATGCACTTGTGTAAAACCTGCTTAACCGAACTGCAAGATTCTGAAAGCAGCGGTCGAATGGGGACCATCACATCGGTAGAATTACTTGTAGCACAAGTTTCATTAAAAATTCTAAAGGCAGTTTCCAAATTCTTAGTAGAACAATAAGATTTATAAACGCCGGGATGTATAGTTTCCAAAACTTGTTGTAAAGTGGTGCCTGTAGGAAGGTCGTGGGCGATAACACGAATCAAAATTTTTAAATCATTTGAAGTGCAACGAGGAAGAAACTGCTCAAAATGTTTAATCTGTTGGTCTTCGTTTGATAGGAGCGTTAATTTATTGAGAAATTCGTGAACTTGTCGAATGGAAACTGCACTCTTTTTGGCAGGTTGAAACTTTTTATTTGATTCGTAACAATTTTGGATGACTTCTCCAACATCTGAAATCATTTCTAAATTTGTGTTCATAATAGCTTGGTCGATATTAAATATTTTACTAAAAAGTTTAATCAAGTGCATTATTGGCAAGTTATATGTGGGCTCTTGAATTTCAGGAAACAATAATCGAAGCCACTGCATCATGTCCCCTTTAAATCCGTTACCATCTCCGCCAATCATAAAAAATGATGTAATAACATTTACCGAATCGGAATTATTGCCAAATTTGGCCACAAGCCGTCTAAATTCTCTAAAAGATAAATCCTTATTGTAATCCTTTTCGGCATTGTTTAATGGTGAAACTGTAACAGATTGTTCAATAATTTTTGAGCCACTACGTTTAAAAGGCACCTTTTTGTTGGAAGGCGTAGTTTGCTTACGAGAAATTTTGAGTTCGCTTCTTGCGGCAATGGCCAATTCATTGTTGGAAATTTTACTAAGAACGTAATTTTTGTCTGCACTTCCTAATATGCTCCATCCATTGACATCGTCGCACGATGTTATCCTTATCGTAGTGGAACGCTGTTTCAAAAATACTTGAAATATGCAATCGACATGATACCAATTCTTAATTTTTCCAAATCCTGAGGGACTAGGTGCCAATTTTGCAATTCTTAATTCACCGGCTATACATTTTTCTTTACATTTCTTACATGCGGCTCTTCCTTGTTTAGCTCGATCTATATAAAACACTTTTTCTTCGGTTAAAACCACTTCGATTTTAGACATTCTTATCTGTAAAACGAGACTTCAAACAACAAACATTTCGTATAAAATATTAAATATTATTCAATTTTGACTTTCTTTTAATAAAAACCTACATAATAAGTTATAATACAACATATTATTATGTAAGTAAGTACTACATTTGTCGGTACTATCCATCTCTACTACAAAATAAATGTTTAGGCAAATCGAAAGACTATCGCTTCGCAATTTTACGAATACAAACAAGCATATTAGTATCAGTTTCGTTTATGTCGTATAAATAATAATAGTAATTAGTATACCTAAACAATTGTAAAAAAAAAGTAAGGGAAAAAAGAGTACAACTGCGAAAACGACACTTCTAACCTTACTTAATAAAGATAAAGTGCTAATAAATAAAATTATATTCTCACCGAAAAGGTCCCGAAAAGGTTGTTTAGCAATATAAGCTATAATATTATAATTTATTAATAGTAACGAGAGGAAGTTAATTATTTGTAAACATAATTATGTAGTGACCAAACAATCACAGCGATGATTGGCGATGATCACCAATGACCAAATAAACAAATTCTAATTCTAAATGCAAATAATGCAGCAGTTCTGGCAGCAGTTGATCTTCACCAGCGGCGGATCTACAGGGGTGGTGGAAGAGGCTCTAGGGCCCCAGCCCCATACTGCAAGCATAATTTATTATCAGTCACTCTTGTCTACATCAGTCTACATCTGCTATCGTCGTAAATTATTCCAGTACGGGAAACGGGAGCTCACAACCAAAACCATGTATCATAAATTAATTATACAAGACATTATATTAGTACGCGGCAAAATTTAAAAATTCAGAACCTAAAAATTTGTAAACTGATGTTATATACCTTTATCTACTTCCGGGAGATAAGTGCGTACTTAGCTCCACCAAATGGTGCGGATATGACGGCAATTACTTTGTTGCGGGAGTTAATGTTCTATTAACTCCCTTATGGAGTTAATGTTGATTGCTAGGCAACTGAATAAAAATAATTTAAAAATGGTAACTTGATTTCAATAATGGAAAATCAAACAAGTCACATGTCAACTGATCCCAAACAATTATAATTATTTAATTACTCAAAATTTAGATGTTGGTGAATAATAAGATTATGTTTAACTTTGCAATTTATTTTTTAATTTTTATAATTCAATATAAATAATGACGTTTAATCAATCGAATAAAAATAATTTAAAAACAAGCAACCTGATTTAGATAATGAAAAAGAAAACAAATTACATGTCAATCAATTTATTTTAATATGACATTTTTTGTATTAATTCATTTGTTTATATCAATGTAACCCTTTACTTTTTATGTAATTTTTTTAGAATTAGCTGTAACTCGAGAACGACGCTAGATATCGAAAAACTGAGCAAAAAAATCTCCCCCCCCCAACCCTACTTACTACTTGTACCCCTCAGGGAATTGTCGGTAGGAAGACATATGCAAAAATTCAGATCGATTGCGCGCAAAAAAATTTACTCATAGTTTACTCAAGTTTAACATATTTACCACGGAAGTAGATAAAATAGTATATTGAACTTGGGAGAAAACGTTGCATTACCGCACTCGTGTTTCAAAAGCCCTCGGGCCTTTAAAACCTTCGTGCGGGTAATGCACCTCATATCTCCCGCGTAAATAATATACTATTATACTATGATTTTTATTTAAAAAAAAAAAAATTACTTAATATAAAAAAGTTTCTTTTAGTTTTCAATAAAATACACTTTAGTTGTAAATATAAAATAGATCGTCTGATATGAGGCGCCGTTTCGGACTTAATTACATTACAAATATATGTGTTTTTTTAGCATTATATAATTTAATTTCTAGCAAATATATCGAAATTAACACAAATATATTTCAATATTTGGTATATATACAGAAAATTATTTATATAACACGTTTGACAAAGAAATATATATTTGACGGAAAATAAATATATATTTGTGACAATTACCATATTTATATAAAGTAGGGTTTCATAATTTGCCGCTAGGTGGCTTAGAAGTCTGGCAACTTCCTTCAACTGTCGTTCGTAGTTTTAAAATTTGTGAAATTAAAGTGGCTATCCTTTTAATTTTAAAATGTCTGGAATATCGATGGAAGCTTTTTTGCTGAATTAGAAGAGCAAATTACATTTTTGAGAAATATTGGATTGAATTGGGAGCGAATATCTAAAACTTTAGGTATTTTTACAAGAACACTTTATAGACATCGTCGAGAATTAAACCATTACACAGCAACTGCAATACACAGTTTCGCGCTAAACTCTGTTGCGGTGTTGCCAGACTTCTAAGCCACGTAGCGGCAAATTAAGAAACCCTACTTTATATAAATATGGTAATTGTCACAAATATATATTTATTTTCCGTTAAATATATATTTCTTTGTTAAACGTGTTATATAAATAATTTTCTGTATATACTATACCAAATATTGAAATATATTTTTGTTAATTTCGATATATTTACTAGAAATTAAATTATATATGCTAAAAAAACACATATATTTGTAATGTAATTAAGTCCGAAACGGCGCCTCATAGTCTGAGGATTTCATAGTGAAATAAGTGTGAAAACTATTGATTGGATTAGAAGGTAGGTAAGCGGTGTCTACTGCCTAGGTGTCCTCTGCAACGAGCCGCCACTGCTGCAGGTTCAAATAATTTAAAAATAAGTAGAAAATGAAAAATTCTAGCAGCCCTTGCTAATAAATTAAATGTGAAAATTAAACACAATCAAGCAAATATTTGACGGATGTCAAAAAATTTCAGTACTTTGTAATCGTTTCGTGCATTTGCTCAACGCAACTATAGATTACGTATTCTCGTGAGGCGTATCTAAAAAGAACTGGCGCAGTCGCCTATATGAACCATTATAGTGTGTTAGGAGGTGAATCAGCTGTCCGCTTACTGCGGCCCTAAAAAATGTTATCTTATATACCTCGATCCCTTCTGTGAGTAAAAATTAAATTAATGTATTTACCTAAACTTCTTTATGATTAAATATATTATTATGAAATTAAATGCATTAATAGCAAACGTGAAGACGTACCAATTTTTTTAATAGAAACCCAAAAATAGCGCGTATGTAGTGTATGTATTACCTCCAGATCAATATTTTCAACGCTCATTTTCTTCCAAACTTTTTAGTGATCTCTTCCTTTTCATATTTTATTACTGTACACCTAATTATTTTTCATTGTTTATATTCACCATTTTTATTATTATTAAAATGGTTTTATGTATAGTATATTTTTTAGTACATCATCATACAGGTGTATATTATGTAGATTGCTCAAAAATTTTTTTAAATTATTGTTAAATTGGAAATAAAGTTTCCTTATTAAAACCATTTATTAATTATTATAAAGTTTCAAATATTTACTCATCTATTACGTAATTTCTTAAAATAATTTTATTTGTTAAAGTGGCGAACAAAGACGAATAAATTTTTAATCTATTAGTAGCTAGTAGGTACACCGTTTGAGTGTAATTTTATAGCAGTAGCATAGGTAGTAGTAGTAGTAGTACACTGCTAGTGGATCATATTATTTTTATAATAATAAATTATTATAGTGTGGATACCATAGATCTCAGTAGCGGATTTAGCACTTGAGAGGCCTCAGGTGCAATTCAATTTTTAAATATTTTCACTACTCCTATTGTGTAGGGGTACACAGCCTACCTACTACAAAGTACAAACTACAGTGTGCATTCCTGCATTCTACGCGCACGTTTTTATTTTACTCTGGTATGCACTATACAAATGAGACGGTCGTTAGCATAGCGATAAAGCGCATAGACTACTAATACAGAGAACCCGGTTCGACTCCGGGCGAAGTAAGAATCATATTATGGCCGTCTCCCCTCGGCAGGCAATGGCAAACCACCGGGGTGTAATCTGCCATGAAAAGCCTTTGTTAAAGCCCGTTCACACTATCTGATTTTTTATCTGACTTGTTATATTATGACTTCTCATTATGAGAAATATTTTTACGTTCAGACTATTATGATTTTTGATATTATAGAAGTTATGGCTTTTATGATTGTCTGTTATGATGGTATGACTTTAGCTATGACTTTTCGTATGACTAAGTCATATGAGAAATCATATAGTGTGAACTGGCTTTTAAAAGGCTCACCACACCCTGCGACATTTTAATTTATTGTGTCTGGGGGATGTTTGGCCCACACGATTGGTCTGGCTGCGTACAAAAGGTATTGAAATAGTTCCCTGAGTATCATATATAAAAAAATCAGCACTCAGAATTTAAGTAAAGTTAGTAATGTTTTTACGTACCTTTAGCACCTGGTACCTCTAAATTGGCCATCGCGTCGGCCCAAGGTAGCAAGTATGCATACGTTCAAAGTACATACTAGTATTACTCTATCCCACAAATTATGTTTCTCAGAAAATAAGTAACGTCTGGGGGCCCTGGGATCTTACTCTAATTTTGGAGCAGCTGCGGGCTTTGCCTGCTTATCTCGTTGGTCTGTGTGAAAATGACTGTTAGTGAAGATTTTGTGTGAATGTCATTGAGCCTTTATTTTATTAATGGAGCTGTCATCCAACGGCGTGAAGCACCGTAGGTGCAGCTCTGCTTGCTCTACCTTTCCGCATCCGAAACTCTGAAAAACCATCCCATTACTATACTTTGTTCACTCAATACATGCAGCTAAACCGCTCCCAGAAAAGCTAACAATATTCGCATAGAATTTTTCTATTGCTCGAATTTTGAAAATCCGATTTACAACACTAACATAAGAAAGCTCATTGCTCAATGCGATCATTGTTCTTCGCAAGCATACATTTGTAGGGAGTGGCTTAGTTGCATATCTGTTGAGTGAACAGATACTACAATATTAAAATCACGATTATCTGTGATATTTTTGTTTGTTGAATATGTAATCTTGTGTATCATTATAATTTATTACTCGATATACCTACTACTTGAATGCTGTTGGTTTAATTTTTGTTGATGTAATAGTCATCATAATGAACCACTTAAAATTCTTTTTTATCAGTTTAACTATTGTTTAAACGGAAACAGTAGATTGTGACCTTTAAAATAACAATATCGCGCGAATACTCGTAATATTACAATTTTTTTTTGTACAACCAAAATTGGAACGTGAAACCGGTGTCACCCGTGAGTAAGGGAACCCTGGGAACTTCTCCGGATCCCCGGGGTGCTGAGATTTAAGGCTTACTTACGTTAAATTAGAATTAAAAATAATTAAAACAAGTCTAATTTTCACAAAGACTTTTTATTTAAGCGACTATAGTCTCGCCCTTGCGAGTTGGCCTTTTAGTTTTAATGATAGATATTATAAATAACCTTACATAACCTAACCGCTACAGTAGCGACACCAAACAGATTTAGTTTGCTATTCGGACTTCTCGGCCACCTTAAATGCAAACTTGTGAGATCGGCTGTACTGTTGTGCATACAACAGCAAAGTAATTGGACATTTACGAATATTGTACCGGTATTATACTGCATCTATCGGTTGCATTCGGAAATTCAATCGTACCAGTGACGTAGCTAGAACTTTTACCGCCCGGGGCGGTTCCAAAATTTGCCGCCCCTTCCTCTCTCCGAAAATGTTTTGAATGACCTTTTTTTAATCCTATTTCCTAATTATTGATGAAATATTAAAAAAAATTTCTTTTGCCGCCCTTAAAAATTTTTGAATGACCCTAATTAATGCCGCCCCTAAAAATGTGCCGCCCCCTCTAGCTACGCTACTACATGTACAGGGGTAAATTCGGTTTAATATTCGAACGTGGAACAAAGATATCGATTCCAATATGAGGGGTATAGATGCAAAACGCGACATATCACATTTTTGTCAAAATTAGATAATTGCATAATAATTGGATTTGTCACTTACATAAGCATCATTGTAGCTTAATTTCAAATTCAAAATACGATAAAATTGTATACATTTACTAATTTAAAAAAGCGTAGAGATGCAAAACGCGACATTAATATTTCAAGTGCAAAATGCGACAAATGCATTGTAACTGTAACCAATATAGTATTACAAGAGTGATATCGATATTACTCGAGTTATTTAATCATTTAATAATCATTAGTGCTATAGTCCAGTCAAATAAGCATTTAACCTCGGAATGAAAGATAATAAGCTGAAAATTTGCGTGCAAAAATCGGATTTATTATTTTTTTACCTCCTTCAATGTTGTCTCAAAATTTGAAAACTTTTGCAATTTTTCATACCTTTTTTTGCTACAATGACTGGCCTGTCTTAACTGCAAATCTACCACATTTTCCAATATTTTGCCAATGGCATCCAACATGTTGTAATGATTGGATTGAAAATTTTAGTAATGTTAAAAAATAGATAAATGCATTTTGCCCACTTAATTTTTTCCTAGAGTATGATAAGTTACTTTGTACACCTTTTTATTGGAGAAGGACTTATTGATTTCAAATTTACTAAAATGGATTACATTGTTTTCTGGTTTCACCCACACTATGTAGATCCTCGATTATTACTTTTAAAATTCATTTGATCCTTTTAAAGAGAAGTTTTTAATAATTATTTATATGTCATTATAATTATAGGGGAAACGGATCGACATGCCGAACCACATCAACATCGGTATGCCTTTGCACATTTCGTTCTTTAAAATTATTAAAAAATGAAAATAAAAGTATTAAAAATAAACGTTATTTTCAATCGGTTATTGGCGATGTAATTACACCAGGGCAAGTTATGGGCATCGAATATTTACGAGATCCACGACTTAATAAGGTAATTGTAGCAACAATAATAATTATTAATCGTTGTTATTTAAGAAAGTTGTTATCGTGTGTTTGTTTAGGGTTTAGCATTTACACTAGAAGAACGGCAAGCACTGGGAATTCATGGATTACAACCTGCCCGTTATAAAACGATGGAGGAACAATTAGAGTTGTGCAAAATTTCTGTTGAACGATACCAAGAGGATTTAAATAAATATCTGTACTTATCAGAATTAAGTGATCGTAACGAGAAACTGTTTTATCGCTTATTATCTGAAAATGTTGAACAACTAATGCCTATAGTTTACACTCCAACTGTGGGTCTCGCATGTCAAAAATTTGGTTTGATTTATAGGAGACCTAGAGGCCTTTTCATAACAATTAATGATCGTGGACATGTTTACGACATACTAAAAAATTGGTAAAATTATGCAAAGTTATGAAATACCACCAAAATTAATACCTATGTACTAATAATTTATTTATTGTTGTATATTTACATCCGCTTATTCTAGGCCGGAACCTAATGTAAGGGCCGTTTGTGTAACCGACGGTGAACGAATTTTGGGTTTAGGTGATTTGGGGGCGTGTGGAATGGGAATTCCTATTGGAAAACTATCTCTATACACAGCTTTAGCTGGTATCAAACCTCATCAATGCCTACCGATGTTATTAGACGTTGGCACTAATAATCCGGTAATTTTGCCTAAAAAGTTTTTAATGATTGTTGTTATTCAGAAAAGTGTCCTTTCTCTTATTCCATTTAGAAATATCTTGAAGATCCCACTTACATTGGGCTGCGTCAATTACGCGTCCAAGGTCCAGAATACGACGATTTTGTCGACGAATTTATGCAAGCTGTCGTAAAACGTTACGGTCAAAATACTCTAATTCAATTTGAAGACTTTGGTAACCATAACGCATTTAGATTTCTTGACAAATATCGCGGCCAATATTGTACTTTTAATGACGACATTCAGGGAACTGCAAGCGTGGTCGTTGCCGGTTTACTTGCTTGCAGAAGAGTAACTAAGAAAAAATTACAAGAAAATAAATTTATGTTTTTGGGGGCTGGAGAAGCAGCGCTCGGTATAGCTAATTTATTAGTTAGGGCTATGCAAATAGACGGAGTAGCTGTACAAGAAGCCCGAGATAAAATTTGGTTAATGGATATTGACGGTTTACTTGCAAAAGATCGTCCCGAGGGCAATCTGGATGGTCCTAAAGTTTTTTACGCAAAAGATCACGCTCCCACAAAAGATCTTAAAGCACTTGTTGATGAAGTAAAACCATCAATTTTAATTGGTAAATAAATAAAATAATTATTTGTACCTACTTGTACTCACTATATTTGTTTTATTTAGGTGCTTCTGCAGCGGCGGGAGCCTTTACCCCAGAGATATTAAAGAGTATGGCAGCAAATAATGAGATACCAGTAATATTTGCTTTGAGTAATCCTACCAGTAAGGCTGAATGTACGGCCGAACAGGCATACATAAATACAGAGGTGCGTTTACTTTACTTCTCTTTTCTATTTACATTTTAATTATATAGACCAGGTTCTCGATTTGCGTCGTTTCGATTTGAGTTGCATGAACAATATAAGACAAATTGATATTTGTAAGATCAAATAGGGGGTTGAAAGAAATGGGATGCAGCGTGACTAAGGGGGAGGGAGTGGTAAAAATGCTGGAATTTTGCGTGACGTAATTTATGGACGACCCCAAATTATAATAAAATAAGTAGGTATATAATTATAAGAAAAATTCTCTTTTGAATGATCAGGTTATCAGAAGCAGTACACTTTTTTATCTTGACTATAATATGTTGTACTATAACATGATATTATATTACGTAGTCGTAAATTAAGTAAGATGAAGAAGATATTTTAACAATAAAATATTACTACCCTCGAAAACGCAGAATAAATTTCATTAATAAATGAGGCATTGATATTTAGAATCGAGTAAGTCCGTTATACCAAGTTGAAACTGAGATAATTGACTTCAAAGTTCAATTATTCAAATCAATCAAATTTTTGTAGAAACCTGACTTACACCATTCTACGTTCCAACGGCTCAAATGTTGTGAAGGGGGAAATTGTGCGCTGCGCCACTTAATAATCTATCTAATAATCTAATAATAAAACTTTTCAGGGAAAATGTGTTTTTGCCAGTGGATCACCATTTCCACCTGTAAATTATAATGGAGTCACCTACAAAACTGGTCAGGGCAATAATGCATATATATTTCCGGGTGTAGCTTTGGGCGTTATAACAACTGGCATGTATCACATAAGGGAAGAGGTATTTTTGCTCGCCGCTCAAACTGTAGCAGATAATGTTTCGGAAGAACAACTCAAAGTGGGTAGCGTTTATCCAACCTTAGCAGACGTCAGAGAAGTTTCATTGCAAATTGCGACAGAACTTTCAAAATATGCATACGAAAAGGGTAAATGAATATTTTGCGTAAAATTTTGAAGTGTGATTAAAGTTGTTTTATCTATAGGTTTGGCGTCGGTGTATCCAGAACCACAAGATAAAAGATGCCACGTGGAGTCGTTAACGTATAATTTTCACTATGAAACTGCGCTGCCTATTACGTACAGTTGGCCCAAACCACCGGTCATCAAGATGAAACCTTTAGAGCCGACAATAATGCACGAGTAATTTAATTTTCCATTTTATTTTAACAGTAGATATTTTTATGATATTTGTCCCATAGCTAACTGATTTTATGTTTATTTTAAAACCCATGATCATGCATGAAATTTTATAATATTCAAGCAATAGTTGGATGGTACTTACCTACAGTATTTATTTTAATAAATAATAACAGATGGACAGTATTTTCAGTTCTGGTCATTTCAACTGATTTTACACAATATATACATTATATAAAATATAATGATTTACGTGATTTACCAACTTTTATGATTGTATTATTAATTTAAGAAATATATGTGATTGTTAACAAGTTTTACATGTTTTTGACTAATCTATAGTAGTAGTAGTAGTAGGTACTTATTAATCAACTTGACAAATTTAGAAAAAAGTAGTAGTGTAATAAATTAATGTGTCTAATTTATTTCTCTCTGTTATTTTCCTTCTTGTAAATAATATTAGATTGAATGAGCATGAAAATAATGTACAACTAATCATGTGGTGAAATGGTTTTCAGTAGGTACATTCCTGTTACTGATATAATATTATGTACTAGATTTGTTCCAACCAGCCGAGAAACCGTACAATGTACGCTCACTTTTTTTTTTAATTGTTCATGTTTATACATTATACGGTTTCTCAGCTGGTTGGAACAAACCTACTACCTACTTACCTACCTATAACTCAAAAACTTTTTTTTATAAGTAGCATAATGCATAACATTTTCAACTAAAAGGTATCTATTCTCTACTTAATAAATTAATTTTAATCAAATTTTGACGATTTTTACAGTTAATTTAAGCGTAGTGGTGAAACACATTAACAATAAGTCGAAAATCGTAATTTTGAGCAAATGCAATTTGAATATTATATCACTCAAGTTTAAATATTGTAGTATATTAAATAATTCTATTAAATTTTGTAAAACTAAAAAAATTAAACACAGTGACTTATCAGGATTTCTCTTGATTATCTCTATAGTTAGTGTATTTTAGCAGATTATTTTGAGTAATAATAAAATTCATACAGACAACTAAGTAAGCACTTGTGTTCATTTAGTACAAAATTTGATAACGTCCATTGAAAACTCAGTTGAAAGGTCTGTCGTCATCTCGTCATATTAGCAAATTTAATCGGATGGGGATCAAACGCAGTTAGTCAATTTAAAAACCATGGCGCTATTCAACCGCGCCACCGGGCAATTTTTAAACGTTCACCAAAGGTTAAATTTTAACTAATTTTTTATGCAACCGGCGACTCATGAGGAGAAAATCTTCATAACCCATAACACCTCTATCCATCACCCTTTAAATTTATGGGTGACTGTTCAAATAAATATTTAAAATAACTTCTTTTTCTATTGTTCGATAAAAAAAAGTAGGTGTTTTATATGGATAAAACTGCTGATCCGTCCGTTAAACTGCAGACTTGCTGTTACAGCCAGTATTTCCCAATGGGGGCAATTTGATTGTTAAACGGGGTAATTCGAAAATGGACTCTTCCAGATTTTAATCATATGACGACAACTCTCAGTCGCTGAATTTTTGAACATTAAAATATTTTAATATTAAACTTTATTAAAAACTATGTGTATATTAGTATGGTACATAGGGGACATACGAATTTTAGAAAGGTTTAGGTGGGGGTGGCACAAAAAAGGTTGGAAAACACTGCTACACAGTAACATGTTTACTCCTAACAAAACAATATTAGGTATATTCGTTTTATTTCTCACGACACACAATAATAATACAAATAGATGCTCGTCGACAGATAATAAAAAAATAAATTTGATAAAATTATAATAATAATCGTTAATATTAATAATTTTATGTTTTATAGGGAGTCAATGGAAATACGTTATAAAAATTCTGATCAACCTTAAAAGTTTTATCAAATGGTAGCTTCAATCTGCAATTTATTATTAATTTATTGTTACTTGCTTTTATTCATTATATCCATCGTAAGTAATATTTACTAAAAATTAAGGTATTATTTAAATAATTATATAATATTCTAATTCAATTAAAAAAATATAAATATATTCACAATGTTTCTTTTTTAATGGTAAAAGTTTCATTATTAAGCTTTTATTCAACTTAGCATCAACGGTGGACCTCTTTAAGACCTTTTTAATAAACTTATTTCATGCATCCAAAGAGAGATGAAATTTGGTACACAGCTTCCACTAATTAAATATCAAAAGAGGCAAAAATAAAGGTAGGAAAGTTTATTTATTTTTATATTGACGCTTGTATTGACTATTAATTTGGATTTGACGCGAAATTAATATCCATCCACTGCGAGATTTTAGTAAGTTTAATTAGAGACTGAAATTGATAAAATTTATGTTTTAAAATTTTAAGAGTGAAATCAAAGTAACCTTCAAATATAAGGTAAGGTGTCCTCTTTTTTCGTGAACCGTCCTCCTTTTCCGACTTTTGTCCTCCTAAATTCAAAAAATCTTAGATTTTATGAACATTTTTTTATAAAAATAAAAAGGAAATTTAAAATGAAATGAGCTTTTTCCTTTTAACAAAAAGGTCATCCGTCCGCTTAATAAAAACCAAAACTGACTGACTGACAGGCAACTAGGGTTTCTCATTTCCCGCAAATTTCAAATTCCGGGATAAAAATTTCATATCATGCCATTTTAAATTCTGGAGTTTTTGACATTCTGAAACAAACTCTTCAAAATGCTGATCTCTCGACGGAATAACAATATCACCATTCCATTCTTTATTACGGCTTTTATATTAAAAAAAAAGTAAAACGATTAATTTTAAGGGACTCATAATTTTTGCTTTGCAAAACCTTGCTCAAGTTCGTCTAATAAATAATTAGAAGTTTTATAATACATAATTAGTTTCAGTAATTGTTTTTTTTTCCAAATACAGAAAAATTGCTTTCTAGCGTCGATATACTGCAATACCTAATACTGCAAGTTGGTATTAATAATTATTGTGGGATGCTTGTTTGGCTCTCGTTACAATAATCACATGTTGTGTTGGCTTCTCGTTGTTTTATCATCCAATTTCTAGCAACACTTTTAACACTAGAATTACTATTACAAAATGTGGGACGATACCACCATGGTGGAGTTTGACCATTGTTTGAAGTTAAATTTGAATTAGCTTCCTGCATCATCGTTTCACTTTCATTTTGTGTTGTTTTCCTTTTTACTTGGCGCTCATTCAAATTAACATGTATTATTTCTTCTTCTACTTCTTCAGACGCTTGACAAGAGTGTATATAATAAGATGATTTTCTTGTGGTAATGTAATTGGTAGGTAAACTTCCTTGTATTGCAAATACTGAAAAACTCGTACGTTTATTTTGCGTAGCTTTCTTAACAAACAGTTTGCTAACTTCTGCTTTAAATTTAGAACTGCTAAGAGCGTAAATGAAAGGATCAAGACAAGCTGCAGTTTTACAAAATAAAGCGGGAATCATAGAACTTGTAGGGTATATAAGATCCGATCTTCTTGATATACCCAATAGTGCCACAACAGCGTAAGGAGTCCAAGAAACAAACCAAAGCACTATAATTAATAAAATAGTTCCAGCTAATTTAATCTCCTTTTTAAGTTTATCTTTCTGTTTTACGTGTCTGGATGATTCCGAACTTTTCCTAGTTAAATTTTGGGTGGACATAACGGCTTTTAAGATATGAAAATAACAGAAAGTTATTAACAAAAATGGAATGAACCAAGCAGCAATAAAAAATATAAAAATAAAAATTTTAACGGTATCGCTATTCGTTAAGTAGTCAAAACTGCAGCTAGTTAAATAACCTTCGGGCACGTAGCTTCCAAATTTTGAATCGAATAAAGGAATGGCTGCAAAAAATGTACTATAAACCCAAGACACCGTAACACAAATTTTGGCTCTTGTACTGGTAAACCTCATACTAAGAGGAAATTTTATAACATAGTATCGATCAATCGAAATTGCTGCTAGTGTGCAAATTGAAGTCGTTCCCGCCAATCCACCAACGAAACCATATATTTTACAGCCTGTAGAAAAACGTTGTTTTTTAAATTTATTTTGTCAGTTAAATTTAATTCCTACCTACTTCTCCAAGAACAGGCCCAAAATACATACTATTGATTATGAAAATGGGCATTTTCATAATAATTAAGGAGTCGCTTATGGCTAAATTCATAACTAACGTATTAGCTGCACTACGCAATGATGGACGCCTAAAAGTGAAAATTGGAATTTACTTAATAACCATAATAACTTTATTACGTTATGCTGTTAAAAGGCTGTGTTTTTAATAGTTAAAAACTTACTTTAAAAACATGAATATTACAAAAATATTCCCGCCTAACCCGGTAATCATTATTAGAAAATATAAAACTGCTAAAATATAATGATTCATTTTATCAGGTGGATTAAACTGGAGCCAGTGAACATTAATTTTTTCAATGTAGCTTTCTTCGAAAAGTCCAAACTTTTTCCACAATTCTATTGGATAATTACTTTTAAAGTTCTCAATCACTTTTATTAAACTGAAATCTACATTTTCCCAAGCGTTATTCGATATATTCATAATTTCTTTTATCACTTATTAATATTTTCGGTCCCAATTATTAAGTCGTTATCCGACTAAAATGAAAGTAAATAAGTTATAAAGTAAAATGTTTTATAAAATTAAAATATATATATTTTATGGGATATTAACATGTAAAAATATATAATGCATTAACTATAATGAAGAACTTAAAATGAAAGCGAAACATGGTAATAGTTAATAATGTAATAATACACTCAAAATAGATTTCAACTTGATACATAATAAGTTTACTAATTATTAGTAATGCATTGTAAAATGTTTTAGTCTAAAAAAAAGTTAAGTAAATAAATTTTATGGAGTTATAAAAATATATTTACTGATTATGTAACAATGAATTCAAAATAATCCTTTTATATTCACCTGATGATAATAATTAATAGCAGGAGCAAATTTTTCGTTATTTTTTAGTTTTTAACTTCAAATGTCAAGTCTACTGAAAATTGTCACGTCGAACACTGAAGATCTCACACAAATTGGTGATACAAGTGAGTTTTCAAGCGCTCAAATTTGGCGCAGATTTATTGAAGAAGCTAGTAGGTAGTTAGGTTGTTCTGCGGGGTATTCGTCAAAACAAGCGCAAATAACCTACTTATTTCTTAAAATAATAATACAGTGAAACCTGTGTAATCTGGACCCTGGACAAACCGAAATGTATTTATTTACTAATTTATCGAAATATCGTACAACTAAAATCAAACATTACAAAATTGATCATTTTGGGACATCCAACGACGATTCAAAGAAAATCGACGACTCTTCAAAGATCGTGATCATGACATTATTTAACGACAATTCTTTGAATACTACAAGAATACTACAACACGGGATAAACCCGTTAAACCATATGAAGACCAAGACCGAATTACAAGTCTCAGCAGTTCTTACTTTTGCTGACTAAACGACGTAATAGGATAATAGATTAACGTGTAATCCACAGATATATTTAGAAGCGATCGGGATTAGAACCTAATAGCTTCACTTCCTAACCATTACACCAAACTACCTATACCGGCAGTACCAAAATTATTTTCGTTTACATCCGCTTAGTCGATAGAGCTTCGTTTGAACTTCCATTCCCATTTTCAGAAAAGTTAAGATTATTTCAAATTTCGAGTCCTCCGATTAAGTTTCGTACGATAATCCACAATTTTAATTCCATTTCATCAGATTAAAATTTTTGTTTGAATCATCATCTTGATGGAATAAAACTTAAAAAAAAAATGAAAAAATTAATTTAAAAAAAATGTTATTCTAGCCGTTTCAAGAATAGCGTTACGTATTGTCATTTTTACCATTTTGAATCAACTGGCATGAATTCATGTGAACTGACCGTGTAAACCTATTATTTCCTCTCATATCAAATGAATTTAATCGAAATGATCATGTGAGCTGACAAAATGTAAACCCAGCATTTTACGCTCACCGTATTGTACAGTTTTGTTCATTAGTACTTTTTAAGTAAAACTTTGTACAACAATACTTATAAAACATCGCTGCAATACATAAACTTTATAAAAAATTTCGTCTTGGGCAGTTTTTTTTGCATTGAAATTAGTAAAGCCGTTTTAAGAGGTCGGTGGCCGGAACCTACGGTCCATAGTGATTCCGGCTTATACAGGGGTTTCACTGTATTATAATTTTATTCAATGATAATAATAAATATTATCATCATATTTATCAATGACTATAAATAATTAGAAGGATCAATAATTTATTATTAATTGGATATTTTGTTTTGTTCAAGAACAAAACTTATATTAAGTACAATATTATTATTGTTCAAGTTAAAAATTACCCGATATTATACAATAATTTCTTTGCAATACAATCAATTTTCTAATTAGAAAATTATTTTATTAAAAAACTTCTATATAATCTCGAAAAGTGGTATTACCTTAGGGGATTATTTAGACCCCAGTGACTTTTTATGACTGCGTACTCGTGCACACGAGACACGCTTTATTATATTTTTTAAGACTTATAAGCTTAAATAAGAGAACATAAAAAACCTACATTTTCTGTAAATAATTATAACTACACAAGGTGGTATATTTTAAATGCCTTACATGTAAATTTAATTTATCATAAGAAAATCGATTTAATTATTTCATAAGAAAATTGTTGTCGAGTTAATCAGAAAGGCCGCCACGAGGCCGAAAGTACAGGTGAATCTGAATTACAATTAATAATTTTTGAATTCAAATTTTAAATGGTTTAATGTACAAAAACTATAGTAATTTCCAATAGTCCAGTTCCAACATGGAATAACATGATGTATGTATCTGCTGCTATTAAATAATATATCGAGTAACTTATACTTTATGTGAGGTATTACTTTCAGATTTATTTAAAAAAAAAATATTAATTACTATTATTGTTTGTTTGAAAACTAATTTTAAACGCAAGTTTTAACAGTTCAACCATACAAAGCAGGTCTGATTTTTGAAAAATCGCTTATTTGAATTCTACATTTTTGTAACATTATTAAAGAACAAAAGATCAAGTATGGGTGTTTTTAGACGCGAAAAATAAAACTCTTTCAATTGATACCTTTTTCATTCTTAGCCGTTCTTTTCCATTCCATCCATTCTTTTTCGTTCTGATGGGAAGCAGGAATTAAAAAAAAATTAATTTCCCATGTTCACATCGGTACGGCGACCGGTCACCCGGTATACTTACATCATGAACAGTAACATACTTCTATGTTCATGCTGTAGAGTAGACTATTTTTTTGGATTCAAAATTCGAAATGGGGGGGGGGGCACATGCACTTTCACATGAAAAGTCAGTTGGTTCCTTATTGCATAACGGGGTCCAAATATATATTATGAATTAACAGCGTTATATTTTAACTGTATTTTAACCATGGATAACTTACTGTAGTCGTTCAATAAAAAATATCCAATAATATTAAGAAACAATCTTTAAATTTTTCTTATAAATATTTTTGTATATCGATAGTTTTGCATTTTGATTATCATCGCTAAAAAACACGTTAGTCAAATTGGCATAGACTGGCTTCTAACGAACCAGGGTAATGGGGCGAAAATTGCACCTCAAAATGAAAATTTAAGGTTATGTTAGGTTATATCCAATTCAATAGAAAAACCACTTCCTTTTATCGCCGATTGCATTTTTCGCGAACCACGATTGTATCGTGTCAACAGTTTTCACCTTCACAAAAATAACTGAAATAACCTTGAGGCGTATTAAATAAATGTGGAACAAGTCCAAATAAATAATTGTGTATCGACACTCACCAATGTTACATAGCTGATTAAAATGTCTTTACTTTATAGGAATATTATTTTAGTTGCTGATAAAGTTGTACCTACAAAATTGCAACCTTTATGGAACCATCCTGCAGGTTAGTGTAGTTGAATTAATAATTACGGTATTACTAACTTATTATTATTCTTTCAGGCCCTAAGACGGTATTCTTTTGGGCACCTGCATTAAAATGGGTAAATATTATAATAATTTATTAATAATAATAAATTAAACATTTATTTTTAAAGGGATTAGTGATTGCCGGTATAGGTGATTTGTCAAGACCTGTTGATCAATTAAGTGTTTCACAATCTGGGGCTCTAGCGGCAACCGGGATTGTTTGGTCAAGATATTCGTTGGTCATAATACCCAAAAATTATAGCCTCTTTAGTGTCAACGTATTTGTGGCATTTACGCAAATTTACCAATTATTTCGAGCGTTTAAGTTGTTTATTCTAATAATAATTATAACGTAATTTTTAACTAATTTTAAATAATTTTAGGTACCAAAGAAGTTTAAAGAAATGACTTTAAATTAATAGATTGGAATGGGAAAGGGTGAAATTGAAGGCAATTAATATTAAACTTACTTAGGCAATTTTTGGTATAAGAACATTATGCAAGTCAAAAAAACGTAGTTTTAGAGTAGGTTTTTTTTAAATTTGAATAATTAAGTTTCATTTTGAATAATATCAATATAATATTCAACATATTTGGCCACACTTGTTGAAAAAACAATGTACACAGTATTAAAAACCTACTGCAAAACTAAGATTTTTGACCTATGCTCTTATTCCTCCCGTTCAAAGATATTATCATCATTATTATGTACATAATACTGTAAGGAAAAAAAATATATTGTAAGCAATTTAAATCCTCTTAATTATGATGCAATGACATTAAGAAATGAAAAATATTGCAATTCTCTCTGGAGCATTACATCAACAAATTATTGGTTAAATAATATCTCTTTAATAAAACATGCAAACTTACATTACATATTATACAATTTTGCCTAAAAGGGTATTAATTATTGCTGGAATTGTCTGCCTTAATATTTTTCGTCTTGAAATGGTACATTGTCAATTCGTACAGTTTCCGGTCTAATCTGAGCTTCTAAAATATGCATACGGTATAATAATAATCTCGCATTGAAATAAAAAAAAGAACTAACCATAAACTCCAGGTTTAACTTCTCTAGCTTGAATTACGCTAACTCTCAGTTCCTTTTCTACTTCACCAGAATACTTGATCAACTGTGTCAAGATATTCACGTTATCATTACATAAGTAGGCAAGACAATATTAGTAATTTATACCTGTTCAATTTCACTAGTATTTGTAACGTTCTTATACTTTTTAAATTCTTCATTGATTTTGTTCCTTCCCATTTGCAATGCATTTTTGTCTTCTTTAAAAACCAATTGGCGCGTTCGGTGGATAGTTTTGAAGCATTTTAAAACCTAAAACACAAAGAAATACATTTTATTTATAAATAAATAATGATATCCTTACTTCGTTCCGAAACTTTATAATAGACATCGTAGCAATAATTTATTATTTGTCAAATAATAGCAAAGTTGATGTGAAACTTTAAGGTTATGGTTATATAAATATTTTTAAATTTCAAGGACAAAAGTAAGTACCATAGAAATATAAAAATGGTAGAAAATAGTATGGACTAGAGTGAGTATTATTATAGTTAGAGTGTGGCCATATCTACCATTACCATATTCATACTCACTTATTTTATTACATACAAAAATTGAATTTGATAACATCGAATTAAAAATCTTCAGTAGTAAGTTAATAAATTTTATCCCAATTAGTTCTTTCTTTTTAAATTTTCTTCATTTATAAAATATTTTTATACAGGGTGAATGAGAGCACCCGTATCAGCAATTTTTTTCAAAAACGGCTAGTCGTAGAGAGTTGGGTTAAAAAAATTTATTATAAAAGCCATAATAAAGAATCGAATGGCGATATTATTATTTCTCGGAAAGGTCGGCGTCCCGAGTAGTTTGCTCCAGAAACTCCAGTATTTTAAATGGCACCATAGGTCGAAAATGGTATCGTTGAAATGATCTTGCAAAGATAAGCAAGTTTTGTAGGAAAAATTATTTTATTACTCCCTCCCCTTTTCAGTAATATTCGATTGCATATGGGTGAATGAGACCACCCATATCAGTCTTTTTTTTTCAAAAACGGTAGGTCGTAGAGTTGGATCAAAAAAATTTATTATTAAAGCCGTAATAAAGAATCGAATAATGATATTATTATTTCTCGGAAAGGTCGCCATCCCGAGTAGTTTGCTCCAGAAACTCCAGAATTTTAAATTTTGTAGGTCGAAAGTGGTATTGTTGAAAATATCTTTAAGAAATAAGCAAGTTTTGTGGGAAAAATTATTTTATTACTCCCACCCCTTTTAAGTACCTACTGGTAGTTTCATTCATCCATATGCAATCGAATATTACTGAAAAGGGGAGGAAGTAATAAATTAATTTTTCCTACAAAACTTGCTTATTTTTGCAAGGTCTTTTCAACGATACCATTTTCGACCTCTGGTGCCATTTAAAATTCTGGAGCAAACTACTCGGGACGCCGACCTTTTCGAGAAATAATAATATCACCATTCGATTCTTTATTATGGCTTTTATAATAAATTTTTTTCACCCAACTCTCTACGACTAGCCGTTTTTGAAAAAAATTGCTGATACGGCTGCTCTCATTCACCCTGTATTTATTTATTATTATTATATGTATAATAAAAATTTTTTAAAAGCAAATCAAGTAAATATGGCGTTCTCAATCGCAAGTTCTATTACCCACCCACAAATTATACTGCTGGTCACCTACCTGCACTCGTTACACTAGCTATTTTGATGGAGTAGAAAGTGTAGTCCTGGACTGGGTCTGAACTACACCGATTTTCGTACCAAACTACTTGCACCTCTTACCCCGATTCATACCAAATGCCACCTCTAGAAAAGTGTAGTTCGGGTTGCACTAGGACTGCAAGCTAATAAGTTATAAAATAAATTTTGTTAAATTAACAAGTTAAGTAAACATAACAAAATTCAAATTAATTTATAAAAATTTCAATATGTTGTAAGGCGAAAACTAAATTTAATAAGATATGTGACGTTGAATTTCATTGTTAATTTTTACATTATTTTTAACTCTTGAAATAATTCAGTAAAGAAAAATATTTTGATTTAATAATTTTTAAAACAAAAATTATTAACTCATTTCTACTTTGTACGGATTGTTTTCAAACCCTTATAATTCTTGACTATAACAAATGAACAACATATTCACAACATATGAACAAACTTAATCATAGTATTCTCCTTTAAGGCGCGTTCTCACGATTCAAGTTTAGTTGACCGATTGACAGTTGATCAACAAAAGTTGATCGACACCGTAAAATAGGGTGAATAACAACAAAAGTTTGGGAAGGCACAAATAATTTTTCTGTACTGCAATATTGAATAACAATATGTTATTGACATAACAGATTCCTCAAATATTCAATGTTGCAGTACAGAAAAATTATTTGTGCCTTCCCAAACTTTTGTTGTGATTCACCTGTCTGTTGTGATTCACCCCATTTTACGGTATTCGACTAAAAAGTTGTTCAACTACCTTAAAACAAAGGTTCTCACTACAGATTTCATTCAACTTTTGTTGATCAATTACAATAGGTCAACTAAACTTGAATTGTGAGAACGGGGTTTAGCTACAAGATAAAGCTAAAATCTAATTTTATCATTTTTACTGATTTAACGCCTTCTTCCCCTGTGCCCTTCATATATTAACTTCTTATATCAAGATTCATGGGTTCGATATCCATGACGTACTTTTTACAGAAGAATGTATTGCTCACCAGCTCAAAAATCTTCTCCGGTTGGTGTAAAAATCTTCGATTCCTATAGTTTGAAATCCACCTGTGTTTGTAACACATTTTCAATGAGCAACTGACATAAAACGCTTGAAAACATACAAATAAGAATATATAAATATATCGAGATACTATTATTTATATTTATAGTATGACTAACCTCATAAACACCAACGTTTGCTAAAAGTTAACAAAGAATAAATATAGTACCTAACTCAATCATCGGCAATTAATTCCGTGGTCCCGGGGAAAACAGGGATAAGTCAAAAATAGTGGAAAATGAGAGAAGTGGTTAACCGACTTGTAATTTTCGCAACCTTCGTTTGTGTTTACGTTTAGTGGGGGTGATTAGCCACTAAACACTGTACTTGATAAAAAAAATATTATGTGTGCAATATTAACCTGATTTGTAGCACATTTCTGAACTTGAATTAATTCTACTGAAAATTGTTCAAAATGTACTTATCCGCTATTTCCCTGGGACCACGGAATTATTATATTAATTTATTTGCAATAATATCTTTATTTAATAAAAAAAACATGGGAAACAATTAACTATGAATTTATTTATACAAAATTATTAATATTTTAGTAACTTTCTAAATAATTAAAATATACTTTTTGATAATACTTAATGATTGGACTAGTTTGAACTGTACAAAAAAATAAAATGTTGCAAGGGTATATTAAAAAAATATAAAGTGTAGAGGACATTTGGTATTCTAACTTATTTAATTACAATGATAAATTAAATATACCTGACAACAACTTTTAAAATTGGAATTTTTAACGCAAATGCTAGCAATTAATTAATTCACATGTCTTCGCATATACAGATTTTACTGTCTAGATTGTAAAAACGCTTTAAATTTTTCTTGTGAAAACAAAATAAAACAGAAAAAACCAGGAGAACATTTGTTAAATTAATTAATCATCTATGCACTACATTGATCCTATCAATGCATCTTTTAAATTTAACCAACTTATATGTACAAATAATTTTACTTAAAATATTTATTAATAATTTCTTATTGGTCCCTCAGCACTTGCATAAAATGACTAGTTACTTTAGTTGGGCCTCGATGAATATGGCCTTTCTGGTATTCGTGGAGGTATATTTGGGACAGGTCGGCTGTAAGCAACAAATTTAATTTAATTTTCTTTGGTGATGTAAACAAGTAGAAACTATTCATAAGCAATAAAAAATCCCGCTCTTGCACTGCCTTTATGCAATTGCATAAATCCAGGAAGTAAAAAAAAAAGCATAAAAAATGCCAATCTTTTAACTACGACAATAATAAGTTAATACTTGTTATGTTAATCTAACTAATAAGTAGAGTTAGTGTGTAAGACGTTAGAAGAAGCAGCTTTTTTCTTTTCAAAATTAAAACCAAAACCCAACACCACAAAAAAATACAAACAGAAGCCCAATCGATAGGATAGGTGAATTAAGAGCAATTAGTTTAAATTGAATAATTACATCTATATTTACACATACTCGGACATAACTACAATATTGTTTTTGGTGATGTATACATTTCAAAAGGATAACATTTTAAAAATTATTAACCAATAGATTACTTATTTACAAATGTAGGAATATTACACTATACATATTTCCTGTACGTTTTCGTTTAATTCTCTTATTGAAAACCGTCAACATTTTGAAATTATTATCTACAAATGCACAACAAGTGTAACGTGGCACACTTTGAATTACCAACTGTCTTATTGTTAAGATATTATATTATACATACCATTAATATTTGTAATAATAATAAGTAATATAATGTTACAGGGTAAAATAATTGAATGCTAAAATTATTACTATACAATTTTTTTTTAATTAACTTCATTAAACAATTAAATCACATTGAAATAATAGATACAATCATGTCACCCTGTTACGATAATAGGTAAATATGCTATTTTATAGATAAACCAAGCAAAACTCATTTACAAGCTCAAATCCAACTAAACGTGAAAAGTAATCAAAGTTATATACAACTATAACTTTTCAATTTATTGTAATCAGTTGGTAGTACCTGTGGTAATCCGTTTTAGAAAAACTCAATCCTCATTTCAGCTTACAAAAATGATAATGGTAAGCACTTGTGGCGTAAAATCAAATAAAACCAATCGCCTCGGTAGAGTTCTTTGTTGCAAATTAATAAATTACAAAATTTAAAAAAAAATTTTAAATTAACAAGCACACAAAGATACAAAGTACGTACGATTATTATTAATCTGATTTTGTATTTTTAATAAACAAGTTTTATCAATACTGCATGCAAGTAATTGGTTTTCATTTTTGTAAATTGATATTGAAAGCGTGATGTATTAATAGGTATATTAATACCCATCTTTTCTATTCCTCATATTGTTACCATAATAAAAAGTAAACTACTATATTAATTTATTAATATATGTGGGTGTCTGGATTACCTATAGATTAAACTATTTTTGTTTTTCTTATAAAGAAAACTGGGACACTAGTCTGTTTTTATTAAAACGCTTTAACGAATATTATATTAACAACTCCATCATATATTAGCTTTATTAAATCAAAATTGACATCACCTTAAGCAGTTAAAAGTTACTTTTTCTTAAATTCTCTACCTAAATGAGATGTAAATAATATAGTCCGATTACTGCGAAAACCAGATAAATCACAACATTTTCAAAAATAAGTTAAATATGCAGTCGTGTTCAGCTTTTTCTTTATACAGGTAAATAGTTAAGTGATACACGTCTCCGTTTACAAATTATACCGTGCGAATAACAATTAATTGTTAGTTTTTAACATATTTGGGATCAAGTAAAATACACTGATGTCCTTTATTTAGTGTTTATCAAGAATTTATATACCCAAAGAATATGTGATTTTTAAATAAGATTTATTCTTATCTACTAGTATAATGCTGTATACTATATACTATTACATAATAATTATTAAGTCAAACTTTCAAAACGCAATATCTCAAAACTAAAACTATGTGTATGACACTTCTTATCCGCTTCTCGCAATAAGCAGACGATATTATTGAAAATGTAATCAAGGTGATCATCGTCATAATTTATTATTATTGATATACATCTTTATAACCATACGGCATAACGGTACCGTTTAACTATTGAATACGAATGAATAAATTCCTTTTATCTTGGATCTCAAAATAGCGACAACAAAAAATTAATTCGAAATAAAAATAATATCTAAGTGTAAATTTTGATAAAATTTCTACTCAAATACATCCATAATACTTGTTAAACCACTTGCTATTGCATATAATTATTTTTTTAAATGCTATTATATTTTTTATAGAGTAAGGCTAGCTAAGACATTAAATTTTTCTATTATTTTTCCTGATTTTACTACACGGAAGATCTTTGAAACATTTTTAATGTGCGATTAGATTTATATGTTTAGCACATATAGTATCATAATATTATTTAAACTTTACGATGATAACTTTTAATATTTTTGTAATCTAATCAAGCATTACGTACGCAAGTAAAATACTAATATACAATAATTATTAATACAGGATATTTGTTAATTTTTTTATCTAACGTTGCTAATAATCAAGGTGACTAAACTCTTATAAATATGTGCAGTTATAATATATTTTTATAAAATTTTTACTTTCGCGGTAGAACCTCAATTAGTTGTACTCGGATTGATGTTGATTATTTGTACAAGGCTAAACTTTGTTAAGGGAAATTGTTTTGTCCATTAAACTTCTTACATGCACTATATGAAAACATGATACACAACTAAACAATTCATCGATAAATGTAAAAGAAGAATATCGTCGGTGAAACCAGAAAATGGTGTATCTCCATTTTAGTAAATTCGAAATCAAGTAAGTTCATCTGCAATAAAATGGTGTAAAAATGAAGTTATCATAATAGGAAAAAATTAAGTGGGCTACATGCATTTATCTATCTTTTAACATTACTATAATTTTCAATTCAATCATTATAATACTTCAGAAAATAAACCATTTTTATTGCCTCCTGCAAAATTTCGTAAAAGGAGTTATACCGTTTTCTGGTTTCACCGACGATATGTAGGTTATAATATTTGTAAGTATTTAAGCATATCGTCGCTGTTTTGTTAGAAAGGGCGAATTAACCAAATGAAAAACTTTACAGGCGAAAGGTTGTTTAAGAATTTCTTAGTAAAGAATTCCTTAGCTATTTCTTGATCAGTAAATTCAAATCAAATCAGTGAAATCAAATTTATGAAATCCCTAGTTGAAAAATTCTTTACTAGGAAATGCTTAAATAAATGTTGGTGAAAACGGGTATTACTTACTATAAAATATGAAAATAATGCTTCAAATTATTTGTGCAAAGAGAAAGAATTGATAGAAATATCTAAATCGCATTTTAAAAGTAAAATGGCTTGGTCATCCTTTCTACAAAACAGCGACGATTATACAATTATTAGGAATGTAGTAGATGTAAAGATATAGGTAACAGTTACAGGTTTCTAATAAATATAATTTCAATATATCCACGATGAAGCATATTAGCTTTTAGGAAATTTGTCGCGACAATTTTGCTTTCAAACTACAACATGTAATTGTTTCGAAGCAAGTAAAAGAACTTTTAAGAAAGAAACATTAATTATTGTAATAACAATTAAGTCGAATGTTTAATTAAACAACGTTTTAGTTTTTGTCTGTGCATTTATTATCTCTAGTTATTATTCATTTTTTATCTGATTTTATTATTTTTTATTAGTTGTAATTTAATAAATAAGTCAGTTCTGCACAGTAATACTGCATTATAAAACGACATTCTTCGTAGTAAAAGCGTTAAAAGTGATATGGTAACCTAGATGTCTATTATTACCAAATCATTAGCAAGTTAAAAAAAATTAAAAACATCCAGTATAATTTTAAAAATTCTTATAGTACTTTAATAAGATGTTGAATTGTTTATCTTATTAGAATATTTTAGTTGGTAACATTGAATTTGATTCGACAAAATGCAAAACATCTCAAAGCCCTTTCATTTATGTTTAAAATCTATGTGAAATTTTCGTGTTATTTATAATTAGATAATAATAATTATTCTTACATATTTAATTAAACATTATAATGTGAATATCAAATTGAACACAAAGTTAATGCACTGAAGATTTCAGCAAACATTTTCAGTTAGCATATTGAATAACTAAATTTACATAAGATTAATAAATTTAGTCAAGCGATATTTAAAATTAGCATAAAAATAAGGGAAAAAAGAAAGGGAAAAAACGAGGAATGTCACATATGTACAAACATAACTATATCAATTTTGTAGTATTCCTTATTTTTGTTTCCGTTTGCCTTTCAAATATCAAATGAAACAAACTGTAATGTTGCAGTTGAAAAGAAAAAGAGCATGATTACATGAACTCAATTTTTATAAGATTCAATAAAAACTTTTTTTTACATTAATCACCATATTCTTCTTAACTTTCATGAAATAATTTAGAAGTCAATATGAAGAAGAAATTAAAATAAAAAAAGAATTGATGTTGGGGTAATTTCTTTACATACAATAATTCTGATTACATCACATTCATACAACATTTGTGAATTATTAATGGAATTTCATTCATAATGCTGAACAGCGTGTTAGAACTACTTTTAAATTAAAAGATTATTAAAAAAAACAAACAAAAATTTACTTGTGAAACTTGAAGGCGTTGGTGATTTCGTTGACAGCTGCATTGGTAACTGCACGTCCAACAGCTAACTGCACATTTTGGGGAACTTGGAAGCCCCCTGTATTCTGGCCGCCCACTTGGCTGTACAGAGATAATACTTAGCCCCAACATAACATTCTAATTTAAAAATACAAATTTAAAGCAAAAACTTTTTTTTAAATAAAGTTTTTACTTTTTTCTTCATGATTTTAGGGTTCACATTTACATTGAATTTGTAAACAATAACAAAACACGCAAATTTACAAAAAAGTTAATTTGCTTATAACTATCTCTCTGTTAAGCTTAAAGCAAACAAATACAGCACCTAACATTTCATTAATATCTAATCGACAATTTCAACAAATACTAAATTTGCTGTTAGTGTAAGGGAGGTATGATTAGATGAGATTAGTGTAGATTCTTAACGCCTCCTGAAAACAAAGACCACAACCTCAGAATTGGCTGTGGTTACGCTACTTACTACTTTAAATTTCAAACAAACTTACGTGGGTATTAAAGGTGCAGGTAAAGCTTGCCCTTGTGGTCTGCCAGGTGGCATCGGAGGAGCTCCCCCTCCTGGTCTATTGGGTATAGCAGGAGCCGGTCGTCCAGATGCTGGAGGTGGTGGTGGCACTCGAGATCCCCCAGAACCTAAAGATCCTAAACAACATAACTTAAAAAATACTCCATTGACACCATTGCAAAACCTACCGGTTGAACCAACTTGTCCCATGGAAGGAGCAGGTCTCTTCTGGTTACCAGGACTAGGTGGAGATAATCTCGGATTATCTAAACCACTAGCCAACCAATCATTCTTAACTGGTGGTGGAACTGGAGTTGAAACTGTGGCCATCGAAACATCCCCAATAATACGTAAGGCTTCTTTACAAGCGTGATACATTTTCAGCATTTCTTCTCTTTTAAGAGCCTCTTCTGGCGATTCTTCCATCATTTGGGCCTATAATTTTATAACATTTAATCTCTGCAGCCATTTACTTTATCATGCTTTTATTTACCTGATCGCTTCCATACAACTTTCCTAATAAATCGCCTTTAATAAAGTCTTTAATATGATTAATAATCATGAACATTATTGTTTTAGGCACAAGATCGCGTGTCGTTTTCGTTACAATGCGCATATAACTGTCGACTAAATTACGAATTGTTTCCACTTGTCTTTCCAATTGTGGATCCATCGAACTGCCAGAAGAACCACCTTCCGTTCCAGCCTGCAGTAGTGAAAATTATTTTAAAATAAAGCAAAATACAAATATTTTGTATAAATATACATTTGAATGCATTAGTACATAATATTATATTAGGTTGGGAAAAAAGTAATCCATTATTTTGGCGTTTACTTTAATGCTTTATTTAACACGGTTACCATCATTTGATTTGATCCTAAGATGCGTCATTTTGTTCGATAATTTGTTGCCATTGTGATGGTAATTTCATGATTCCTCTCTCATAAAACCCAATGTCCCTATTGGCAAAATACTCAAACAACCAATTTTCACAGACCTCTTTTGAGGCCAGTTTTACACCACTAATGCCTGTTTTCACCAAAAATTTATTTAAGAATTTCCTAGTAAAGAATTACTTAGCTAGGATTCCATAAATGTGATTGGTGAAATTTGACATAGTATTGACATAAAAAATTCATATGTCAAATTTGACCAATCAAATTTATGGAATGCTAGCTAAGTAATTCTTTACTAGGAAATTCTTAAATAAATTGTTGGTGAAAACAGGCATTAGAGTTTGATATGGATTGGAAAAGATGATAATCTCTTGGTACCAAATCCGGACTATAAGGTGGATACATTAAAACCTCCCATCCGAGCTCTCAGAGTTTCTGGCGAGTTACTATTGACGTGTGTGGCCTGGCGTTGTCCTAATGGAAGACGACTCCTCTCTTTTTGGACAATTCTGGTCGCTTATGGTCAATCACCAGCTTCAATCGGTCCAATTGTTGGCAGTACAGGTTCAAATTGAGTATTTGGCCCAACGGGAGCAGCTCATAGTGGATAATCCCTTACCAATCCCACTAAACACACGGCACAGATTTTCTCGCCGTCAATCCTGGCTTGGCAACCGTTTGGGCGGCTTTGCCGCTCTTCAACTATAATGTTTTTCACACAGAATTGTCGTATGTGACCCATTCTTCATCCCCAGTTACCATCCGCTTTAAAAATAGTTCGATTTCTTGACGTTTGGTCAATAATGTTTTTTTGCGTCAATTCGTGTAGCACCCAAACATCGAGCTTATTTTTGAATCCAACCTACTTCAAATGGTTCACAAAGGTCATGTGGTTGATCTTTACGTCAAGGGCAATACTACGACTGATCGCATACCGGTCTAACATATCATTTCTATCATTTTATCGACATTTTCGATGGTTGGTCTATCAGAGCTTGCTGCATCTTTGACATTGAAATTACCGGAACGGTATTGACTAAACCAAAATTTTAAGTGATTGACTGTTACAGTGTCGGGACCTTGAATACAATTCACACTTTCAGCCACCTCACTTGCGATTTCGTCTTTATCTATGTAAAACTGTAAAATATTCGCTGTGTGCGTGACATCTGGCCACCTTTTTCGAAACAATTTGTCCGCAGCGGACGCTGGCGTCGTTTTTTAATACCCCCACTATGCACTTCGCACCCAGCGAATAGCAAATTTTCTCTCTATCTACATAGATCTTTGGCGCACTATAACTGGAAACTGTAAAAAAAACTATAAAAAAAAAACAATTACTAAACTGCCAATTGCTTTTTTTTAGTACATATTCCCACCTTTCCAAAAAGTATAGGGATTACTCAATCCAACGAATAGATCACGAGATATATGTCACTAAAGCCATCTAACGACAAAATAATGGATTACTTTTTCCCCAACCTAATATTATTTGACCTTCAAATTAGTTAGGTCAATTTTGGTACAAACCTCGTAGGTTTCTCCCTGCAGCACAGAAGCATAACACACAAAACACATTAATTACATAGTTTGGGTAATGCTTGATAACCATTATAAAAAAGAAAATAACAAGAAACTGGTAGTCCGGTCATCACATGTACATACTTATCTGAGATAGGTATTATGATTTTGAATTTTCATACAAGATTTTCAGTTCTAATAGCTCTATTCGCGGTAACAATCCTGGATACGTTTCATCCTACTGCGTCTGCGGATTTATAATAAAATTGTCATTAAAGCTCAAATTAGATGATAAAAAATATAAATCCGCAGACACAGTAGGATAAAACGTATCCAGAGGTGTTACCGCGAATAGAGCTAATATTATACTTATTTTCTTGTTGATCTGATCCAGAATGAATTTTCCTTAACGCATAAAGTATAGAATAACATTTTTAACTTTAAAGCCCTAATTACTAGGGCCCTAACTGTGAGTTTTCAATAAAGTTGAGCATTTCTAGCTTTTTTGAATTAGGTTTTTCAGGGTTTTATATTATGTCAATCCTTTTAGTCTCCTCGAAGCCTAAATACCTTTCAAGTTTCTCAAATGTAAGTTAGCTTCTTCTTCTTCTTCAGGTGCCTATCCGATTCCGGATTTTAGCGATCCTCCTGGCTAAGCCAGGAAGACTATACTAGGGAAATGTTAATGGGGTGGTTTCCCGTTGCCTTCCCCATAGTCCACAGATCGATTTTGGACTGTTTAGATCACAGCACATATCCGACGCAATCAGGATTAGAACCGCGGTTTTCCGCTCTCTAGTCTATCCGTGTTTGATTTACGCCAGACTGCTGGTCATTAAGTTAGCTTAATAACTAATAAATGTAATAGAATTTAGTTTTATACAGGATTTGAACCAAATTAATTTTGTTAATACTTATTTTGGACATGGGATGTATAGGAAACGGCTAATTCAACACATGTAAGCAAAAAATTAAAACCTTTATGTCAAACTAAAAAGCAAAAAATTGTATTTCTAAATTACTTCTATGTAAAAGTACTTAATGACTGGACTATAGTTCCTTGTATTATTTTGTAGTAATTAGTAAATAATCAGAGAATGTAATCGTGTTTAATAACGCAGTAAATAATAAAGTAGTTTAAATAGTAGATACAAAGGCAAAAAATTTGGTGTTTTTCTATTTTTACTACTGAAGAATGTTTACTCTGCTCAGTTAGTTCACAAATATCAAGAAATATAAAAGTTTTAAAAACTATAGTAGTAGGTAAAATAATAATTGAGTTTTGTGTGTGTGTGTGTGATTGAGTGCACATGTAAGTACCTACATTATTAAATGTAGGTGTAAAAGCCCAATAATTATGGCAAAGCACACAACAAAAGTTATTGTTTTGAGAATAACATACCTCCTCGCCATTGACTTGATCCGTTTGCTTTTCTGGATACACGCCTGCTCTTAAAAATGATGCTTTCCAGGAATCCACTTCATCTAGAGTTTCGCAGCTCAATTCCAATTGCTTGTAATCCTAAATTTTAAAATAAAAAATCAATTTGCAACTAAAAAAAATTGTTAATAATATTTTACCTTGTAAACGTTTCTACCATCTGGATTGAATAAAGCAAACATGTGCCTACGAGACATAAAACCTTGTTCGATATCTCTCAATTTCAAAGTGTCTAATGGTAGCATATATTTTTTGTCTCTCTCCTCTTCGTCTTTAAACCAAGAGATACTTTCTGAAGTTAAAACAAACCAATAATCACGCGAACCGCCTTTCATTATTCCTAAATTATGAATGCACATGTAGCCTTTTCGAATGACTTGATTTCCGAGACCTCGAGCAGATCCCGTCTTGGTTGAATTTTCCGATTGACTTTGAGCACTGCAAGTATTTGAAAATGATATAAATCACGTAATTAAGTATGAAAATTTTTACTAACTTTGCAAACCCAATAAAATCTTCGTGATTAGTATTCATGTAAGCCAATTCGCAATTAACAAGTAAACTTAGCTGATGTTTGCACAATTGCTCACGTTGCATAATTTCTTGCTTTATAATACCTTCGGTTTCTTCTCGTAAACGCGGATACCTCGCCATCTGATAAAAAATAGTCCTTTGATAATTTAACGACAAAAATATATAATAAACTTGTGACTCACCTTCTCTGTGCATATTCTGACTACGTTTGATAGTTCCGTTACAACCAAATCCACACACTTCATAGAAGGTCTTTCCAAATTTAAGATTTGCTTTTTAACGATTGCTTCGAAAGCCATATCCGGTGTAAAAAGTCCAACCTAAACATCAAGGTCAAATTTAATCCATTGCCAAATTGATTAATTCAAAGTATATGAAATAAACACCCAAAATTATACCCTAATTCCGTGAATGTTTCTAATAGCGAAGGCAATTTCACGTCTCAATTCCTTTTCGTCAAATTCCATCTTTACAATTTCAAAAGGAAATCGTTCGTGAAACAAACGATTGATTTTGGCACCTCCGGATAACTCCATCGTATTAATTTGTGCAGAGCCCGATCCTTCGATGGTGCGCTCAAAATCTGATTGTAACTGCTGAATCATTCTAAAAGCGACAGAACTGAAAGGGGAAACTAAAACAATTGTAACTAGTCTTACTGTAGCATAGCTTTGGTTTTGAAAGATGGGTCGTCCGGTCTAAAATGTCTAAATTGATCTACGTCCTTCTCCAATGTGAGTAATTGCTTTTGTAAATTATCTCTCAAACCGGGCAAAGTCTCTCTAATGTGATTGGTAAGTTGTTGGTTTAAAACTCTTTGCAAATAAGGTGTACCCAATCTATCGGCAATGTGACGATAAGATTGGTGCCTAAAAGATAATTTTAACATTATAATAGGTACAAAATAAAATGTATTTAAATAAATAAGTAGATACAATAAATGCAGTAGAAATTCGTTGTTTTATATAATAAATATATAATAATAAAGGTTACTAAATACCTAGCAAAATATTCAAGCTAGCAAATTATTTACCCAATGAAAAACTGTCTTTCCGCAGTTAATGCCGCTTTTATATCTTTTCTGCCATCAATATCCCTTTGCGAACGATTAACAACGCCTATGTAACCTCTTCTAAGAGGTAAAAGTTTATTTTCTAAAATATCTCGTGCGTCTGTCCCGTCATCCATTAAATCCAATTTAGTTATAACGCCGATAGTACGAATGCCCTGCGGATCCACTTCTTTAGCCAATTTTAATGCATCGGAATTTGCAAGATCGGTATTAGCAGGTGTAACAGCAAGGATTAAACAAGAATCTCTTTTGATAAATGTCATAATCATTGATTTAATTTGCTGTTCGATATCAATCGGTTGATCACCTATGGGAACTTTTGTGAGACCCGGCAGATCAATCAAAGTCAAATTGAGAACTAAAAGCATTTCAATTTATAGAAAAAATTGTTGCAATATTGAATAACTATAGAAGTACCATTAGGCGAATAAACGCGTAAATTAATAGGAATATTAGAAATTCCTTTGTTAGATCCTGTAATACGATCAGTTTCGGCCTCAATTTCTCGCCGCACTTCATCAAAATCGACGAACTTTTTGCCTTTTGCATGTAAAAATTCCGCATGTTCTGAAAAACATAAATTACTTGGTTAATTATGGTCAATTAAAAATTTCGTAAACTATTACAAAGGCCTTGATTGGACATTAAAATATTGCCCAACTCAAAAATTACGTTAAAACTCTCCGTTATTATTTAATTTATTGAAATTACGTATTTTCTCTTAGCCGTAACGACGATTAATATAAAAATTCACCTGTATTTGAAAATATGAGTTGCAAGATGAGGGGTCGGCGAGTAACAATACCGGAACCTCTGGGTAAGAAATCTCTGCAAAAAAAATATACAAGCAATTAGCAAATTGATATTGAGATGTGATAAATGAGGGGTCAAATAACTTAATCTTTCTGAAAAATATGATTCATATAATCAAATTGACGTTTTGAAGTGACATTTAAAATCAATAAAAGACACTCGTTATAAATTAAATCTTTTGCACCTTGATTAATTATAACAATGAAAAATCTTCTATTATGCGTTACCTTCCAACGAAATTTTCCAAAACAGAACTTTTTCCTGCCGATTGTCCGCCCACAACCGCTATTTGTGGTAAATCCAATGTCATATGTACACCCAATTGTGTGAAGGCATCTTGCAGTTTATTGACAATTGGAATAAGTTGTTCCATTCCAACGTTACCCGACATCTTTAGGCCCAAACGATTTAACTAATTTTTCACACAATAACTTGGCTTACTTTAATTACAACATCAATTAAATGACACACTACAAATACAAACTCGTGAATATGGCTGAACAACTTAAATGTCAAACGCGCATGTGCACGATTATTTTATTAAATTTGAATTCGATTTTTAACAAACGAAACGCCTAATTGAAAAATTCCTTATATCTTTATCTATCTATATTGGGTATATATTTACAATTTGCTTTTGTTTATTATCTTTATAATAATTAAAAGTGCTAAATATCAATCGATCGACCTACAAAAGTTTAAAGGAATTTGAAATAAAAGTCAATATTGTGGATGGTGCGCAATTGTAATCAAGTGTGTTGTAGACGTACCAAGGGTGAATTTAGAAGAATTTTCTAAGGAGGTCAAGCAATAATAATTGCCTCCACAACTTATACAAACATTAAGCAAATAATTGAGTCCTTTTCCTTCTTAAGGTCCGTTAAAACAGGAGAATTTAATATTATATTATTGTCGTATCGTCCTTATACGGTGATATCCATCACCACTTGAGGAGGCTTCCCTGTTTATCCTGCACAGTTTGTGAGAAAACAAGAGAATCGATATGTTTCATTACACCCAAATATAATATAATAGTATCGTATAGATATACGGACTTATCTAATCAGCTATATATTTAAATATAAATATTTTGCAATATTTTTCTACTCTTGGTTCTTACAAAACGTATAACATATTTTCACAAACAGTTAAAAGATTTGCAGCATGAAAATTTCCTAAATAGTGAATATTATAATATTATCTCCACCTGGAATCAAATCCTGATGTAGACGATCGCAGAGGCGTAGCTAGAAAACTTGCTACATAAATTCGAAACCCTTTCATTATAATTTTCCGAATTAAAAATAGATAACTAGATTATTATGAGACAAAATAAAAAAACACTTATTTTATTGCTCAAAAATTCTGATCTCATAATAGGTATTATTTCCTTCCTCAGGCAGTTCGCCAAGGTTGAAAACTCGATTGGTGTGCTACTCGATCCCAGGGGAGGTGATTTCAACTTTTAAATTGGTTACCAACGACCAATCAGAATGCGTTGTGTGTCCTAAAAAAATGACACGCTGGAGGCGGCGGAGGAGGCGGCGGAGCGTTCTGGTCTTTTATATGTTTGATGATTATTTAATTTTTCCAATGTGTGGGGGGGGGGCAAATGCCCCCCTGAATACGCCCTTGAGATCTGTTGATTAAAGCATTGATGGGTTATATCGCGCAGCGAGTAATGCCAATCACATCTTTATCTCCCAGTATTTTGTCATGTTCTAATAAGGTAGACATTTTGTTGATTTATGTAATCAATTTAGCATAGTCAATACAATGATAAGATTAGCTCCACATCAAATTAAAATTTTCTGTTATTTGTTTATTGTAAAACTAGGGGGGCTTAATGTTGTAAAAACTGTTGTATGGAAAGAAGTTTTATAACTTGAAGTTATTAGGGCCACGAAGCCCCCCTCGTTTTACAATAAAGTGCTAAATATTCTTCGCCCCCTGGCCGCCAACGCGGCCCAATCCCCCAGGGCCGCTTCGTGGCCCTAATAACTTCAAGTTATAAAACTTCTTTCCATACAACAATTTTTACAACATTAAGCCCCCCTAAGTTTCACGTCTTAAAAGGAATTAGGTTTTTGTAAAAACTTGTAATGGTGGATTTATGCTCACAACCCAAGACCCAATCCCTAGACTCAAGACAAAACAGCCTACGTTTTAAGAAGTCGGCTTTACGGTCCGATGTATGCTCAAAAATTATGAATTAAAGAACTTAAAGGTTCAAGCCCACTTGGACCACGCGACGCGACACGGCAGACGCGCTTAGAATGATTTACATAGAATCAAATGCAAGTCCGCACAATAAGACCACGCGACACCAGACCATAACACCAGGCTACAGGCTAATTAAAAAAATATTAATTAGATAAAACATAAGACTATTTTGGTACGCGCTTAAAATTTCGAAGAAATAATAATGTCTTCAAGTATGACCAATCATATGACAGTATCAAAATAGTTTTATGTTTTTTACAGATAGAAAGAGTGCATGATATAATTTTTAATTGGTTTCGATAACGGGTTAACATTTTGATTATATTAATTTACGATTCTATATCAAAAACGTATAATTATAAACCTATATATATAAAAAAGCAGACCAGATGCATTTTAACACACGTGGAAATTTGGTAGAAACATTTTTAAATAATTTCTTAATAATTTCGTGACAAATAACAGAAATTGTCCAATTTTTGTCAAAAATAACGAACTCGAAATTTCGAAATAATTATAGCGAACACGCACTTAATAAAAAAAAAATAATCCTTCAAATAAAAATTACTCTATATTATTGGGATGAAATGAAAACTCAAAATTAGTTGCTTACCAAAGATTATTTAAGGTCGTTCGGTGTACTACAGCTCGGAAGAATCTCATCTTCTCTGGGAACTTCTTCTGCCATTGGGCCAAAAACTAACACCCACCGAACATGGAAGGAATTAAAAAAATAATCCTGCAAATAAAAAATTACATTATTATTGGGATCAAGTGGAAAATTCCAAGGTTTTAGACAAAATGCGATCTTTGTTTCTAAACTATACAAACGAAGGAAAATTTGTAGCCAATTGAAAAGAAATTTAATTGAAAAATGTTCGACTTACATCTTCTTCAGGTTTGTACCAATCGACATTATCATAAAACAACTTCAACTCATTTTGTGGTTTGTATCCCTGTAATTCTGCAAATCAAATACGAAAATTAGCCAAATTTCCGCACTTATACAGTCTAAAATAAGGAAACACAGGAAAAGTTCTTGAGACGATGTTAACTCTGCAATGTTTAATACAAAAGTGAGTAAATATATTTGACGGTTCATTTGCGTCGAAAATTATTTTTATAATTTTAAAGGTGTATGTATCATCGGTAATTGCACAAACATGATGTTTTGATAAGCCGGAAGTAAAAAAACTTAATATGATTTGAATTTTGTTGTACCACATTTACATATTTTTACATGGTGATGTAGTATCTCAAAAATTTTGTAGAAGTTTGTAGAAAATTAAATTAAAATAATGGGAATGGAAGCTCATTGAAGTTCAAACAAGCCTCTATCCATCGATATCGTTTTAACACAAAATATCAGAATTGTAGGGAAAATAGAAAAATCTGTTTCCAACTCCTCCCAAAAGTTTTTGTGAATATCTCTGCAACCGTTAATGTTCAAACGATGGTAATTGAAGGTTAAACCTTTCAAACCAATTTCACTAAAAATTTCGAGTGGATAACTACGTAAATAAACTAGAAAAATTTCTTCTTCGGAAACAAGGTATGATTTTTTATGCTAAAACTTATCATTTGGTATTTAATAAACTAAATAAAAAACAAACTCCAGTCCTAATACAAAATTTTTCACTACAAAAAAGTTTCTTAACCGTAGTACAAATATAAAATTTTAACTTACTTTCTGATTGTTCTACAAGCTTTCCAAAAAAATGTAGTTTTCACTTTGATGATAAAGAGTGTAACGTTCCTGAGGGTATTAAGGCCCACCATAACTTTACTTCAAGAAATAAACATGAAATAGGAAATGCTACTTTGGGCCTTTTTACCAACCATAGCTATGTAATAAGGCCCACATAAAACATATTTATGCTGGAAATCAGGACTGATTGCTCTAATCACTGCACTTTGTACATAGGACATCTTCTTTATCGTCTTTAGTAAGCCCTAATCAGTCTTCGTGCATCCATACTTGACACAACTTGTCTTCAGAACAAATAACGCAAAACCAACTTTCCCATACTAGAACTTGCAGATTTCCAAGAGCTACATTTGGGCTTAGGCTCTGAAATAGCCTTTGTGTTAGGCCTGGCAAAACTAGTTGTAGATATTGACTTTTTTTACTATTGTCATAAGTAAAGCACACAAATATTTTGATGGGCCTTATTACCTTAACTATAGTAAATTAATTGTTAGGTTAGATTTTCTTAGAAGAAAAAGTTTGAAAATTGTAAATCTTGTGTTATTAGATGTAGGACTAATAATTGACCTACAACTTACCGCAATAAAACTGATGAAAAACGAACGTTTATGTAACAAGGGGACCCTTGAAATTTACAAAATTTTGTAATTTTAACGGTAAAGTAAGCTACGCATGAACAATAACACTCTCAATGGAAAATTACACAAACTTCATCAACTTTACCGGCTTGCATTACTAATATATTTGGGTGGCAATGTGTAGATAATGCAAGCTTGATCATTGTGCTACGGATGTAGCGAAAAACAATAGTGGGCCTTATTACCCAAGGGGACCTTATACCATCATCAGTTGATCCAAATATGACTGAATTTCCTTGAAGAACTTGGTTAAAAAAAAAGGTACCCCGTCATGCAGTCTATCACTGAGTGACTCATAGTGACATAATGGCAATCTACAAAGAAAGGATTTCTATAAACACCAGGAATACAATTTTACATTGTATTTACAATATACATTACATATAAATTACAAGTTATAATATTATGAGATTACAACATTAATAAACTTTCTTCTTGATATAGTTCAAATAATTTAAATATTTTTTGTCTTCCTGCTTATCACACCATTTTTTGCGATAATTATAGTAGAAACAAATACATCACCTAACTGATGATGATACACCATTTATTTCAATGTTATTCATTTTCATCATTTCATTCATTATTCAATGTTAAAATATTATTATTTTAAAAGTTGTCGAATTAACATCGTCCCCGTGTTTCCTTATTTTGCATTATTATAATGTGAAAATTTCAATGGAAGTTTATATTGAAAAGTTTTATTGACTGTGGACTGACCTACGAATTTCAATTTAAAGAAATAATTACATTTTGGGGTACAAAATCAAAAATGGGGCATCAGATTTGTATAAACCTGAAAATGACGTAAGTAATCAAAATATATTCCATGTAATTTTTTCATAAACTTTCACACAAAAATCTGTATTGCTACCAGAAAGTCATTCGAGGCTTCATGACGTGGAACATTTAACATTTCACTATCAAATAACAAATATTATAAACAAAGTACAAAATCAAATGGTGTTGGTTTTCTCTTAATTATCAAAGTGGAAATTGGAGTTTTCCAGAAAATTTCACGTACAATAAAAAGTAAGTTAACATTTTTATAGTTTGTTGGTAAGAAAATTTTGTGAATTCCCAATTTGGGTAGGCAAGGGCGGATCCAGGATTTTTTTCTGGGGGGGGCACAAAGGGGCGGACGGGCCAAAAAGTCAACAATAACTGTTATCATATCACACAAAAATATAAAAATATAAATAAAAAATACACCGTCTGGGGGGGGGCACGTGCCCCCGTGCCCCCCCTGGATCCGCTACTGTGGGTAGGAACGTTATATTGCAAGTATAATCTTGTTTTAAATTTTCGCAATGGATATTTTTGAAAAGAAAAGAAGAAAAATTGTATTCCTGGTGTTTATAGAAATCCTTTCTTTGTAGATTGCCATTATGTCACTATGAGTCACTCAGTGATAGACTGCATGACGCGGAACATTTTATTGT
This sequence comes from Rhagonycha lutea, assembly GCA_958510855.1. Taxonomy (NCBI): domain Eukaryota; kingdom Metazoa; phylum Arthropoda; class Insecta; order Coleoptera; family Cantharidae; genus Rhagonycha; species Rhagonycha lutea. The sequence goes on along the minus strand of OY294037.1, from coordinate 80,904,638 downwards.
CAAACCAAGTTCTTCAAGGAAATTCGGTCATATTTAGATCAACTGATGATGGTATACCTGAAGAAGATGTAAGTCGAACATTTTTCAATTAAATTTCTTTTCAATTGGCTACAAATTTTCCTTCGTTTGTATAGTTTAGAAACAAAGATCGCATTTTGCCTAAAACCTTTTGGTGGTACCTTGGTGACTTAGAAGATTTAACATTTTGTTACGAAGCAGGAAGATGGTTTTACTTACGGTGCCGGTGGTCTGCTTCTTCAATTCAAGTGGAAATTGAATTTTTTGGAATACTTACTTTCCGAACAAACAATAAGCAAGTAAGTAGTAAAATACTATCTTATTTGCATGACTAAGTTTGTGCATGCATCAGGTTTGGTAGTAAATTAAATTACCTAAGTTTGGCTTTGTTTCCATTTTGTCACTATTAGTCCAGTCATTATAGCATCAAAATAGGGGTGTTTGTTGCAAAAGGTGGCGTAGAAGATTTTATTTTTTTAACTTGTATACAGGGTGTCCCCGCACTCACTTTACATAACTTAGGTGGTGATAGAGGACACTTTTCTAAGAACAATATTTAATAAAAATTTTTTTTTAAATTCAAACCCTCGAGAGTTAGGCCTCTTTAAAGCATTTTTTTTAATTTCCACCTTCACGTGGCCATAGCTCCGAAAATAATGATTTTTCAGTAAAAATGGTTTAATGCTTTTTAAAATAGCGTGAAATAATCTACAAACTAGGTTTACACCTTTTATTGTCTAAATTCAACGGCTTTCGAGTTATGAATTAAAGTAAGCTAAAAAATGTCGACAAATTTGAGTTTTTCTTTTTTTTGGTTTTTTTCAAAACCCTGTAGCTTTTAAACGAAACATTTTACAAAAAATCTGACGCCCCATTCCGGATAGGAAATTTAACGGACTACAACTTTTGTCTAGTAAAAATTTTTGAGAAACCAATCCATTTCACAGAAAATTAGAAAATAATGTATCAAACATTCGAATTTCTGCGATTAAAAGTGTCGAAAAATCGATTTTTCTCGAATTTTTTCGACAAACATCTTTTAAAACAATCACGAATGTATATTGATAATGAGGGTGGTAATTTTCAACAATTAATTTATTAATGTAATAATTTAAAATTAATTAATAAAATAATTTTTCAAAAAATATAAAAATTTTGTGAATTTAATTTTATGTTTTGTAGCTGCCTTGTTTGTTACTTTCTGATTTTCTGTGAAATAGATTGGTTTTTAAAAAATTTTTACTAGACAAAAGTTGTAGTCCGTTAAATTTCCTATCCGGAATGCGGCGTCAGATTTTTTGTAAAATGTTTCGTTTAACAGATACAGGGTTTTGAAAAAAAAACAAAAAAAAAGAAAGCTCAAATTTTTCGACATTTTTTAACTTACTTTAATTCATAACTCGAAAGCCGTTGATTTTAGACACTAAATGGTTTAAATCTAATTTGTAGATTATTTCACGCTCTTTAAGAAAGCACTAAACCATTTTTACTGAAAAATCAATATTTTCGGGGCTATGGCCACGTGAAGGTGGAAATTAAAAAAAATGCTTTAAAGAGGCCTAACTCTCGAGGGTTTGAATTTAGAAAAAATTTTTTGTTAAATATTGTTCTTAGAAAAGTGTCCTCTATCACCACCTAAGTTATGTAAAGTGAGTGCGGGGACACCCTGTATATGGGTGCCAACATGTAAAAAACAATAATGCTAACACGGGCGACTTCGGGAGAACTTTTGGCCTCCAAAAAACCTCCCAATTTTAGGACTTTTCTTCCTTTTTTGTCCATAACTCCTAAACGGTGCATCCTAGCAAAAAAACAACAATATAATAAATTAAAGATTATTTAATTCTGCGTCGAATGAGTACCACAACTTAATAATTCGGTCAAGTGATATGATCGAAAACCACGGTCAAAAAACGACTACTTTTTCCAACATTGTCGAAAACTGAGATAGAGTATTATATATGTGTCTGTAATTTGGAGATGAGTACTCTATGAGAAAAACTCATGAAATAAAAGTTATAGAACATCAAATTCTACTTCAAACGAGTACCAAAATTTTTAAATTCGGACAAGTAGACCTCTCCAAATTGGCAATCTCCCAATGTCCGGCAATTGGCATAAGGAACCCAGGAAGCTGAATCGGTCATTCCAAAATCTCTGACTGCCAATTTCGAGAGGTATACTTGTCCGAATTTAAAAATGTTGGTACTCATTGGACGTAGAATTTGATCTTCTATAACTTTTATTCATGAGTTTTTCTCATTGAGTACTCATCTCCACATTACAGACTCATATATAATACTCTATCTCACTTTTCGACAATGTTGGAAAAAGTAGTCGTTTTTTGACCGTGGTTTTCGACCATATCACTTGACCGAATTATTAAGTTGTGGTACTCATTCGACGCAGAATTAAATAATCTTTAATTTGTTATATTGTTGCTTTTCTGCTAGGATGCACCGTTTAGGAGTTATGGACAAAAAAGGAAGAAAAGTCCTAAAATTTGGAGGTTTTTTGGAGGCCAAAAGTTCTCCCGAGGTCGCCTGTGTTAGCATTTTTGTTTTTTACATGTTGGCACCCATATATACAAGTTAAAAAAATAAAATCTTCTACGCCACCTTTTGCAACAAACAATGTCTATAATGACTGGACTATATGCGTGGTTTTATGACATGAATATTTACTATTTCGTTGTCATACAAAATCGACGTCACTTAAGAGAAATACAGTTAGCGTTAAATCAAACTGCTGCTAATAAGCATTATTTTCCACCAACTAAGTGGAAATTAACTGCAGATAAATGAAATCATAAAAATCAAGGCTGGCGGCGGTAGTGTTGGGGATCAATGGGACGATCATGGGGCTTGTCTCCTAAGATAAACCTCTAGTTAATTGCCCTAGTATGGTAGCCCAGAACCAAGCAGGTAACAACAGACTTCTCCTTGCACCAGATTTATAGATTAATCTGTCTGACTGTAATTGTAAATATACAAAGAACTGCATGCCTAATGCAATTTTTGATAGATGACCTTATCTGTCGTGGATGCAACGAAGGGAAGAAAAGAAGAACAGGTACTATGTTACTGTCCAGCGTTGACTTCAATGAGAGGATCCGTGTTGGGGACTTCTGGCCCGACATGGCCAGAATCAGTGTCACTCTACCTACCAACTGGATTCTGGAGTTCAATTTATAGTCGAAATGGCTTGAGGAGTGACAGGATTGGGGTTGAGCTAAAAACCGGAGGTAGTACAGTGGGCCCGATTTAGAAATAATAGAATAATCCTAAAGCTTTCAACGCGCTGGACTCACTGAGTCCCGGAGTACTTAAAGTGTTAGGAGAATATCTGCACATCTCAAAATATCAAAATTAAATAATAAGATCCCTTAGTCCACAGTTTTAAATTACAAAAGAAATAAAGTTAGATAACAGAAAGAAAAATGATAAATATTTTTTAATTTGCATCCTGCATGTTGTGTAATATTGAATTTGGCATTTATTAATTTTCTGTAAAACCTGTGGACATTTTTTTCTGCAAGTGTACGATGCGACATTGTTTACATGTGTTAGCAATTAAACTAAAAAAAGTCTTATCAACTGAACACCTTTTAGGAAGCAAAAAAAAATTATAGTCGAATTTTTACTACGCCACCTCGCCACCATTAAATTGGTCATTCGTTTGTTTACTGTGTTCGAAGTAACATCGTTTAAAGAAAACTTAGGGTACAATTGTAATTTTGCAATAATTGTTTGAGTGAAAATTTGCAAAAATGTGTTTGGATCGGATTTTCTAAAAGTACTATCTTTTCAGTTTTACTGATGATAAAATTTTTCCGTTCATAGATTCAGGTAAATACTCCATGGTTTAATTATTTTTCTGTTTTGTGATTTTAAATTTGGCTTCCAAGCCGATTTGCTTTTTGCATGGTGTTGTCGCAAAACCTTAAAATTTTTAAAGTTTAAAGTAAAATATTTTGTTGCAGAAATTTGCAAGCCATTTGGGAAGTCAGATGAAGTGGAATTACATTTTGGTGGTTGGTGGTATCACTTAAGAATACCAAAGAACAACCCAAGCTAGTTTGTAAAAAATTTGGATTCCTCCAGAGTATTGAAAAACCAAAAAGTAAGTTATTGAATTTATTTAATATTAACGAAGGGATGGAATTTGAAAACAAAATTTTCTTGCTCCATTTCGGCTTTGCAATCACAACTTCTCGAAAGTAAAGGAAAAAAATTATTTAGTTTCAATGTGAATAATTATTCGGTATTCCTAATATTTCGTCACAGGCCATTGTCAATTTATGATTGGTTGAGGCCATTTGGCAATTGTTTTATTATGACGCTCAAGTACGCGTTAAAGCTTACGTGCTGAGGAGTGCAAAGAAATGTAAATTTGTGTCCATTTATAATTAAAATTGTTGATTAAATATGAATAACAGGTAAATAGATATTTGATTAATTAAAACATTGTTAAATAAAGCGCAATTTGATAGTAAAAGCTCTAGTAATAAGTACTGTTTAAATGTTGTAAGCCGTTGCAATTATTTGCCACAATTAAATTAGTTTTAATTAACTAATTTCTAATACCCTAATAATCTATGAAATTACAATAAATTTTTATTTGCTGCGCTTTTCCAAGAAATTTAATTTCGTTTACCCCCCCCCCCCGGATGACAACAGCGAATATTCATCGAACGTGCCTTTTTGTAACATCGCGATTTGCTCACAATTGTAGCACTTGTTTTTTGTTCAGCAGTTGCATAAAATATAATTTGAATTTCCTCGAGGTATGGTTTATTTTATTTTTAATGATGCTATACAGTAATAATTTGACATCGAGACCATTATGTCACTTTATAAAAGCTGCTGGTAAAAATTGTTACCTAACATTAATTTGTGAAAATCGTAAAATCAATTCAAATTTTCAAACTGTTTTCATAATTATTAACGAAATTTGTCTTTCTTTTACAGAAGTAAACAACCACCTGTTGCTGCTGAGTGCCGATTTCCAGAATAATTTTAAAAGGTAAGCGGTCTCATAATATTTTTTTAAATTTTTGAAACTAAAATACATTTGTAAAAATTACATTTCCACAAGATGTTTTACCCTTGCTTAATTGTTAGTTTGTCGAATGTTAGTTATCTTTACAACAATTTAAAATGTAGTAGTAGTATTAGTACTTCTTACATATTTAAAAAATTTTGCTTATTAGACGCAAATATGCGAGTTAAAATTTTTAATATTATGTTTATTCTTAACGTTACAGTTATCAAATGCAATTGAGACAAATGGATTAATCGTTTGAATATGTAATATATTTTATTTATGATAGATTATTATTTTTCAATTCCTTCCTGGTTTGGTGGGAATTATTTTTTTGGTCCAATGGCAGAAGAGGTTTCCAGAGAAGATGTGATTCTTCATAACTGTAGTACCCCAAACGACCTTAAATAATCTTAGGTAAGCAACAAATTTAAGTTTTCAATTTATCCTTAAATAATGATATTTTTATTATTTGCAGGATTATTTTTTTAAATAACTGCGTGTTCGCGATAATCATTTCGAAATTTCGTGGTCGGCTAAGTACTGTCGAGTTCGTTTGGTAAAGGAAAAGCTTGATGGAAGCTTTAAATTTCGCGAATCGTTTTCGGTTTTAATTTTCAAAGTGAAAAGTAGTGCAAAGTGTCTGTTTGTGCCTGGTGGCGATGGAAGGTGATGGAGCAGAGCCACGGAGAGGCATCGGGCTCTAGGACTACAGGATTAAAGGTAATCACAAATTTTTACTAATCTTTTATCAATGATAATACTAAAAAATAACTTTCTGTTGAATGTAGGTAGGGCCGTAATGGTGGATGGATTTTCAACGGAAAAGGTTGGTGAAAATTAATCTTTCTCCAGTGATGTAGGTACAGTGATTTACAAGTTTTAGTGTGTCATGTCCAAGTAGTGAGGGGTACATTTTTATTTAAATGTACCCCGAAACACCCTCCAAGATAAGCTAGGTAGGAACATTTTTAATATTTCCAAATGAGTTCGTTCTGAAGTTTTCACAAATTTCAGAACATATCAAATAGAAGCGACCACTTTTTCTTCTGTTTCAGATGCAATTTTATGTTTTAGGATTTCCTTAACATTTATATTAGGTGTCAAACTGGAGAATTTTCATTCTCGAAATGACCGATATTATGCACTTCGACAGGTGCAATTTCAAAGATTTGGATCATGGCCCCTGGAACGGAACGGTGGAAATGGGCAGAGAAAAATAAAGATCTTCTAAATATTAGTACGCTGAGTGACCATAAATAATCTTAGGTAAGTAACAAATTTTGAGTTTTTATTTTATCCCAATAATACAATAATTTTTATTTGCAGGATTATTTTTTAATTCCTTCCATGTTCGGTGGGTGTTATTTTTTGGCCCAATGGCAGGAGAAGTTCCCAGAGAAGATGTGATTCTTCCGAGCTGTAGTACACCGAACGACGCTAAATAATCTTAGGTAAGCTACAAATTTTGAGTTTTCATTTTATCCCAATAATAAAGTAATTTTTATTTGCAGGATTTTTTTTGTTTAATAAGTGCGGGTATGTTCGCGATAATAGTTTCGAATTTCCGCGGTCGGTTGTGTGTAAGTAGTGTCGAGTTCGTTATTTTTGGTGAAAAGCTTCTTGCTGGAGGCACTAAATTACGCGAATCATTATCGTTTCTAATTTTCGCGGTCGGTTAGTGAAAAGTGTCCGAGTTCGTTTAGTAAAGGAAAAGCTTGATGGAAGTTTTAAATTTCGCGAATCGTTTTCGGTTTTAATTTTCAAAGTGAAAAGTAGTGCAAAGTGTCGGTTTGTGCCTGGTGGTGATGGAAGGTGATGGAGCAGAGCCACGGAGAGGCATCGGGCTCTAGGACTTCTGGATTAAAGGTAATCACAAATACAATAAACACACGGAGGTGTTGTGGAAGCACTTTTCGAGAGGCCGTGAAGACATGTCATTACGACAGTACTAAATATGTTGAGGATAAACCATCAATCAATAAGACCCTTCGCGAGGTCAAAGTGGCGCAACTTAACTAGTTGCTAAGAAATTGTAAAATAAATTCGAAAATAAGTCAAATTATATCCAAAATACAACAACGACAGACATGTTTCGATCTTGTTAGATCTCATCAGTGAGCTATACGTTCACTGATGAGATCTAACAAGATCGAAACATGTCTGTCGTTGTTGTATTTTGGATATAATTTGACTTATTTTCGAATTTATTTTTGTAATCACAAATTTTTACTAATCTTTTATCAATGATAATATTAAAAAATAATTTTCTGTTGAATGTAGGTAGGGCCGTAATGGTGGATGGATTTTCAACGGAAAAGGTTGGTGAAAATTAATCTTTCTCCAGTGATGTAGGTACAGTGATTTACAAGTTTTAGTGTGTCATGTCCAAGTAGTGAGGGGTACATTTTTATTTAAATGTACCCCGAAACACCCTCCAAGATAAGCTAGGTAGGAACATTTTTAATATTTCCAAATGAGTACGTTCTGAAGTTTTCACTAATTTCAGAACAGATCAAATAGAAGCGACCACTTTTTCTTCTGTTTCAGATGCAATTTTATGCTTTAGGATTTTCCTAACCATTAATTTATATTAGGCGCCAAACTAGAGAAGTTTCATTCTCGAAATGACCGTTATTATGAACTTCGACAGGTGTAATTTCAAGGATTTGGATCATGACTCCAACGGAACGGTGGAAATGAGCTGAGAAAAATGGAGATCTTCTAAATATTAGTACGCTGAGTGGCCATAAATAATCTTAGGTAAGCAAGATATTTTGAATTTTTCACTTTATCCCAATAATAATGTAATTTTTATTTGCAGGATTATTTTTTAAATCCTTCCATGTTCGGCGGGTGTTATCATTGTTTGGCCCAATGGCAGAAGAGGTTCCTAGAGGAGATGTGATTCTTCGGAGCTTTAGTACACCGAAGGATCCTTAATAATCTTAGGCAAGCAACAAATTTTTAGTTTTCATTTTGATCACCATAATAATGAAATTTGTATTTGCAGGATTATTTTTTAAATCCTTCCATGTTCGTCGGGTGTTATCTTTGTTTGGCCCAATGGCAGAAGAGGTTCCTAGAGGAGATGTGATTCTTCGGAGCTTTAGTACACCGAAGGATCCTTAATAATCTTAGGCAAGCAACAAATTTTTAGTTTCCATTTTGATCACCATAATAATGAAATTTGTACTTATTTGCAGGATTATTTATTTTTAAGTGCGGGTACGTTCGCGATATTCATTTCGAATTTCCGCGGTCGGTTGTGTTTAAGTAGTGTCGAGTTCGTTTCTTTTTGTGAAAAGCTTCCTTGTTGGAGGCACTAAATTACGCGAATCATTTTCGTTTATAATTCTCGCGGTCGGTTAGTGAAAAGTGGCGAGTTCGTTTTGTAAAGGAAAAGCTTGATGGAAGCTTTAAATTTCGCGTAACGTTTTCGGTTTTAATTTTCAAAGTGAAAATGTAGTGGAAAATGTGTCGGTTTTGTGCCTGGTGGTGATGGAAGGTGATGGAGCAGAGCCACGGAGAGGCATCCGGCTCAAGGACTACAGGATTAAAGGTAATCGCTAATTTTTACTAATCATTCATCAATGATGATGCTAAAATATAATTTTCTGTTTAATGTAGGTGGGTCCGTAATGGTGGATGTATTTTCAACGGAAAAGGTTGGTGAAAATTAATCTTTCTCCAGTGATGTAGGTACAGTGATTTTTGCAAGTTTTAGTGTGTCATGTCCAACTAGTGTGAGGGGTACATTTTTATTTAAATGTACCCCGTAACACCCTCCCTGATCCAAAGGTAGGAAAATTATTAATATTTCCAAATGCGTTGGTTCTGAAGTTTTCACCGATTTCAGAACAGATCAAATAGAAGCGACCACTTTTTCTTCTGTTTCAGATGCAATTTTATTCTTTAGGATTTTCGTAACCATTTATTTTAGGCCCCTGACTGCGGAATTTTCTTTTTCTCGAAATGTGACCGGTTAGGTATGCACTTTGACACGTTTAATTTCAAAGATTTGGATCATGGCTCCAACGGAACGGTGGAAATGGTCTGAGAAAAATGGAGATCTTCTAAATATTAGTACGCTGAGTGGCCATAAATAATCTTAGGTAAGCAAGATATTTTGAATTTTCCACTTTATCCCAATAATAATGTAATTTTTATTTGCAGGATTATTTTTTAATTCCTTCCATGTTCGGTGGGTGTTAGTTTTTGGCCCAATGGCAGAAGAAGTTCCTACAGAAGATGAGATTCTTCCGAGTTGTAGTACACCGAACGACCTTAAATAATCTTAGGTAAGCAACAAATTTTGAGTTTTCATTTCATCCCAATAATAGAGTAATTTTTATTTGCAGGATTATTTTTTTTTAATAAGTGCGTGTTTGCTATAATTATTTCAAAATTCCTCGGTCGGTTGTTAAGTAAGTGTCGAGTTCGTTATTTTTGGTGAAAAACTTCTTGTTGGAGGCACTAAATTTCGCGAATCATTTTCGTTTTTAATTTTCGCGGTCGGTTAGTGAAAAGTGTCCGAGTTCGTTTTGTGAAGGAAAAGCTTGATGGAAGCTTTAAATTTCGCGAATCGTTTTCGGTTTTAATTTTCAAAGTGAAAAGTAGTGCAAAGTGTTGGATTTGTTCTTGGTTGTGATGGAAGGAAGAGCTGGAGGTGATGGAGCCGTTGAGCTGCATCGGGCTCAAGGACTGCAGGATTAAAGGTAAACACAAAGTTTTATTAATCGTTTATCAATGATAATACTAAAAAATAATTTTCTGTTTAATGTAGGTAGGTCCGTAATGGTGGATGGATTATCAACGGAAAAGGTTGGTGAAAACTAATCTTCTTCCAGTGATGTAGGTAAAGTGATCTATAAGATTTAGTGTGTCATGTTCAAATAAGGGGTAGGTTTTTATTTAAATGTACTCCGAAACCCCAAAATGAGAGGTAGGAAAAATTTAAATTCTTCCTAATACGTTCTGAAGTTTTCACTAACTTCATAACAGATAAAATATAGAGATACCATTATTGTTATGTTTTAGATGAAATTTTAAAGTAATACTGGTGTAAATCATAATATTAATTTTTTTCCCGAACTATAGACTGAAGTTAATTATTTTCAAATGTATACTTATTCACATTAGGAAAAGTTGAATCGATTGCGGTTAATAATCCGCAAGTTCAGATGGCCACTTGAGCCCGGTTCGCCGGGCCAACGCTACGAATAAAATAATATCCTTTTTAATTTTCACATTGACTCCATAATATTAAAATGTAGTTTACGGGATGAAGTTTTTAATTTGTGTTCATTATAATTATTTCAAAATTATTAGGTAACAATAATTATTATTTATCACCCTTTCGAATCTGTAACCTGGTATAGAGTATATAAATATACCCTTACCCTTTATACCAGGTTACGCGTACCGGAGAAGGGGGGTAGGTAACCTAATATGTTACTAGCGTTATTGCGTTAAAGCAATGGTTAAAGTCTTCAGAATCGTTTTTCTCAAATAGGCTGAATTCCAGATTTTTAAATTGACGCCCGATAAAGTTCTAATTCTAATTCAAACGTATAAATGATAATGATGGTGAGAATCGGTAACGAATAACGATCAAAGTTGATCCTCTTCTTGTTAAACTGGAACTTCAATAAAATATCTACGTTGCCTTACATACTTCGGACTTAAACAAAATAATAATAAGTTTCTGGCATTTGTGCACTGCAAGGCTCCCTTATGAGTCAAATTCTGTTCTTGGTCTACATATAGTTAAGTCAGGGGCGCCGCGCCCTATTGTTCACAGTGTGCAAAACACACGGGCAGCCAAAATCCCAAAAATAGGGGTTTAGAAAAGGTAATTTACTTTACGGCAGGGAATAAGTAGTAGAAATTTTATGAAATTGTATTAAAAAACTGCAAAAAATCGGCTATAAGGGCGGCCAAATTAAACTTTGCACACGGGCGGAAGTACCCCTAGCGGCGGCCCTGAGTTAAGTCATATAGTTAAGGTACTGAAGTTACTACTTAATTAATTTACATGTATATAAATTGGTTAGTTTTTAATTCGTGATTATAAATTGCTAGGAATATTTTAATAATTTACGAATTAATGGAATATTCCTACTAATTTACATGTACGCTAATTAATGACAATTAAATACATGAAAAATGAAAGAGGTCTGGCGCAAGTCAAGATATATTATAGTAAGGGTTGTCTGTGTATTTTATCCTATTTATATGCATTAATTAGATTTTCAAATAAAATGGAAACACTAAAAAATAAATATTTTATTGAAAAATGATAAGAAATATTATACTAGATTACATAATATTAAATTTATAAATAAAAAAATGATTACATACCTACCTGCTTTTATACAACTCTTAGATTACACCTACTCCTCACCCGATCGCATTATCATGATTACGTTTGGTCTAAAGCAGGTATACTTGAAATATTAAAATTGAAATATTTGAAAAAAATACTTTTCATTATTTCCATCAAAAGCTTCCATCCTACCCTCGTTGACTTTCCGGCTCAAAATATTTGGGAACCTCTAGCTAGAGACAACCGTAGCCAAGGGAGGATGAGCCTCCCCTGGAAAAACTCGAACCTCTCCTAGCAAAATTTATGAAATTCTGCTTGAAATTAATTCAAAAATTAATTTTAAGCAAAAAAAGGGACAGTTATAGTCCCATATTAAACTTGTCGGGACTAGAGGACGGAGTCTGACAATATGGGACAATTCCGTAAAATACGGGACGTCTGGTTACCCTAGGTTAACACCAAAGACTCAAGTGCCAATTTATTTAGATTGTAGATAATAATTAAATTTAAATAAGTAAATAAATTAACGCAACGTTGTTCCATTAGGTACTTCAATTCGCGATTTACATTAACAAAACGCCACCACACAGAATAATTTCGAACTAAAAATTGGACCTAATAGGTATTTACCGCATTTACCAGTTAGGTTTGAGAATTCAATCATACCGTCGTCTCACATTCGAAAATTAAATGCCTAATGTGTCGGTTTACGAATTTATCAATCGGGTACACGTACTGGGGGCAAATTCGGTTTAATATTCTAACGTGGGAAGAAGATACGATTGAATTTTCAAACGCCACCTGTTGAAGTGGCATCTACAGGTACAATTTTCGTAAATGCCTGTGGTAAGATGCAATCTCCAGTGTGTTTACGGGTTTTAGGTGTTTTATTTTGTGTAAATTGTTTGTTTAGTTAATGTAAATCGCGATTTGTATTAACAATGCGCCATCGTAGAATAATTTCAAACTAAAAATTGGACGTACTTCGTAAATTATGGTGGCCCCACCAACGTCAAATAATAGTACTAATAGTAACTGAGCAGGTGCATTTTTGATAATGCCGTTTATATTGTTTATTATGATAATATAAGAGAGCTTTTAATTATTGAAATTAGGTGTCAAACTGAAACTTTTGTTGCCAAGTGCTTGCGTACCTAGAAGGAGTCACAGGTAAAAACTACAGACTTGTAATTCAGCTCGCGGACTTAATTAGATTTTAAAATAATTTGTAATATGCAAATTCTATTACAATTAAACGTTAGCGGTAACAGTCACAAACAATTTTTATCATCAAATTTGAGCTTTAATGACAATAATTTTATTATAAATCCGGACGCGCAGTATAATAGAACATATTCAGGATTGTTACCGCGAACAAAGTCAATAAATAGGTATCCAATAAAGGCATATGATACGATATGTGTCAGTTTTACTTTTGATATCTCTTTTATTACAAGAGATGCTACGTAATCCAAAGATATCCCCCATACCTACACGGGACTGAAGATTTCAGCACCGAGACCAATTTTCTTCTTTGGTGAAAGAGGTCAGCAAATAGGTAATAATTTTGCCTTCTAAGGGCCAGTTGTATAAAAGAGGGTTAACTCGGGGATCAGCTGATCCTGGTTCAAGAGCTGACCCAGGATCAACGTAAGGTAGATAAATTTACTTGATAGGTTTATTTGTAATCTATCTACCTTGCGGCGATCCTGGGTCAGCTCTTGAACCAGGATCAGCTGATCCCCGAGTTAACCCTCTTTTATACAACTGGCCCTAAGGAATTAAAGTAAATGTAATAAATACTATAAGCTAAGTAAATTGACAATTTTACTGATAAATAAAATAGGAAGTAATTAAAAACATTTCTAGACCTTTTGTTGCAATTGTTAAATGTGATTCATAATCTTAATAAAAACGTATAATATAATATGTAATTCACAAATGAAGCATTACATTATTTAAATACCAAGTCATTGCCTTTGCAATAAATTAATTACAAGATTTATTATTGTTTAATAATAATAACAAACACTATCATTACTTGCACTTAATAACGTTCAAGTATAAATTAAGACAGGCCCGTAGCCAGGAGGGGTACTTGGGGGCACGTGCCCCCCCCCCGAAATGTATTCAATTTAATTGCAAACCACCGAAAATTTTACAGTTTACAAAAGGCATTTTACAAATACCCTCCCCCCAAATGAAATCCTGGCTACGGGCCTGAATTAAGACATGATTTAGTTTACAAAAATTCGTGCGTAAAAGTAAAAAAAAAAAATTACAAATTAATTAGAGCAATGTCTGTGCTATCCCGTGCATGAGTCTTCATGTGATTACTTAAACCATCCTTTCTATTAAACGAAGCACCACAAATCACACAAATATGATCCCGATTTATGTCGTGGATGCGCATGTGCCTTACAAGTTTATCTTTACGACCAAAACATTTATCACAATTTGGGCAATTGAAAGGCTTCATTCCGCTATGCGTTGTTACGTGCCGATCCAACTCGCGTTTTCTTAAAAATGTTTTATTACACTGTTTACAAGAATAAGGTCTATCATTTCTGTGAACTACCATGTGGCCACTCAAACTCTCGGCATTCGAAAATCTCTTATTGCATCTTAAACACGGATATCTTTTTATAATGATCGCGGCGTCCGTTATCGTTTCGTTATGCTCGCCAAAGCTATCACCTGTAACGTGCTCGGGTAAAGCATCTAACGTGTCATTCTTTGTAACATCACTTTGTGCTACGTTGTTTGTTTCACTTTCTGCATCGTTGGGTTCAATTTCTGATATTTGATCACTTCTTGGCGTAACATCGGCGTTCTCATAGCCGTTATGATTATAAGGATCCAAATTTATTATCATATTTTCAGAACTTGGCCATTCTTCGTGCTTTTCTTGAGCGTCCAAGTTGTTGGAAACATTACTTTTTGGCGCCGTCGTTGCGTTATATCCGAAATCATTCAAAGCTAAATTTTGTCTCATAATTTCCAATTCCTGCGACTTGTCTTCGTTTGTTTGAGGAAAGTGTCGCTTTTCGTGTCTCAGCAATTTATCACGCCTACCAAAACTTAAACGGCAATAAGTGCATTTAAAAGGCTTCTGACCAGAGTGAATGATTGCGTGACGCGTTAAATCTCCCTTAGATATGAAAGTTTTTGGGCATTTGGGACATACAAACGGCTTTTGACCAGAATGAATTCTCATGTGCTTAGATAGATTGGTATTTCGGGAGAACGATTTAAAGCAAATACTGCACGTGAATGGTTTTATGCCTGTGTGAACAACCGTGTGTTTACGTAAATCCGATCGTCTTGCAAATGTTCTATCACATTGAGGGCAATTGTATGGTTTATCGTTTTGATGAACGCTCTTTAAGTGTGCAGAATATTGACTACGATCTGCAAAGCCCATGTCGCACTCGGTGCAAGTGTACGGAATATTACGATTATGAGCTGAACCTTCGTGCGTTGCACACTCCACCTTACCAGTAAATGCCTGATCGCAATATTTGCACATAAATACATTTCGAAATTCGTACAAATCATTTAAATCTGGATTTTCAACGTCGCTTTGTTGTTCGTTATTGTCAGAGTCATATTCAGAATCGTAATCGACAACGGTAGGATCCACCACCATGACTACTTCGTCTTCTGGCAGTAAATTTGCTTTTCGCGCATCAAAGTTGCAAGTATCTACGGATTTAAACGGTACACCACTTATTTGTCGAAATGTTGCATCGGACACGCTGCATTGTTGCTTAAATTCCAAACATAACTCTATTTTATACAAGCAACGATGGCAAATACAATTTGGCAATCCATCTCCAGATGATATCTACACAATAAAAAATGTTTTGCATTAAATTCCAATATAATAATAATTTAAATAAAATGTTCTTATGTTAAATTGGAAATAAAATAATTAAAGCAAGTCTAATTTTCACAAAACTTTATATTTAAACGACTAGTTTCACCCTTGCGGGCATTTTCAAGCATTTTCATTAACTTGAAAATGCCCGCAAGGGTGAAACTAGTCGTTTAAATATAAAGTTTTGTGAAAATTAGACTTGTTTTAATTATTTTATTTCCAATTTAAAAATGAATTTTCACCAAGTGTCTACCGAATCCATTAATTATTATTTATGTTCTTATGTTCTTTGGCTAGAATGAATATAATAATGGTACCTATAGTAATAAACTACATACAGTTATATTGGTCTGCCCTTATGTGAATCAACATACATATACGTTGGACTCACTCTACGTTGGACGATATGCGAAAACAAAATACATACGAACTATCTTAGAAAAATACTTGCAAGTATTTTGGTGTTAATAAGGAAGATACTATGAACTATGGCATTGTACTAAGTATTTTCTACGATAGAGAAATAAAGTGTAGTAGAAAACCATTAGAGCGAAGGAGCTACTACAAAAGTTTGTAGGCAAATAGTAGACACAGAAAACGAAAAAACTTACAACGGCTAGGATTAACATTATAACAATACAAGAAAGTGGGAAGCAAAAGTGATAAGGAAATAAAATTGTAATTAATATGAGAATTCTCTTCCATACATAACAAAATGTCAATCTTAAAAGGTGCATGCGGTTTATGCGATATCAAAGAAAATGGGAAGACAGCATTTTTTCGTCACTCGAGGAAGACTTCTCGAAATATTTTGCAAAAGTAGATATTTGTTGAAATATTGAACTTGCCTTGGTGGAACACACTTTCAAATTAAATCAAAAACTTAATTTAAATTTTGAACCTCTGGAGATCATTGGTACCAAATTATTATAAAAAGTAAAAAAACGGAGAGGTTATCCTCAACTGAAATATTTTTCGAATTTAATTTGAATAAATTTAAAATAATCGTAATGAGACCAGAACGTTTATTTGAGTGGAATAATAAATTAAGAATAGTTTTAAAAAGAGCGGGAATTAAATGTTTAAATAATTGGTCGTTGGGTGGCGCATTTGAAATGCAAACGAGATTGAAAGATGGAGGACTCGCAATAAATTATTAAAACCAAAAAATTTAAGTTTATTTTCAATTTAAAATAATCTGTAATAGGCTAATAATCATCTAATAGATAAAAAAGCAATGCTGAATTAATTTTAACGTGTTCTTAATTCTATAATAATTTATTAGTAGATACTAGATTGCAATATTAAATACCGAGTAATATAAACTAGGAGACTATGCATTTCGTTTGTTTACAATAATTATAAAATTGACAATTACCTGAAGGTCAGTACATTCCATAATTTTCTTATAAAGACTTTTCTCTTTTCCTCTTATATGATTAAAAATTCCCAGCATGTAACCGTCCCTTTGCATGCACAGCCTACATATGGTTGCGTAAGTGAAACAATTATCCGTTGCTTCCATTTCCGAAAAAAAAACGTTTTTAAATTGATATTTGAAAACGACGGTTTGTAAAAATAAACTTGCACAAAAAACTGTTTTGTTCACTTTAGGACACCCGGCAACTGGATAAATTTTAAATACCTACACGCGGTAAGGGGCGACGCCTCGACGTTACGAAATGTTACTGTTGGCAGGCGAGAATTGCTACGTAGACTTGCGCGTGGCCCCCTTCGTTGGTGCTCCAATATCTTGTTGGGAGCCTGCAACGGTCGTTACTACTTACCGCGTGCTTCAGGCGATTCATTACAAATAATAAATAAAATGTCTTTGTGATAAACGAAAATAGTAGGTAAATTCAAAACTTTATTAGGCACATACATAGTACCTATTATACATAATAATTATACATAACGTAGTTGTAGTACATTAAAAACAACATCAACAATTTAAAATAAAACATAAAGAAAAATTTTTAACATTGAATTATTATTGTTTAATGTAATTTTTAGAACCTCGAATGAGTTTTTTGTTGAAAACCAAGATTAACTTGATTAGATTTGTAATAATTATTATTATTATTAGAGGAACCACCAGAAGAGCAGCCGGTTACATTTTCAATTCCATCACAGGAATTGGTTATTTCGTTAAATGCCATTCCTTCGCCGCAATTATAAAGTCTCGGTCTTCCTTGTACACAAACGAAATATCTCTGACAGTCTTTCGACGAACGGTAACTCCTGTAATAATTGTCTCCTAATAATTTAGCCTCTGGAGCATCGGGACAACTGAAGCCTAAATAAGCTAAAAACAATTCTCTTATTTTCGTGTTTTTGTGAGATACGTACAACAACAAACCTGGAGCATCACAACTTGCAACTTGATCGGGCCAATCGCATCTATAACTTTGTTCGTTAAACGCCAATCCTTCGGGACAATCAAACGTGAAACCGTGACCATCGACGCAATTTTTAAATTGTCCACATTCGGACGCTGCCCCAATTCGAAAATATCCATACTGGTGAGGGCAATCATCTGTTGATTGTGCCGGTTCTAAAACCACATTAAACACCAATACTAAATTAACATCATAATGCTCAAAATTGCACAAATGAAAGAATAATAATTTATTGTAATGTGATTTTGAATCAGAGGATCTTCTGCGACGAATATTGTGCAAGAGTGCAAGTAAGAAGGGCAATATTCTTACTATTGTACCAAGTACGATGATTCATGTGAATGTCAAAATGACAATTCTACTCACTCTTTTAAAAGATTAAAACTTTTCAAATACTCAAATATCAAAGGAATCGGTTGGTTTCTTATTGAAACACGAGAAAATATTGAACTTAATTATACTTACGAGTCGATTCTCTTCCAGAACAATCGACGTCTATTGGATATTGACATGGAAAACTGAAAATTCCTGCGGCAGCATTAAAAAGAAGTCCATCGGGACAAAGCTTTTCTTCTCCAACACCATCGTCACATTCGATATATCTAAAAGAATAGAAATTCAAGTTTCATCAAATAATGTTTAAATCGGTTCTTTTACCCATCGCATGACTTGGTAGGGAAACGTCCATTTTTCTCGGGACAATGAACATTTGATTTCTGTGGAATTTTTTCGCCTATATTGGAGTTGTATTTGTTATTATAGTCGTTTTGTTGTGGGCGAAAAGCGTCTCTTTGATTGCCAAACCTTTGTGCTAAATTGGAATATTAGTAATAGATGTCAATATCGGTATAAATTAAATTTACAGTACGATTCAAACAAAAGGTAAATTTTATCGGTTATTAAATTGAAAAGTTAAAATTTCCCTGAAAAAAAATTGAAGACTTGTAATAGAAACCATAATACGGTACTATGGGCTATGGTCAATAACATATTAAATGGGCAAAGTACCCTAAACATAGGGAACCACATAAACAGCAATCTTCCAAGGTTTGTGTTGCTAAATTCAATGAATAAATAAAAACCGCGCCAAGTATCGTATCTCTTACCTAGATGCAATTTTTTAATACATACAATACTGACTAATAAGTAGGTATCTCGGAAAAATACCTCGGTAATTTAAAAAATTCCATCATCATGAGACAATCAAAACGATGTGTGCGGTTTATCGAAGTTGTACTGTACCTATTGTCTATTCCTTGTTAAAATCTAATTATTGTAAGTTAAACTTGAATGTTTTATTGGGGATTATTACACTTATTGAATTGCAGTTTTGTTATTTAATATAATACTAATTATTACAATAATAGTAATAATTAATGTTACTGTAGATGATAAAAAAAAGGTCAAGTAAATTTACATTTAGTACAGTTTCAACTTTCACTTTTTAAATTTAAGATTTTATTGAATAGTTAAAAATAATTTTTAATTTTGATATAGGATGATAATTTGCCTTGACATTTATTTTTTATTAGATTATTATTCAGTAAACGTGTATGAATTTTCATACATTCATTTCATTAATAATTTAATATTAGTAGGTACCTTACTAAACTATGTACAGGGTGGCTCAAATTCGCTTCTTCTTATGGGGAAATTGGTAACTATAGGAGATATCAAAAAATGAATGGCGTATCCTCTATCTCTTTTTTGAGAAAAGCTCAATGGCGAAAACCGGAATTCGCTAATTTTGTTTTGTTTTCGATTTATAGCCAAAAGTTCGATTATTGGACTTTTCTATAAAAAATGTCGATATCTCGGTTGTTTTTGAAGTTGCCAAAAAAGTGTTGACACTTTCTTCAGACACTTTTTTAAGGGCAACAAAATAGGCTGAATAGATTTTAAATATTTAAGTGAGTTTCCCAGTTATAATACAAAGTTGTGTTTTTTAAATAGAAACAATAGTTGAATAATAATATCGTTTATTTTTATTATTTATTTTGTCATATTATGACATTTTTAAATAGCGCTTTTTATCCTCTTTTCAATTATATATAACATGTGGGGTCCATAATTTCAAATAATTTCCATTTTATTAAAAAATGCAATAAAAATAAGAAAAAAATTAAAAAAGATAGCGAATTCCGGTTTTTGCCATTGAGCTTTTCTCAAAAAAAGAGATCGAGGATGCGCCATCCATTTTTCGATATCTCCTATAGTTACCGATTTCCCCATAAGAAGAAGCGAATTTGAGCCACCCTGTACTTATTATAAGGTATTAAGATTTATGATATTTTCTTTATAAATTCCAATATTAGACTTGGATCAATTATTTAGCTAGTTCGAACTGAAAAGGGTGTTTTCAACCTATCAATTAATCTGATGGTCAAATTGCGCTTAGTTCGAGCAAAGTAGCTCGAGCCGAGTTAACCCTCAATTTCATAAAACTTTTAACAAGCTGTTAACGTTAATGGATGAATTCTATTGGTCTATTAGTACCAACGGACGTTTTCTATTGGTTAGTTAAATTTAACGCGTATTAAACAGTTTTATGAAACCATAAGTCGACCTAACGACTGATTGACTGACCGAAAAAAGATAATTTAATGTTAAAGCCAAGTTATTAATGAGGTGGTTTCCCGTTGCTTCTTGACTTTTAGATTACAGCAGGGTATCCACACGACCAAGATTAAAGCCGCAGTTTCCCGCTCCCTTCTGTGTCGGTGATACTTTCATAGTTTCATACTGCTGGTGTTCTGTAGTGTCAAAGTTCAATTGAAATTATGTAAAAGCAATTTTAATTAATTTTAATTTTTGCTAGTTTATTTCTTTTAAATCAATTTTAAAGTTTTGTGAAAATCTGTTCAGTATTTTGTCAGTAATCTTATTAGTCCATTCATGCGCCTCACAGTAGCGTAATGTTATAATAGCCAGTGGCGGCGCCGGCGTAACCTAATTTAGTAATGTACGCAAAATAAATTGGCGAGCCCCCCTCTCATTATATTATGTAGGGTTGGAGGATCAACATGAGTGAAGGAAGGCAGAATGAGAACGACCGAAGGCCGAGGTTGGGGAGGAAACCCCCAAATATGGAGGGGTATTTTTCCGGATTTTTTTTTTTTAATTGGTTGCAATATGATGCTTTTTAGGGCTAGGAAACTATCACAATTTGGGTCTAAATAAAATTTAAAAAATCCGGGAAAATGCCCCTACATAATATGAGAGGAGGGGTTCGCCAATTTATTTTGCGTACATTACAAAATTAGGTTGACTAGATCGACCAGCAGTTTGGCGTAAATCAAACACGGATAGACTACAGCAGGGGTCGGCAACCTTTTTTTTATACGGGGGCCAAATATTTTACTTTGGGATTAGTGCGGGCCGCACTTCTTGGCAAATCCACTGAAGAGACCTTTTTTTAAAAAAGAAAGTGTAAATTCGCTAAAAAGAGCTTTATTTTAAAAAAAGAAAGGTCATTTATTTTGGAGTCCGCGGGCCGCACCAAGACCCTTCGGGGGCCGCGGGTTGCCAACCCCTGGACTAGAGAGTGGGAAACCGCGGTTTTAATCCTGATTCCGTCGGATATGTGCAGGCTGTGATGTAAAAAGACCAAAATCGATCTCTGGACTATGGGGAAGCAAGGCAAAACCACCCCATTAACATTTCCCTAGTAAAGTCTTCTTGGCTTAGCCAGGAGGATCGCCAACATCCTAATTCGGATAGGCACCTGAAGAAGAAGGGTCTAGATTGTTGACATATCCAAATTGTGTTAAATGATGTACAATAAATTGTACTCTACAATTATTATACACAATATAAGCTCAAGTTGGATTTGTAGACCCAAATTACGCTACTTTAAATCACGGTATTTTTTCAGTGTTTCAGGGTCTAGACCAGTGGTTCCTCCCCCCCCCCCAGTTGCGCCTATATTATGTGTTCAAAATTATAGTGCTTTTTGAAAATAACACGACCTATATAGGTCGACGAAAATTAATTCCTCAAGAAGTTTATAAAATCCGACAAACACAGACCCCCTAAAAGATAAAAGATCTTTATAAAATACTAAAAAAAGCATCAACTTTGTCAAAAAAAGCACAAATTTTATTTAAAAAAAGCATAAACAAAAGTACATATTAATTTAATTTTTGAAACAATTAAGAATTTTTCCAAATATTCTTTAGTAAAATTCATCCTTCTGTCACTTAATAGATTTTTGTAGGCAGAAAAACTTCTTTCGACATCTACTAGTTAATAGGTGCAAATTTGAATTTTGCTACAAGTGGGGTTCCATTTCAAAATCTTCAATAGTTTCTCCAGCTATTTATTGTTTTAGCTATATTATTTAAGATTTTTAATCCTTCATTTTTCTCTAACACATCTTTCAATTTCTTTTTTATGTTGTCGCATTTGCTGCTTTTCGAAAGATTTTATAACATCAGTAACAAAGTTACAGTGGCATTTAATAAACGCTAAATTTGCTTTAATTTCTGGATTCTTTAATACATTTTGGCAATCTTTTATAGATTTCTATCCGAATTTTCTAATTCATAAGCAACATTTTAAAAATTTTCAAAATTTTAAAAGAGAAAGATGCATTTAAAAGATCAAACTTTGAAATATTTTGTAAAATAAGCATTAATGAAGTATAAAACAGCACAAAAAGTCAAAAAAAAAAGCACGAAAAGTACAAAAAGCCAAAAAAGCATATAAAACTTGATACCAAATGACTTCTTTTCAGTTGAAACACAAAATGTTTCTAAAAATTTTCAGCTGCTTCGAATTTTCAGAAAAAGCATAATAGCTACAAATCCGGACTCTACTTATTAGTATAGGATTCAGTACATATCATTACTTATCATTACTTTTAATTTTTTTTTACTAAATTGTAGAGTTAATTGAAAAAAACAATAGGCGATTCCATATTACTACCTTCTCCTCTACCTATTTAACTTTTAAATGAATTTATAATTTGTTGGTTGATGTTTTTCTTAAGAAAAAATTAAGTTGACTCGCGCACTTTACTTAATTTAAATAACAAAAATTTAATTTATAATAAAATATTTAATTACCTGAAGTAAATAAGATGAATGTCAATAACAAATAACAGCAATTTAAATTGTTCATGTCGCTAAATTTAATGTACTAATCAACTAATTTCAAGACTCATCAACAAACTATGATAATATCTATAGCTACTAATAAATTTTAAACGACCATCACTGCATATTATAAATTTTTCTTCAAGGATAATTGCGAAAGTAAATGTTATACACGAATAATATGTTGTTTAAATGAATAAACTGGAAGAAGAGTCCGGTATTTAAAAATGATAATTCATTACATAATAGTAGTATCAGAATATAAGATTAACATTTAACTTACCTACTTTGTTTTCACCTTAGTATACCTAAGGCGTTTAATTTAAAACATTATGCATATAGGTACCTATTCACAAGGATGTTCTTTTCTCTTTGCCGTTAGATCTGATGAGCACAATTATATTTATTTAATGTATAATATCAATAAATTATTTTAAATCTGAGTTTTTAAATTCCCCCTCTGGTCATACATTACTTACTCCATATATTAACCTCAATGGTCAGAGGTGATATCTTATATTTATTTATATGGCACTTATATAGTGCCAGTTGTCTTTTAATCTGCGCAAAGTAACTTAGGTGATTAAATTATATTTTTATTAATTTTATTATAACAGAGAATTGGATTATTTTATTTACAATTGCATATTGGTTCCATGGGGGTCTATAGAGAAGAATACGGGCCTACTTTCTCTATTCCGTTCCGCAGTGCCGCCTCGTCCTGTAGGTCCCGTCTCGCGGGTCCCGCGCGGGACTGAAATGGCATGAGCAGGACAGAACGGGATTTTTTCCATCTCGCATTCTTCTCTAATGTAAGTTCACATCGAGGTTATCTTGTCTTGCTTAGGTAGAATCTAGCAAGAACCAATCATATTGAAATTCATATTCCGCGCCTCCGCTACCCGCCGCTCCGGAATCGTTTTGACTAGATTGTGGTTTTGACAACACTTTAACAATTAAAAATATCCCCTAGGGCCTTCCAATCGGCAAATTGTGCTACCTGGAAGGGGGTGAATCTCTCTTTTTTTTGCTGCAAATTTAAGCAAAATACCCCTAAAAAGTGAAATTAGCTCAATGTTAACTGTACGACTTAGGAGAAGTTATAACGTTAAAACCAATCAAAACGTTTATAAGCGTTAATAAACTTTCTCTATTGGTGAGTTATGTTAGGGTCTCCTAGGTCCTTCAAGGAGCGTATTCGACTTTGGCATACCAATTTTTACTTTCATTGCCCATTTCGCAAGTAGCTTGCCAGAGATCGTTTTCTACATTAAAATTCATTAACAAAAGTATAATTGAAGGGGTCAGTGCAAAAAGTAGCTAAGTCCATATTTTTGTGAAATTGAGTTAAGGGTGGCCATGTATACTAATTTACCTATACTATACGATGGCGAGATCATATTTGAGCCAAGAAGCGTCCTTCTACGTGAAAAATAAAATGTTAAGATTTCAGTCGATCGTCACTTCAATGCAAGAAGTTGCTAAATTTTCAATCTCTCTTTCAATTTTTTTCTCGTTATTGGATAAATTTTTGATTACATGTTATATGTTATTATATTGCCAAAAGGTATAGTTTTTATTTAAAAAAATTACATAATATAGTGATCATTTAAAATGTAGATGTGGGAACCTTTTAAAACTTTCAAACAGCTATAACTCAGAAACTCAAAAATGTGACTTAGCCACTTTTTGCACTGACCCCTTCAATTATTGGTACCTATTAAATTTTTTTCGCAAAGGGAGAGGAAGATCCCCCCCCAATTCAAAAATGTTCGCCTGCGGCGCAATCCACCCCTGGATAGATACCATTAAATGAAGCGTGTAAGGTGAGTTATAGATCTAAAGGTCATAGGTTCGAATCCCGATAACTCCCAAATTTATCTGTGCCGTGGTTAGGATTACACGTTAAATTATCATCCTACTATGACGTTTAGTCAGCAAAAGTAAAACTGCTGACTTGCAATTCGGTGTTGGTCTTCAAGGTTTTAGCGGGTTTATCCCTTGATGTAGTATTGAAAGAATCGTCGTCAGATGTCGCGTTTATTCGAAGAGTCTTTGTTATAAATATAAATTTGTATAATTATTTATTGTAATGTTATTGTAATACTGTAATCATGACTGTAATGTTTGATTAGTTGTGAAAAGGATATTTCCGTAAATAAATAAAATAGCAGTAGTGTTTGCACCATAGTAGCGTTAACATCGAGCTAAACTCACTGTTTAGGGGTATTTTTGGCTTAAATTTGCCAGAAAAAAAAAGAGATCCATCCCCTTCCCAGTAGCATACTTTGCCGAAATTATGCCCAATATTTTTAATTTGCATATGTTGTCAAAACGGCTCTGGAGCGGAGGCGTGGAAGAGTCAGTTTTGACCAGACAACTATGTTCCACCTCGGCTCCAACGTCGTTAAATCAATTTAAACGCTTTAAACTGCGTGTTTGAGTGGAACCCGGACTGCAATTTTAAAAATTTCCACTGTCATGACTCATGAATAAATAGAAAACGGTCCAAAAATTAATTATAAAATAAAAAATTTGCGGACCATTGCAAATAGGGCTTACATTTTCAAAAAAACCTAAATTTTATATGAAATGTCTTTATCTATTGTCTAGTATTGGCTGCCGCTATAAGGTTAAGCTTCGCCCACCCCGCAGTTTAACCCACTCAAACACGCAGTTAAATTTAAAGCTGGCTTTTTTAGTTTTTTATTCATTCAAAGAAGAAATTTATAAATTAATATTTAATTAAATATAAAAAGAATTTATAATTCAAAGAAGTTGGACAGGTTAGGTACTGCTTTGTTAATAAATAATGATCGACCATGGACCACCCTGTGACTCACTGCTTCAGCGATTGGGGTGGCCGATGATTTACATTAAATTTATGCAATTTTTAATATATATTAAATTGAAGAATTTAAAAGTCTTGAATTTTTTATAACTTTATTAATGTACAAAGAAATAAATACGTTTCCGAGTACAGTCAGGGTAGATAGATTATGATAACAAAAATAAAAACACATTATTGTACAGCATTTTGTTATTATTTCACAAATTATGTTACAAAAAATAATTGAATAAGTTAAATAAATTTAAAAGGTATAATAAATTGCAAAATAATTTGTGAAATTATCACTTTTGTCAGTTGATTGTGGAGAACAATTTTAAAAGATGCTCCAATAGCTTACGACTAGAAGCAAATTTAATAAACTTTGCCATTTTTTCTACTAAAGTAAGGCACATGTCATGTTAATTAAACTGTTGGATAACAAACGTACAAAACTTATAAATATTTTTTTAATTTTTCTTGGGCTTACTCCAAATGAGATTGACTAGGAACAGCAATTTGATGTTTATTCTTGACCAAAGTCAACAATCTGTTAAAATTAAAAAATTACTTTAATACCGGGGTTACACATGCAATGATTTACTTGCGCCAGTCGTCACTGGCGCGCCACTAAAGGTTTACACGTAAAATGTAATTTTATTTCGCCAGTCGTAGTTTGCAAATGTATACCGAAGTGTAAACATGTCGACCGTAGTAAATTAATACGCAAAAGTTGTCGACTACGTACAATAGTAGTAGTTTGCTGCATGCATAAATACGTTTACATTTGCAAGTTGTACTTGCAGTTGGCGGTAGTGGGGATGTGAGTCAATCCTTGCACCAAGAAAGTTGGAACAATCCAACTTTTTACATCTTTGCATGCATATTTAAAATGTTCACGCAAGTAAAGGTTTACACATGCATTTTTTATTTTCTGGCGCGCCAGTGACGACTGGCGCAAGTAAATCATTGCATGTGTAACCGGGGTATAAAGCACCAATTGCTCAAATCCAGTTTGTCAATTCATAAAAGCTTCTTTAGGCTAATTTCCTTATTTACATATTTGTAATATAAAAATCATTATTTATTCTTTCATTTTAAGGGAAATTATTAAACTGTGCTTTGTTAACTTTAATAAAAAAAAGATTATTTTTTGAATTAATGTAATATCAAAACATTCAGCCAAATTATATTATAGTATCAATATGTTGAGTATATTTTTAAGTATTTTAAAGATGCTAAGTTGTTTCATTTTTTGGATAGATAGTAAGAATTTTAAACCTCTTTTTATGTTCGTTTCCATGGGATTTTTCTTAGTGCGATGTTCTTTCTTATAATTTTTGTTATCTAGTACAGGAGTCGGCAACCTTTTGGTAAGAGGGCCAAATATTTTATGTGAGGATTAGTGCGGGCCGCACTTCTTGGCAAATCCACTAAAAAGAGCTGATTTTTTAACAAAAAGAGTATAATCCACTAAAAAGAGCTTGTTTTTTAAAAAAAAAGAGGGTCATTTGCTTGAGTTCGCGGGTCGCATCAAGACCCTTCGCGGCCCGCGGGTTGCCGACCCCTGATCTAGTACATGAAATAGTATATTATATTTAATATATTAATTGGTATATTTTAAATAATTATTATCACGAGTTAAGGGTCCTGTTCGCAATGCCCGTGTAAAATGGCCTTTAAAATGCTTTGTAAAACATATTTTCCAATAAAAGTTGAAATATCTTGGTCGGTTTTAAAAAGCAGCTCTATAGCGTAATAGAATAATTTTTTCTTGATACTGTCATCTTTTGGTAATTTTATTTAGTAATAGGTATATTAAAGAAATCTTTAATTCCAATATTCAGAATTTTCAAAAAAAGGAATTTCAAATTTCTTTTCAAATGTAGTAATAAAGACAATTAAAAATACTTTATAGTTTCCAGAAACGATCATTCTATTGCGCCAAAGAGCTGAATTTTTAAAATTCCAAAAATATTTAAACATTTCTTGAAAAATATGTTTAACGAATCTTTTTAAAGAACGTTTTACACCAATATTTAGTCACATTATGAACAGGACCCTTAACAATAAATTAACCAATTTAAATATATCCTATATAAAATAATTTTTTTGCAAAAAAAAAATCCAATAAATTGATCTTTGGGGTACAATTATCAAGTATCTAAGTAGCCAAACAATTTGACTATACAAAAAGTAAATTATCTCAATTTCACTAAAATTGCAGTTACCTTTATCCTTAGCAAATTTTACTTTTGAAGATACAAATGTTTTCATTGTAATTAAATTATAAACGCTCCAAGGTTTAGTATGAAAAAATACAAAATGAATTTGTTTCTTTTATTTAAGATGTAACTGTGCTATATTGCAGATCTCAAACATATATATCGTTGACTATAGATGAGAATTTAAAATTTGAAACGAGTTAAAATATCTTGTGTAAATAAATAAACAAAGAGTGAACAATAAATTATAAAATCACATAATCTTTATGAAAAATTTGACAATCTTTTAATCACAAATATAAAACATCAAATTGGCAAACTCGATTTAAAGATTTTTAACAAAATGGTGCCATTGCATTCTGTCGTACAGTTGAAATTACATTCTAATGAATCAAAGAAATACGAAATACATCACAATATTTATAACTTGTAATAAGTAGATCCGATTTAAAATATTAAATTAGTGGTAAGTAATGAAAGATGAAACTTGTAATCGAGCTTACTCAGTCTTAAAAATGTATGTATGAATTAATTTATTAGATTAGTTAAGAAAAGAAAAGCAATTGCTTTTTATCATGCAGTTTTCAACTAACCGAGCATAAAGTGCGTGTTGTACTTTTGCAGTAAATTTGTTGATTACACAAAGTGTAGAAACAATAGCAAATACAATATTGTACATTAGAACAATTTTAAAATTACCCAACCACTCAATACTTCCAAATTCTCCCAACAAGTCAAAATTGGTAATTCCTAAAATATAGAATTTTTTTAAATTAATATATTAAACTTACAATAAATTAAACTTACCTAAAATTTTTGAAAGCAAGGGTAATGCAGAGCTAAGAATTAAAATTAATGCACAATTTGCAATTATTAAATTAAATGGTGTACTATTGACCCTCGGTCGCATTGGTGCCACACGTGGAAAAGAATAAAGGCCAACAGATGAAGTTACAATCAAGTACAAAATCAGTATTATTTCTAAAAATGCACCGACTGGTCCCAATTTGGATAAAGAAGCAACGCCAAGCGTAAATTGCTGGAAAAAATTAAAGCTTTGTTTGCAGTGATTTTTTTATATTATTATATTATTATAAATTATAAAAAAAGAATCCACTCACCCTGGAACTAAGAGGTAATGCCTTAATACCCACCAACAATTCTACTGTATTTTGTAATGCTATCAAAACTGTAATAACGGTCAAACTAATTAGTAAAATCATCGCAATTGGATATATAATATTTCTCCTTAATGGTGAAGTTTGCCGTTTTTTATCTAAAATTTGCAATTTAATCTGGTGTATAAACGTAAAAATAATTTCATTTAAACTTACCTAAATGTGTACGTTTTGATTCAATCTCGGTTAAACTTGTTCCTAATGTCGATTGTAATTCTCCATTTCTCAATCGGACATTAGATAAATCTTGGTCGTAAATTGAACTTGTTTGAATGGCAGAGATTAATGAAGAATGCGTAAAAGATTTACCATTGGTTTGAACGATTTTTAATTTTCTACGTAGATATTCCTCTTCCATAGCATAAGCATGGTATTCTTCATCAATGTCGTGAAGAAATTGAGGTTTTATTAAATACTGCCTAACTATGTCGAATAAATAAACGAAACCTAATGGAGTGAATACTAAAATAAAGTTAATTAAGCACTATCATTTAAAATATAAAAAGTTACAAACCCAAAAGCATCATAACTCCTAAAAATGATATACAGGAATACAAAAATGGTAAGTGGTATTCCCAAATTCCTACAAAAAAAAATATTATTAAAAAGTATACCGATGCTGTAAGATTTTTACTGTGATATTACTCTTTAGTAGTAGCTAAAGGGAGTCTAGTTTAACCGACAATATTTGATATTAAAGGATAAGATTAAGTAATTTAAGAAATACTTACTAAACCATGTCTGTATATTGTACTTCTCTTTATCAATCAAGACCGATATAACAAAAGTTAAACCCAAAACAGCCATTCCTAGAAGCGATAACACCACAAAGGTTTCATAAACTCTTGCCATTAATCCTTTACGATGACCAAAGAATCCTTCAGATTCCGTGAACAAATAAGCGAATGGTAAAAAGATAAATAATGACAAATTGGAGAATAGAAAAACGTAATTCCACAAACCTTAAAATATAAGGTATTAGGAAACAGTAATACAACGCAAAAAAACCTGTTAGTTAAAAGTTTACCTTGAATAAGGGAACTATTAAGCCACTTAACATAGTAACTCTTTGGATACAATATTAAAACTTCATTTGAAATGATAGAAATTGGTAGTAAAAGAACGGAGCCTATAGAAATCGATAATGAAAAAGTACACAGCCAAGTGCTAATACGATAAACCATCACTTCGTCCTCATCTGTGCTGTAATAATCGTCATGTCCCTTTCTTTTGAAGCGGCGCAAAAATGCGAAACTAGACAAATACAACATAGTGAAGAGGAGCAAAAATATCTGTAAAATGAACCGAGCATTAGGTATATTCGTATCGACAATTTTGTACATAAACTTACGACTTGCTCCCGTACATGGTTGTGAAAAATTTGTTCGCGTAAATCTTGAGTTCCACTATCAAGATCATCCATTTCCCGTTTTACCTATAAGTAAAAATTGTTCTTCTTTTTACATAAATGACATACATTATTTATTTCTTAATTGTAAGCCACAAAATGTTTCCTTTTAAAACTATACTTATGTTAGACCAAAGACGCTTTTAAAGCGTGCACGAACGATCAAATTCAAATATATTTTATGTGATAAGCATCAAGATATTTATTTTTTTGATAAGTGGCAAACGAAATTTGACATAACAACGCCCCCCTCGCACAAAATTGCAACTATAAATTTAAACAGTTTTTTTGCGATAGCATTGTATGTATACAGGATGAGTCACATTGATTGTGCACTACCCAGACATTTGTGCACTGCCATTTGGCACCACTTTCGCGGATCGGGAAATTTATTGAAATCAATTTTGACGTAATATTTAATTTTTTTGTAAAGGATATTTTTTATTTTCCGATAAAATAGTATACTCACCTCTACTCGAAAAATGATTCGTTACTGGGCTTACAGCTTTAGTAAACTCCGCTAATTTAGACCCACCTTAAGATGGGGCTTATATATTTTTTATAATCCTGGTTGTAAACTCCCCTAACGTCGAGAGATTATTAAGCAATAAGATTATAAAGCTTATACAACATGGGCTTTAGGGATAATATTATATTGCTATAACATTTGCTTTGATTTTGTCATAAAATAAACACACGGATGTGATGTGGAAGACCATCAATCAAGACCCTTCGCGAGGTCTAAGTGGCGCAACTTAACAGCTGCCAAGAATTGTAAAAAATTCGAAAATAAGTCAATTATAACCAACTACAACAACGACAGACATGTTTCGATCTTGTTAGATCTCATCAGTGACGTACAGTTGTGAATTTGGTTATAATTTGACTTTAAGTTTTTACTTATTTAGCAAATTATATATAGCAAATTAATTGCATTATTATTGGATTAATAAATTAATTAATAATTGGAAAATTAATTTTATCGATAAAATGCTATATAAGTAAAAACTTAAAGTCAAATTATAACCAAATTCACAACTGTACGTCACTGATGAGATCTAACAAGATCGAAACATGTCTGTCGTTGTTGTAGTTTGGTTATAATTGACTTATTTTCGAATTTTTTGATTTTGTCTTTGGGCATATGTAATCTCCCCTAATCCGGCAGGTAGAATTTAAAAAAAGTGGTGAACTCCCCTAATTTTGAAGATTTCACCAATAATCCTAGTTGTAAACAAAGACAAAATCAAAGCAAATGGTAGCAATAAAATATTATCCCTAAAGCCCATGTTGTATAAGCTTTATAATCTTATTGCCTAATAATCCCTCGACGTTAGGGGAGTTTACAACCAGGATTATAAAAAATATATAAGCCCCATCTTAAGGTGGGTCGAAATTAGCGGAGTTTACAAAATCCCTTTTTGATACCTCTACCATGCTTGGCTTAAATGAAATCGGCATCCAATAAGTTCAATATTTTCCCAAACATGTTTAATGCTTGCATGAATAGCAAGTTCAAAATCAACAGTTGCTGTTATTGGTAAAAGTAAATAGTAACAAATTAAATATTTTACTTCCCCCTCAAGCTCTAAATTCTAAATTGTCACTCCGTAGGTGCGAATCTGCTTAGTTTTCATTGATCCTTTAATGGAATTAAAAAAGATTACTTACTGACCATCAGTGCAGTCCCCAATAGCTCATTATGTTTATTATAATTAGAGTACGGACTTTTAAGCATAAAAAATCGCAAAAATAGCGCTTAAAGTAGCACAAAAAATTGCCATTATATGCATAAAAATATGCATTAAATTTAAATATAATAACTAGAGCGCGGATTCTATGCATTTTGCTTATTGCTGTAAATTGTATGCAGAAGATATTCCTTTTGGATCTTTACGTTTCTAAAAAATTGCGGTGATTTGACGTAATGTTGATAGTGCATATTTTGCTTTTTTCTTAATAATTTGCATATTTATGCATATTTGAACTTTTTTTAATGGATTTTGGCATTTCGAATTTTTTTTTTTAATTTTAAATTGTCACGTATTATTTACCAAGTTGTGAGGCAAGTAATCTTTTTATTTTTAAACTACACTTGCAAGTTTACAACGTCTTCCAACATTAGTCACCTAAACACATGGGAAAATAATGCATATAAATGCATATTAAGGGTAAAGCGGCTAGCACCTTAACATTTTTTCGTCCAACTTATGATTAATTTTACGTGCTTTGCCTATGGATTACCTCGAATAGCCGAAACGATAAGATGTTATTGATACCACCGCTTAAAATACATATTTCCAAATGGGGAACATGATTAACAGCTGCTGTGTATTTTGCAGAACATAATACGACAATTTAAAAAATTTGTGTGTAATTTGTCCGATTCAGCTACAGTAGCAATTAAAGATCGTCAAGAAGTTTTAAAAATGACAAACTAAGGACAGGAAAATTTGGAATTTCTGAAAGCTAATTATTGGTACGCAGGTGAATGTATTAAAAATCTTGAATGAAAGAATCCTCTACTGCTAGATTCTGTAAAACTTCTTTGTAAAAATGATGGTTTTCAAGTGCTTGCTAACACAGCAAACTTATTAAAAGGAGAAACGATCGAGAATATTTCTCAGTATTCCCAGCAAATGTATTAAAATTTGATTATTTACTGTTTTCCTTACAACATCCATAATTCTGATTAATTCTATTTTGTGTAGTGTAGGCCATTCATGTATTAAGAATACATTTATTTTTGGTGTTTTTTGGTAAAGATTAAAAATTAAAATTTTGCATGTAACTTTTTTGACAGCTTATTTAAGATTTTATTGTGCTTTTTTTTCAATTTTTAGTGCTTTTTTTTTTCATTTTTTAGTGCTTATTATAAGCGCTTATTTTCTAAAAATAAGTGCATATTAATCCGCGCTCTAATAATAACTAATAAGCATTAAAATAATTTTTTAAATAAAATTTATTTGAAAAGTAACACAATAAAATATGTACACAGGGACGTGCCTACGGTGGGGGGGGACCTTCCCCCCAAAAAATTTAGGAAATTGGAAAAAAGTTGGCAAAATCACTCAAAATTTGGTCAAATCACTCAAAATTTGGTCAAATCACTCAAAATTTGGTCAAGTTGGCAAAAGCCGCTAAACCTATAATAGGAAAAATGGACAATTACAAAGAGTTGGCAATTTTGAATTAATTAATTTGGCAAATTTCCCCCCCCCCCAAAAAAAGTCCATTCTGGACGTAATATAGTGGCGCCACCAACGGTAATGTATAACGCGATATTTAAATCTAGCGAACACGTTCTTGTGATGAACTAGAACCAGCGATTGACTCAAATAAAGTTTATTGTTTGCTTGCAGCATTTTAAAATTTTTTCATACTTTCCAAATAAAATGATGTTTCAAATATCAAGTCTTTGCCCGGCTTTAAGATTTCTGTTATATAAGCAAAACCTGTTGTCAACTAAATATTAAATTCAAAGAAACCAAATTGTAAATTTTAGGTATTTTTTATGTATTTACTGCAATTTTTTTATTAATTTATCGAAAATGTGCTAAAATAAGCACTAAAAATGCTTAAAGATAAATATAAGCATAAAAATGTTAAAATTGTTAAAAAAAAAAGCATATAAGCATAAAAAAAATAGCGCCAAGTGACTTAATTTTTCCAAATTCGTGGACATTTATAACAATTACGCTTCTGCTATCAATATTTATGTATAGCAAATTTGCTAGAAATCCGTACTCTAATTTATTATAATAGTCAATTGCACATATCCATAGTGATGTATGAATAGCCACATCATAAAATTAAACAGAATATGATTTGCTTTGAAAATTTATTATTATTTCTCCTGTTGGATTTAAAAGGTATCTTACCTAATAAGCCAGTACTAATTTGCTGTATTAAAATTTGTAACAAATCAAAGTTCTAATTTATTGAAAAAGTATTCAAATACATGCATTTATTGATTATTAAGTTAATATTAACAACAACTCTTAAATTCGAATATGAAATTTTAAAACTATTTTAACATAACATAACAATTTTATAAAATTAAATAATTTATTATTATCACCATTTATTTATTTTGTTAAAACAAAAAAATTTATTGTCAAAGTGAATCTTATAGAACGAATTAAAACCAAAATTAACAACAATAGAAAAATTTTATAGAGTAAAGAAAAAGCATAATGTACATTATTTCAATTAAATTTGATTAAAATTAATATGCCCCGTAATTTTGCAATGCTGGGTTGCCTCTGCTTGATTATCTAAAATGATGTCGCAGTCTATACATCTTACTTGAAGTTTATTCATATCGGTATATAGGCGATTAGATTTATATTGATTTACCATCAATTGTGCATCCCATAAAATTTGATCATTTTCTGTTGAAAAGATAGTTTGGGCTTGTTGTCCCTGTAAAAGTATTTTGTTTAATTATGGTTTATGTATTAATAATCTCTCTTCTATCAATCAATACATATAAAGCAAAGAGCCTGCACTCGCTTACTCATTAAAAAATAGGGATTGGTTGTTTAAAGTGCTATACAAGACATTACCCCCCCCCCTCATGACCTATATATAGCTACAACCCTGAATTACAGCATCGAGTATGAAAATTATATTATATAGTTCACTCCAAATAAATTTGCCTCTAGCTCACGAAATTCTGTTAAAAAAAAGAATGCTGTTTTTATAATGTACAATATTGGTAACGTACGACTTATATTCCTTTCGGCTAGCAAGATAATGTAAATATTTTTGTACCCTTTGAAATAAAGCTGAACGACGTCCTAAATTACATTCAGGATGTTATTTCTTAATCAGAATTTGGTGACACAAAGGCAAATTTATTTGGAGCAAACTATACCTAAATTAATGTAGTGGATGGAATACAGAATGTCACTTATCAACTTGGCTTGTTAATATCGTCGCAGTTTTATAGAAAGGGCGAATAAGCCATTTTACTGAATTGCGATTTACATAATATTTTTTCCTTCTCTTCCTTCCTTTGTACAAATAATTTAAAGCATTATTTTTATACTTGATACTTAGTACGTAATAACTTTAATGTGAACAAGTTTTAAATCGTTAATAGACAATAACTCGCACAATTCGTTTGTAAAGGCTTTCATTGGTTAATTCGCCCTTTATAGTCAATATAGTAATAACGACATTACGTAATGTATTAATACAAATTAATACTTACTTCAATTTGTAAATAAACAGGATCATAATGAATTCCATCAAATAGAAGTAAGATGCGGCGGGAAAAATTTTTATCCTCGCCAAATTTATTCAGTATTGCATTAACTGAATCGAGTACGATAATTTCAATTTGATGATGATCTGACAATATTGCAAGTTCGATAGCGCCACCCCACGAATTTTCGTCTTGGATCCAATTACAATATTCTGAATTTGACTTTTCCCCCAAAAAAGCTGCATTATAATATTCTTCATCACTGGCGATTACTTCTGCTACTCTTCTTCGCATATCGGGAGCATAAGAACTTGAGTCCTCCAACTTTCCACGCAAAGCAAAATGTATACTAGAAAATAAGCACGAATTATCAGCAGGTACGGATTGTCTCTCCAAACGTCCTTTAGGTTCGGAAAGGGTATTGAATAACTGTGAAACTTTGGGAGTTTGACTTTCAGGACATGTTCCCTTTTTTCTTTCAGTTTTTTGTATAATTAATAAATCACCCGAAGATATACCAGCTTCCATCAACGAACTTTCATTTCCATGTTTCAATGGTGTTGGAGGATAACCGACCAATACATCCAAATTATCAAACGAAATCTTTCCAAGCAATGATAATTGGCATTTTAGATCATAAACTGTACTATTGGCACGTAATTCTTGCACCACTTGATTACCATCTGGCATTTTGATTTTTAAAGTTAAAATCATTTTTGCGTCTATCTATTTATTCGATTATACTTAACGTAGTTGATTTTTAATAATTGCTAACAGAAGTTTATTATTAAAATTATTACAATCATGACAATTTCAATTCAGGCGTTTCTACATGATGTAATCAAAATCAAATATTATTGCGATTTATATTATTGGTCTATGATGAAACGAATTTAAACTAAATTAAAATTAACCAAGTAAGTAACTGTTGATAGTGAAAATCAGTGAAAAATACAGTAACAAAAAAATAACATAACCTAAAATGGTGATTATCACAGTTCACAGAAATAAAAAATAATGGTCGTATTCAGCAATTCAATTTCACGGTCTTATTCTCTCATCAGTGCCAAAACTTCCCCCCTAAGGTGTCAAAGCTTCTTTTTCCAAGAATTTGGAGGAAACATTATTTCCTACTAAAATTGCTTCCGTTTACGGTTTGGTGTAATTGAAATTGAATAAAATGTACCCGAATCACGAACGCGTCCTATTATTCCTTGGTCTGTGAGATCCCCAAGTGGCGTTCACATAGATATTAGCGTCTTGCTTTGAAAAGGATAGAAGAAAATACTTCAATATCTGATTGGTTCTTGCCAGGTTCTATTGAAGCAATCAAGCAAGGCAAGATCAAGGCTAATCTTTATGTGAACGCAGCTTTATGGTCAAAACAATCAAGAAAGACAATTTGTTAATTCTTTTAACATCTGGGATGATTTATATTCTCGGAGCATCTTGGGTGCAGAAAAAAAAAAGAATTTTGGTCGATGTGTCCAAGTCTAATAAGGGAGGGGAACAATCGTCCCCTGGATGATAATAATATAAATAAATAATATAATATTATTATATTTTTACAGAGAGCATAGTGTAAAGTGACCACATTTTCATTGATGAGACAAAGCGGGACTAAGGAAATAAAAAGCTTGCCGCAGGTCGTGGCCACAGGCGAACATTTTTTTTAAGGGGGCGTGGTCAACGTTTTTTTTAGTAAAACTAAAAAATAATAAGGTAATTTGGAATTTTTGACAAAAATTTTTAAAAATCGGCGGGACGCGGGACAGTTCACCAAAAAGTGGGACTGTCCCGCCAAAATCGGGACGTGTGGTCAAAAAAATGTTTTTGAATGACCTTTTTTTTAATTCGATTTTTTTAATTCGAATAACCTATTCGATGAAACATCGTGTGAAACATCAAAACAATTTTTTCTGCTGTCCCTAAAAACGTGCTACTCGTGGCAGAAGCCATTATTTATTGGGCAATGCAGAAGCCCCTATTTCGCCCTCTAGCTACGCTACTGTCAATCATCGTGTAGTGTTGTGCTGAACGCGACCAACGTTATCATTAAGCTCGTGTCGTCGTCGTATTTTATCTGACATTTTTTGTTTTTCGGTTAGATTCTCTGTCAAGTTTATTGTTTTTATTAACCTCAAAATCAGATTTAAATAATAAATTATTATTGATATCATGTGCGATAGTTTTAAATTTAATGATACTTTCGACAATTTTACCTTTTCTGAAAGTGAAACGTGTTTGAAAACTAAAGCAACGTCAGAATTTAATTCTCTAGTTGTTACTAGCGGTTCAAAAATTGATACAGATAACATAATAAAATCTGTTTCGGTTGACGATTCAATATTTTTAAATAATTGTGACAATTCTATAGTAAATAGTGAAGATTTGTTTAGTGATCAGTGCGAAATTATAAAAGAAGGAGAAAATAATGGATATATTGAATGTTTGGAAAGTGAGTTGGATGGTTGCGACTTGGCATTATGGGGTTTACCCAACTTGATTTTGGAAAGGTACGCGAATCGTGGAATTAAAAAGATATTTAAATGGCAGTCAAATTGTCTGACAAAAAATAAAAAGGTTCTACAAAATTATTGCAACTTGATTTATTCGGCCCCCACATCTGCCGGAAAAACATTAGTTTCTGAAATATTGGCTATTAAAAATATCTTGGAACGTAAGAAAAAGGTTTTGTTTATTTTACCATTTGTGTCGACGGTACGAGAAAAAATGTTTTATTTTCAAGATATTTTGGGTGGTAGTGGAATAAGGGTAGACGGTTTTATGGGATCTCACAATGCACCTGGCGGTTTTAAATCTGTACAATTTGCTGTTTGCACCATTGAAAAGGCAAACGGAATTATTAATCGATTAATGGAAGAAAATAGCTTATCTGATTTAGGAGCCGTAATTGTAGATGAGATTCATTTATTAGGAGATTCAAGTCGCGGTTACTTGCTTGAATTAATGCTAACAAAATTGCAGTACATGAGTAATCGTTTCGAAAACATACACATTCAAATTGTCGGCATGTCGGCTACTTTATCCAATGCAAGTTTAATTCAGAAATGGTTAAATTCAGAATTGTATGTCACCGATTTTCGTCCCATTCCCTTACACGAACATTGTCTAGTAGGAAACGAAATTTATGACAAATCTTTAAATTTGCACAGGCAATTATTACCTACGATAGAGTTAGAAATGGATACAGATAATATTTTGCGTTTGTGTTTAGAGACAATCCAAAGTTCATGTTCAATTTTAATTTTTTGTCCAACTAAAAATTGGTGCGAAAATTTAGCACAGCAAATTTCAGTTGCATTCTGGAAGTTGGGCATTTCAAAAAGTTCTTACGGTTTAATGTTACGTGAACAATTAAGCGGTGATTTGATTGTTGAATTGTTGGAACAATTGAGAGGTTGTCCGGTTGGTTTGGACAAAGTTTTACAAAAGACAATATCCTACGGCGTTTCGTATCACCATGCGGGTTTAACTTTGGACGAACGCGATATAATCGAAGCTGGTTTTCGTAACAATGCTTTGCGAGTTTTGATCGCGACTTCTACGTTATCGTCCGGTGTTAATTTACCCGCCAAAAGAGTAATCATTCGTACTCCAATTTTTCATGGCAAACCTATCGATAACTTGGTGTATCGACAGATGGTTGGTCGTGCAGGTCGAATGGGAAAAGATACGAGTGGAGAAAGCATTTTGATTTGTCAAAAAAGTAATTTTGAAATAGTGAAAGAACTATTTTCGACCAGTTTGAGACCTATTGAAAGTTGTTTAGAAGAATCTGGCAAATTGAATAGGGCAATTTTAGAAATTATTGCTAGTGGTGCAGTGACGACGCCTCACGAAGTCGATTTGTTTACAAAATGTACATTGTTGGCCTATATCAAAACTACAGCAAATGAAAATGAAAATTCCTTAGTTGAACTTGTCAAAGAATCGATTGAGTTTTTAAATAGAAACGAATTTATGAGGTAGGTAACTTTTAATGTAAAATTGGTGTTAAATTATTGTTATTTAAGTATGGTAAATGTACAGTTAATGCGCAATATGACAGCAAAAATGGCTGGAAATGATTTTATTTGTTTCCTTATATTATCCTGAGAAAAAACTTCTATATACACTAGGACGCGGTCGTTTAATAGTTATAAACAATTCTTTGTTTAATAATAAATCTAAATTTCAGGAGAAAAATCTGAAAAAATTACATAGGCTTAACTTGACCAAATTAAACATTTTTTGTCTCTTTGACTTTTTTCGTAAAATCAATGGTTTTTAAGATAGGTAAAACTCGATAAATGCCGAAAAATGCCTACTTTTAAGATTTGACCAAAGACAAAGAAGATGTCTTTGGTCATGAATAGGGTTGCCAACTATTTTAGAGGAAAATAAAGTAACTTGTCTTTTAAAGACAAAAAAATAAAGTATTTGTAAGGAAAAAAAAGTATTTTTGAAATTTTAGTTTTTATTGTCTTAATACATATTTATTTGAACTTTTAGCACTAGCTAACAATTTTTGGCTATTCTTGAAAGCAGGTCCGTAGCCAGGATTTCATTTCAGGGGGGGGGACACTTGTAAAAAGCCTTTGGTAAAATGTAAAATTTTCGGTTGTTCCCCTCCTTTTTCTTTTCAACATTTCGGGGGGGGGCACGTGCCCCCCCCCCTAGCTACGGGTCTGCTTGAAATCGTCATAATCAGAATTACTTGCCATTTTAGTAATAAATGTAAAAGAAATTATTATAAAGAATATATTATGAGTAGAGCACGGATTTTAGACACTAACAGATGGGACTTAGGAGAAAATATAACATAACTCACCAATAGAAAAAGTTTATTACCAATATAAAAAGTTAATTAG
The DNA here is from genome assembly GCA_958510855.1 of Rhagonycha lutea. Classification (NCBI taxonomy): domain Eukaryota; kingdom Metazoa; phylum Arthropoda; class Insecta; order Coleoptera; family Cantharidae; genus Rhagonycha; species Rhagonycha lutea. Next base: position 80,864,150 of record OY294037.1, on the reverse strand, counting down.
CGTAAATAAACGTTTCCATATATAGGTGAGTTATGTTTTATATATGTTTTCTCCTAAGGCCGAACTGTGAGTACCTAAAATCCGTGCTCTAATTATGAAGAAGAAGAAGTTATAAACTGTAACCTTTATTCAAACAAATCACAAGCACAACAATGAAGATTCTGAAAGAAGATTTAAAATAAATTTAAGACCTGGAGATCACAGTTCAAATGAATAAAGAGGTAGCAATGGATAAAGTAGTGTGTACTTAGGTTGGTACCTAATTATACACAGTACCAACATAAATTTAAAATAATAAATTTGAAAAAAGTTTTGGAGTAAGATTTTATTACAGTTTGCAGTCAAAGCTCAAAATAAAGTATTTTCGCATACTTTATTTCAATTATATTTTATAAAGTATATTTGCCTAATATAAAGTATATACTTTATTATAAAGTATGGTTGGCAACCCTAGTCATGAACATCTTTCGGATTGCCTTTTTTTTTTTTTTTTTTTCGCGAAAATGAATTTTCCAAATGATGATACCTTTACACATCGATTGGTAGACCCAAAAAAATCCCAATTCGTGATTTTTATCGTAAACGCTTAGGCCGTTTTCGAGAAAGCCAGTGCATTATATTTTATTGAATATTATTGAAAACGAATTGCTCATTTAATAGTATAGGCGTCTATTTACTCTGGTATAGGATAGGATTTGCAAAATACTGATTCTTTTACCTTTGACTTTGAATAAAAATTTACACACAGGTGGGGATCGAATGCTGTTTTTCAAGTATGTAAGTTACGATCTGTGCTCTTTTCCCTAATTGACTGGGCTAATACTTTGGTTTTTATGGTAGATTAGGTTAGCGCGTTTCAAACTGTAGTGGACACCTCATAGGGGGGAGAGGCAAAGTTGTACAGGCCAAATAAAAGAACAAGACGTCAGAATTAATTTTTATATTTTTCTTTATTATCATAATATTACTTTTTATGTAAAATATGTTGAAATTAAATAATTTGTATTCATTATCTTGTGAGTTGTGTAACTGTAGTAAAAGAAAAAGTCATTCCTGTTCCGGGAGGGGGCAGAATTATTCAAGGTAAAAAAGGGGGCGCGAAATACAATTTGAGAATTGTTAAAATACTCCTATAATACTTAATGTTTGTAAATTCATGTGCCTTTTCCTTAAATAGACGATTATTGGTACATTTACCTTATTTAAATATTGAAATTTGAAGCGCGCTGTCCAGTGCTTCCCCGAGTCTTACTTTTTATTTTACGCAATAATTTTGATTTGATGTACCGGATGTACCTACTCATTAGTACATACATCAAATTATTTTTTGCTTGCATATTTTAAGATTCTATAAGATTCTGGAATTATTAAAATGCTCCATGTATCCAATAAAGCACTATACAACGCTTTATATAATTTGGTAAGGTAGATTACATTTCTATTTTGTTAGATTACAAACATCAGAAAACGGAAGTCTAAAATATACAGCTACATCTTTAGGAAAAGCTTGTTTGTCTTCATCAATGCCGCCCGAGGAAGCTCTTGCATTATTTGCAGAATTAGAAAAAGCTCGGCAATGTTTTGTACTTGAAACGGAACTTCATTTAATTTATATTGTTACTCCCTACAACATCTGTAATCAATGGGGAAATTTGGATTGGATGCTATTTTTGGAACTATGGGAAAAATTAGCTTCGAGCATGAAGCGTGTGGGTGAACTTGTTGGCATTAGTGAAGCTTATATTATCAATGGAACTAGAAGTAAAATTTTAACAAACACATCAAAATTGTATCATAAATTACAAATTCACAAACGATTTTTTACGGCCCTGGCGTTACAAGATTTGGTAAACGAGGTGTCTTTAAATGACGTTGCTACAAAATTTGGTTGTACACGTGGAATGCTGCAATCGTTGCAACAATCGGCATCCACTTTTGCCGGAATGTTAACAATCTTTTGTAGGCAATTAGGCTGGTCGAGTGTGGAAATTTTAATATCTCAATTTCAAGATCGCCTTAATTTTGGTGTACACAGAGATTTATTGGATTTGATGAGGTTGCCGATACTTAACGGACCACGAGCACGAGCACTTTTTAATGCCGATATCACCAGTCTTTCCTCTTTAGCATCCGCCAACGTTTGTACAGTTGAAAACATTTTACTTAAAATTGGTCCTTTTGAAAGAGAAAGGGAACGCGACGGTGAAACGGAATTTGATGCCCAAAAGCGAAATAAATTTCGAGGTGTTTGGGTAACTGGAAAGGAAGGGTTGACTGAACAACAGGCAGCACTCATGCTTATCCAAGAAGCTAGAAAGTAAGTCAAACCAATGCTAGTTTAAATTTCATGACTAAATGTAATTTAAAATTACATCGCTTTTATAAATTAAAAAAATTTAATTTAGGTATTTGCAATATGAACTCGGTTTAATAGAGGCAAAATGGGATAACTTTGAAAGCACTTTACAAACAAGTAACGCTCAAGTTTCACAGGACAAAAAGGAAAACGAAGCATCCAAAGAAGCACATTCTTTTATGGATTCCAATAATTCTTCAGAAAGTATACGGTCGGACTCTTCTGTTAGTTCCGTTAATGAACATGATGACAAATTAAACAATACAAATCTTATTGCAAGTACTAAGAAAATATTAAAAGTAGGATCGAAAAGTATTCAAGGAACTAGTACCAATAACTTGTCCGATCAAAGTTTGTTTGATGATAGCTTTGAAAGCAGTAACTATAAGGGAAAAAGCGATGTAGAGCTGATGGACCTAAAATTGTTCAGTTTTGATTTAATCGGTAACACTCAAGAAAGATTGAGCGGAATTATAAATAATTCTCAAAATGAAGCCAAATCGATAGTACATAATGATATTGAAGAGGAAAATGCACTTTTACGTTTTAAAAAGAAACGTGAAAGAATCAGCTTCTGTCAACAATCATCTTCTGTTAGTGATAATGAGAGCGATGAATCTTCTATTATAGAACAAACGCCTACTAAAAAGAAAAAGTATGAAACAGAACATAATGATTTTTGCCCCATCGACTTTTCAAAATTTAACATTGTCGATGTTTGTAGCGATGTCGAGATGTATAAAACGTTCATATCCGAATTGATAAATCAGACAACTATTTCTTTATCCTGGGCGTGCGATAAGATATCAGATTCCAAAGCGATAATTGGATCAAAATTTCTTGTCACAAATAAATTTTGTGAAGAACATCAGTTCACTTTTGGAAATTATAAAGTTATGGGCTTGTCTATAACATGGGGTGATGACAAGATTTATTATATTTCAATGGAAAATGATACGGAAGTTTCTTACCCCTGTAAAATGGACACCATCACAAAATTAGTTTCAAATAGATTGCTGTCTATAAAACTTTTTGATTGCAAGGAGCAAATTAAAATTGCCAGTTTATGCTTAAAAATACATTTTTTAAGTAATTTTGAAGATCCAAAAGTAGCAGATTGGTTAATTCAACCCGAGGGTAAAGAAAAAAATTTGCGAGCCATGGTAAGCCAATTAACTTAACATTTATTATTTCTATTAAAATGCACTTAAAATATCACATTCGTCTTCTTTTTAATCCACCTACTTCCATTAGTATAAATATTATTATTTGCATCTTTGTTTCCATGTAGGTACTTGTTTACAAATTAAAATTTGATTTGTATTGTTTAATTACTAATTACCTAGTCGATTCAAGTTTAGTCACGTCAAGATTAGTGTAATAATTTGTAAATATATTATTGTTCTTTAGATTGCTCAATACGCTCCTGAATTGGATAACTTATCAAGACTGATTGACGATTGCAAAGATGCAGGTAGCGTAGGTTTGAATTTAGAGAGTAACGTGAACCCACGTATCCGTGCGTCAGTTGAAAGTATTGTTACTTGGTATTTGTGCAACTCCATGAATATTACTCTTTCCAAAACCAACCTTAATCTAAGAGAAACTTATAGTAAGATAAAATATTGTCTTAATTTATGAACAAATTTATCAAGGCATGATTTTTAGAAATAGAAATGCGTATTCAGGTATGTCTGTCGCAAATGGAATTAAATGGTATGGGAATCGATTTAGTTGTACTGCAAAAACTTGAATATGAACTGAGAACTCAGAGTACAAGCATCGAGAAACGTGTCTACTTGTTGGCCGGTCGTAAATTTTCTTTAACATCTCCCAGCGAAATTGCAAAAATGTTAGGATTACATAAAAATGGCAAAGTATCTACAACGTCGACCAATAAACAAGCGTTAGAAAAAAGTGAAAATCCTATGGCCAATTTAATTTTACAATGGCGAAAATTGAGTTGCACTTTAACAAAAATAGTTTACCCAATAATGCGTTTAGTACAAAACAATAGAATCAATGGATGTTATTTAACACACACATCTACGGGACGCATTTCAATGCTCGAACCAAATTTGCAAAATGTTCCAAAAAATTTCGAAATTGAATCTCTTGATGTTCCAACTAATAAAATCGCCATTAGTTGTAGATCATCGTTTATTTCAAGTAAAAATAATGTATTTTTATCTGCCGATTATTGTCAATTAGAGTTGCGAATTTTAGCTCACTTTTCGCAAGATTTAATACTTTCTTCAATAATGAAGTCAGATCAAGACGTTTTTAGGGTGGTAGCCGCAAAGTGGAAAAATGTCGAAGAATGTGATGTAAGTTTTTTTAATAATTATTTTATTAGGTACTCCAAACATTATTCTTAGTATCTAAGAATTGGGGCATCTCAAAATGTTGTAATTATTATTATTTCAAGCAGCAAATTTAATTAATAGGTGGACAATACTCAAAGGCAATGGGCTAAACAATTGTGTTATGGCATTATTTACGGTATGGGAACAAAGACTCTAGCAAATCAAATGTTAATATCTGAAGAGGAAGCAGAGGAATTCATAATAACATTCCATAATAAATATCCAAATATTAAAATATACATAGACAGCACAATTAAAAAATGTCGTGACTTGGGCTATGTGGAAACGTTGGCTAATCGACGACGATATTTGCCAAACATTAATAACGAGAACGGAACTACTAGAAGTAAGTATCAATCTTTGTTTTTAACATATTAAATTTTTGAGTTACTTTTGTAATAAATTAATAGGTCAGGCGGAGAGACAAGCAGTGAATACCACAATACAAGGATCGGCTGCAGATATTGCTAAAAGAGCAATGATTTCGGTAGACGACAGATTTAAAATTAAATTACGACAATCGAAAAATCTACCTAAACTAGTCTTACATTTACACGACGAGCTGTTATACGAAGTTCAAGAAAAATTTCTTGTCAAAACCGCAAAAATTTTAAAAAATTCTATGGAAGAAGCTACCAAACTTTCAATTCCACTACCTGTTAAGTTAAAGTCAGGTTTGTCGTGGGGTACCATGCAAGATTTAATCTTATAATATAAAGAGATCAAAATATCTGTGATAATTTATTTAAGAATAATATTATATTTTTACTAAAATGTAGTTGAATTTATCAATTTATAACATGCCATTGTTTTATTAGGTGATTGTGATTTCTTTTTAATAGTATATTATATAATAAGGCTAACACCTCATGCAAATTTACTTCACGCTCAGGATTAATGTTGCACTTTAGTCCTGTGGTATATACATTATTATTTATTATATATTATACTCCTGGTAAAGCAGGGTTCCGTTCCCCTATTATACTGAATTAGGGAGAGTGGGGGACATTCGGACATGGGGCATCTCCGGACATTCAAAATTTACTACCTTTCCAAAGAAGTAGAAATGCACAATTATTCAGTATAAATTTTACTTACAATAATATTATTGACGTATTTTTGGAATTTCAATGTAAAATATGTGCATTTCATTCTCATTTCACATAAAATTGTGTATGCACTTTGTCCTTAAAGTGCCTTTTTGGCATTTTCGACCAAAAAGGTGCACTTTCAGGACTAGATACATAAATAACTATTTTAATTTATTACTGATTATACCTATAGTTTGTGTAAGCAAATATTTTGCCGAAAAATATTTTAAACGTCAATATTTTCACTTAAACCACCTGGACAGTCGGTTTTTTTTATTTTTAATAATAGGACTTTTCATCACAAGGACGTAAAACGAGATTTTTCGTTCGAGGCACCCGAACGCCCCCGAGGTGAAAAAGAAGTTTTACGGCTGCATAATGTAAAGCGCTTTTCGTTATTCTGCCATATACGAAAACAGGTACTTATCGTACCTGAAATTGTTGACGAAAAGGTTACTTTTACGTCCGGAATAACGAAAAATAGTAAATGTATCGTTTTAATTTTAAATAGTTTTCTTTAATTTCTCTAATCTTTCCTTATTGTGCACCCTTTGTGTTGTAATTTCCAAAAATTCTCAAGATGTTAGGAAATTTATAATTCAGATTACCAAATTATTAATATAAAAATTTATTCTAATCAAAATACATTCAGAACCATTTTTACAAGTCACATAAATCGACCGGTTCATGTTCTACTTGTCCAGATTTGTCCTCTTCTTTATTTTTATTCACCACTAACTTGGGAATATCGACTTTTGACCAATTGTGCGGACTTGTTTTTTTCAATTTAATTTCTACTTTACTTCCAAACATATAAACTTGACTCGATTTCACATCAACAACCTAAAAAAATTCGTATTAAATTTGCATCATGATGTCACTTTAGTAATTATATTTTTAAGGACCCCCTGACCAAGGCAGTACCTACTGCAGAACAGTCATGCATATAAATAATGTTATCCTGCTAATGGCTAGTTGGATAAAAAAGATGCTTAAATCTTGCTATTTTATTTTTTGTTGCATCAATTTGGTAACCAAAATTCAACTTACTTTATTCAATTCAAGATCTAATGTAAAAGTAGAATTAGATTGCTGTGGAAACACTAAGTTTGCAAATAACCGTATTGGATTTAATTGCACAATAGAAGAATCGATGCAATAGTTTTTAGCATAAATTGAAACGACCACATAAGATCCAGTTTGATGCCAATCCCAACGGCAATTTACTACTTGATCGTCATTATCGTCCTATAAAATATATTTATTCAGATATTATAATCCTCGAGCGACTATAAATATTGACCTCTTTAAACCATATATGTTTACCACTTAAACATCCAGCCTGATTTAAAAACACATCAAAATCGGTAGTTTTGTGTTGACAACATGACCAGTACTTTAGACCTTCATGAAAAATGGGTGAACCGGAATGATAAATACATTCGGTATTGTTACTCTCTGAATCTTGATACGAAGTCAGACAGCCCTTATTTTTGCAAGAAGTTCCTACAGGAATAATTCCAAAATCTCGATCGTCACTAATTTTGGTATTTTCCAAATTGCCCATCATCACTTGGTGCTTTAAAGATTGCGATATTTCTGCTTTCAGTGTAATCTAAAAATACAATTTTAAAATTTATATAATATGCTGATTTAAAACAACTACCAAGGGTGTATCGATAGGTGGTCTGGCGAGTTCGGAAGAAACCAACGGCTTAATTTCGACCACTTCTTTATCGGCTACCTCTTGTTTCTCTTCCGGTTCTTTGGGTTTTATATTTGAATGTTTCGATAAAGTGCATCCCTTTACGTTCAAGAAATCAGTAAAATTAATGCACTTTTTGTTACAACAAGACCATCCTTTATAACCATCGTGAAAAAACGGTAATCCTGGATGATGACAGCAAATATCTAAAAGAATATTTTACATAATTATACTAATAGTAGCTGCTTTTTCGGTAACCATTAGTTAGGACCCAAGGCAAGTTTAAAGTTGTCACCTGTATTGATTATGACAATTTTCGTTAAGTTATTTTTTAGCAAAATTATATTTGAATTCAGTTTTAGTTTAAGAAGAGTGCCAAGTACTTAATTTACCTGCATTATTATCGTTGGGATCATATTTTAGGCCACAACCTCGATTATAGCATTGTTGAAGATTTGTAGTATCCATTTCTTTTTTTAATTTAGTCGATCGAAATATTTTAGTTAACCTATTTTATAATCGAACCGAATTCTAAATTAAGAATTTATTAAAAAAAAGTAAGGAAGGACGTAATAAACGATTTTTAATTATTTATCTATACAATAACCGTAAAAAAGTAAACACACGTGCAGAGGGCACTAAAAGGTAGGTCCGTGGGTTCATCGCTCTCTCGGGATTCTCTTCACAATTCACATTAGTAACATCGACGACGACGTCGCAACTACCCATAATAATAAATATTATATAAATACGGTAGGCTATCGAATATAATAGTTATACCTATTAAATTTATATATTTGAAAGCTTCAATCTACACCATTAACATTTTTTCAAAAATGTTTGCAGCCACTGTTATAACTTAACTTTTAATTTATTGTAAAGATTCCTGTTATATCCGCTTAAATTGTCGGTGAGTTTCGTTGTTATTCGTTGTTGTACTAGTGTCGGGCATTTTTATGTTGTTAACGACATGTATACAAATCTAAATTATGTAAAGAAATTCATTATTGCTTGATTTTTGTGCGTGTTAATTATAACGACTGAGTATAAAATCGGAGTTCAGGTAAAATTTTGTATATAAAGATGTATAATTTTGTAAGAAATGGACAACTCGATGAGGGCTTGCCTAAACAAATTCTGACATGGCGCACAGTCATGAATTTTATCAAACAACATTAAAAGTCTTTATTATAATTTTTACATCTAATTAGTATGTTGTGCTTTTCTCACTTTTGTAATTTCATTACTTGATGTAGGTTGACTTAATTATTGATGCACGTAATTTCAAAATTTATGTTACATTAATAATAACCTCTTAAAAATTAGTTGTCACAAAATAATGGAAACGAACAGCGGCGGTTTGGAATCGGAAGATTTAATGGAGATGGAAGACGGTGAAGGATCAGATTTGGACGACGAAGAGGAAGAATTAGATGATCCAATTTCGTCTCCATTTCAGTTAGCTTTATCAGATCCTGCTTCGGCTGCCACTTCTACTGCTTCTTCCCCACCTAATAATGAAGATATACCCATCACGCCGTATACGTTCTCTGGAAAGCCGCTTAGTATTAAGAGAGGTCGTGGTAGACCACGTAGGGAAGGCGGTGAGTTTTTTAATTTTTTTCTTGAAATAGTTACTAGAATATTTTTGAATAGATAAGGCCGTTATAAGAAGATCCGGTGGCGGAGCCAAAGTAAGACGAACAAAAACTACGGGCTACATGAGAGGCATTAGGCGTGTCAAAAGTTTGGATAGATCAGACTTTGATTTTTCTAATATAATACCTTCTCCGAATGAAGAAAATTTGCCAATGTTAGATTCTGACTTTGGACTATTTGGTATTTCTGAACGTGAGAAAATGCTGATGGCTATGGAGGAAAATCCTTATCCCCCTGAACAATGGTAAGATATATTGTAAACAATTTTAATTCCGTTGGGTGTTTCCATAGTCATAGGAATTGTTTTATAAATTTTTTTTGTAATTTTTCAATAAGGGTATTCACACTCCCTTGTATATGTCGTTGTATGTAACATCTGGTAAAGTTTTGTATTATTAGACGTTGCTAGGATAAATACAAGAGTGTATAAATACAACGAAATATACAAGGGAGTGTGAATACCCTTATTATATAGTAATATCTGCAAGTTAAATAAACTTTTTGGAGTCTTGTATCTAGTGGTGTGCAAGTCGAATTTTGTTGAGCGCTTATCACCATGATTGTTGAAATGGGTCACATGACTTAAATTATTTTAAGAGGTCGTGCTCTTTACATAGAAATAAATTAATGGCTCTGTCAGAATGACGAACTAGGCCTGCATTATTTAGCCATTAAATGACCCAAGTTGTGAATGCTTGACATTTAAGGGGTAAAAAAAACCTAACTATTACATGACTATTACTAACTTAAGAAAGTTTTTAACCATGTTGATTGGTTAAACTGAGTTCAAAGTTGAATGAGGTTTAACCGACAGTACAACCCACCCTAACTGTAGTGCAACTTGTATAATCTGAACTCCCAATAATTATCCAAATTTTACCTTTCCGATTACTGCATAGATCATAATGCTTAATCATATTTCTGTGCTTTGTTGCCAAAAGCTGAATGTCATTATTCCATGTTGATATGTTATAAAAGGTGTTCTTTAATTTGGCAAAATTTCATGTCTATAGCAACGCTATAACCTTGTACTGTAACTTGTCATAATATGATATTTCACAAGATCATAAGTAGAAAACTTTTTAAAGTGTTGAACAATTTAAAAAAATTACATATATCTGCTTTTGGCAAAGAAGCACAGATTTAATGTATTATGTCTTATCGAGATATAAATTATAACTTTTTTTTACACTGATATAATTAGTAATTACCTATCCTAGAAAATTTTTGCAACACCGTTTAGTCGACAGACATTTGTTTAATAGCATTTAATAGACACAACTTTTGTTGTTCCATGTCGACATGGAATTTTATACGTCATATATAAAATTAAAAATACCCTTATAATTTATTTGTTAGATTTCTATAAACAAATTAATGTCATCTTATTGTACATGATGCCCGATGCCAATTAAAATGTTATGACTTCCTGAGCTTATTTAATTATAAAAGACTTAAAATTATGCTTAGGCACTATATGCCCTTTTACAGATAATACAGCTTTGAACAATATGGCAATATGAATTTGTTTCATTTAGGATTGTAACTAATAAGTTAGTAATAAATTATAAGAGTATTTTTAATTTTAAGATAGCGTATAAAATTTCGTGTCGAATAAATGTTAAATTGATTAAATGCTGGAGCATAATTGTGATATAAATTTCCGGGTACCATAATTTCCAAATAATATTACCAAACATTAGACTACCATACTGATACAAAAGCTTGCTTATTTTGTATTAATAAATATTGCCGTTTTTGATTTTGTATAAACAAATTATGTTTTTCTTTGAATGATTAAATTTAAAATGTTTTTTTATGCAGGCCTGGTAAAGTTTGTGCTTTATGTAACTTGGGAGAACGAAGTCAATTAGGGCAAGGCGATCTGATGAGGCTACTGTGTCCAGATGGTTTTACTCCTCAACGCAGTACATCAAACACCTCTCATTTACAATCTATGTCTGATCAAATACCAGACAATGAATCGGGCGATAAAAGTCCCAGAGGTCCTGTTACTTGTAGACGCCAAAAAAGTTTCAATAAATGTCGCATGTTGTCACAAAATAATGAATACATTGATGAGCTATCGATAATAGGATATACAGAGGAACCTGATTTACAAAGTATATTTGAACCGCTGGGTCTTTTTTTCGTTCATCGAAGATGTGCAACTTGGTCCGACCATGTCATACAACCAGGTAAGTTTCGAGGGATTTGCATGTTGTTATTTGTTCATGTAACAAAAAATTTAGGATTGCCAAATATTGGTCCCATTATTCTTCAAAGTACTTCAAGGAAATGTTCATATTGTAATCATTTTGGTGCAAGTTTGGCGTGTAATGTAGACGTATGTGCAAAGTATTATCATTTTCCATGTGCAACTGCTGCTGGTGCTTTTCAAGATTCTAAAGCTTTAACGAATTATTGTGTACAGCATCTCGTTCAAGTTCCAATAGTTTGTGAATGTAAGTTGTTATTTTTCAATTATTAAATTTTGATTTTGAAACGTATTTCTTTTTTTAGCTGCTGTATGTTATACATGTAAAATGCATGGTGACATAGCAAATCTTATGTTTTGCTCTTCATGTGGTGAACACTATCATGGTATTTGTGTTGGTTTAGCCCAAACGCCTGGTAAAGCAACAATAAATTTAATTTTGATTTTGTTTTTAAATTTTTTTTTATTTTAGGCATAAGAGCTGGTTGGCAATGTCGTAAGTGCCGCATTTGTCAAATTTGCCGTAGCATAGGAGATGAAACAAAATTGATGCCTTGTGAACAATGTGACAAAGTTTATCATACAACATGTCAAAGACCAGTTGTCACTAGTATACCAAAGTATGGATGGAAGTGTAGGGTAAGATTTGAAAGAAATTCAAAATATGAGATACACTCTTTGGGACTACTAATTTCTAATAAATAATTCAAATGTATCTTGTATTTTCTACATTGTATATCTGAAACAAATAATTTATATTGTAATTGTAATAATTATTTGTGTATACGTCAAAACCATGGTACATAATTAATAAGGTAATCCAGCGGTGCATTACGAGTGAGATGAAAACATAAAAAATCTAACAGATTTCCCATCTCTCTCACCAGAAGACGTGCATCTAAAATGCAAGACAAGTCTGTAATCATACGTTGGTTGGGTTATGTCAACTCAATCATAATATTTTATTGTCAGATTTTTAGCTTAAATTATCATGCAGTGTGCGGCGTAAGTGAAAATATAGCGAATTGTGTGTCCTTGTCTAATGTCAACGCGGATTATCTTATTACTAATTATGTACCATGGTCAAAACACAAACATATTATTAATAAATAATTTTTTATTTTTACTAGTGTTGTCGTGTATGTGGTGATTGCGGTTCAAGGACACCCGGAGCAGGATCTTCGTCACGTTGGCATAATCACTATTCCGTTTGTGATTCTTGCTATCAACAGCGCAATAAAGGTTATGCTTGTCCTATTTGTGGTCGTTCTTATAGAGCTCATGCACAGAGAGAAATGGTTCAATGCATTACATGTCGAAGGTAAATATTCATTTATAAATGGAATAATTATTATGATACATACAAATTTAATGCAATGAACAAATTACTTTATCACTTATATAGTCGTGCAGATCAAGATTTAGACCTAATCATTTAAAAATGATAGATTAAATTCTGGTTGTCATAATTACTTATGTCATAGTTACTTAACCAATTCAGGGCCAATATATTCACCTCCCAGTAAGTGTTCAATAGGGTAACTGACAGATAAATAAACTGTCACCAATCACATTTCAGTAAAATCACCAATCAACAAGGAGGTTTATAAATTTACTGAACACATAGTTATAGCAAAACCGAATTAGGAAGAACTCGCTATGACAGCTCGCTGCGTACAATTTTAAAGGCGGAGCTTGTCAGTGCCGTAGTAAATTTCATATTCTTACAAATCATATGCAGTGGCGGCGTCAAAAAATTTTATTAGTTTACAATAAACATGTACGAATATTCTACCGGTAGATACGTATTTTCATAAGCTGTAGGCTAATAAAAATTGTGACAGGAAACATAACCCCTAATTTTTAGTTTTAACCAGGTTTTAATGTACGTATAACACGTCGTCGCTGTTTTGTAGTAAGGGCGGATAAGGCATTTTACGAAAATGCGAATCACATATTTCTATCAACTCTTTCTCTTTTGCACAAATAATTTAAAGCATTATTTTTATAGTTTAAAAATATAGGTTAAAAACGCCTACGAATTGACATCCCTTGAAAATCAAATGGACTGACCCAAACCAAATATTGTTATCTGCGCATTCCCACTACTATTTCTTCCTAGTTCGGTACTACTATACCCGACACTGTAACCAGAGGTGAATATATCTGCCCTCAAACAATTAAAAGTACATATTAACAGCCGTATTCATAAACAACTTAAGCCTGTTTTAGTTAAAGAGCTTTTAACCCGTTTTAACCTAACTTTTACTTTTTTTTTGCTGTCATTTAGAATTTTTTTAGGTTAAAATACCAACTTATCACAGTAAACGCGCTAAACTCCCTATAAAACAGTTTACTAAATAGTAAGTCCCTATAAAATTTATAGGGAGTTTAGCGCGTTTACTATAATAAGTTGGTATTTTAACCTAAAAAAATTCGAAATGCAAGCAAAAAAAAGTAAAAAGTTAGGTTAAAAGCTCTTTAACTAAAACAGGCTTACAAGACTGTTATAAGTTGTTTATGAATACGGCTGTAATACTTTAATCGTTGATTAACCTTAACCGAGCATTAAAATAAAGAAAGAGAGAGTTCTTATGTTACAAAGCATAATTTTTTTGTAGCATTAAATTAAGGGGCCACATATCCCTGCACTCACTGAAAACTTAGTACATTTGAGAAATTATAAGCCCTTGATATTTTTACAAAATGGACTTGGAACAAACCAATATTCAGCCAAAATAATAAAGGATACTGTATTTAATTAAAATTAAGAAAACTCACTTTGAGTAGGTTTTTACTAAATAATTTACTCGCCAATCAATAGAGTTAAAATTTTGAAATTTTATATAATACGCAGTACTTTACCTTTCTTTTTATTTTTATGTTTGATAGGTTTGTTCATGGTACCTGCGATCCTGAAGCTGACATGATGACATATCAAGTTCGAAAAGATGGTCATCCAGATTATGAGTATGTGTGTGGTGTATGCAAATCTGATCACCTAAAAAAGCAACAAATTCAACAACAAAGGAATAGTAAGTAATTAATTTATAATTTAAAAATTTTTAAAATACATAATATATTGACTTTGTCAGAAATTTCTGATGAAAAGGGTTACCACACTAACTTGAAAGTTAAATTAATGGACAAATGCATTATATTAGCAATTCTTGATGTGAGAACAAGGTGTTCAATAAATTGAGTGCCTGCGCTCATTATACTTATGAGCTTTCAAGTGCTATGTACTCTTCATCAGAATAATTGATTATAAATAATTAATTTATTATCACGAATTAACAACTAACCAATTTAAATAAATTTGTATAGCGTTATCCATCTTTACTGCTCTTATATCATTGGTTATACTGTGATTGTAAAACTAGCCCTAAATAATGCAGTTGAATCTTTAAACTTACTGCCAGTATGAATTATAATTCCTAAATATTTTAATGTGCATTTCTTTAGGCTTTGAAGATGGGGATTCATTCTCTGGCTCTCAAGATTATCTTTTCGATGATGCGTATGATTTCGATTATGGTCAATTATCAGATGATTCTGTTCGTTTTATGGGTTTAGGCAGAGGTAAACCATACAGTGCTAGTAAAATCGCTAAAAAAAGATTAGGTTTGAGTATAGTTGGTCGCCCTAAGGGTATAGGCAAAGGAATGGCCGGCAAACTTGGATTTGCCAAACGTCAACGTTTGGTCGAATTTGGCCGTAAACGAGGACCCAAGTCAAAAATGCGTGGAATGTTTGGAGTACCTGGAGTTGGTTTACAAAAACCTACAAGTGACGGTAGTAGAATGGACGAGGAGCCCGGTGTTGAAAATAGACTAGTTTTGTGTTCTGTAAAAGATAAATATGTTTTAAATCAAGATATATGTGTTATGTGTGGTGCACTTGGAACAGATCAAGAAGGATGTCTTATTTCTTGCGTTCAGTGTGGACAATGTTATCATCCTTATTGTGTTAATGTTAAAGTAACCAGGGTTATTTTGCAAAAAGGTTGGCGATGCTTGGATTGCACTGTATGCGAAGGTTGCGGTCATCGTCATGACGAAAGCAGACTTATTTTATGCGACGAATGCGATATTTCGTTTCACATTTATTGTATGGATCCGCCTTTGGAATATGTTCCTCATGGTAATTGGAAATGCAAGTGGTGCGCAATTTGTCAGATGTGTGGAGCAACCGATCCCGGATTTAATTGTTCTTGGATGAATAGTTATACCGAATGTGGACCTTGTGCATCTCATACCGCGTGTGCTAGTTGTTCAGAAAGTTATAACGAAGGAGATCTTATAGTACAATGTATTCAATGCGAACGTTGGCTGCACGGATCTTGTGATTCAATTAGAAGTGAAAAAGAAGCTGAAAAATGTGTGGAAGATGGCTATAATTGTATTTTATGTAGACCTCGAGATGTACCACCTCCTCACTTGCAACTGACATCTTCCCCTAAACCATCAACTCCCTGCAAAAGTCCAGACATTAAGTCTAACACTCCATATTTTATGGACGGTATTTCGTTACAAGAAACTGGTTATATTCATATAAAATCATTGACTAATACTCCAAGTATTACTAGAAAAAAGCGTAAAAAGTTTCATCCCGTTCAAGATAAAGAAGCTGGCATTATGGCCACAATTGAATCTGTAGTAGCAGGAAGCAACATGTTGGGAGGTGGTTTGGATGATTCAAAATTAGAGTTGATGGACATTAAAGAAGATCCTCAAGATCTTTATAAGGAAGGAATGCTTTGGACTAAAGAAGATGGAACTCCGCCGGAAGGTTTTACGCTTTATACGATGGAGAGTGGCGTTAGCGTATTAAGAAGGAAACGTCAACGAAATTTGCAAAAGTTGGGTATCGGTGGATTTATAGTGCGGCCACGGGGAATTCGTGGTGCTCAAGATAATGATGATGTCGATATGCTGCCAGGCCAGCTTATAAACGAGTCCCTGAGTTCTCAATCCATAATGGATGGTGATAAACCGAGACGTAAACCGAATCGCAGAAAACCTAAAAGCAAAGTTTTTGAAAGTTATCCGCCTCATATTCAAGAGGCATTTTTTGGCAAATTGTCACTTGAAACTGCTAAAGGATTAGATAGCACGAGCGACAGCGAAGAAGAGACCATTAAATCGTCCAAGATTGGTGAAAGAACTATACAACTTTCCCAAGAGGAATTGAGAGCTGTTGTTGCCGTAACAAAACATGAAAAATCTTTTAAACAATTAAGCGGAAAAGGTATTTCTAACACCATAAATAAAATATCAAATAGTGCACCTATTGTACCAAAAGAAGAAGACGAAAGCGATACCGAAGTACTTAGAGATGTTTTAACACTTCCTGGAGATCTTTTGGATACCGACTTAGTAAATACTATAATGAACGAAGACGATGATGAACTTACAAAAAATACTGACGCTCTCAGAGCTTTAGGAGGTATCTAATTAATTTTTGTTATTATATTTTCTTATTTCATTTTTTACTTTTGCTTAGATTCAAATTTACCCGATGATGCTAATAGTACAAGTGCATTAAAGGAAACCAAAGATGAATTGACCGATATATTAGGATCTCATTTTAATATTGAGTCAATACCAAACATTAATAGCAAAGATGTTGAAGACATATTTAAGGTAAGCATTAATATTTTTTTTAATTTATTCGTTTTTTATAGTGAAAGTTAGCTAGTAATTACTTACAATTAAATTATAATCACAGCTTTTCAGTTGTATTATTAATTCTATTATAATGGGTAATTTATATAAACGAAATGGTTTGGTATGTGGGTAAAAACATAAAATTACTCCAACTATAATGTGTAATATTTTGTAATGTTTATTTTTTTTAGAATGTCTTAACAGATGAATCTCAAGAATCGCAAGAAAGTTCCTCATTTTCCATGTCCAACACGAGCACTTTTTCAGCTAATGGCTCTCAGTCATCTACATCTCACCCTCTTTCTACGGCAATAAGACCCACTTCATTGCCAACAAATAATTTGAACTCTCCTGTAGGTTTCCCACCGCAGTCACCATATCACTCCGAATATAGCAAGTATGTTTAATTAATTAATTTATTATTTTTTATAAACCCGTGACAATATTTTTAAATTTTTATAGTAGTCCACAATTTTCTGAACCTAGAAGTCCATGGGTGACAGTTAATGACACTTCAGATTTAGAACCCGCATCTACTCCAGGTGTCACTACAACTTACAATCAACGATCTGCAGAAAAAATGAAAGCAGATGAAGGATTAGGTTCGGGAGCTACTATTTCTGCGGTGTTGTATGCAAACATGAATCACGCCGAGTGGAAAACTGACTATCCAGTTTGGAATGATCGTTATAAGCAAATTATTAAAAAATGGAGAACACTGAGTACCGAACAAAGAGCACCATATTTACAACAAGCTAGAGATAACAGATCAGCTTTAAGAATGAAAAAGCAGCAGCAGGTGAGTTTTTACGCTTGTTTCTTTACTTTCAATAACATTTTGTGGAAAATTTTAACCTCTACATATTTGTTGTGTGAACAATTATTATTATATTGACAAATTCATGATAAATTGAATAATAACTAAGCTCAAAAGTGACGCTGATGGGACAATTTTTATTTTTTAAATGTTACAATAAACTTGTCTCATCGTGTGGGTGAGCACTAACGTGTGCACATACATATTATGTATGTGGTTAAGCATTATCTCCTGTGTGCGCTTACGTTTCCTATCACATTATTTGTACGTACGTGTTTCATCCCCCCCTTTCACAGATCAGCAAGGAGAATTTGAGTTCCACATCAACCGCATCCAAGACAACTGTGGCTACAATTCCAGTTAACAGCACATCCCCCTCAATCCAGATGTCATCTATTGTGGCTTCAATCTCAGAGGTGTGCACTCACCAATCGAAGCCTATACCATCACTAACTGGTGCTTCCGTTAGCTCTGTGTCTGTATCTCCTCCCATAATGCAACCTCCCCGTTCATTATCTTTACCACCTTCACCTCCTACGCAACAACAGTTTACTATTCGTGGTCATATCATGGGCCCCGGAGATCATTGTGGATCTGCTCCCAATGTGACCGTTAATCCACTTTATCAGCACACTAACGATCGTGACCTAACCTCATCTCCTAGAGTCATTGCACCTTCTGCTGCCGATCAGCAGATTCGTGTTTTAACACCATCCGAAATAATGCGCACTCTTCCCTCTCTCAGTCAAGAAAATTATGAACCTCAACCGCTGGTGAGAATTAATTGGATGTGCCCGTTTCTCAAAAGCTTATATGTATAAATTGTTTAGTCTATTATTTCTTTAAATAATTTAAGACTGCAATTTTTTGATTTTGTCGGTGTTTTTTATTATGATGCATTTGTAAAATTCATAATTTTTTCTCTTTTTTTGTTTTACATTTTAAGCATGACAAGTTGTGAACCTTGATATTATTTCATTATGATTATTGTTGTTGTCAATTTTAGTTTATTCTATCCTTTTCCTTCATACAAAATATCCTAAACAGATGCAGGTATCAGAGCCTTTTTTTTGTAAAATTTAATCATACTAACAGTAGATAATTTTTGGGCAATTTGTTTTCTGCATGTTTTGTGGTAGTTAACTTTGTTATCATTGTGCATAGCTGTATTGTTTTTAATTCTTTATTAGAATGCATTATGATGCAGTGTCGTTTCTTGTAAATTTAATTTTTATTTCAAGCTTAAATTTTGATGCTAAATGTAGACATTTTAATTTAACACGTGAATTTGCATAATTAGTTTGCTATTATCTATTTATTTATTAAACTATTTATGTACAGTAGACATGACATTGAATTTTACAACAAAGGGGGGCCCGCACGTTTTCTAGGTAAACCCGGTTTAGGTTGAATTAGCTGAATTTGTTATATGTGTTTTATTAGTTAATAATATTAAAAAGAAGTTGTCAAAAAATTAACCTCCGGGATCGAGCTGTTTAAGAGTTTAGCTCTAAAGGAGGAGTTAAAAGATCACAACTAGGGCTGGAAATTATCGATTATTTTAATCGATGATCGATAAATATTTTTGAAATAATCGATTGTTAATGTTAACAATCGCCCACAAAGAACAAACAACTTTTTTTTTTAGGCATTTCGTAGTAATGTGAGGCTATTTTTTTTATAAAAAAAAGGTATGAATGAGCTTTTTTTTTATCGATTGTTCGATTATTGATTGTTCTATTAATCGATAGCTCGATTATTGGATTAATCTATTGTTTGATTATTGGATTGTTCGATTAATTAATTTAATCGATTGTTTTTACACAATCGTCCAGCCCTAAGCACGACGCTTCTATTAAGAAGCATTCTTAGTTGCACTAAGATAAAAAGACTAAGAAGAAGAATATTCGTTTTAGAGTCTGCGGACCGCACCAAACCGCGGATTGGCAACTCCTGGTTTAGAGAAATTCAATATTTTATTTCAAGTTTGCCCGCACCTTCTTTTCATCTCTATTTAACGAATTTAACTGAAACCGTATTTACAATTTTTAACCCTTATTTCAATACCCAGTCGTTATTACGTTGTTCAATAGCCGGGGTACCCCATGGTATGTTTAGTCAACAAAAGGAATTGGAATTGGGAAATTTTTATTTTCAAATTCTTATGTTGTTGGGAGTCACAGTGGGAATACCCACTGCCTCAAAACCTGTTAGTTTATGGAATAATAAAGGGCAAAGAGGAAGGGAAACAGTAAAGTCTCTGTTGTCATTCATATCGTCATTCGTCGTTCATATGAGGATATTTTATATATAATTGATAGTTAAATGTAATTAATTTATAATAAAAAGTTAAATGTCTACGTTCATTTGTCTATAAAATATTATTTTTGACCCCTAGAGATCACTTTAATTATTTATTCCTGGGAAAATCTGTAGAAGTATTAAGTTTTTACATATATGGGTACCCCAGGTATTGATCAAGTGGGTATTCAACTTTAGCGCCTAATTTTTTCTACTTTCTTGCATATTTAAATATCAAAATTTATATGAATCGACGTCAATTGACTCAAATAACGAGGATCTGACCGGATTTGAAGATATCTCTTTAAATGCATAGCTTGTAAAAGAGTCGAAACGCGTCACCAAGCATAAATAAAAGAAAAATTACAAGAAAGTGCATTATTTGAATATTTACTAATACAATAAAACTTGTAAGAATATCCTCACAATTATTCGATACTTAAGTAAGAACATGCAAACGGGTACCCGGCTATTGACATAAGGGTTAAACGATTTTACGACACTTTCACCCTTACAGAAAAATATTTGATCCTACCTATGTTGTTAATATATTCAATAATTATCTATTGTACATAAATCTACAAAATTCTATACTGAAATTATGCTCCAGAAATAGAAAATTTGAACTTGCAAATATCGCTAATTATTTGATCACTAATAGATTGATAATATTATCTCCTTAATATGTTGTAATTTTCATTTAAAAAAACAATTTGCAATTGTTCACCTTTAGTGATTTTTATGTAAACAAAATTGGTGTAATCACTGGGTGAACTGATAATTTATTAAAAGTAAAGACTACACAAAAAGAATATAAAATTAATAAATTCGTAAGTCTCTGCAAATGCCAATTATTGTTTTAATTGCAAAAATTGGAAATAAATTACAACTTATTATTTTGTAATTATTAGTTTAACTTCTTGAAACATTAACAGTTGGTTTGAGTGACTACAATGAAAAATGTAAGACTTAATAATTATAATCTTTATTTAGGATCAAGAGAAAATAAATCAACAACAAAAAACTGCACGTGAAGCTGAACAAGAAAGGCAGTGGAAACAATTACAAGCTATACGTCAACAACAGCAACAACAGCATCATGTAGTACTACAAGAACAAAGAACACAAGGTAATGGTGACAAAAATACTATAGGTAGAGCACGTTTTAATGTCGGTAAAAAGTTGGCATTCAATTATTATTCTTTACACTATCAAAGTACAAAATAAGCATTTATATTCTGAAAACCATATAACTTATTTTAAAGCACTATTAATTTTATTTAAATTTATTTACACAAAATTGAAGTAGTACATTTATGTATGAAAAACTACAGTTACCCGTTCTCCAAGATTGTTTCTAATATGAGTTCAAATTTTCTTAAATCGTCTGCTCTATTTCACCAATAATTCGCTGGATCTTACTTTTTCAATTTTGGAATTGTTGTGCAAGTATTGACATAGGATCTGTCCTTTAACATCATAATTCCAAAGAAAGTAGTCAAACTGTATAAAATTACACGATATAATATTATGCACCTACACAAAGATTTGTAAATACAATGAACTGATCATACATATTTTATTAATATACAGGGTGTTTATTAAAAACACGGCAAAAATAAAAGGGGTTATTCCCTGGACTATTCTAAAGCGTGTGTGACACTATCGCACTTTGGTTACATTTTCGTTCAACTTTGTTGTCAAATGTTTGATGAAAAATATTAAGCTGTATTACATTATCACATTTTCATCACACTTTCGTCACACAAAAAGTAGCGCGTGTCACATTTTTCGTTCAACTTTTGAATAATCATGCGCATTGCTGCAAAACTTAACAATACCAACCAACAAAATACACGAAACAAAATTAAACAGTTGATTTTGACACTAGTAACTATAGTAGTGGGCTGCAAAGGTTGGCTACGCAAATTTCGTGAAGTATGTTTTCAATTTAGTTGCCAGCTTCACTACAAACATATCCCCACCCAAAAATTTTCATCACACTTTCAAACCAATGTTTGACAAGAAAGTTGAATGGAAAATGTAACCAAAGTGTGATAGTGTCACACACGCTTAAGAATATTTTGTTCTTTGATGATTTTTGAAAAACCGCTTTGTTCCAAAAATAAATAAATAGAAAATTTTCCCATTAATGTCAAACCCTCTTTGTGGTGTAAAACTAGCATCAAAAGAGGTATGTGAAAATTGGTTGTTTGATGGCCGGTTTCAGCAACCTTAACTTAAATTTAATCTCTGATTAAGTTAACCCAGATCAAATATGAACCAATGGAAAACGACTAGAAGTCATAAAACCGATTTCTATTGGTTCATACAAATACAATAGACTAATAATACGTACAACTTCGTCAAATTTGAGGAATATTAAAACCATTGTGTTATGAAAGAGTTGTTAGTACCTGTTTAAATCCCGTGTGCCCCAGCGCCATAGAATAAAAGATCTTTAGAGCCCACCACCGACAACACACCAGATGGCGTGAGGGAGCCGTACTCCAAAAAATCTATTGTTTACCCCTGAAGTTGTACGTATTGGTAGTCTATAGTATTTGGTTCATATTTAACCTGGGTTAATTTAATCAGAGATTAAGAGATCAAAAAGATAGGGACATTGGGTTTTATGAGAGAGGAATTATGAAATTACCATCACAAAACGGCTCATATTTGGCTCAAATCAAATTATTGTAACCATGTTAAATAAAGCATTAAAGTAAACGCCAAAATAATGGATTACTTTTTCCCCAACCTTATATACTGTTCTATATCCATAGGATATCCAGTGGACATAATATATTATAGTATAATTCCTAACCGATGAACTTCAAAAAGCTTTTAGATTTTAATGATTTTTTAACAAAAAAACTAGTGATTAAAATAATCATTATCAATCCCTTAATAAAAATCGGTAACATAATATGATTTTATTTTAGCTATAGCAAATGTTCAACGATCATTATCGGACGGTGCTCAACCATTTATGACCGATCAAGTAGGCGTTCTGCAAGTTACATCACAACAAATAAGTCCTAGTTCTCCATCCTCGACCTCCCCTCAGTTTTATCCTTTAAATATAAAAGGTAACCAAATATCAAATTCTCATCCTCCACCATCCAAAATATCACAGTCACCTGCATTACCTTCACCATCGTCCAGCAATGCCAACCAAACAATAATCGATACCGGTAATCTACAAAAGCTATCACATCCGCCAACACTTCATAATAAAACGCCACTTGAACCAACAATTCATATGCCAACAACACCTAGATTGCAATTTACAACAACTCGTCCTAATCTACAGGCCTACACTTCACCCACACGACAAGGAGATGCACCTGAAATGAATCCTCAATTAAGAGATTTATTACAAAGACAACAGTTTAAGAAATTAGATGAACAATTACTACCTGGTAAAGGTCAACAAAGAGTTTGGCCACCTAATGATTTATCAATACAAGATTCAGATCAAAGTAACGTGACAACTCCAGCAGCCATTGACGTTACTTTTAGACAACCTCTACCTCCTAGTACGTCGCGCCCAAAAGTTGCTACTTCGGGAGGATTGGTTTTGCGACAGCAAGGTTCCGTTGTAGGTGTAAGAATTCCAGGAAGTGATCCGCGAATGCAAAGCGTAGATTTTAGGATGAAGCTATTATTACAAGTAAGTTGATTAAGATATTCTTAAATTAGGCTAATCTTATTTTAACATAGCAACAGCGAGGTGTGGTACAATCGCAACAAGCACCTTTACAGCAACCATTTCAACAGGGTGGACAATCTCGAATTTCATCTTTAACAAATGTTCGTTCCTCTAATGTTGAACAATACGAGCAAATATTACAAAAGCAGGCACAAATTCAAAATGCTCGTCAACAAACCGAAACGCCATCATCTGTACCTCAATCTATTATTCCTATACAAAGGGTACCTTCTATCGATCAACATGTGACGACAAATTGTAATAACGATTCTTCAAGTAACGATCAGGAAATTCCCGATAATGTCACTGCCGAACTGGAAAAATTAGAACAAGAGACTGGAACTATGGTAGAGCTGCAGGGCGTCAGCGAAATTTTGGGTGGATTAGGTGAAGACGACGATGATATATTAGGTATATATTATATCTTGCGATATTTGTGAATATTGAAATGAAAACAAAATTAATTTTAGCTGAAATGGGGGCCGATTTTAATATACTGGAATATGCTGATCCTGAGCTTGATACTTTAACAGGAGGAGAAAAAACCAACATACTAGACAGTTTAGATTTAGTTGAACCGGAACCTGATAAACCCGATAAAAGAGAAATTAAAGCAAGGTAATTTATTTTAATTGTTTGTGATTGTTCACAATTTTTTTGAATTTAGTATTTATATACTAATACTGTATATAGTAATATTTTACATAGAGTGCCGGTCCCTCCAACATCTGTTATTTTAACAAGACCTAATGTAATTCTCAAATCGGAACCAACAATGAGTATTATACCAACTTCTACTACCTCTATAATGTCGTCCAGAAATTTAGTCAGACCAAGTCTTCCACCACCCTTGGCAGTTTCTCAACATCAAGCTACTTCAAATGCACCAACTTCGATTGCTCAATTGCAACTTACACCTCAACAACAAATGCACCAACAAATGCTTTTGCAAGTAAGAAAATTATTTTTAATTTAATAATTTTAATATTTCTAAAATTTGGATATACCTACGTGTTTAGAGCATTCTGTACACCTCAGTTTTAGTTGAACGTATGATTTTTTAGGTGCAACATGCTTCAACTTCAGGTCAACCTGTTTCGGCTGGATCTAAGTTGTTATCCGATGGGGTTGTAAATGTGGTAACATCAAGTAATAATGTGTCTCTAGCATTTCCTGCTAATTATGCTCAAAGAATACTTAACACACACATACAATGTAAGTTTAATTTTTGTGTTACTTGTTACTGTATTATTTTTGAATACCAGTCGTAACATCATTGTTATTTTATTTTCATTATCAGTGCAAAATCAGAAGCTACGTTTGGGCACAATCGGACAGGGACCTCGGGTAGCGTTACCATCACCTACAGGTTCACCTCAGACTATTCTCACAGAATTAACTTCGTCGAGAATTAATCTTGCACCACCTCCGCCTCCACCACCATACCCGCACCCACCACCACCCTATCCAGGTTCTAGTAATACCAGCCAGGTACGTTATTCTTTGCATAATTTTATTAAGTGCATGTGTGAGGCTGCTATTGTTTGCTATAAGTGTGTATGTATTTTTAACAAAAATAATATCTATAATGTTATTTATTTATGTAATTGATTTCATTTTAAATGAAACATTAAATGAATTGAAATTTTTATAAAATTCATTTTTTTGTTAAAAGAATCGAATATTTGTTTCGAGGGGTTTACAATATTTAAAAGGAAAAAATAGTATTTAAGAGTAACAATAGTTGTTGTATGATGTTGCTTGCATGTATGTGGTGATAGATCGGGTTGCGATTAGGAACTGCACCCATGGGGCCACATCGCCTGTCATCGGAATTCGTACATTCCATGCCTCTGCAGGGCTTAACCTTGCACTTGCAACGTAGACCATTACTCTTAGAGGTGAGACTACCCGTCTATAAATTTTAAGTGTAAGAGATATGCATGTATTTGTGCTTCATTAAATTTATTTTTATTTTTTCACATTTTTGCTTTTGATAATACAAGAGCAATCTGTTAGGAAAAAGCTACTGCTGATTGATTATATTAATGCGGGTTATTAGAATTAAAGGCAACATTAGGTAACTAGATTATTCAAAATGAACGTAGTTCATTTATTTGCAATCAAAGTATAAGATAAAGCAAGTAGTCACATCTAATTCAGGAATGAAGCAATAGCTCAATATTAAAATATTACTTTTACTCAATTTTAATTGACCCTAGTTTACTCACATTGTTAGATATAAATTAATTACGTAACTTAAAACATTATCTAATTATAGTTACTAAATTGTAACTTGTATTATTTTATATTCAAGTTAAGGATAAATAAAAATTAAAATTGAATGTATATATACCAAGACAGCTGTTTATTTGAATTGAATATAAAATAATACAAGTTACAATTTAGTAACTATAATTAAATATTCTTACGAGTTAATAATACACATAAATATTAAAACATTATCATGCACAAAGGACTATTTTAGTTATTTCATTTTTAAATAAATACAAGATGTATTTTCACAATGCATGTTTTTTTTATAGTATTTATTTAATTGCATGTTGCCAGTATAAAATTAAGAAGCAATTCATATTGGTTGTTTTCTAGGAACAGCCTTTATTATTGGAAGATCTACTCGAGCAAGAGAAGAGAGAGCAAGAAAAACAACTTCAAACACAAACAAGTACCACCTCCGAATCACATGCAGGTTCGGCCTTGTTGAGCGATCATGATTTTGAAAGATTAAAGGCTGACGTTTTAAATTCCAATATTGGTCTAAATAATTCTGGAAATGTTAACGTACCTGGTATGCATAATTTAAAAATTGATATTTTATTTAACTTTTATGTTGAATGTTAAATTCTAGGACAAAACGTAAATACTAGTGGAACTCAAATTAGAAGTAATTTTTGTTCACCTAATAATGCCAATCAATGGCAACAAAGTCCAGTTAGGCCCAGTCCAGTTTCGACACCTCAAGCGTCGACAGATCCTCCACAAATACCGACTTTTAATATGACACTATTACCAGCTCCTCCTCTTCCTCCAGAAAATATAGTGAGCGAACAAGATAGACAAGCACAAGTTTTATATGAGCAATGGCTAAATAATCAAAATGCAATATTAACTCAACAATTAAAATACTACGAAACTGAAGTGCAAAAATTAAGAAAAATAAGAAAGGTATATAAATAAATGAGTATAATTTATTATAATACTAAAATAAAGTAATTTTTATTTGTAGTCATTAAATAGTAAACAGCGACAGTTGCGTAAATCTGGAAATCAATTACCAGAGGCCGATGCAATTGAATTGCAAAGAATATCAGCCGAACAAGCAGTTTTACAAAAACATTTAGAATCGAGTCGCAAGCAAAGCCGTCAACATGGAATGCTGATACAGGTATCTATCTTCTCACGGACATTATTTGCTAATTAGGTGGTGCGCAATTATTTCAAGAAATTTTCTATTTATTATAATATGTGCACAGAATATAGTCTAGTCATTCTTATAAAAGTCGATAATTATGCTACCTGGAAACAAAAAATGGGGTCATGTAGAAGGAAAACTTCTAAAATGTCGTTTTTTGCATCGTTCTAGTTGGTGTATTACATATTTTTGATGTTGTTTTTCGATTTTCTAGGTAAATAAATAACGAATCTTTATTCTGCTGGTCATATTCGATAGGTTTTTTCATTATCTACAACTTTCTCATTTAATTTTTTTTTGTAGGATGCTTCGTTTTTCGACTTTGTTTAATTTGTTAGGTTATGTAATACACCAATTAGAGCGATGCAAAAAAAGCTATCTTTCCTAGAAATTTTACTTCTACACAACCCCATTTTTTTGTTTCTGAGTATCGTTTTTGTATTATTTTTTTAGTAAAATGGAAGTAATGGTACGTTTAGATTGAAGCAACTTTTTTTAAATGCCTGTACGAATAGTCTGATGATTTTGGATCAAACCTAGAGTCATCTTATTTTTTTGGCTTTATTTTCTACTTGAACAACAGCCTTTATAAACTAAGGCTAGTTTCAATGAATCTTTGGTTTGAGCTTAAATTTGATAATGGGCGATATGAATAAAACTAACAAGGGCAACTTGCCTACTCGTCATCGCCGATTTCATCGAAATTCACAGATTATGTAGGGCTTAACTAGAAATGAAAGTTCTGAAGGATCACTATACCGACAGGCGTTTTTTAGAAAAAAAATTTTTTCACTTTAGTACTTTTACTTTAAATACATAAGAACTTCCCAAGTAATAATGCGAGTAATGTAAAATACACTTTACATACACAAGATAAAAATTGAAAAATTAATTTGAACATTTCAAAGCAGAATTACGGTAATTCAAACTTTTTTATAAAATTAAGTAGTAACACCCTAGAATTTTTACAAAATCAAATGTTTTTCTTAATTAATTAGTTTATTATAGTTTGAACAATATAATACAAAAGTTTTACAACTAATAGCTTATTATATACCATAGAATAATAACCCTTAAATACAAAAAGCAAACTGTAAATTTTTTATGCATGTAAAAATCGCTCAAACACACAAGTTTCAGAAACCGTACTTAAAAGTTTTCAAGTATTTGGCAAATATTTTAAGTAAACTGTTAGGGCCAGTTGTATAAAAGAGGGTTAACTCGGGGATCAGCTGATCCTGGTTCAAGAGCTGACCCAGGATCAACGTAAGGCAGATAAATTTACTTGATAGGTTTATTTTATAAAAAAAATTTACTTGATAGGTTTATTTGTAATCTATCTACCTTGCGGCGATCCTGGGTCAGCTCTTGAACCAGGATCAGCTGATCCCCGAGTTAACCCTCTTTTATACAACTGGCCCTTAGTGGGTCAGGCAGATTGCTATTGAATAAAAGTTCTGTTCCGATCTTTGGACAAAAAGCCACTCATGCCATTTACTTTTCGGGACAAATTATGGCGCAAAAGTTCTCATATGGTTGAGAATCTTGTTGGTCCTTGAATAATTAATGTTATAATTATTATAATACACATAACATACAATGTATTCGCCTTTTACATTAACAAAACGCCACCACACGGAATAATTTCGAAGTTCATGTTGAACGTATAGTAAACAATATTTTGCTTTGTTTACACCATGAACTTATTTACATTTACATTAACGCCACCACACGGAATAATTTATAAGTCCATTTTGTACGTATGGTTGGCAGCGCCACCAACGGTAATGTAAAACGCGAATAGATAATCCCATAGATGATAATCCAAACTCCCTATAATGTAATTCTAAATAACCTCATTATCAATGTGATATCCATTACTCAAACTCCTGGTTATTTGTAATCCGAACTTTCTGTTACGATTATCCAGACATTACTGTCTTTGCAGTAGTCTTACAATAGTTATGATAAATTATCCTCCAGTTTACGTCTTTCTTCTTGTGCGCAGTGTCTTTACACTGAGTTGTTCTAATATTCTATTCTAATCTATTCTACCTAATAAATTTTTGAAAATTGTAACACCTAAAATAGCAAATGTCTTTTGTTTATATTGTATATTATGTAATTCTGTATTGCGTTTGTTGGTCTATATGAAGGAATATCGAAACAAACAACAAGCCAAGCAGCGTCCAATGTCGGTGCAGTCGCCTATGATGGTTGGTCAACAAAGTCAATCTCCGTTGAATTTACCAAATTCTTCGCCAATCCAGCATCCGCCTCAATCGCCATTAATGTCGCCTTCTCCCTCTCCAATGATGGTTCAACATAATTCACCTTTACAAAGTCCAAGGCCTATCGTGTCCCATTCGCCAGGACTTGGTGTTGTAGCTAGCGTCATTCATAGTCCCAGCAATACGTCGAGCAATATGTCTCCTAGAATAGGAACACCTCATTCACAGAGCGAAGGCAGTCCCAGTTCGGTTCCATCTCCATCTCAAGTTTGTTTACCTCCGCCCATGCCACGTATGACTTCTCCTCAGCATCGACGTATCGCCACTAGTCCTATAACGTACTCTGCTGAATTACGCCCGGGAATGCAACAAACGAGATTTGTTCGACCGCCAATTACCGATCAACAACATAGACCAAGACTGTCCATATCTACTGCAAACTTTTTGCAAAGATCTAGCACACCGTCTCCTCTAAATAGTCCACCACCGCAACAAATTCAACTAACTTCGCAACAGCAACAGCAATTATTGCAGAGGCAACTTCAACAACAAGCTTTATTACTTCAACAACAGAACAGTCCCGATGGAAACCAACAATCTGCCGAAGGTACAATGCATCATTCACAGAGAGCTCTGCAATTGATACAGCAGAGGCAACTCATAATTAGACAACAAATGCTACAACAGCAAGTTCAACAACAACAACAACAAACTCAAGTGTTAACGTCTCAACAACATCAAGTACTTGTACAACAACAAATGGCAAAGCAACAACAACTTGCTCAAATTCAAGCGCAAGTTCAAAACGTGAGAATTAATCCTCAATCTCAGATAGTCAATCAACCTCCCGGTTCGCCTATGCCACCTCGCAGCCCCATGATTAATCAAGGACAACAAATTATGTCTCCTCATTCGGTTCATAGTCAACCGACATCGCCCATGATAAATTTAAATCCAAATTCGCCTATGGCAAGAAGTCCGGCACTGCACCAAAGTAATAGCCAACCACCTAATAGTCCGATGGTTCAACATCATCAAGTAACTTCACCTCTACCCAGAAGTCCTATCATCGGTTCGATAAAATCTCCGTTGAGTATTAGAAGACCTCCCAGTACCAATAGTAACAGTAGTCCTATTATGTTGGATCATCCTATGAATATAGAAAATCCAAGTACACCCAGACCTCAGTACACCCCACCATCTTACGTAGATAACGATCATTCAAATGGAAGTGGCGGTGGTGGAAACCCAAATAATCCTCACAATCCCTTACCTATGTGTGGTAGATTTGGCTTTTTTAAGTTGGGATTGAGAGGCGGAACTCCCATGTGGTCTTTAGGTCGTGGTGCCAAACGAGTACCTACAAACTCGGACAATAAGGAGGATAAAATAGATTCTAACCACATTTCAACAGTTTCATCAAAAATGAAACGGGAATCTCACTTGAATAAAGTTTCTATTTTAAAGAAGAAGGCTTCCACTAGTAAGAGCAATTTGAAATCATTGACTATCGGTAAAGCAAGTTCATTGGTTAGCAGTGATTATAACGAATTTGATGATAGTTCATCGACACCGCCGGTTACTCCGCCGCCGTCGGTTGCTTCTACAAGTAGGGGTTTATTGCATAAAAGTGTTGGTGGTAAAAAATTATTAGAACAAAGTGAAATTAAGGATGAAATTGTTGTAGATAATAACATGAGATGCGAAAATGTAATGGATTATGATGACGATAATGATGGTGCCGTGGTTTCTACAGAGGTTTCTCTTAATTCAGTCGCTCAGCAAGCCGACAGTGACGATATTACAGTTATAGAAACTTTTTCACAAAATGATTTAACCGATACCATTTCGAGTCCATTGGAACCAGGTCAAATTGGGGAAGACTATTTGCTGTTTCCTGGAAATATGGTAGTAGATATTTCTAACAACGTTCATTATTCCGATAAGGAGGAAGACGATGAGGAGGAAGAATATGGTGAACAAATTGTTAACGTTGCTATACAAAGTCCAACTCCTAGTGAAGAAGAATTATTTATCCAAGGAAAAACTAAACAAGTTGACGGGTTAACTCTTAATATAGTTCATGGACTTTCTTCGAATCAGTTGTTAGCCGTAACCGATACACCAGATTCTCCCGAACAGGAAGAATTAAATGTCGATCCTTCACCAGAACACTATTCACAAAACACGGACGAAGAAATTTTATCACACGTCGATGATTCCCAAGTTGTGTTAATTAGTAGAAAAGATTTGGACAAAACATCGAATGTTGATTATGAACAATTGATTGACGTAACAAATGAGAAAATCATGAAAAGAGATACGACATCTAGCAATCGTTTAACTGATATTCACAAATACACGACAAAATCTACTACTGCAAATTTGCAATCTGTTAATATACCTATAACTAGTGTTTCGCATGCAATTACTCTCAATACAAAGACGACAACTATAAACTTATCTACCCAAAAGTTATCATCTACGTCGACTTCGATATCTAATAATACGAATTCGTCTAAAACTAATATATTAGGTACCAATGTCATCACTAGAACTGCAAAATTTACAAACCCAAATTCTCCAACCCTAACCAGTATAATTCTTCCAATAAAAACGACCACTTCTCCTGCAATTACAATTGTGGGTTCGAGTTCTTCACGTTTCACAATTCCTGTTATTAGCGCGAGTGCCATCAGCAAACTTACCAACGTAAAAGTTATAGACAAGCCTTCATCTTCTTTATCGTTAGCGGCGCACGACGCTTGTTTACCAAAAAAAATATTTGACGACGAATCGTCAGTGTCTCCCGATAGTTCTACTTGCGAAGACGAAAAATTTAAATTGGATTTTGGCGACGAAAAATTTAAAACAGCAGATGAAAAGCAATGTGTTAATGTCGAAGGAGAGTCGATGGAAAATAATGATTGTAATTTAATTAAAAATGACACCATCGAGTGTTTGCCTCGGCGTATTGGAGAACATTCTTTAGATAACATCAACGAAATTGTTGCAAAACAATTAGATACTGTCCAAATATCGAATACCAGTATTAAAGATCATCTACAGCGACTTAACAGTCCGGCTGTTATGTCAAATACACCAGAATTAAAAATGACCGCGCAAGTGGTTCAAGGCAAGGGAAATGCAAATGTTCAAATGACGTGCGGAAATGTTGAAACAATTCAAGCGTCATATGTAACGACACGCGATTCGATTGATTGTAGCAACGATTCCGATAATGACTCAAAATCTGTTGTAATATCGATACCATCTCCAACTCCCAGTCAAGAGCAATTGCTAGATAACATTGCTTTACAAGCTTTAGAAAATCGTAGAAGAGAAGGAAAACGCATTACGAGCGAATTTGACACTTTTGAGGACGTTTTGGATATGATAGAAAATATTACTGGAGAAACTCCCACATTATTGGAAGCAAACATAAAGGATAAAATTAAATGCGACGACATAACCAAAATGACCAAGCAAGAATTGAATGAAAATAATGAAAATAAAAATAAAGATAATTCAAAGATGTCAGATGATCGAAAAATTAAATCTCCCACCGAACTGCAAATTCCGGTTACAGTTTCGACATCCGGTAAGTCTACCATTATGCCCCAACTATCACCTTTATCTCAACCTACCGATCTAACAACTAACATGGCTAACGTGTCTCAACAACTTCGTACTCTTTTGTCATCTTTGAATACGACTACCGTTACCACCTCACCTAACATTGCGACGATTGTAAAAAGCGATATTCATAATAAGGACAAAGTGACGGGTACTTGTAGTTCGAGAATAATTCAAACATCTTCCATATTATCTCCTTTAATTTCAAATGCGAACGTTATATTTTCTAGTGCAAAACAAAAACCTGTTGTAGCTTTTACGGTTCCTTCCGTAGGCATTATATCAAAAAATATATTGGTGTCTTCTTCTGCGGGTTCCGCATTTGCTCCCATTACAACTACGTTATCTAGTGGATCTTGTAATATGACGGTCACAAAAGTCCATACTATGAGCACGTCCAATATCGTGCAGTCAATACCAGATCATCCAAAATTGACCCTAGTGACAAGCGTACCAAGTTCTCTGATTCAAACGTGTAATTTAGTTACTAGTGTTTCTCAAAAGCCAATATCGGTACCTATCGGTACGACCGCTGCATCTGACGCGCAATCTATAAATAAATCTTTGAACTTAAACGCAATGCTACAATCCCATCCTGCTGCAACTATTGCACAAATTGCTCCAGGGACCATTACAACTGCTACAATTTTAGGATCGCCAATTACGATAGCTAAATCATCGTTTAGTCCATCAATGGTGCATGCTCAACCTACGGTAGTATCGCCTGTGGTTATTCAAACTCCGCAAACTCATTCGTCTACTACTTCCCCATTTATTTCGTTTAGTTCTTCAGGAATTAGTAAACCTATCGTTGCAACTACTAATTTGTTACATTCTCAACTTACAAAAGTGAACGTTTTAAGAACCAAAAGTAGCGAAGATCAGCAACAACTTACTATGGACTTGATAAAAAAGGAAGAGATCAAACAAGAACCTTCTGATTCTTTAGATTTAGATGTTTCTCCGCCAATTTTACAGAAAGCTGAATTTAGTGGTTGTAAATATTCCTCTATTCAATGTTCGAGTCGAGTTGAAGATTCACAAAACGTTTTACTTAAACAATTACTACAAAATACGGCATGCGCAACAACTTCGCAACCTATATCTGCTTCTACTACAAGTGGTACTATTTCAAACGCTCCTAGTTTACCCTTAGTGCCAAATTTGGAAGCACAATTAGCGAGACCGGTTCCTCCTACACCCACGTCGTTGTTGCCACCTCTCTTACAGAATGAAAATTTACCCGTTCCACCAAAAACTACCATAGTAACTCGCGAAACTTCGTTTATTTCAAAACACACCACACAACCGGTAGCAATTCAACAATTGCACATCGATGTTAAAAAATGTTTGCCTCCCAGTAGAACACCGAGCAGAGATGAATTGCTTTCTCCTCCTACTCCAAGATCAACTTGTAGTCAAGATTCTTTTATACCGACACCTCCTTTGTACATAAAGAAGGAATATCAATCAATGTCGTCGTTACCCAGTCCTTTACTTACTCCTCACGAAGTTAAAAAGGAGTTTGTAGACGAGACGTCGCAACATTCTGAAATTTCTGACCACAGTAGGCCCGATATTCATATTAAAGAAGAAATGGATTTACTAGATTCGTCGGAAAAAACTACTCTCGAACAAAAGGAAGAATTAAAAAAGATGAAGAGACGAGCCTACCAACAGAAACGTCGGCAAATTCAAACTATGAATAAAGAAATGGCGGGACAACCCAAAAAAAGAGCTCGCAAGAGTTCAAAAATAGACGAAGACTACGATACCTACATGGAGGGTGTTTTGGCTCAATTGCGAACGTTGCCACCAATGGTTGTTCAAGAAGCTCAATTGCATCGAAATTTCGGAATCGCTTCAATATTTGGGGGCGGCGATTTTTCAAGGTTGGGAGTCAGAAACGATTTAAAATGTGGAGAATTAAGCGGTTCTTACGGAATTGCTTCGGTAACTGGATGTTCCGACTTTTACAGTACTAAGCCTTATGGAAACTTGGATCCTTTGCCTCCGAAACCTCCAATTTCAACCCAAAGAGGATTTTACGAGACCGAATTTCCTCCTCTTAGATTCGAATCTGAGGACGATCGAAAGTTTGAACTGTTTTGCCGCGACGCAGATACTCCGGATTCGGTGGTGAGCGATTCGTCGGGTGATGAATGTTTACAAAACGATGCTTTCACTAAATTTTTGGGCTTAAAATTGATTGATGATTACGATGACGACGATGACGGTGCAGACGAAGACGAATCCAAAGACAATGTGTACGGGAAAAGGCCCATGTCTCCGATTGTACCTATCGTGGTACCAATTCCGATTCGACTTAAACCATTGGATCCCTATTTAAAAGATTACTCCGAAAACGTAAGTAAAGTAAATAAAAGTTTCGTGGGTTCTTTTTTAATATTTTGTTTACTTTTTCTTAGGATAAAGAAAATATCTATAAAGATTATTCTTCTAAATCGAAATTGACAACTGGTCCAGCGGGATCTTTGAAGGATTCGGGTAATGTTACCGTAACTTTAACGTTAACATCTTCTGCCGCCGAAGATATCATGGGCGTATTGAGAGATTTGGCAAATTTGTTACACATACCTCCGCCTACAAGTTATCAAATAGTAGAAAGAACCGGCACTCCTCCTAGTCAAAAGTTAGGTTTGTATCGTACCAAAGGAAAAGATGGAAAAGAGGGGGCACCGATTGATATTCAAAGCATTTTAAATGGAGCTGCCAAATTTTGCAAGCATTGTGACGTAGTAATTTTGAGGAACATAATTCGTAAAAAGGTAGCCGAATTACCTAATTTATCAAAATGGACAGAAATTGTAGGAGATAGCGACGAAATATATTTTTGCAGCGGCGCATGCTATATGCAGTTTTCAATCATCCATCGAATACCACCTATGCCAGAAAATAAGGTAAATATTTTCAAAATGTTCATTAGGGTTGTATGTGCGGTAGTTTAAATACATTTTATTTTCAAGTAGCTTGAGCTATTTTTTTTAAATTTATTTAAGCTGCTTCCTAGTGCAAATTAAGATAATAAAATTAAGTTTTTATTAGCGTCGTTATTGCATTGCTAGTAAAAGGGAAAAAAATTACACTGTACAAAATTTTTATTTGATGTGAATTAATTACTTAATTAATTATTTTAGTTGTATTTATGTTTTAAATTGATTTTAAAAATTTAGTGACAATTACATGGAAAAATTGTTGGATTCACTTTCATGCACAAAAGAAATTTTATTTGGATTAAGTAAATAATTTTTATTTGACTTCAAACTCGGGGGTCAGAACTTTTTATTTCGATAGTAGTAATGCTGTAAAAGTATAAATGAATGTACCTATTTGCAATCTTAAGTACACCATTAAGTTATCTGTATTTTCTTTTTTTTTCTTTGTAATTAGGCGGCCACAACTATCGATTATATTTCTCAAAAAGAAACTCAAAAGAAAAGCATAATGGATCATACCAGCGACAATACGTTAAATAGATTAAGCACTTTGGGAAGAATTTTAAATAAGCAATCGACTATTTCCGATTTCATGGAAGTAGATCACATAAAAACCGAAAGTATCTATTCGACCCAACATGATGAGCTTGATTTTAAGCAAAAACATTTTGATAATTTCGATAACACGGGTTCTCCGAAAGTTTGGAGAGATTTAAGATATAAACATTGGGTTGCGGGTTGTCTGCAATCGAATACAAAATACAAGAAACCAACCGATAAGGAAACTATGGAATTACTATATAGACTTGGAATTACGGTATTACCGGCAAAATTGCCAGAAGATACACGGCGATGCATGTTTTGTCAAAACGTAGGTGACGGGGTTGCAGATGGACCCGCTCGGCTCTTAAATTTTGACGTGGATAAGTGGATTCATTTGAATTGCGGTTTATGGTCCGATTTAGTTTACGAAACAGTTAACGGAGCACTCATGAATCTGGAAAATGCCATTCAAATAAGCTTAGGTACAGTTTGTGTTTATTGTAACAAAAATGGCGCTACCATTCGATGTTTTAAAACCAGATGTTCCAATATTTATCACCTTCCCTGCGCTATTAAGGAACGATGTGTTTTTTATAAAAATAAGTCCGTATTTTGTGCATCGCACGCTCTTAAGAATGATAAGGATAACGAAATTACAACGCTATCAGTATCCAGACGTGTATATGTTAATAGAGACGAAAATCGTCAAGTCGCTGCGGTGATGCATCACGCATCCGATACTAGCAATCTGTTACGTGTCGGTAGTTTAATATTTTTAAATGTGGGTCAATTGTTACCCCATCAATTACAAAATTTTCATACTGCTAATTATATTTATCCCATTGGTTACAAAATATGGCGATTTTACTGGAGCATGCGTCGAGTTAATAAGCGCTGCCGATACTTATGTTCTATTCACGAAATATCGGGTAGGCCTGAATTTCGTGTAGTCGTGCAAGATCCACCCGAAGAGGACGTTGAATTTCGAGACTTGTCTCCAAAAGCTGTCTGGAGTACAATCTTAGAACAAATTGCTATGCTAAGAAAAGAAAATCATTGTTTACAAGTTTTTCCCAAGTATATATCGGGTGAGGATCTCTTTGGTCTTACCGAACCTGCAGTTGTGAGAGTTTTAGAAAGTCTTCCAGGTAAGAAAATAATTTATATTGAAATTATTGAAGTAATCGATTATAAATTAATTATTGTTGAAAATGACTTATTTTTATTAATGTACACTTAGGCATCGAAACCTTGGTCGACTATAAATTTAAATATGGGCGTAATCCGTTACTAGAACTTCCATTAGCTGTAAATCCATCTGGTGCAGCTAGAACTGAGCCCAAATCGAGAAACCAATTCAATTGGAAAAGGCCTCACACGCAACGTACAGGTTCATCTGTTAGGCCTGTCTATGTTTCTACTGCGACGGGTATAGGTGAAGCGGTGTGTCCTTACAGTAAACAATTTGTGCACTCGAAAAGTTCTCAATATAAGAAAATGAAACAAGAATGGAAAAATAACATTTATCTTGCAAGGTATAAAAAATAATCTTTTTTATGTGTAAAAAATTTTAACACGTGCTGATATTGTAGATCCAAAATTCAAGGTTTAGGGCTATATGCGGCGCGTGATTTAGAAAAACATACCATGGTTATAGAATATATTGGAGAAATTATACGAACA
The DNA here is from genome assembly GCA_958510855.1 of Rhagonycha lutea. Taxonomy (NCBI): domain Eukaryota; kingdom Metazoa; phylum Arthropoda; class Insecta; order Coleoptera; family Cantharidae; genus Rhagonycha; species Rhagonycha lutea. Next base: position 80,825,770 of record OY294037.1, on the reverse strand, counting down.
GAATTGGCAGAGACTCGCGAAAAAAAATATGAAGCAAGAGTAAGTCGAACATAAAAGTTGTTACTATTTTGGAAAATTCTAATAGATTAATTGAAACAAAATTAATCTATTACATAAAATACAGTATAGTTTTATTATAGAAATGTACCAAGAAAATAATTTTGTTTTTCCCATTTAGAATCGAGGAATTTATATGTTTCGATTAGACGAAGAAAGAGTGATCGATGCAACCCTTAGTGGTGGTTTAGCCAGATATATTAATCATTCGTGTAATCCAAATTGTGTGGCCGAAATAGTGGAAGTGGATCGTGACTTGCGAATTATTATTTTTGCTAAGCGAAGAATTCAGAGAGGAGAGGAGGTACTTGAAAATAATTTTTATTTTACTGATTTATTTAAACAACAGTACTTAATTAATTCGTACAGTCATACCAGAGGTCATACTTTAGTATATTATAATAAATAAAACATTGAGTACAGTGAAACTTGTATAAGTCGGACTTTGAACAAGCTGGAATCTTGTCTAACAAGCAAATTATAAATGGTCCATAATTATCACATAATATAAAAGTAACCTTAAATTAATTGTATAACACAGAAAGAGTATTTTAAGTCTCACAAGATGGAGTTGATCAATACAAAATTTCAAATGAATTTTATTTAAATATTGCTTTGCTAAGAAATTCTGAAAAAATTCATTATTTTCATAATTATCTATAGTGTAGAGCGTATTTCAAATAAGATGACCCGGCGAAGCCAATTTCTTGCGCAGTAGATGTGGAGGGAGAATGTGCCGTAATAGTAAAATTAACCAAATTTATTTTAATGTGCCAGAGCAACCTGTTGGTAATTATTGGTTTTTAAGAAACAATGGCAATGAAATTCAAACAGGGCAATATCGGCGGTCGGTACTTAATAAAAATCACATAATTATTTGATTTAAGCAAATTCAATAATTTACTCACAGAGTTACATAATTATGATATGTTTAGTTTTTTTTATTTGATTATTTTCAGTACAAAACTAATAGAATGTGGTTGTGTTATCTTTACATTGACAAATTTAATTTTTGTTATTTTAAAAATTACATCTACTTTTTTAATTGAAGTGTTAACATGGAGAAAGAATAGAAGTAAATACTTCAATTAAAGTAAGTGTCCTCACCTACTACTATATTGGACTAGTGCGCACCAGGCCATATATTTCAGTTGAACATGAATGACATGTGTAGGTACTTAATAAAATGAATTTTAAATAATTTATTATATCGTCGCTGGTTTGTAGTAAGGGCGAATTAACCATATGGCAAATTTTACAGGAGGAGCGTTTATGACTTTTAACATTATTGTGTGAGTTATCTATTAACGATTTAAAAGTTGTTCAATGTTAATATTAAAGCCTAGGGGTATTACTTACTATAAAATATAAAAATAATGCTTCAGCTTATTTGTGCAAAGAGAAAAATATGTGGAAATGGATATTCGCCCTTTATACGTATCTTAAACTTGGACTGAATTGGATATTCGCCTTAATGTAAAGTGAATTAAATGAAAAATCTCATCATTTAGATTTAAATAATAATGGATATGATTATTAAATATGATAAAATGCGAAGGGCTTGCAATTTTAACAATAAAAACAAATAATTTGAACAGAATTTATTGAAAATTACGAAATGTAAATACCTAGGTACTTACAAAAATAAAAATTTAAATATTAAATTAAGGTAAAATACTATAAATTTAAAGCATACATCAAATATTATGTGACGGTCATTAGTTACCTTGCAGCTAACGTGATCAACTGCGAATGCGGAGTACTGGGTTCAGACCCGGGGAGAATCAGACTATTAGGCCAGTCAATGGGTATTTCTCGCGGGAAAAAAATGTAACAGTATTGAAAATTGGCAAAGATGTACAATTTGACCTCCTAATCAACATACTAAAAGTCACCATTCCTATTGGTTCTGCTTTCGCCGCCATCTTGTTTCAAAGGTACGCGAAAGTGTTTTTCTGCAAATATCTGGTTTCCTTCAAGTCGGATCGTTAATTTACCTATTATGAATAATGTTCACTGTAAAATTCTCTACAAAAACATTCCTTCAATTTTTGTCGTAAGTCTACTGGTTTCATCGTGGCGGCCGTTAGAATTCTGTTCGAATCCGGTTCGAATAGTAAAAATAGTTCAACCTTTTGCGAAATTGGGTTTATTTCTTCAAGATCCAGTATCTTTACGTTTTTCAATCCCAATTCGCTAGGTTTATGAAATACTTGCAGAGGAACATGACCAAACTTACCCACGACGCTGGCTGATGGAATTTCACATATTCTTTTGATTTTTCCGATTTGGGTAACGGCAGTATATGGTGTTACAGACTGTAGACCGCCCATTGCATGGAATGTATTCAAGCCATCCAAAGTGCATATGTTCACATCTGCATTATCAAATATAAACTGCGAAAAGTGATCTGGTAGAACGGTTGTTTCTGGTTCACACATGATGGTTGAAACTTGGAACAGCGTTGCTTCGTTGTAATTACTGCAGAAGCCCATTGCGAAAAGCACATTTAGTAGATTTTTGGACCCATATTTCCTGTTCAAAAAAGCTGCAAGCCCAATCTGCAGTGGTGATAAAAAAGAACGTGGCTTCGTGGCTGATATTACTGCATGGGCGATGGACGTACATTTTTTATCCCATACTTATCCGAAGACGAGAGCTTACTCTTCGTGACGATTTCTATCAGTAGAACTTTCAAACTCTCGGGGATTACGATTTCAACGTCTTCTAAAAACTGATCAGGCGCGGGATAATAATCCATTTCATAGGGCTTCGATCGAATGTCCTCTCTAATAATTCCTCTTGCTCGTCCAGTTTCTGATTTCCATACCATGAACGCAATAATAATTTATGTCCCGTATCGCGCCAGCACATCACCGTAGATTTGTTGGCAGTTTGAGAAAATATTATATTATCATCATACTTTTTGATTAATTTTGCTTTCACAGTTTTCGGATCGGGCATATATCCTGTAATATTCTTCATCAATTCATCAAGCGAAAATTGGCATTCGTCGCGATTGTGTTCAAGGAAGTTGTAAATCTCTTCCATACTCGCAGCAATATCGCAGCAGACCTCGTGTCGACCTCTTTTTGTAGTTGATCGAACCGGTGAAAAAAATTTGGTCATGCATCGATGATGGTACTTAGCTTCCACAGCAACCAAATCGTTAATATTTAGCACGCGAAGGGCAACTTCAAGACCCCACTTGTCCTGTCGATTTTCCGCAACTTCCAAAATATTTTATCTCAATGGAAGGCTACGGACATAAAAAATAACTCGTCGTCTACTAACAGCTTTTTTCTTTTCCCTTTCTTCAAAATCGGCAGGAATTTCTTCCGCACAAAACAGACATTTCTGAGCAAAATCAAAAGACGGGTTGGATCTTCGGCATCTGGAGGTTTGGATCTCCTCGTTTTCATCTTTCATCCGTTGCTTGATTGCAGCACTTATACAGGTGCTTGATGTGTACGTTTTGCGACATCCTACATGAACGGTTACAGAGTTTAAATCTTGAAATTCATCAAATTTGCCATCCTTTCGTTTCAAGCTACATTCTTTTTTTAACCTCACCAGACCTTTTTCTTTCACGACCACGGTTTCACCTTCAGCTAACAATTCCTCACAAATCAAACACACTTCGCCCGCCATACGTAATTCGGATTTTAATTGATAATTCGTAGTAGGACAGAAAATATTCAACGCGTCACCATGATTAATAAATAATAAATGATGGATTTGTAGTCGCATTGCGCGAAATTTCCATGTTAACCGAATTCTAACGGCCGCCACGATGGAACCAGTGGACTTACGACAAAAATTGAAGGTATGTTTTTGTAGAGAATTTTACAGCGAACATTATTCATAATAGGTAAATTAACGATCCGACTTGAAGGAAACCAGATATTTGCGGAAAAACACTTTCGCGTACCTTTGAAACAAGATGGCGGCGAAAGCAGAACCAATAGGAATGGTGACTTTTAGTATGTTGATTAGGAGGTCAAATTGTACATCTTTGCCAATTTTGAATACTGTTACATTTTTTTCTGGCAAACCCTGAATTTTTATACCTATTGACTGGCCTATATCTTATGATTAGTCTCCTTGTTTCGGAAGGCACGTTAAGCCGGTAGTCCCTGGGTTAGTGAATTGCCACCATTACCATAAAAACAAGGATATATAGCACATCTGAAGGCAAGTCTAGCAACTAGCAAGCTACCTAATGATGTAAAAATGTTTATAAGTATGCTCAAAGTTTCTAACACTGCCGATGAAACGAGGTAGTTATTTGAAAAATAATAGGATTTGACCTACTAGAAGAGGATTATCTTAGAATTGCTTCTAGAAAGTGGAGGAGGAAGAAGAAGTAGAAGATAAAATATTAATTTTATTATTCGTTGTCGTCTGTTGATACTATTTTTTGTATGAGGAGGAGTCCTTAACCCTCCAGTGGTCTACGGTCGAAGACCATGCTTTTTTAAGCCTTCTTTAAACCGCCATAGCTCGTAACAGTTCGAATTATATCGGTTGCATCTTTGAGTAGCTGAAAAAAATTAGTCAATCTTTCGGATCCAGTAGTTTTTGAACTTTTAAAGTGGTAAATTATTGGTTTTATTAGTTCTGAAACAGGGCTGGTCTACAAGCGTAAATTACGCGCCTAACGGAGGGCTAATAATAGTATTTATGGAAATTTTGAGAAATTGCACCAACCTTGCATAATGATATCAAATCATCATATTTTGCTTAAGTGTTTGGCAATCGGTTGTTATATTCCGTATTAAAGCAGGGCAGCCAGCAACATAATTTTTTTAAATTCTTCATTATAATAAATTATTGTAACGAAATAAAATTACGTTTGGTTCGCTTTTCTGATAACAAAGCCATTTTATTTTGAGCCATTCTGCTTTACCATTAGAACATTTATGAAAACTTTGTGAAAATGAATGACTACAGAATACTAGAAACAACTATGAACACTTCACGAGTCAATAAATTGCATCTTGCAATATTTATACCTACATGCATAATTTATTATATTTTAAGTATATGCAATGATAACTATGATTGCAGTTTGCTGTTAGCTATTATATTTATTTACCTGTAATAAGAAAACGAAATAATGAGCAAATGTGGTATAATCGCCCTTACATCACAAAAATTTTATCCAGTCTAGTATACAACACTGTTATGAAAGGGCGAATATCCTACATTCGCCTTTAATACGTAACCACTTTTGGATATTCGCCGTTATGACATCGTCATATTGGCCTTACCTGTGAAAATACAAATGTGATATTTTCACACAACAATATTAGTGTATTGAATATTATTTTTTCATTAAAATCCCATTTTCGAAAAAATGGCTTATTCGCCCTTACTACAAACCAGCGACGATATATTATATAAAAATATTTTATTTTTAATTTGAATTCTTTAAAATCAGCTCTGAAGCTTGTAAGAGAAGTTATGGCAAGATCTTGTACATAAACATAACAGGAAAACCGACATAATTATAAGATTCGCGACAAGAAGCCACAGAGGTGCACAGTCGATTATGCAATATTCCACTTTAGTTTTAGTTCAATGTTAATCTTATATGCAATTTTGAAAAGCACGCTGAAAATGCATTTTTTAACACCATTTTATTTTTCAACAGCTGGCTTACGATTACAAATTTGATATAGAAGATGATCAACATAAAATCTCGTGCATGTGTGGTGCACCTAATTGTCGAAAGTGGATGAATTAAATAGCACATATTTTATTTATTTTACGAAAACGTTTAGAAGCAAAGAAAGTGTATTATGTAAGAATGAAATTTGTTAAATTAAATGTATTTTATAATTGTACAAGTGAAGTTGTAAAACAGGTAGGTGTAGATGTAAAAAGTTGTTAATGCAATTAACAAGAATTTTTACAAATTCGAGTCACGTGCCATTAGCTTACAATAAATATTAATAATCATCATTCCATAATAATATGTATGTAGGTATAATATCACAATATTAATTGAAAGATCAACTGTGGCTTAGGTTAGGGACCAATGATGCAGTTACGATTCTTTCCCGAACCTGTTTTTATTTTATCTTTTTGTTTCCGCAATAATTTGCATATTGTTTAATTCATTTTTAGGCAGGCCATCGTGCACGATCAAGTGTTTTATTTTACATTATTATAGTAATTATTAATACGAGTCTGTTTAATTTAATACTTATAGAAAAAAGTGATTGTGTATTGTGGCCCTAGTTTTGAGATAAAATTGAAGTTATAAATGAAAATATTATGATATCGATGTTAGTTAGATCTAACACAGCCTTTCTATGAAGCCTTGTTAACAATTTTTTAATGTTTATGTAATATTTACATAATTATTTGTATAAATAAATATATTCGGTGTGCAATACGGCATGTACATAGATGTTAGAACGAAATGTTCTGTATAAATTATATTGACAAAAGTAATAATAATAATACGATGTATATTTCTATTGTGCAAAGCATTTTATTATATTATTGGTGAATGTTTTATTACATAATTAATAAGTATTGAAGAGAAAGAGAGATTTCAAAACAAATGTCTGTTCTCTCTGTCGTTGATGCGTTGATTCAAATATTGTTAATCTTATACGTATCTAATTTTAAGTCCTATTAATTTTAACTATTTTATATTTTGTTGATTTTATGTTAGTGCCATTTAAATGTTTAGTTAAATTATATTTTGAATGATTATAATTTGTATAACAGTATTTGACAATAAGTATCGGTCGATATATATTATTATGTAATGATTATGACCAAGTGTGTTAGTTACGCATTGGCCATACTCAAATTTTATTATATTACGAAATAAAACAACATTTTCCATGTTGCTTTCTTTTTAATTCATTTTCAAAGGCATTGTTAATTATTTATGGTTAATTCAAAAAATAATTAATAAGCAGTCTACATTTCTTTAGGGATCCTATTATTTACAATGATAGATTTGTTATTCTTTGTTTATTTTAGATGTACGATGTTTGTAAAGTACGTAAGTAGAAAAATGACAATCACTTAACATAAAATAAATAAGCACTTTTACCTGATAAATTTATTGTAATATGATTATTATTAATTAATATTTTATGTATTAAAACAAAATGTACATAATAAAATAATGCATTTATGATTCAAGTCGTTCATTTAGTAGGTTTGGATGGAGAGAAAAGCGACATGGGTAAAAGGTTCCTCTCGTAATTAGTCAGCTCATGGAATTTCAACCAATTGGAGGAATTTATCACAAACATATAGAGTTTTAAAGACAATGGGAGAGCAGGGAGTGTGAATTTAATTACCATAAGGAAGAGCTTTTAGCAAAAGTAACTTTCTCGAGTTGTCTTAGTTTTTAGATGTATGTTCAAATGGCTTATTTTGTTGTGTTTATTAAAATTCCAGTACTTTTTACCAATGTGATTGGTTTTTACCAGTAACTACTACGAGCGAGGTGCCACCATATCATTAAAATGCCGCTATTTTTAGTTTCTGTCAAAAATTCAGTTTAATCTTTTTCTACCATGTGACTGAGAGTATGAAAGCTTCTGTATAGTATGATAGTAATAAAAACGGCACAGGAATAAAAGAATTCATAATATCAATTTTTTTGTTCTTGTTTAGTTACTATCTTCAAAAGTTTTTACTAAAAACTAACAAAATAGAACTGTAGCAGTAATAGTTATCCTACAAAATGATTAAAACAGAATAATTTATTTATTCAAAGTAATCCATGTGCACAATATTCCATCAAATAAGAATTGGCAGGGTAGGGTATCCTATTTTTTTGAAGCTTGGATTACAATGTCCCATTCAATAATTGAATCCAAATTTTGATATATTATGAACAAATTGTTTGGAACAAGCATAAGTAGGTCACGCTCTAGTTTCTAGTAAATTATTAGTTCAGGTAGCACCCAATTTTTTTTAGAGTAAAAAAATATTAATAATTTAAATAATGCAAAAGATTTATGTTAAATTTTATTTCATAAAGTCAACAATATCCCCATTACTTGTAATAAACAATTAATTTATTAAGCTTTCTACAAAATTGTCTAATTTGAAAGTATTATTTTGCTTTAATTACGATCGGACCAACATTATCACCAGTTTCCTTATTGTGAGCACCATGAGAACCATCGCAATATGGCCACTAAAAATGAAATGGGTATTATTACAATATTTTAAAACATTCAATATACTTGGTTATGTTTAAACCTACATTTTTGGATTTCCAACATCTACAAAAACATGCTTTCTCAGCAATATTTTCGATATCGATGGTATCGACAACTTTGGGGTTTTCTTTCAAAATTTTTAAATTGATTTGTTTGGATGGCGAAGGTCGACCTCTAGGACAAAATGCCCTATAGCTGACATACGTAAGTCCTGCCAAAGCAGCTGTTGGTGGTATGAGGCATAAAACGTCCTTAACTAAAAAAAAATCGGGTCAATGTTGAACCTTTCAAGTAGATTATCAACTTACAGCCCAATTTAAACCAACCACCTATTGAATCTGGAACTGGCAAATTAGACAAATAATTTGGTATCGCTACTTTCACTATATGAGCTACTGGCTGAACCATTTTTTTCTACTACTATAAAACTGAAAACGACGTAAATTGAAAGCACTCTAAAAATCAGCAGAGGTTATTATCTTCTTTCCCCTTTTAGGGAATTTACAACTGTGCCGTTTTTTCTAAGGCGGCGGTATAAAAATTAAATTGGTATTTTTGTTACGTGGTAAAAATATCGCGTACGCCTATGTATTTATATGTGTCATGGTGTGGTGGCGCACTCTCGTGATGTACGTTTGTCATTAATCAGTTGTGGAGGTTATGTGATGCGAACAATATAGCGTTGTCAGTGCTGTGCGTTTTAAAATCGATGGTATTCGAATATGGCTGAAGAGTTATTGGTAGTACTAAATCGTAAGGATAATTCTGGTTTTGGATTTTCACTTTTAGGAAAACCCGGATTACCACCTATAATTTACAACATTTTAGAAGACTCGCCGGCTGCTGAAAGCGGAGAAGTATGTACTCGATTTGCATTTCTTGTTTTATTTTATTATAAAAACTAATAGTTAATACTATAATCATTTTAATTTTAAAGTTCAATTTTTTAAAATGAAAATTAACAAATGATGTTTGTATTTGGGAATCACATAATGTTTTTCGTCATTTTTTTTCTTGCGAAAATTGTGTGTAAAAATTATGTTTACATACCCAGTTCTCTTAAATGCCCACCGTCTCTCTACCTACATACGTACATATAATTTTATTTTTTAAATTACTATCTTAACGTGGTAATAATTTATTTTTCATTAAATAATAAATAAAAACAGCTGTAATGAACAACGCCTTCTTTGAAGTTCTTGTATTACCTTGAACTGACCACAATAATATTTTTATCTGTGTGTGTGTATCATTGTAGTAGGTATGTAATATTTATTATGTGTACAAGATGATATTTATTTACCCATTAATTTATTGTATACTAATTTTTAAAGAAATTAGTACATTTTAGATAATGACAATAATTTGTATAATACATACAAATTATATTTATTTATAATAATTATTAAGATAATGCAAGTGCAAAGTATAATAAATACCTAAGTAAAGATAGGAAACAACCATAACAGAAATACTCTCTTTCGAAAGCTCCTTTTGAACAATTTTTCATCAATATCTCAAGCAACATTGTAATGTTGTCAATAATTTTTAATTTAAACCAAAGTAGTATTGTCGGCAACAAATATTACCAAAATGTACTAGAAATTGTATGCCGATCGGTTAAAACTTACAAAAGGTGCATATTTCCTTGGAAAATATTGCTACAAACTAGAGTTCATTCAAAGAATCATGGCAGTGACGTTGCCTATTACTTGTACAGTAGAGGTGGAGGGAGAACGTGCTACTGCTGTCATGTAAGCGGACCGAACCAGTTTTCGTTTCTGCACATTAGCTACGTCACTGCCACGATTCTTTGCGTGAACTTTAGATATTCCTATCTAGCTAAAGATTGACTAATGATCAAGCAGTGATTCTTACAGCCGGGATGGAAATTTAAAAACTATCTCCTAGAGCCCAAATTTTAAGAATTTTTAACGAAATAAAAGAAAAAGGTAACAGTTGATCTCTTCTTCTTCTTTCAAGATCCTTACATGCCTAATTTTCACGTGCGTAGATGACCTACAGTTTAACGGGAACTGTAGCACACTTTATTTTGAGAAGATTACTAGGCAGATTACACTTCAGTGATTTGTCATCGTCTCCCAAGTACAGACGGTCACAATGAAGTTTTTAATAATAATTTATGTACTTGTTTCACATATTATAGTTTAGTGTAGAGGCGAGGAAGTTGAACTGGAGACTTAATATAATAGTTTAAAAGAATTAGAAAAAAAAATTGATTGGAGGTTCTCATCCAATATGTTGTATATCAGAAATCTGTTACATCAAAATAAGTACTACTAATAAAGTAAATTTTGGTGATTTTTAGAGTTATGGTTCCTAGATGTCCTAGTGCAGGGGTCGCCAACCTTTTGTTGTAAGAGGGCCAAATATTTTACGTGGGGATTAGCGCGGGCCGCACTTCTTGGCAAATCTACTAAAAAGAGCCAAGAGCCGTTTTAAAAAAAATAAAAGTGTAAATTCACTAACAAGAGCTCTTTTTTTAAACTAAATAAGTAATTCATTTTAGAGTTTGCGGGCCGCACCAAGACCCTTCGCGGGTTGCCGACCCCTGTCCTAGTGCATAACTTATTTGAATGCAAAAGTAGATCAAGCCATATTTTCTCATTTTAGTATATTGTTGGCTTATTTGCTTTCTTTGTTGCCATTAATATCACATGTTTCAATGTTGTACTGAATCAAACTTTGATAAATCACAGAAATAATTTATGAACTTGATTCATTCCTATTCTGGTCACCACTTCACTTTACTTTGTTGCTAAAAAGTGTCGCATTGCATTTTTTTATGATTTTAAAATTCTGATGTGATTACAGATACTTATTAGCTATTATCAAGTTTTTAATTATTTATGAATTATGAATAACGAATCAATTGTTTAATTATTGGTTTGGATTCGCCACCACAAATTGATTAAATAGTATACACATGAATCTGGAAGATTGAACTTACCTTATTGCGGAAAATAAATATAAATTAAGTTCTTTAAAGGTTTGTTCGTTTGTCTACACCGAGTAGTTCGGTGTAGAAAATCGCGTTCGTTTGTCTAGTGTAACTTACTCGGAACTACTTGGAACAGTTCTGAGGTACATCAACTTACACCGACCTATAAGCTGGTGTAGAATAGAGTGGTGTAAGAATACAAATACCTTGATTCTACGTTAATTAAAAAAATAATCAGTAATTTATTATATTATAAATCTTATAATATTCTTCTTTGTTCTTGAAATCTTTTCCTATTCAGTAATACAAGCCGCCGCATATCCATTTAAACTTTAAAATATATGATTTTCTTAAATACAATTAACAATCCTACTACCATTTTTTTGTTATTATACATTTTTGATATTTTGGTTAACCATCTCATCTATATTTTAGGCATAAAAATTCATTAAAATTCTATTATGTTATGTCGATTTTTTTAATTATACAAATGAAATATATAATAATTATACAATAGCAAACTTCATAGAGGTTACTCTTAGAAGTTCATTTAATGATATAAACTAATTCTAATTGAGGGGAGCTTGGTTTAGTTATCGTGATTCCATAGGATACACTTAATTAAAGGGGTTGACGAAGGTAACTACTACAGTCAATAACAACTCATATGTTATTCAAAAACTTTTTTTTAAATCACAATCTACCCAAAATTACTTATTTTTGCTGTCTTATGTGTCTATCAAATAGAATGTATTTTATGTAATAATTTTATCTGAATTTTATTTTATAATAATATACATATAAAAAGTCCGACTACAGAAAAATACACAAATAAAAATGCCTCTTGGCATTGCCTCATGTGCTAAACTTTCCGTTTGTGGATAAAAATTATCTTTACTCACTAGTCCCATAAATTACTATTATATTGTTTTGAACCACAAAAAATGAGATACTTTGATTTAAAATCATTTCATCTTTATGTTTTATGATACCGCTATATTATATTATTATAAAGCCGCAATTCCACTGAGGCGACTTTTAAGGCAACACATAGCATGCGGCATTGACGCTTGCTACACATAGTCTTTCCATTGAAGGAACACGAAGCGACAAGAAACAGGTCATCTTACGCATGCTACAAGTAACAAGTTGATTGTGTTCCCTGAATGATGCGTCACCTTTCGATATCTTTCCAGTGTCGGCATTTATCCAATAGTCAGCGGATCCGTGCGGCTTGTATCGTACGACATGGAATGGAATAATGAAATAACAGCTTCATTTATAGAAGATTACCATAATTCACCCGAATTATGGAACAATAGATAAGTGTTTATCAAGACAATCGAATTATCAAAAATTAAAGAATTAAAGAAGAATTAAGAAATTAATAGTCATATTTTTTTATAGTAGGTGAGACTTTCTCAAGCAAGTACTAAAAATCTTCTTTACTCATTCGTGTAAAATTTCGAAATAAAGCTTCATCGTCAGCAACCAAGTTGTTGTATAAATTATACTGAATTTCTTGACCATCAACATGAAGAAAAAGACATGATACATCAAACTGAAGTTGCCTAAATGGAATCGTTTTGGAACGGAACCGACGACAAGGCGCATGCGACGTGAGGAGACAAATTCCGCATGCGACATTATTGAAGTTTGCGGCACATAGTCGAACACCTACAATCAGGCAACACTATAGGAAGCAAGTAGATGCCTCATATCGTTCAGTGTTGCCTCAGTGGAATTGCGGCTTAAGAGAAAGAGATAAAATAGTTCTAGTCCAGCTAATTAGAAATACCTAGAAAGCACATGGGACAAGTTATAGTTATAACTTTTAGGAGTACCTCATGATTAGTATTAGGTATATTATATTATCACTACAGCCCCTGTGGGCACTTGGTTTGTTTGGCTATACTAACCCATATCTTCCTATTCTCAACCAGATATTTATGTTTAATCTGTCCTAGAAACTTCCATGTATGACGCAGCCGCGTTTACGGCAATAACGTCGATACAAATATCAGATCCTGTACAGATTTCTCACCAGTGTGTGGCGCGACTAGGAATAGAACCGCGGAATTCCGCTCTCTAGCCTACCATTACATGCTTAACGCCACACTGCTGGTTATTAGGTGTGCTTAATACTGTGAAATAGTATAATACATTATTATTAATGTTCATGTGATTATTTTAATCAACAAATTAGCTTGTAATCTTAATTAGTACATTGCTGTCAACATGTGTGGCATGTTAAGGTGCAATCATTTGTGTTTTATTTCTAGGTGGGGGGAGCCTCCCCTAATATTTTAGGAAGTTGGCAAAATCACTAAAAATTTAGTCAAGTTGGCAAAACAAAACGCGACAATTTAGTTTTTGGTAGATTATGTAATTTATCAGTTTTTGTTTTGCAGAATAATTATAATAGGAGTAATAGAGACAAAAGTTTTCGATTAAGAGCAGTATCCAGTACCAAGTTGAGTAACGCATCTTTTATGTTGTTTATTTTCAAAATGTTGCAAAAGTTTAAATAATCACTAGCCTCCACCAATTTGGATCTTCATACTTTCACGAAATAAAATTGATTTAAGTACTTATTTAAATATCGCGTAAAATTCGCAGTAAAGCCAGTGTCTCACTATCAAATAATTATCATCAAAATTATTATAATAATTATTATACAAACGATGTGACGTCATTTACGTAAAAATATGTCAAAGCCATGCAGAGGCAATTCTCACTATCAAATCAAGTTTGTATAATAACGATGGCAGCCACAGGTCAGCTGTGAAAAGTAAGGTTAGAGTTGGTTTTATACGTTCAAATATACTGGTTATACTGGTTCCAACTGATACAAATCAATTAGCAAACTGATTTCACGTACCAGCCATAATAATTGCTAACCTTTTAGACCTAATTAAAAACCGCGTTAAAATTAAAAAATAAAACTGAAAGTATGGTTTATGTCCACGTTATGTCAAAGTGTCAAAGATATAAGAGTGGGATATCGAACAGCCTATGGGAAGCCTGATAGCATCAAAATTATAGAAACTGTTCTAAATTCTTTTTATCAAAACGTTTGTATCAAATCGAATCCGTGACGTCACGAAAATAGAAGCAGCATATAAAAGTATGTAGCTTACGTCATTTTGATACAACTACAGCGCAGTCACACTATCAAAACCGTTTGTATACTAAATATTATGATAATTTTGACGAAAATTTGATAGTGAGACACTGGCTTAATATTCGATGACTCTCAAACTTTAATTTTGGAAGGAGTAAATCAATTTCGTTTACTGTGTGGGCATACCCAGATGTTTCAATATTGACTGAATTAGCAATTTTTTTAATTTTTCTACCATTCTTAAAATAAATGAGTAAAACTTGTGTTGGGTACTTTATATTTTAAGTACTTACTAAACAACGTTTTTAATAATAATAATTAATTTTATCACAGTTATTTATGCAACCAATTATGAAATGCCAAGTTTACGCAACCGAGTGTGCATTTTTCAATTGCATTGAAGCGAATTTTAACGCGAAAACAAGCGAGAACGGCCGATTAGGTTGGGACCGGTCATGGGACTAATATGGGAAAGGGTATAAATAGTGAACTGGATAACAATCGCAGACATTGTTCAATCATGTCAATAATCACACGAAACTGTATAATATATTTAATAAGTAACTGGTTACATAAATAACTAATGTACTAGGCATAGGTATAATAAATTATATTCGTGAAAAGTTAGAAGGAAATTTTCAAAATTAATCATCAACCTCAACTAAAAAGTGAATTTGAATGAAAGAATCAAAATAGAAAAAATCTATTCCTGTAACTATTATTTTATTTAATTAAATAAAAATTTATTAATATTTGAATATTAAAAACTTTCTGTTATTAATTTACAGGTTGAAGTAGGTGATGTGATCTTGAAAGTAAATGAAACGGATGTAAATAAATTTAGTACAAAAGAAGGTAAGCTTTTTTTCATTTATTTTTAACGTACAACTATTTTCATACAGACTTTTCTCACTTCTTTTGAACGCAATGTCGGACCTTCCAATTTCCTCTGCCAAAATATCTTCTTTTTATAAAAAAATATGAAAAAGAATACATTAACTTTATCATATTGCACATAATTATTAACTTTTCGTTTAAAACTTTATCGATTATGTAATTTATTTTAACATCCCATCTAATTCTTGAATAGTTAGAGATCATATGCTTCACGAATAATAATTAGCGAATTAGGTTGTTGAAATAAAATTAATAATTTTAGTTAATGTGGTTTAGTTTTGGTATGACTTGAGTTTTAGGTAGATACTAATCTTTAAACTTTAATATTATACAATTTCGATGATAATAATATAAAACAAACATTATTTGCATTTTTAATGTATTAACAATATCATTTTCCTTCCAGTATTAAAATGTCTACGATTATCATCAGATCCAGTAACACTAAAAATAAGGCGCGGTAAGATTTAACTTATTAAAATATCAAAACGATTTGAGAAAATGTTATTTACAGTCAAGTCTTTGATGAGAAGTTTATCAATAAGTATTTCATTTTAATTTAGATCCGAAAGTCACGGCTACCGTAAGGAAAAATTTATTATCTACGCCAAGCGGAGATCTGGAATTATCTGTTTCGCGCAATAAAAGTGGACACACGCATACGGTATACAGTCACTCGAGGCCAGAGCCTGCGGTACATCAAACAAATATTAATAAAACAAATGGAACAAATCCAGAAGAAGAAGCTTTGTTGGCCGATCATTTTCAAGAAAATGAGAGATTACAATGGGAACCCTTATCTTCGGATATCTACAAACCCAGGGGACCGCCTAAATTTGAAGCGTATATGATGACCGGCGAGCATATACTAAACATTTCTCGAACTCAACAAATTAATATTTTGCCTAAACAACAAAAGAAATTAGAAAGCCTTAGGTAATTTTTGTACATGCTATTATGACGTACTTATAAATTTGTTTATCTTTTCAGACATCGTAATACAAACTTTCATATGAAGCATCATCACAATCACCAGCAACACAACTCTGTGCCCAACAGTCCAAACGAAATGGAAATGGGATTGAGGACACATAAATTAAATTCAAATTCCACCAATACATCTCCAATTTGTGCCAATAAAAGAGATTCCAATTCATCGATCGGCGAATCCAATAAACCGTTAGCTTTCAATAGTAATAATTTTGTTCGTACCAGCAGGTCCGAAGATCAATTGCAAATGCAAAAAGATTCTAGTATGAATGCCATAGACATCGATATTGAAGACGATGTTACTAGTTCTTTAAATACTTTACTTGATACTCGGCCTGACGTTGGTTCTAATTCTAGTTCCTCAAATAACGTGTGTTCATCTACTAAAAGTGATAGAATAGTATGGACATACAATGCCCCTGTAACGACCTCGTTTGAACAACATAAGACTTGCTGCCATACAATATCTAATGGTAGTAATTCGTCTCGCAGTAATTCCTCACCTTCATCTCCTAGTCCACTTAGATCGAGGTCCGGTTCGCCTGCATCGCCAACTTCTGTGTCTTCCTCTGTCATGTCTAGTCATTCGGGATCGTATAGATTACCTTATACAATGACTAGCGGTTCTCATGTCGATAACGGACATTATCATAAGACAAATGGAGATTATAGTATATCCGAAGCAATTTCCAATATATCTAGTCCCGATTATAACGACGATAATAGTATCGGTATACGCGATTGTGTAATGGAAGTTAGTGATCATAGTGACAGTGATAGTACACTTTTAGTGTCCGAACCGCGACAAAAGCACGGAAATGTCGAAGGCGATCATCGAATTGTTATACAAGTTAAAGGAGCCGATAAGGATATAATTGCTTTGAAGGATAGAGGCAAATTCTTTCGTGATAGTGAACTATGTCAAAGATTTAAATCGGATTATATAGATCAGGTGAATAGAAATTATCTCATTTTCTTCTTAGTAGAAAGTTAGTATTGTTAGTAAAATGCTATGCACTTTACAAAACAACGCGTCCAACTTTAAATTTATAATTAAAACTGTAACCAGGTAGTACTACAGTTGAAGGGTATTAGTGAAATTAGTAAGTTTTTTAAGTCTCCTGTAAAATTTTACTTTTTGTACTTGAGAGGTTTTCACTAATAGACACTGACTATATAGTGTACGATATATAGTATAGTATACTATGTAGTAAATAGGTACCTACTTTTTATGAATGATTAATATTATAGTCATTGCCAAATATCTGTGCGTCTACGTCATAATTGAAAATGGTATCAATCAAGCTGGAAAACATGAGTCAAACGAGTGCTTTTTAAAATGCATCTTTTCTTTTTAATTTAATGCAACTTTCTCTCTTACCATAGAAACGTAGACGTAACAACTACGTAAATCAAAAATTTTTACCCATTGTTTATGGTAATAGCTCAGACATACTAATTTTTTATTGCTTGTTTCTATAATTTGCAATATTAGTAACGTACGACTTTTATTAGTTTCGGTCAACAAGACATGCAAATGTTTTTGTACTCTTTTTACTAAAGCTGAACGACGTCCTACATTATATTCAGTACGTCATTTCTTAATCAGAAATTAGTGACGTAGACGCACAGATATTTGGCAAGGACTTTAATAATTTATTATTATGTAAATAAAACAAAACCTATATTATCACAACCAAACTACAGCTCCACCAAGCTTAGAAAGGACGCGGCAAATATGCCAACTAATTTGATAAAAATTTGAATGAACCAATGAACTCAAGTACATTCTGTTGTAAAAGTTACAAATCATTGCGTGTGTTTACATTTTGTCGTGGTTTTTTGTGTTATTCGGTTTCGTGTTATTTTTTTTATAATTTATTCCAAAAGAGCTTTATTTAATATTTGCGGTAACATTTTTTACGTATTTCGTGACTGCAATTTGACAAAATAATTTATGGATTTTAAATATTCGCTCCGAGAAACTTCTTCATTTGAGTGTACATTTTTAATTTTAGCAGCGCCTGACACGCCCCTAAAGTCGGTTCTAACGTTGGTGGAGCTGTACTAATGAACAATAATAATTTTTTGTAACACGATAATCAAGATAAAACACTTTTGTATATTTTGTTTGTATTTATATACCGTAGTATTTATGAATGCCGTCACGACGTCCGAATTCGGGCAAAACGACCAAGAAGAAGTATTTATCTTAGTAACGCTTGGTAAAGTTGTGTATTACTAGATGTTGCTAGAATAAATACAACGAAATATACAAGAGAGGGTGAATACCCTTAATATCAATCAAGAATAGATAATCAAGACACGGTTAACTGAAGTTACGTATTCGAGGTTCTACTGTATTATTATGTTTATCTTTTTTAATTTCATTCAAATTTGAGATTTGTTGTTTCAAGCAACCAAATGTTATTTGTTAATTTTATAAATTCCACTCAAGTTTTCGTGATTACAACACTTTAGTATAGAAATTATCTCAATTATAAAAAATATGACAAAATTTGAACTGAAGAGAATCTGCAAACGTGTTTTTCGTATACGACATGTGATTTGTATATTACCTACTGGACGATTAGCCCCTTATAATTTTGTTAATAATAATTATTATGTGTTTATACCTATTTGAAAAGTATTTACTTTTAGAAGCTAGAACAATTTTAAATTTAATTTTGAATGTTGAATGGGTATCTCCAATATTGTTTTAACCAATTTTAGTCAATAGGTAATATCGTTGGTCATATGCCAAAACCGCAAATGTGTTTTTCATGATAGTATTTACTTTATCTTTATCAAGTTTTGGACTTGAACATATTATAAAAAATGGAAACAGTTCAAAGTTAATTATTTAATTGATAGTACTACCTATTAAATTTTATTTTGAATTTTTTATAGCACTTGAAAACCCATGTAAATTACTGTACACGACGAAAAACACTTTTGTGACTCCAGCATTTTACTGACGATATCTAAGCAGTAAAAGAGAGATTTATTTATAGGAAAGTGGAAGTTCTAGAGATGATATGACGGAAGATGGAAATACTTTGAAAGAAACAATTAGGTCATCTTCTTCACCGCCATCTTCAGAAGACGACAGTGATATCGAAAGCTTACATAGTTTTCATTATTCACCTAAAGCTGTTGACCTACCATCGGCCGTACGCCTTGCTAAACGTTTGTATTGCCTTGATGGATTTAAAAAATCGGACGTGTCAAGACATCTAAGCAAAAAGTTTGTATTAAGCAATTTATAATGTTGTAACTTGATATTCTAAATGTGATCAAATTTTAGTAACGAATTTAGTCGAGCAGTAGCAGACGAATATTTAAAATATTTCGAATTTAACAAAGATACTTTAGATTTAGCTTTACGAAAATTTCTTAAACAGTTTTCTCTTGCCGGTGAAACACAGGAAAGAGAGAGAGTTTTAGTTCATTTTTCAAAGAGGTATTTAGACTGCAATCCTGGTACTTTTAATTCTCAAGGTAAATATCTATTTTGACATAATGTCTTTGATTTTATATCATAAACGGACAATTTCAGATGCAGTTCATACTTTAACTTGTGCAATTATGCTTCTTAATACCGATCTTCATGGCCAAAATATAACTCGTAAAATGACTTGTAATGAATTTATCGATAATTTAGCAGGATTAAACGAATGCGAAAATTTTCCGAGAGAAATTCTCAAGCAATTGTATCATGCAATTAAAAATCATCCACTCGAATGGGCATTGTATGTATTGCAGTTAAATTCTCGACAAACTGTTACTAGATTGGTATGTGTTGTGATTTTCAGAGATGAAGAAATGGAAGGTGGTGGACAAACGCAAACAAAAGATGCAAGTATTTTAGGTGGAAATCCGTTCCTTGATATTCCTAATTCCACTAATACTGTCGAGTATAAAAAGGGTTACGTTATGAGAAAGTGTTGTTACGATTCTAATGCCAAAAGAAGTGAGTATTTTATTTTAAAATTATTTGGCAGTGGTTAAATTTCTTAAAATATGATTAACAATATTATTTGTATTAATATACATAAGGCCCTCCACTAACGAAAACATGGTGACATCTAGATAATTTTATTTTTGTTTTGATATTTGAAGCTATGTTTGTGGAGGGCCTAAGACGGATAATAATCATGTTTTAAACATTGTTACTCAACACAAATGCGATTTGTTCCGTAAATAGGGCACATTATATCAAACTTTAATAACAATTTAAAAAACATTAACAAAATTCGTGAATTGTCTACATAGATTCCCCTTATTAGTTTATTTTTCATCTGATGAAAACAATAATCATTAGCTCTTGAGAATAAAGTTGATTTTTATTGTTTAATTAAGCAATTCTTTACTTTAAATTTTATTTCATGGTCAACTTTTCCTGTAAATTTAGAAATGGTTATTTTTTTTTTGACGATTTTTATTTAATTTTTGTGTTACAATGATGTCGGAGGTTTTAACCCCCTTCATTAAACATTGCTTAACGGAATGGTTTTTTAATGGAAGATCACTATGGTATTATAAATTCAAGAGAAACGTTTGATATAATATTCATTCCATTTTAAAAGTTTCAACCCTAAATATTTTGTAAACCAAAGAAACTATCGATATAAAAAAAAATCTTATGTGACACAACACATGACTTTCCCATTTGAAAAAGTAAAGGTAAATAATATGTAGTAACAAATACTTTGTTATAACTAGAAATACGGGAAACTTATACAAATTCCATTGTTATTTTCGGCGACATTTTTAAGAGTGACACCTATTGGCTTAAAACGTGTACTAACGAAACTATTGAAATTTTGCGGGTGATAATAATTTACTATCATTTACAGTACGATTTTAACCGTATTCGATTAAGCTTTGATTCTGACGACGACGGTTATATTCGCGAAAATTTCTTTTAATTTAAGAAATATTTGAGGTGCAAACTTTTAAAATAGACGCCTGGTATGTAAAACATTAAAAATAACATGTGATGTATTGTAATAGTTGATAAAATTAATAAGCGATGGTCATTCAAAAAATTTTTGAATGTTGGTTAAGTTTATAAAAGCATTTTAAGTATATTTCTAAACCTTGGTAGTTAAAAAGTTTACTATACATAAAAGTACCAATTTTTGCAATATTAAACTGTTTAAATACTAAGCATGCTGAAATACAAAATAGCTGTTCCGAAGGCCTTTGCTGCATTTTTCTAGCTCCATTTCATAAGCGCAGTTGGAAAATGTTCTACTGTACACTTCGTGACCTGATATTGTACTTACACAAAGACGAAAATGGGTTTAGGAAAAATCAAATGGGCGACAATTTTCATAATGCTATTCGAATTCATCATGCACTTGCCACCAAAGCTGCCGATTATACCAAAAAGCAGTATGTGTTTCGTTTACAAACTGCAGATCAAGCGGAGTACTTATTTCAAACTAGGTAAGTAGGAAACATTTCATTTTCTCAAAAAATTTGACAAAAGTGTTTTGGGGTCCTTACAGATTTAGAAATAGTCTTTTTATTTAACAGTTTGAAATAATTCATTTTAGGGTTGTTTATTCAATGCTTGGATAAACTCCAGTTTGCTAAACCAACTGTCAATTATAATCAATCAAACCAATGAAAACTACAAATTTATACTTAAATTGTCATTAGTCAAGCATTGTAATAACGGCTCTCGATACTCATTATTTCGTAATATTTATAAATGATATAAATATACTGGTAATAATTCTTAATTTATAATATAAAAAAAAATAAATTTTAGTGATTCAAAAGAACTGCAAGCGTGGATAGATACAATTAATTTTGTATGTGCAAGTTTATCTGCTCAACCTTTAGAAGCAGCTATAGGTTCGCAAAAAAAGTTTCAAAGGCCACTTTTACCTTGTAGTCGAACAAAACTTGATTTGGTCAGTTTCAAATTTTGTAGTATTTGAAGCAACGTGATAATTAAATTAAATTTTAGCGTAATCAATTACATGACCACGAGGAGAGAGTAACCAGACTGGAAAACGAGCTAGACGATCACCATAAGTTTCCTCCCGAGAGAGGAGCCAAGTCATTAATAATACAAAATTTTAAAGAGAAAGAAAATTATCTTAACTACGAGGTTAGTTTATATATATTTTTCACTTTATTCCAGATTTTAACAATTTAAGACATATTTTTTTAAATATAATATTGCTTATCGGTTTATTACAGTTGAAGCGGTATAAGACTTACACTTACATATTAAGGTCCCATTTATCTCAATATCCCGATGTGGATGTGAGCTTAACAGAAAATAGTATAGGCGAATTAGACGAAGCTAGTGGGATTGCGATATTGGAGAGCTCTTCTACCGGAGTTATACCACCGCCAATACCAGACAGACGTTCATCGCCAGTTACAAATAGGTACAGTTACAGACAAGCTATTTATAATCGTGCTATGCTAAACGGAGGGGCTGACATAGGCTGATAAAATTATTTTAAACATTTTCAGCTTGTGCGCTTTTTTTTTAAAGGTCGAACTCTTTTAAATATGGCATTTATTGGGCGCAATAATTATTAAAGTCAATTAATATATAGAAAGCATTTGGTTTGTGCACAAATCAAGTAAGTTTACGCGCTCAGTAAATGTAAAACTCTTTTGGGAACAAAGCAATATTAAACAAAAATTATTTAACATGTGAATATACTGAAAAAAAAACAATTTAAGTATTAATAAAATCAGCATGAGTTTTTATTTGGTTATGGTTATTTGTCTATTTTTTTAATTTTTGGAAGGCTTTGTTTTTTAAACTTTGTAATGTTGGTTTGATGCTGTTTTTATTTATTTTTATTATTATTTAACAAACGGTATTCATTTTAGATGATGAGTTTTTATTAGCCATAATACACTTTTATATTGTGCTGGTGGTTGGTATCTTTAATGTTTTGTGCCAAATTAATATTATAATAATATTATCATAGTATATTATATAAAATCTTATCTTTTTCAAAATCGTTTGAAATTTACATTTTAATTTATTTCTTTATCGATTGATTCAATTAATAAGAAATTCGATCTTGAAGGAATATATTTTACCAGCAGGCGCATACAAATTTACAAATATAATTTATTATTAATTATTATATCACATTACTTTTTATTTTTTAAACATACAATGCAATGGATTTTTTATTGTTATAGTGTTGCAAAATTTTGGTTTAATGTTCTAAATACTCGCCCTTGTTTTTTTAATTTTCCTGTTTTATGTTTTTATGAACATATTTGTTGTAGTATGTGTTAGCATGGTGATATTATCCTCGGCATAAATAGTGTACAATTTAAGTACAATATTTAAAATTTTGATGCATATCTAAAAATTAAATTCAAATACATAATAATTAAACTCTAGAGAAGGATTTAAATTAAAAATCCCTGTGATTGGATTTTTCAATGTAAGGTATGGGGTAATAAATAGTGGGACAAAGTAGAATTTATTACAATTGTTATTAATTTATTAATTCGTGTTTATTTATCGGTTCATTGAAAAACCAGTTCAAAGTTGTATTTTTTTAAATGTAAAAATAGTAATAAAAAATATGTAGTTGATTTTAATTTTAGTAATTATTTTGCATAAACATAATATAAATTACATATTATACTATTATACTTGCTCTATAAATAATTCTATAAATTAATGGCAAAATAGAGAAAGTAATATGAACTTGTGTTATATTTGTGATTGTTTGTGATTTGTCAATTTAATTGCTTAAACTGCTTTATTGGTTATTAACTATATTAATTAAATTTGTTGATGACGAGTGCTTATCACGTTGAAAAATATATCATATTTTATGTACATAAATTTAAATTATGCAATCCATGTTGCATTACTTACCTACCTTTCATATACAAAGTATACAATACTTTGTACTTGCAATTTTCATATACAATAAATAAGTTAAGTAAATCTTTGTTTTTAAAACTGAATACATTCCAATACATTACTTTTTAGTTAATTTTTAATATACTCAGCTTATTTGTTGTATAAGAATTTTGAAAATCAGATCTTGTTTGTATAGTAGTAGGGGCTGTGAGTATTATTATAATAAAAAGATATTGTAAAGAGGTAATTTTAGAAAAATTACTCATACAACTTTACTTAATTAGACAAGTTACTGAGTGACTTTGGTGAAGATGCACTATGAAATTTTTGTCTTACAAGACAAAACTCATAAAACTTATCTCGTAGTGCATCTGCACATTTATGGTTACAGCATGTTACAATTAATAATATTTAAATTATTATGTTAAGACAAAAGATAATAAAAGATGTGAAACATTTTAAAAGAAACATGATTATTTTAGGTATAATATTATCATTTTGGTTCAATACACTTCTAAACGAGACAATTTAAGATGATAAAGTAAAATAGAGGTTTGTTTATTTTTGTAATTGTTTAGCACTTTAACATTTTATTATTTTCAATAACAACAAACAGAAATTTATGTAACCCAGCTTGGCTTTTTAGATCGAGAGATCAACTTTTTTTTTTAATTTAACAAAACCTAAACTGCCAATTTTCTATATTCTATAACATTGTCTGCCCTCAATATTTTTTATCATATTGACTACTCGTTGATCTTAAATAAGTTATAAATTGAAAAAATTACAAGTAAATGTAACATAGAACATAATATTTTACTTGTTATTGTAGCTTTTAATCAATACAAGAAAATACTTATTTACTAATAAGTCAGTTATTATTATTTACATATCCCCAATGTGTTTAATTAACTATGATTAGGGACATGAAAAAAATTTGCGAAGATAAAAAATAATAATCCCGAAATTTATTTTGAATTACCCTTTTGGGAAATCCGGCAACATAATGGTCACCCTAATTATGATGCCTCAAGTCAGATACACAAGTTAGTGTTTTGATATTCTACATAACGTAATTTTAAAAATGTGGATTCAATCCACCTGGTTATATTCTGCCTTTCTAGCGTCGATATAATACAAAAAAATTGATCAACCGTTTTAAAAAGGTAAAATAAGAATTTTCATGGCAATTGACGTATTAAATGGTACCCTATTCTTGTGATGCCTCAAATTAAAGCTTTACTAATAGAAACTGCTGTTATTTGAAGTAAAGTAAATTGCGTCATTCTTTGTCAAAGCACGGCGTGTTTAGTGTCCGTTTTTCCCTTGAAACTCTCCCGCAAACTTATCTTAATAGTTGTCCTAATTAGCTGGATAGTAAAATAAGTAGTTGAAGGAACAAGCGAATAAAAATGTTAACTGAATTGAAGGAAAAATAGTTTTTATTAATTTAATTGTTAATGGCCAAGCACTTTCCAGAAATATATTGTAAAGAATTTTCAGTAACTTTATTTTTCAATATAATGAATTGACCGATAAAGGTTTAGGTACCTAAATAACGTTTAGTTTAACGTTTTCAGTTATAGTCGGGGGCGTTCAAAATTAGACGAATATATTTTTATGTGTTTGATATAAAAAATTTGAGTTTTTAAGTGAAAATAATATGTAACAACACCGGTAACACCTCGAATTCCCTTCAACTATTTACGTACTACTAGCTTAATGTTATCCTAAATATACCTAAATAAAGTACCAAAAGTGTTATATTACCTGATGCCTTTCTTTTAATTTGCAATGTTTTTTTGTACAAATAATAATTTATAGCAAAGCAAATATTAATAATTTGCTTACTAATTTTAGTTTATAGGTTTTATTATAATTTTCAAAAAGAAATGATAATACACCCAAGTATGAATTTACCCTTTTTAGGTCAGTCATTGGGGGACTTAAAAATTGAAGAGTTAGACAAAAATTGCAAAAGTTTTTATATTTTGGGACAACATTGTAATATTTGCAATGTTCCAGTCATTGTAGCAGGGTGCAAACTTTATTGAAGATGTGTAATAATTATTAAAATGTTCTCAAAGGTTTGCATAAATTTCGGAATTTTTTTCGAAAAGTTATTGCAAATTTACGTTTTTTGTTAATTTAACAATGTTCCTGGGGGCGGAAAAGAGTGCAAAATCGGATTTATTATTTTTTACCTCCAATGTTGTCTCAAAATTTGAAAACTTTCGGAATTTTTCATACTTCTTTTGCTACAATGACTGGCCTATTTTATAATATACACTTGAGATTAACTGTTTTGCAATAGGTACAGTAAAGAGGTAATTTATTGACAATTTGCGAATATGTACAGTAAAACCCCTTTGTAACGTAGTGTCGAAAATAGCATATTAAATTTTTGGTTCCGTTTAGATACATTGGTAAACATAATACAAATAACTTTTTTTTATACTTAACGTAACATTCTTTTATAAAGAATAGTTTTGTAATGTGTATAATG
The DNA here is from genome assembly GCA_958510855.1 of Rhagonycha lutea. Taxonomy (NCBI): domain Eukaryota; kingdom Metazoa; phylum Arthropoda; class Insecta; order Coleoptera; family Cantharidae; genus Rhagonycha; species Rhagonycha lutea. The sequence goes on along the minus strand of OY294037.1, from coordinate 80,799,157 downwards.
TACTTGTTTATCTTGAAATTATCCTAAATTTGAATAAGTCTCTGAAAATGAATATGTAGCAAATTGCATAAGCAAGCACGTCGCTTGCTTATGCAAAGATTAATATTAAATCCAAGATTAATATTTTAGGGCTCGCCATCTGTTGAAACATGTTTTTGCACCAAAATTTGCAGCGCGCTCTTAATGTTGTTAATAATGTTAACATTGTTGTTAAGAATAAATTCTTTATTTTATCGTAATTTGAATTACTAATAGTCGATTTATACTCAACATTTTAACATTTAAGAGGATTAACCAATGGTTAAATAGGTAACGGTTAAAATAAATGGCTATACGTATTTCTACTTAATTTCTTAAATGATAAATGAAATTAGTATAATTTAGGCTTTAGTCGGATATAATTTAAGCACCAAATTTGACAGCTCCTGATGGTACGTTATAACAGGATTCTACTGTATATAATTCCCTCACCGATCAATTGAAAGGCTACTGGTTTTTAAACGATACAACAGGAGGAATTTTAATTGCTGCGAAATTGTTTTGTTTAAAATATAAAGGATCCTATTAAAATTAATTTTGAGTTAAAATTGTTAATATTATCGAGTGTTAAGACTGGCTACAAAAATGAAGGAGAAATAATTAAACACGTCCGTTGTTGGTATTTAATAAAATACATACCTGAATTTTTAATCAATAAGAATATTATGTCCTTTAGTTTAAATTTGTAGTTTGATTTTTGCAATAATTTATAAAAATAATGCAAGAGACAAGCTGCGTGTAAAATGCAGTAGCTGCAAACAGCTACGTACTAAATTCTATATTGGTTACTGTTGTGGTTTTTTCATTTCCTGGAATAAAAAAAAATTATTATTATTGAATGTTTTAACGTATTTTGTATTATAGTTTTGACTAATAATTAAGTAAAGTAAAATAAATTAAGTTTTGCTTGGCTTTCTTATCTTTTGCATGATTTAGGTGCTGTTGTTGTATGCATGCTACGAATAGAAATTCATACGATTGGAACACTTACACTTATTTGCCTGCTACCACGAAATCTTAAAATTTGCTTCATCATACGAGTTGCTACACTAATCAGGCATGTTTCTTTTTGTTATTTATATTTTACAACAATAAATAATTATTATGTGTAAAACTGAGTGGTGCTCTGAATCTAATGCGGTTTTGTTGCATGGTTCTACGTAGGCAATCAACGGAAAAATTAATAAGCTGTCAAGGCATGGGAATTGGAAACGTTCAAGTTGTGTCTGAAAATTGGTAGCTAGTGTTATTGTGCAATAGTTAACTGTTGCATTATGTTAATAGAAACAAATGTAGGAAGTAAGTTTTAGACATTTATTTGAATTTAGCAAAATTACCAAAGAATCTTTAGAGTCCAAATTAACTAAATGCTCAGCAGTTGCTGATTATTTATTTAATAAATTTTAAAAAGTTTTAATATACCACAAAGTTTATATATTTTATAAAAAATAGAAGATATTTTTAAAAATAATAATATTTTTATTGATGCTACTGCTGGACATTTATGTACAACTGTATTGTTTAGTAATTTAAAATTTATTTTTTATTTTATACATAATATACATAGTATATATACATACTATAAAACTATTTATTTTATTTTTGTACATTATCAAATAATTATTGTTTTTAATTCGATAGCTTGTTTTTGCATTTCGATGAATGCATATTATTATGTAATGTATATAACTTATACATCAAAGTGCTTTTTTAATTATGTAAAATTTTATTTTTATTTTCAATATATAAATTTGTATTATACTACTAACCATATTATTATTTATAAATAACTTTACATTTGCATCGAGCACGCAGTGCTTCAGCATCAAACTCAACCTTTTCCTCCTACAAAAAAATGTTTTCTCTCCCTCTCTTTACCTTGTGCACATTAAACCAATTTTACATATTGGTCCAACTAAACTAACAAGCACAAATTTGCCAATTTCCGTCTAAAGTTGAAACTTTTGAAGATAACTTTTTTGTAGTAGATCCAAATCCTTATAACACTGTTTACACTAACGTAAGTTTATATAATTTTTTCTAAAGCACAGTCATGAGCTGGTAATTGGAGTACTGAATTGCTATGCCATAGTTATGAGCAGAGGCACACCTGCAGGTGGGGGCTCAAGCTTCCCCCCCCCGAGTAATTGAACTTGTTAATTTCTTAATTGTTCTGAGATTTTCCATCCATGGTTGTAGGATCCAAATCCATTAAGTACATAGGAATTTTTATGGCTGTGTTTCCCTCATAAGATGCTGGTAACATATTTGAGGTATTAAATGGGCTTGTAAAGGTACATTATATTTATATTATATAATTTTTTCCAAACCTAAAATAAAGGCCAAAAATTGGAAAATCCTTACAATGTTATTTATTTTTATTTTACAATCAAATTTATACATTTACAGTAAAGCATAAAATAATGATTCTTGAATTGTGCAACTTTTTAATTTTAGTAATTTGTAATGTGGAGATCATTTTTGATGTTCAACTAAAACCGTTTGAGCCTGGTGTCCCCACATCAACTTCCATCACTAAAGATTTATAATGATTAGAGCACGGATTTTAGGACGTAAAAAATGTTAAAAAAGGCACAATTTTAGGCTATAAAAATCATTGAAATAGGCGCAATAATTAAGAATTTAGGGGTTTTTAGGCAATTATGTATTTTTCATTACAGAAACTTATAAACATAATATTTAAAAAAATTAGTTAAAAAATTTTTAATGACGATATAAGAGCTATAAGGATGGAAAATACTATACAAATTTTTATGTTAGCTGTTTTCCCTCCTAAATATATGGTGTTATTAATTTTCTCCTCTATATTTGCATAATGGCGCTACTAATTTGGGGGGTTACTAATTTTTTTAAGTTAACAAATAAATTTACGATTTTTTTTAAGTGTTTGGAAAATTCACCTCCCCCCCCCCTATCAGACTTGGAGAACCTCTGCCTATATAACTTAAAACCATTTAGGATTTCTAAAATCTGTCGCCACCTCTTGGGCTAAAGGAACTTCCACAGTTTTAAATACGCGTGGATACGAAGCTCTGACTCAACGACCACTGCCAGTTCTCTATCTATGCTGACTTCACCGAGGGAGGAGGACCTCAAAATTAAATTGCGCTTGGGGCCTCTTAAATGCTAAATCCACTACTGACAGAGATACAAATTTTAAAAAACATAAAAAATATAATTTTTTTAAAGTTTTTGTAACGTAAACGGGATAAATCATTGTTTTAGGCATTAAAAATCTATTTTAGGTCAGTAACATCGAAAATAGGCATTTAGGCAAATAAAAGTAGTGTTCAAAATTTTCAAAATCGTTTGAACGGAATTTCTGTATTTATAATTTTGAATTGCCTAAATAAAGGACAAAAAGGCAAATTGCCTAGAATCCGTGCTCTAATAATGATTATTATAAATCGACGCCCCCAACGAAGACTATAGTAACTCAGTAATTAGTTTTAATAAAAACGCAATTTAATATTTAAATATAGTCACTATAAATTGCAGAATTGCATAATTTCTAAGGATCAGTGTCTACTATTGGTCGTCTCGAGTTGCTACAAAGTTACGATATTTTTCTAGGCAAATGCTTACCGATATAATAGATTTTTTTACTATAGTAACTCAAAAAATTCATTTTTTGAGTTACTATAGTTTTCGTTGGGGGCGTCGAAATGATATTATGTAATTACGATGGATCAAATATGGAAGTTTCTTGTCAAAATATTCCAAGGTACTAATACAATTTTGAAAACTTTCCCCGTCGTTTGTTTTTACTTATTATTTTGAAATTCGAGTGAGAGAACTACAATTCATAGAAAACGCACAGGAAACTTATGTTACTGCCGGTTAATGCTAAGAAACCACCAGTGGAAATCTGCATAACAATTTCGATATTTCTTAGCATCTTTTCATTAAATTGAAATATTTAAAATAAATGTAATGTATCTTTAATATACTCCGATAATTGCCTTTCAAGTTATTTATTTTAATTTTTGGGTCAACAGAAGCAGTTGGACACCATTAAAAGGAATTAATGATGAAAAAAATTGTTTACGTGAAGTTTCAAATTCGACTACCAAGGGGTGAGCCAACATTGTCACTCACCAACTTGAATCATTTTTAATATGCCTTTTGGTCATAATTACTTATACATTAGGTGAAAATTTTAAATTCCTTAATTCAGCCAATTTTTGGGAAAATCGATTTTGAAGAACGAAAATTGCAGGTAATTTTACATTGCATACGCATTAATAATATATTGCGTAGCTACTTCAATAATTAGACAGGACAATATTAATAGCTTCATCAACAAGTTCAGAAATGTATCGAGTTGAAAATTGTAAGACGGATTGCAAATGAAGGATCCACTGGAAAAACGATGAGGCTCCATTTTTTTCAAAATCGATATTTTATCGGCATCTCTTAGCTTGTAACATAAGCTATGAACATACCAATCCTCACAGGAAACAAACAATGAAATTCCACTAAAAACTGCGGTTGAAAATAGGCAGCACAATGTAACGTTACGCGTTTTGAACAGTTGTGAAACTTTAAACCTCGTTTTACTCAACTTTTTAAAAATGTGACCCTCATCGTTTTTCCAGTGGACCCTTCAAATGTGACATTAAATGTGTTGACTGTAATGCATGCATTCATGCATATATTTGTTCATGTCGAGATTCTTCTGTAAAGTGGAATATGTGTAAGCACATACATAGTTTATTGTGTCACAATTATATATTATGGCTTCAAGATACTACTTCAAACGTTCCCGAAATTAGTGAAAATATTAATTTAATTTTTGATTGTGACCCTCAAGAGGCAGAAAAAGAAGTGGCCCTTAAACAATTGACTAATTTTGCAAGAAGAATTTAATTCAATTTACAAGCTGCTTCAACTATTGAAAAGTGTACTGTGCTTCAAAAAGCATTATCGTCTATTCAGCCTACATTTTCGGCAATATATACCACTAAAACGCAAAGCTTTCCAAGTTGTAGTGGAATACCAACTAATAAGCGCAAAATTGCACCACAACGAAAATTTTTCTCTACAAAGAAAAAGAATTCCAGAAAAACTTCCTTAATTTTAAAACGACCCTCAACCAACGAGAAAAATAATGTAAATAAATTTTTAATAAATAAATAAATCTGTATAAATACGCATTGTAAATTTAAGTTTTATACACAAGTCTGTGCTTCAAAAATGTATTTTTTTGTACTTATTATTATTATGTTCATAATAAATTAAGTTTATTGTATAAAACAGCTTAATAACCATACCAATTGTCTAATTATTGAAGTACCTACACAAATTATTTATTAAATTAAAGTTATTTTAGATAAAAAGTCAACAATATCGCAAAATATTAATATTTATTACAAATTTAAATTTTAGCACCAATTCTACTTCACTTCGGACTTCGGGTGCTTAATCGGCTTGTAATTCGTGTATGTTCGAAATCGTCACATTATATTGACTCATATCAAATACAATAGTCAAATAGTAGACAATAGTATTTATTTCATTTATTTGCTCATATTGACTAGACGGGACTAGACGCTTGTCACATTAATCCGTCTTCTTTTATTTATTTCTGTAATCTACTGTAATTCGACTAGTTCCAGAATTTTGGAGGTTAAGTGTCAACTCAACTTTTGAAAATATTTAGATTGAATTGTAAGACAAAATTCCAGCCATGGCATTTCTAAGAATGTGAAAAAATCCGTCATCAATAACTTGAATGAGATGAGTAATTCCCATTTAGGTTTGTAAAATAAGTCTAGCAATAATAAAAAATTAAAGTCATCTTCTCAACATTTATCAAGTAAGTTTACTTTAAATTATTCAAATATCGGATAATCGAAGAGTACATAAATAGAAATATCTACATTTAGTAAATTGTAATTTTGTTAATATTTGCATCAATGATTTACATAATTCGATCGAATTTTCTAGTAGGTAGTATTTGGAAGAAATTATATAAGAAAAACACAATAATTGCTACTTGAAGAAGTTATTCAACAATCGGTTGAAATTCAAGAATAAATGAATGAAACTAAATGGAAGTCTGTAAAACGCAGTCGAAGCTGAAAACCAAAAGTTGAAAAATTCTCACAAAAGTAAAGAGATTTTTGGCACTATTGAACGTTTTCACATATTTGCCGACACTGTTTACTGGTTGCCACAAATAACAAAATGGTGAGTAATTCACTTACCTTTCAGCGAATGATAAGCAAGAACTTGACAAAAATACCTACTCGTAATAGTAGAAATTCAGGTCTATTCTGTAACTTTAGCAACTTGCTAAAAATGAGCAATATTGCTAATTATTGCTAATAACCATGGTTATGCAATTTTGCTCCAATTATTATTTAGCAATATTGCTCATTTTTAGCAAGTTGCTAAAGTTACAGAATAGACCTGATTAAATGTATTTGTTAAAAATACCATAGCAACTGAATTAACCTATTCAAATCAATAGGTTTGTTCGTTTGTATGAGCTAACTATTGTTCGGTTCAAATTAGTGCAAATGAACTGTGTTCGTTTGGCTGCTCAGTTCATGACCGAACATGAACTTCTTGCTCGACCTCCATAGGAGGAGTAGGCAGTGCAAGTTAAAACACTATCTAACTTTTGTGGTGAGAGTATTTTGATCTCGAAAGATAACCCAGTTCAAGTTAGTTCATACAAACGAACAAACCTAAACAATCAATCAAGGGCTTTTCCATTCCTGTCGGAATATTGCCACTTCTATTGAAGTCTTTACAATCCATTTCACGAGGTGGATTAATCCTCTTTTGCTACTCTTTTTACTACAACTTTTCACCACGGCGTGTGGATGTCCACTCGAAGGCCGGGCTAAGAAATTGTGCCAAGTCCGCGACTTGAACCCAGAATTTCCGCTCCGTAACTCAACCAGCGATCACATCACTCCACACCGTGGTCTTATTATTAATTAACCTATTATAATTTATTATTAATAGGAAATCTATTATATTTCTTTCAATCGTACAAAAAATGTTATGAATGTGTCATCAACAACTGTTCTCAATATTGAAAATGTTGTTGATTTCTTTTCCTTTTCTGTCGTTTCGATGCGTGCTTACATCCAAACTTATGGGTTTCACTGAAATGTTGCACTAGTTCATACTCACATGTTTGGTATTCTATCAGCATAAGACTTTAAATATTATGTTTAGACAATTGGAGGTCATGAGTGGGAATGAAAATTCTTGAATGGACTTTCTCTTGGATTTTTATTTCAGTTTAGGGATTATCTCATATTCATCAAGGCCACAATATAATACATAATAGCAAACGAGCTTCGACGGTGCGATGTGTTGAAAAAAAAATTAAGATATTAATTTAGGTAATTATGTACGTGTTTAACCTGAGCTTACATTTTTTATCTTATCAAATAACAGGCGAGGTGAAAGTTGGAAAAAATGTTTATATAACCTAAAAATTATTGAAAAATTTTATAAGATTTGATAAGCATAATATGAATAAGTAGGTAATACAAAAATTTAAATGATGGAAAATTCAAAACGAAGCACAGGTAAATTTATTGTTAGGAAATAAAAAAATGTCTTCATAATACTGATACTTTTTTTTGTAGAACGGAGAGGAAGTTTTCTTATAATAACTTTGATTATAGTTATAATAATAGTTATAGTTATTGCTGGAATATTTATAGCCCTGCTTCTTAATTCTGAAGCAACAAAAATTACACTATTTGTTCTTTTAATTTTACTTATTTTACTTGCTCTGGGTGCTTGTTTGTTTATCGAGTTGCAAAGAAAACGTGCCATTCGGAAAAGAGATACAAGTGCCCAAATGTGGTTGCAACATACATTGGACGAACAAAGACGTACCGGACGTTCCGCCAGTTCCACTAGGACGCAAATTAATGATCATACGTCGTGGGCTTTAACCACTCCTTGGAAAACCGATATTTCCAAAATACACATTCGCGATTCCGATTGCAGTTTACCACCATACTCGCCACCTGAGTCGAACCATAACTGAAAATTTAATTTCCATAATGATGATATTATTATCCGATTGATAAGCCTCCATCACTATTTGTAAGTGGAAATTAATATTTTTAGCAACATTTGAAATGGAATTCTTAAACTATAAGAAACATTTATCGATAAGTCGTTTGACATGTGAAACGACTAAATGTGCAAAAAGCACTTTACAACTAAATTACACAAATAAAATAATATTATGTTCTCTATATTTTATATACTACTATCGTAATATCATTGGGAGATTCTTTCTTTTGGGAAAAAGATACATACAAAAATTACATACCTTTTATGTAGGTACTTAAGTAAAAATACTTTTTATGCAAAACAATGCAGATAATACTAGTTACTCTCATGTTTTACTTGACAAATTTAGTGATTATATTAACTTAATTTTAGTCGATGGGCTGTAATCCAGGTTTTTCTTTTCCCATCAAATTTGAACACTAACAATCTTGCACATGGAGTTGTTTTATCAAAACATCTTATTTTTCCTTTGCATACTTTGTTAAAAGTTTTTCTTAGAAGAGTTTCTTGATCGGTCCAGCTAATCTTTAATTGTGATTTCTTGTTAGTAGTTTTTGTATGTGTATAATATTGTAAATAGAATATTTTCGTTAATAAATAAAGTTGACGTTTTCTATTTAATCTTTAATACTATAAATGAAGCTTTATTGAAGAATTGTAAAGAAATTAGAAATAATATCTAAATAATACTGACAACTGACACATTTATTTCGAAGCATCTTGTATAATTTTAAAATTATTTTTTAGGCACGTATAACAAGAATTAACTGATTTATTTAATCAAATCCTCTCAATCTATTCACTGCATCTTGAACGCATACTAGTGAAATAAATACGTGATATTCCATTAGCCCACTTTGCACTTGATACATTCACTGATTGTATGATGCACTAATATGTCAATTGAGGTAGATCCATAGCCAGGTTTTTTTCTCGGAGTGGAGGATTCAAGATAGTCATTCTTGGGGGGGATGTTTTTATCAATGGCTGTACTTCTGTTGACGTATTTGGATGCGTAGAGTGCGAAAAACTGGTTTTTATCCGGCGGAAGCGCTTAAATCTTGGAAAAAATCACTTTCAAAGATGAAAAAGTAAAGATCGCTTTTTACAACTTCAATCGACCGTAAAATTGTTATTTTAATAAATATTGCAAAATAAACTTGCGTCAGTCGAATTTTCTCGTCAAAATACATTAGAATCACTCGAAAAAGCAATGTTTTTCCAAAAATGACTTTTTGGGCTAAAAAAACTTCAAAGGGGTTAATCCATCGTTTTTATCAAAATCCGCTAAAATTTAACATGTCCTTTTTTAGATTGTATACGACGTATTTAGATGCGTAGAGTGCGAAAAACTAGTTTCTATCTGGCGGGAGCGCTTAAATCTTGGAAAAAATCACCTTCAAAGATGAAAAGATTTTTGCAACTTCAATCGACCGTAAAAGTGTTATTTTGATAAATATTGCAAAATAAACTGCGTCAGTCGAATTTTCTCGTCAAAATACATTAGAATCACTCGAAAAAGCAATGTTTTTCCAAAAATGACTTTTTGGGATAAAAAAACTTCAAAGGGGTTAATCCATCGTTTTTATCAAAATCCGCTAAAATTTAACATGTCCTTTTTTAGATTGTATACGACGTATTTAGATGCGTAGAGTGCGAAAAACTAGTTTTTATCTGGCGGGAGCGCTTAAATCTTGGAAAAAATCACCTTCAAGATGAAAAGATTTTTGCAACTTCAATCGACCGTAAAAGTGTTATTTTGATAAATATTGCAAAATAAACTGCGTCAGTCGAATTTTCTCGTCAAAATACATTAGAATCACTCGAAAAAGCAATGGTTTTCCAAAAATGACTTTTTGGGCTAAAAAAACTTCAAAGGGGTTAATCCATCGTTTTTATCAAAATCCGCTAAAATTTAACATGTCCTTTTTTAGATTGTATACGACGTATTTAGATGCGTAGAGTGCGAAAAACTAGTTTTTATCTGGCGGGAGCGCTTAAATCTTGAAAAAATCACCTTTAAAGATGAAAAGATTTTTGCAACTTCAATCGACCGTAAAAGTGTTATTTTGATAAATATTGCAAAATAAACTGCGTCAGTCGAATTTTCTCGTCAAAATACATTAGAATCACTCGAAAATGCAATGTTTTTCCAAAAATGACTTTTTGGGATAAAAAAACTTCAAAGGGGTTAATCCATCGTTTTTATCAAAATCCGCTAAAATTTAACATGTCCTTTTTTAGATTGTATACGACGTATTTAGATGCGTAGAGTGCGAAAAACTAGTTTTTATCTGGCGGGAGCGCTTAAATCTTGGAAAAAATCACCTTCAAGATGAAAAGATTTTTGCAACTTCAATCGACCGTAAAAGTGTTATTTTGATAAATATTGCAAAATAAACTGCGTCAGTCGAATTTTCTCGTCAAAATACATTAGAATCACTCGAAAAAGCAATGGTTTTCCAAAAATGACTTTTTGGGCTAAAAAAACTTCAAAGGGGTTAATCCATCGTTTTTATCAAAATCCGCTAAAATTTAACATGTCCTTTTTTAGATTGTATACGACGTATTCAGATGCGTAGAGTGCGAAAAACTAGTTTTTATCTGGCGGGAGCGCTTAAATCTTGGAAAAAATCACTTTCAAAGATGAATCGCTTTTTGCAACTTCAATCGACCGTAAAATTGTTATTTTAATAAATATTGCAAAATAAACTGCGTCAGTCGAATTTTCTCGTCAAAATACATTAGAATCACTCGAAAAAGCAATGGTTTTCCAAAAATGACTTTTTGGGCTAAAAAAACTTCAAAGGGGTTAATCCATCGTTTTTATCAAAATCCGCTAAAATTTAACATGCCTTTTTTTCGATTGTATACGACGTATTTAAATGCGTAGAGTGCGAAAAACTTGTTTTTAGCCGGCGGAAGCGCTTAAATCTTGGAAAAAATCACTTTCAAAGATGAATCGCTTTTTGAAACTTCAATCGACCGTAAAATTGTTATTTTAATAAATATTGCAAAATAAACTGCGTCAGTCGAATTTTCTCGTCAAAATACATTAGAATCACTCGAAAAAGCAATGGTTTTCCAAAAATGACTTTTTGGGCTAAAAAAACTTCAAAGGGGTTAATCCATCGTTTTTATCAAAATCCGCTAAAATTTAACATGTCCTTTTTTAGATTGTATACGACGTATTTAGATGCGTAGAGTGCGAAAAACTAGTTTCTATCTGGCGGGAGCGCTTAAATCTTGGAAAAAATCACCTTCAAAGATGAAAAGATTTTTGCAACTTCAATCGACCGTAAATGTGTTATTTTGATAAATATTGCAAAATACTCTGCGTCAGTCGAATTTTCTCGTCAAAATACATTAGAATCACTCGAAAAAGCAATGTTTTTCCAAAAATGACTTTTTGGGATAAAAAAACTTCAAAGGGGTTAATCCATCGTTTTTATCAAAATCCGCTAAAATTTAACATGTCCTTTTTTAGATTGTATACGACGTATTTAGATGCGTAGAGTGCGAAAAACTAGTTTTTATCTGGCGGGAGCGCTTAAATCTTGGAAAAAATCACCTTCAAGATGAAAAGATTTTTGCAACTTCAATCGACCGTAAAAGTGTTATTTTGATAAATATTGCAAAATAAACTGCGTCAGTCGAATTTTCTCGTCAAAATACATTAGAATCACTCGAAAAAGCAATGTTTTTCCAAAAATGACTTTTTGGGCTAAAAAAACTTCAAAGGGGTTAATCCATCGTTTTTATCAAAATCCGCTAAAATTTAACATGCCCTTTTTTAGATTGTATACGACGTATTCAGATGCGTAGAGTGCGAAAAACTAGTTTTGATCTGGCGGAAGCGCTTAAATCTTGGAAAAAATCACCTTCAAAGATGAAAAGATTTTTGCAACTTCAATCGACCGTAAAAGTGTTATTTTAATAAATATTGCAAAATAAACTGCGTCAGTCGAATTTTCTCGTCAAAATACATTAGAATCACTCGAAAAAGCAATGTTTTTCCAAAAATGACTTTTTGGGCTAAAAAAACTTCAAAGGGGTTAATCCATCGTTTTTATCAAAATCCTCTAAAATTTAACATGCCCTTTTTTAGATTGTATACGACGTATTTAGATGCGTAGAGTGAGAAAAACTAGTTTTTATATGGCGGAAGCGCTTAAATCTTGGAAAAAATCACCTCCAAAGATGAAAAGATTTTTGCAACTTCAATCGACCGTAAAAGTGTTATTTTGATAAATATTGCAAAATAAACTGCGTCAGTCGAATTTTCTCGTCAAAATACATTAGAATCACTCGAAAAAGCAATGTTTTTCCAAAAATGACTTTTTGGGATAAAAAAACTTCAAAGGGGTTAATCCATCGTTTTTATCAAAATCCTCTAAAATTTAACATGCCCTTTTTTAGATTGTATACGACGTATTTAGATGCGTAGAGTGCGAAAAACTAGTTTTTATCTGGCGGAAGCGCTTAAATCTTGGAAAAAATCACCTTCAAAGATGAAAAGATTTTTGCAACTTCAATCGACCGTAAAAGTGTTATTTTAATAAATATTGCAAAATAAACTGCGTCAGTCGAATTTTCTCGTCAAAATACATTAGAATCACTCGAAAAAGCAATGTATTTCCAAAAATGACTTTTTGGGCTAAAAAAACTTCAAAGGGGTTAATCCATCGTTTTTATCAAAATCCTCTAAAATTTAACATGCCCTTTTTTAGATTGTATACGACGTATTTAGATACGTAGAGTGCGAAAAACTAGTTTTTATATGGCGGAAGCGCTTAAATCTTGGAAAAAATCACTTCCAAAGATGAAAAGATTTTTGCAACTTCAATCGACCGTAAAAGTGTTATTTTAATAAATATTGCAAAATAAACTGCGTCAGTCGAATTTTCTCGTCAAAATACATTAGAATCACTCGAAAAAGCAATGTTTTTCCAAAAATGACTTTTTGGGCTAAAAAAACTTCAAAGGGGTTAATCCATCGTTTTTATCAAAATCCTCTAAAATTTAACATGCCCTTTTTTAGATTGTATACGACGTATTTAGATGCGTAGAGTGCGAAAAACTAGTTTTTATATGGCGGAAGCGCTTAAATCTTGGAAAAAATCACCTCCAAAGATGAAAAGATTTTTGCAACTTCAATCGACCGTAAAAGTGTTATTTTGATAAATATTGCAAAATAAACTGCGTCAGTCGAATTTTCTCGTCAAAATACATTAGAATCACTCGAAAAAGCAATGTATTTCCAAAAATGACTTTTTGGGCTAAAAAAACTTCAAAGGGGTTAATCCATCGTTTTTATCAAAATCCTCTAAAATTTAACATGCCCTTTTTTAGATTGTATACGACGTATTTAGATGCGTAGAGTGAGAAAAACTAGTTTTTATATGGCGGAAGCGCTTAAATCTTGGAAAAAATCACCTTCAAAGATGAAAAGATTTTTGCAACTTCAATCGACCGTAAAAGTGTTATTTTAATAAATATTGCAAAATAAACTGCGTCAGTCGAATTTTCTCGTCAAAATACATTAGAATCACTCGAAAAAGCAATGTTTTTCCAAAAATGACTTTTTGGGCTAAAAAAACTTCAAAGGGGTTAATCCATCGTTTTTATCAAAATCCTCTAAAATTTAACATGCCCTTTTTTAGATTGTATACGACGTATTTAGATGCGTAGAGTGAGAAAAACTAGTTTTTATATGGCGGAAGCGCTTAAATCTTGGAAAAAATCACCTCCAAAGATGAAAAGATTTTTGCAACTTCAATCGACCGTAAAAGTGTTATTTTAATAAATATTGCAAAATAAACTGCGTCAGTCGAATTTTCTCGTCAAAATACATTAGAATCACTCGAAAAAGCAATGTTTTTCCAAAAATGACTTTTTGGGCTAAAAAAACTTCAAAGGGGTTAATCCATCGTTTTTATCAAAATCCTCTAAAATTTAACATGCCCTTTTTTAGATTGTATACGACGTATTTAGATGCGTAGAGTGCGAAAAACTAGTTTTTATATGGCGGAAGCGCTTAAATCTTGGAAAAAATCACCTCCAAAGATGAAAAGATTTTTGCAACTTCAATCGACCGTAAAAGTGTTATTTTGATAAATATTGCAAAATAAACTGCGTCAGTCGAATTTTCTCGTCAAAATACATTAGAATCACTCGAAAAAGCAATGTATTTCCAAAAATGACTTTTTGGGCTAAAAAAACTTCAAAGGGGTTAATCCATCGTTTTTATCAAAATCCTCTAAAATTTAACATGCCCTTTTTTAGATTGTATACGACGTATTTAGATGCGTAGAGTGAGAAAAACTAGTTTTTATATGGCGGAAGCGCTTAAATCTTGGAAAAAATCACCTTCAAAGATGAAAAGATTTTTGCAACTTCAATCGACCGTAAAAGTGTTATTTTAATAAATATTGCAAAATAAACTGCGTCAGTCGAATTTTCTCGTCAAAATACATTAGAATCACTCGAAAAAGCAATGTTTTTCCAAAAATGACTTTTTGGGCTAAAAAAACTTCAAAGGGGTTAATCCATCGTTTTTATCAAAATCCTCTAAAATTTAACATGCCCTTTTTTAGATTGTATACGACGTATTTAGATGCGTAGAGTGAGAAAAACTAGTTTTTATATGGCGGAAGCGCTTAAATCTTGGAAAAAATCACCTCCAAAGATGAAAAGATTTTTGCAACTTCAATCGACCGTAAAAGTGTTATTTTAATAAATATTGCAAAATAAACTGCGTCAGTCGAATTTTCTCGTCAAAATACATTAGAATCACTCGAAAAAGCAATGTTTTTCCAAAAATGACTTTTTGGGCTAAAAAAACTTCAAAGGGGTTAATCCATCGTTTTTATCAAAATCCTCTAAAATTTAACATGCCCTTTTTTAGATTGTATACGACGTATTTAGATGCGTAGAGTGAGAAAAACTAGTTTTTATATGGCGGAAGCGCTTAAATCTTGGAAAAAATCACCTCCAAAGATGAAAAGATTTTTGCAACTTCAATCGACCGTAAAAGTGTTATTTTAATAAATATTGCAAAATAAACTGCGTCAGTCGAATTTTCTCGTCAAAATACATTAGAATCACTCGAAAAAGCAATGTTTTTCCAAAAATGACTTTTTGGGCTAAAAAAACTTCAAAGGGGTTAATCCATCGTTTTTATCAAAATCCGCTAAAATTTAACATGCCCTTTTTTAGATTGTATACGACGTATTTAGATGCGTAGAGTGCGAAAAACTAGTTTTTATCTGGTGGAAGCGCATAAATCTTGGAAAAAATCACCTTCAAAGATGAAAAGATTTTTGCAACTTCAATCGACCGTAAAAGTGTTATTTTAATAAATATTGCAAAATAAACTGCGTCAGTCGAATTTTCTCGTCAAAATACATTAGAATCACTCGAAAAAGCAATGTTTTTCCAAAAATGACTTTTTGGGCTAAAAAAACTTCAAAGGGGTTAATCCATCGTTTTTATCAAAATCCGCTAAAATTTAACATGCCCTTTTTTAGATTGTATACGACGTATTTAGATGCGTAGAGTGCGAAAAACTAGTTTTTATCTGGCGGAAGCGCTTAAATCTTGGAAAAAATCACCTTCAAAGATGAAAAGATTTTTGCAACTTCAATCGACCGTAAAAGTGTTATTTTAATAAATATTGCAAAATAAACTGCGTCAGTCGAATTTTCTCGTCAAAATACATTAGAATCACTCGAAAAAGCAATGTTTTTCCAAAAATGACTTTTTGGGCTAAAAAAACTTCAAAGGGGTTAATCCATCGTTTTTATCAAAATCCTCTAAAATTTAACATGCCCTTTTTTAGATTGTATACGACGTATTTAGATGCGTAGAGTGCGAAAAACTAGTTTTTATATGGCGGAAGCGCTTAAATCTTGGAAAAAATCACCTCCAAAGATGAAAAGATTTTTGCAACTTCAATCGACCGTAAAAGTGTTATTTTGATAAATATTGCAAAATAAACTGCGTCAGTCGAATTTTCTCGTCAAAATACATTAGAATCACTCGAAAAAGCAATGTATTTCCAAAAATGACTTTTTGGGCTAAAAAAACTTCAAAGGGGTTAATCCATCGTTTTTATCAAAATCCTCTAAAATTTAACATGCCCTTTTTTAGATTGTATACGACGTATTTAGATGCGTAGAGTGAGAAAAACTAGTTTTTATATGGCGGAAGCGCTTAAATCTTGGAAAAAATCACCTTCAAAGATGAAAAGATTTTTGCAACTTCAATCGACCGTAAAAGTGTTATTTTAATAAATATTGCAAAATAAACTGCGTCAGTCGAATTTTCTCGTCAAAATACATTAGAATCACTCGAAAAAGCAATGTTTTTCCAAAAATGACTTTTTGGGCTAAAAAAACTTCAAAGGGGTTAATCCATCGTTTTTATCAAAATCCTCTAAAATTTAACATGCCCTTTTTTAGATTGTATACGACGTATTTAGATGCGTAGAGTGAGAAAAACTAGTTTTTATATGGCGGAAGCGCTTAAATCTTGGAAAAAATCACCTCCAAAGATGAAAAGATTTTTGCAACTTCAATCGACCGTAAAAGTGTTATTTTAATAAATATTGCAAAATAAACTGCGTCAGTCGAATTTTCTCGTCAAAATACATTAGAATCACTCGAAAAAGCAATGTTTTTCCAAAAATGACTTTTTGGGCTAAAAAAACTTCAAAGGGGTTAATCCATCGTTTTTATCAAAATCCTCTAAAATTTAACATGCCCTTTTTTAGATTGTATACGACGTATTTAGATGCGTAGAGTGAGAAAAACTAGTTTTTATATGGCGGAAGCGCTTAAATCTTGGAAAAAATCACCTCCAAAGATGAAAAGATTTTTGCAACTTCAATCGACCGTAAAAGTGTTATTTTAATAAATATTGCAAAATAAACTGCGTCAGTCGAATTTTCTCGTCAAAATACATTAGAATCACTCGAAAAAGCAATGTTTTTCCAAAAATGACTTTTTGGGCTAAAAAAACTTCAAAGGGGTTAATCCATCGTTTTTATCAAAATCCGCTAAAATTTAACATGCCCTTTTTTAGATTGTATACGACGTATTTAGATGCGTAGAGTGCGAAAAACTAGTTTTTATCTGGTGGAAGCGCATAAATCTTGGAAAAAATCACCTTCAAAGATGAAAAGATTTTTGCAACTTCAATCGACCGTAAAAGTGTTATTTTAATAAATATTGCAAAATAAACTGCGTCAGTCGAATTTTCTCGTCAAAATACATTAGAATCACTCGAAAAAGCAATGTTTTTCCAAAAATGACTTTTTGGGCTAAAAAAACTTCAAAGGGGTTAATCCATCGTTTTTATCAAAATCCGCTAAAATTTAACATGCCCTTTTTTAGATTGTATACGACGTATTTAGATGCGTAGAGTGCGAAAAACTAGTTTTTATCTGGCGGAAGCGCTTAAATCTTGGAAAAAATCACCTTCAAAGATGAAAAGATTTTTGCAACTTCAATCGACCGTAAAAGTGTTATTTTAATAAATATTGCAAAATAAACTGCGTCAGTCGAATTTTCTCGTCAAAATACATTAGAATCACTCGAAAAAGCAATGTTTTTCCAAAAATGACTTTTTGGGCTAAAAAAACTTCAAAGGGGTTAATCCATCGTTTTTATCAAAATCCGCTAAAATTTAACATGCCCTTTTTTAGATTGTATACGACGTATTTAGATGCGTAGAGTGCGAAAAACTAGTTTTTATCTGGTGGAAGCGCATAAATCTTGGAAAAAATCACCTTCAAAGATGAAAAGATTTTTGCAACTTCAATCGACCGTAAAAGTGTTATTTTAATAAATATTGCAAAATAAACTGCGTCAGTCGAATTTTCTCGTCAAAATACATTAGAATCACTCGAAAAAGCAATGTATTTCCAAAAATGACTTTTTGGGCTAAAAAAACTTCAAAGGGGTTCCATCGTTTTTATCAAAATCCGCTAAAATTTAACATGCCCTTTTTTAGATTGTATACGACGTATTTAGATGCGTAGAGTGCGAAAAACTAGTTTTTATCTGGCGGAAGCGCTTAAATCTTGGAAAAAATCACCTTGAAAGATGAAAAGATTTTTGCAACTTCAATCGACCGTAAAAGTGTTATTTTAATAAATATTGCAAAATAAACTGCGTCAGTCGAATTTTCTCGTCAAAATACATTAGAATCACTCGAAAAAGCAATGTTTTTCCAAAAATGACTTTTTGGGCTAAAAAAACTTCAAAGGGGTTAATCCATCGTTTTTATCAAAATCCGCTAAAATTTAACATGCCCTTTTTTAGATTGTATACGACGTATTTAGATGCGTAGAGTGCGAAAAACTAGTTTTTATCTGGCGGAAGCGCTTAAATCTTGGAAAAAATCACCTTGAAAGATGAAAAGATTTTTGCAACTTCAATCGACCGTAAAAGTGTTATTTTAATAAATATTGCAAAATAAACTGCGTCAGTCGAATTTTCTCGTCAAAATACATTAGAATCACTCGAAAAAGCAATGTTTTTCCAAAAATGACTTTTTGGGCTAAAAAAACTTCAAAGGGGTTAATCCATCGTTTTTATCAAAATCCGCTAAAATTTAACATGCCCTTTTTTAGATTGTATACGACGTATTTAGATGCGTAGAGTGCGAAAAACTAGTTTTTATCTGGTGGAAGCGCATAAATCTTGGAAAAAATCACCTTCAAAGATGAAAAGATTTTTGCAACTTCAATCGACCGTAAAAGTGTTATTTTAATAAATATTGCAAAATAAACTGCGTCAGTCGAATTTTCTCGTCAAAATACATTAGAATCACTCGAAAAAGCAATGTATTTCCAAAAATGACTTTTTGGGCTAAAAAAACTTCAAAGGGGTTCCATCGTTTTTATCAAAATCCGCTAAAATTTAACATGCCCTTTTTTAGATTGTATACGACGTATTTAGATGCGTAGAGTGCGAAAAACTAGTTTTTATCTGGCGGAAGCGCTTAAATCTTGGAAAAAATCACCTTCAAAGATGAAAAGATTTTTGCAACTTCAATCGACCGTAAAAGTGTTATTTTAATAAATATTGCAAAATAAACTGCGTCAGTCGAATTTTCTCGTCAAAATACATTAGAATCACTCGAAAAAGCAATGTATTTCCAAAAATGACTTTTTGGGCTAAAAAAACTTCAAAGGGGTTAATCCATCGTTTTTATCAAAATCCTCTAAAATTTAACATGCCCTTTTTTAGATTGTATACGACGTATTTAGATACGTAGAGTGCGAAAAACTAGTTTTTATATGGCGGAAGCGCTTAAATCTTGGAAAAAATCACTTCCAAAGATGAAAAGATTTTTGCAACTTCAATCGACCGTAAAAGTGTTATTTTAATAAATATTGCAAAATAAACTGCGTCAGTCGAATTTTCTCGTCAAAATACATTAGAATCACTCGAAAAAGCAATGTTTTTCCAAAAATGACTTTTTGGGCTAAAAAAACTTCAAAGGGGTTAATCCATCGTTTTTATCAAAATCCTCTAAAATTTAACATGCCCTTTTTTAGATTGTATACGACGTATTTAGATGCGTAGAGTGCGAAAAACTAGTTTTTATATGGCGGAAGCGCTTAAATCTTGGAAAAAATCACCTCCAAAGATGAAAAGATTTTTGCAACTTCAATCGACCGTAAAAGTGTTATTTTGATAAATATTGCAAAATAAACTGCGTCAGTCGAATTTTCTCGTCAAAATACATTAGAATCACTCGAAAAAGCAATGTATTTCCAAAAATGACTTTTTGGGCTAAAAAAACTTCAAAGGGGTTAATCCATCGTTTTTATCAAAATCCTCTAAAATTTAACATGCCCTTTTTTAGATTGTATACGACGTATTTAGATGCGTAGAGTGAGAAAAACTAGTTTTTATATGGCGGAAGCGCTTAAATCTTGGAAAAAATCACCTTCAAAGATGAAAAGATTTTTGCAACTTCAATCGACCGTAAAAGTGTTATTTTGATAAATATTGCAAAATAAACTGCGTCAGTCGAATTTTCTCGTCAAAATACATTAGAATCACTCGAAAAAGCAATGTTTTTCCAAAAATGACTTTTTGGGCTAAAAAAACTTCAAAGGGGTTAATCCATCGTTTTTATCAAAATCCTCTAAAATTTAACATGCCCTTTTTCAGATTGTATACGACGTATTTAGATGCGTAGAGTGAGAAAAACTAGTTTTTATATGGCGGAAGCGCTTAAATCTTGGAAAAAATCACCTCCAAAGATGAAAAGATTTTTGCAACTTCAATCGACCGTAAAAGTGTTATTTTAATAAATATTGCAAAATAAACTGCGTCAGTCGAATTTTCTCGTCAAAATACATTAGAATCACTCGAAAAAGCAATGTTTTTCCAAAAATGACTTTTTGGGCTAAAAAAACTTCAAAGGGGTTAATCCATCGTTTTTATCAAAATCCTCTAAAATTTAACATGCCCTTTTTTAGATTGTATACGACGTATTTAGATACGTAGAGTGCGAAAAACTAGTTTTTATATGGCGGAAGCGCTTAAATCTTGGAAAAAATCACTTCCAAAGATGAAAAGATTTTTGCAACTTCAATCGACCGTAAAAGTGTTATTTTAATAAATATTGCAAAATAAACTGCGTCAGTCGAATTTTCTCGTCAAAATACATTAGAATCACTCGAAAAAGCAATGTTTTTCCAAAAATGACTTTTTGGGCTAAAAAAACTTCAAAGGGGTTAATCCATCGTTTTTATCAAAATCCTCTAAAATTTAACATGCCCTTTTTTAGATTGTATACGACGTATTTAGATGCGTAGAGTGCGAAAAACTAGTTTTTATATGGCGGAAGCGCTTAAATCTTGGAAAAAATCACCTCCAAAGATGAAAAGATTTTTGCAACTTCAATCGACCGTAAAAGTGTTATTTTGATAAATATTGCAAAATAAACTGCGTCAGTCGAATTTTCTCGTCAAAATACATTAGAATCACTCGAAAAAGCAATGTATTTCCAAAAATGACTTTTTGGGCTAAAAAAACTTCAAAGGGGTTAATCCATCGTTTTTATCAAAATCCTCTAAAATTTAACATGCCCTTTTTTAGATTGTATACGACGTATTTAGATGCGTAGAGTGAGAAAAACTAGTTTTTATATGGCGGAAGCGCTTAAATCTTGGAAAAAATCACCTCCAAAGATGAAAAGATTTTTGCAACTTCAATCGACCGTAAAAGTGTTATTTTGATAAATATTGCAAAATAAACTGCGTCAGTCGAATTTTCTCGTCAAAATACATTAGAATCACTCGAAAAAGCAATGTATTTCCAAAAATGACTTTTTGGGCTAAAAAAACTTCAAAGGGGTTAATCCATCGTTTTTATCAAAATCCTCTAAAATTTAACATGCCCTTTTTTAGATTGTATACGACGTATTTAGATGCGTAGAGTGAGAAAAACTAGTTTTTATATGGCGGAAGCGCTTAAATCTTGGAAAAAATCACCTCCAAAGATGAAAAGATTTTTGCAACTTCAATCGACCGTAAAAGTGTTATTTTGATAAATATTGCAAAATAAACTGCGTCAGTCGAATTTTCTCGTCAAAATACATTAGAATCACTCGAAAAAGCAATGTATTTCCAAAAATGACTTTTTGGGCTAAAAAAACTTCAAAGGGGTTAATCCATCGTTTTTATCAAAATCCTCTAAAATTTAACATGCCCTTTTTTAGATTGTATACGACGTATTTAGATGCGTAGAGTGAGAAAAACTAGTTTTTATATGGCGGAAGCGCTTAAATCTTGGAAAAAATCACCTCCAAAGATGAAAAGATTTTTGCAACTTCAATCGACCGTAAAAGTGTTATTTTGATAAATATTGCAAAATAAACTGCGTCAGTCGAATTTTCTCGTCAAAATACATTAGAATCACTCGAAAAAGCAATGTATTTCCAAAAATGACTTTTTGGGCTAAAAAAACTTCAAAGGGGTTAATCCATCGTTTTTATCAAAATCCTCTAAAATTTAACATGCCCTTTTTTAGATTGTATACGACGTATTTAGATGCGTAGAGTGAGAAAAACTAGTTTTTATATGGCGGAAGCGCTTAAATCTTGGAAAAAATCACCTCCAAAGATGAAAAGATTTTTGCAACTTCAATCGACCGTAAAAGTGTTATTTTGATAAATATTGCAAAATAAACTGCGTCAGTCGAATTTTCTCGTCAAAATACATTAGAATCACTCGAAAAAGCAATGTTTTTCCAAAAATGACTTTTTGGGCTAAAAAAACTTCAAAGGGGTTAATCCATCGTTTTTATCAAAATCCGCTAAAATTTAACATGCCCTTTTTTAGATTGTATACGACGTATTTAGATGCGTAGAGTGCGAAAAACTAGTTTTTATCTGGTGGAAGCGCATAAATCTTGGAAAAAATCACCTTCAAAGATGAAAAGATTTTTGCAACTTCAATCGACCGTAAAAGTGTTATTTTAATAAATATTGCAAAATAAACTGCGTCAGTCGAATTTTCTCGTCAAAATACATTAGAATCACTCGAAAAAGCAATGTTTTTCCAAAAATGACTTTTTGGGCTAAAAAAACTTCAAAGGGGTTAATCCATCGTTTTTATCAAAATCCTCTAAAATTTAACATGCCCTTTTTTAGATTGTATACGACGTATTTAGATGCGTAGAGTGAGAAAAACTAGTTTTTATATGGCGGAAGCGCTTAAATCTTGGAAAAAATCACCTCCAAAGATGAAAAGATTTTTGCAACTTCAATCGACCGTAAAAGTGTTATTTTAATAAATATTGCAAAATAAACTGCGTCAGTCGAATTTTCTCGTCAAAATACATTAGAATCACTCGAAAAAGCAATGTTTTTCCAAAAATGACTTTTTGGGCTAAAAAAACTTCAAAGGGGTTAATCCATCGTTTTTATCAAAATCCTCTAAAATTTAACATGCCCTTTTTTAGATTGTATACGACGTATTTAGATGCGTAGAGTGCGAAAAACTAGTTTTTATATGGCGGAAGCGCTTAAATCTTGGAAAAAATCACCTCCAAAGATGAAAAGATTTTTGCAACTTCAATCGACCGTAAAAGTGTTATTTTGATAAATATTGCAAAATAAACTGCGTCAGTCGAATTTTCTCGTCAAAATACATTAGAATCACTCGAAAAAGCAATGTATTTCCAAAAATGACTTTTTGGGCTAAAAAAACTTCAAAGGGGTTAATCCATCGTTTTTATCAAAATCCTCTAAAATTTAACATGCCCTTTTTTAGATTGTATACGACGTATTTAGATGCGTAGAGTGAGAAAAACTAGTTTTTATATGGCGGAAGCGCTTAAATCTTGGAAAAAATCACCTTCAAAGATGAAAAGATTTTTGCAACTTCAATCGACCGTAAAAGTGTTATTTTAATAAATATTGCAAAATAAACTGCGTCAGTCGAATTTTCTCGTCAAAATACATTAGAATCACTCGAAAAAGCAATGTTTTTCCAAAAATGACTTTTTGGGCTAAAAAAACTTCAAAGGGGTTAATCCATCGTTTTTATCAAAATCCTCTAAAATTTAACATGCCCTTTTTTAGATTGTATACGACGTATTTAGATGCGTAGAGTGAGAAAAACTAGTTTTTATATGGCGGAAGCGCTTAAATCTTGGAAAAAATCACCTCCAAAGATGAAAAGATTTTTGCAACTTCAATCGACCGTAAAAGTGTTATTTTAATAAATATTGCAAAATAAACTGCGTCAGTCGAATTTTCTCGTCAAAATACATTAGAATCACTCGAAAAAGCAATGTTTTTCCAAAAATGACTTTTTGGGCTAAAAAAACTTCAAAGGGGTTAATCCATCGTTTTTATCAAAATCCGCTAAAATTTAACATGCCCTTTTTTAGATTGTATACGACGTATTTAGATGCGTAGAGTGCGAAAAACTAGTTTTTATCTGGCGGAAGCGCTTAAATCTTGGAAAAAATCACCTTCAAAGATGAAAAGATTTTTGCAACTTCAATCGACCGTAAAAGTGTTATTTTGATAAATATTGCAAAATAAACTGCGTCAGTCGAATTTTCTCGTCAAAATACATTAGAATCACTCGAAAAAGCAATGTTTTTCCAAAAATGACTTTTTGGGATAAAAAAACTTCAAAGGGGTTAATCCATCGTTTTTATCAAAATCCTCTAAAATTTAACATGCCCTTTTTTAGATTGTATACGACGTATTTAGATGCGTAGAGTGCGAAAAACTAGTTTTTATCTGGTGGAAGCGCATAAATCTTGGAAAAAATCACCTTCAAAGATGAAAAGATTTTTGCAACTTCAATCGACCGTAAAAGTGTTATTTTAATAAATATTGCAAAATAAACTGCGTCAGTCGAATTTTCTCGTCAAAATACATTAGAATCACTCGAAAAAGCAATGTATTTCCAAAAATGACTTTTTGGGCTAAAAAAACTTCAAAGGGGTTCCATCGTTTTTATCAAAATCCGCTAAAATTTAACATGCCCTTTTTTAGATTGTATACGACGTATTTAGATGCGTAGAGTGCGAAAAACTAGTTTTTATCTGGCGGAAGCGCTTAAATCTTGGAAAAAATCACCTTGAAAGATGAAAAGATTTTTGCAACTTCAATCGACCGTAAAAGTGTTATTTTAATAAATATTGCAAAATAAACTGCGTCAGTCGAATTTTCTCGTCAAAATACATTAGAATCACTCGAAAAAGCAATGTTTTTCCAAAAATGACTTTTTGGGCTAAAAAAACTTCAAAGGGGTTAATCCATCGTTTTTATCAAAATCCGCTAAAATTTAACATGCCCTTTTTTAGATTGTATACGACGTATTTAGATGCGTAGAGTGCGAAAAACTAGTTTTTATCTGGCGGAAGCGCTTAAATCTTGGAAAAAATCACCTTGAAAGATGAAAAGATTTTTGCAACTTCAATCGACCGTAAAAGTGTTATTTTAATAAATATTGCAAAATAAACTGCGTCAGTCGAATTTTCTCGTCAAAATACATTAGAATCACTCGAAAAAGCAATGTTTTTCCAAAAATGACTTTTTGGGCTAAAAAAACTTCAAAGGGGTTAATCCATCGTTTTTATCAAAATCCGCTAAAATTTAACATGCCCTTTTTTAGATTGTATACGACGTATTTAGATGCGTAGAGTGCGAAAAACTAGTTTTTATCTGGCGGAAGCGCTTAAATCTTGGAAAAAATCACCTTGAAAGATGAAAAGATTTTTGCAACTTCAATCGACCGTAAAAGTGTTATTTTAATAAATATTGCAAAATAAACTGCGTCAGTCGAATTTTCTCGTCAAAATACATTAGAATCACTCGAAAAAGCAATGTTTTTCCAAAAATGACTTTTTGGGCTAAAAAAACTTCAAAGGGGTTCCATCGTTTTTATCAAAATCCGCTAAAATTTAACATGCCCTTTTTTAGATTGTATACGACGTATTTAGATGCGTAGAGTGCGAAAAACTAGTTTTTATCTGGCGGAAGCGCTTAAATCTTGGAAAAAATCACCTTCAAAGATGAAAAGATTTTTGCAACTTCAATCGACCGTAAAAGTGTTATTTTAATAAATATTGCAAAATAAACTGCGTCAGTCGAATTTTCTCGTCAAAATACATTAGAATCACTCGAAAAAGCAATGTTTTTCCAAAAATGACTTTTTGGGCTAAAAAAACTTCAAAGGGGTTAATCCATCGTTTTTATCAAAATCCGCTAAAATTTAACATGCCCTTTTTTAGATTGTATACGACGTATTTAGATGCGTAGAGTGCGAAAAACTAGTTTTTATATGGCGGAAGCGCTTAAATCTTGGAAAAAATCACCTCCAAAGATGAAAAGATTTTTGCAACTTCAATCGACCGTAAAAGTGTTATTTTAATAAATATTGCAAAATAAACTGCGTCAGTCGAATTTTCTCGTCAAAATACATTAGAATCACTCGAAAAAGCAATGTTTTTCCAAAAATGACTTTTTGGGCTAAAAAAACTTCAAAGGGGTTAATCCATCGTTTTTATCAAAATCCGCTAAAATTTAACATGCCCTTTTTTAGATTGTATTAGAAAAATTAAAATTACTTATAAAAAATTAAAAATCTTTCCAAATTTGTATATTTTTAGTGCCAAAAAGACTAAAATTGGAAAATGTCGATTATCTCGAAAACGGTAAGAGATATCGCAAAAATAATCGATTTTTCGATCCCCTATCGCAATACACCCGGTAAATCTATGCTTCCAAATATAAAAAACAAGTGCTGAATGTCCTAAATTGAAAAAAAAAAAAATCTTAAAAAATTTTGTGGATTTTGAGTGCCAAAAAGACTAAAATTGGAAAATGTCGATTATCTCGAAAACGGTAAGAGATATCGCAAAAATAATCGATTTTTCGATCCCCTATCGGAATACACCCGGTAAATCTATGCTTCCAAATATAAAAAACAAGTGCTGAATGTCCTAAATTGAAAAAAAAAAAATCTTAAAAAATTTTGTGGATTTTGAGTGCCAAAAAGACTAAAATTGGAAAATGTCGATTATCTCGAAAACGGTAAGAGATATCGCAAAAATAATCGATTTTTCGATCCCCTATCGGAATACACCCGGTAAATCTATGCTTCCAAATATAAAAAACAAGTGCTGAATGTCCTAAGTTGAAAAAAAAAAAAATCTTAAAAAATTTTGTGGATTTTGAGTGCCAAAAAGACTAAAATTGGAAAATGTCGATTATCTCGAAAACGGTAAGAGATATCGCAAAAATAATCGATTTTTCGATCCCCTATCGGAATACACCCGGCAAATCTATGCTTCCAAATATAAAAAACAAGTGCTGAATGTCCTAAATTGAAAAAAAAAAAAATCTTAAAAAATTTTGTGGATTTTGAGTGCCAAAAAGACTAAAATTGGAAAATGTCGATTATCTCGAAAACGGTAAGAGATATCGCAAAAATAATCGATTTTTCGATCCCCTATCGGAATACACCTGGTAAATCTATGCTTCCAAATATAAAAAACAAGTGCTGAATGTCCTAAATTGAAAAAAAAAAAAATCTTAAAAAATTTTGTGGATTTTGAGTGCCAAAAAGACTAAAATTGGAAAATGTCGATTATCTCGAAAACGGTAAGAGATATCGCAAAAATAATCGATTTTTCGATCCCCTATCGGAATACACCCGGTAAATCTATGCTTCCAAATATAAAAAACAAGTGCTGAATGTCCTAAGTTGAAAAAAAAAAAAATCTTAAAAAATTTTGTGGATTTTGAGTGCCAAAAAGACTAAAATTGGAAAATGTCGATTATCTCGAAAACGGTAAGAGATTTCGCAAAAATAATCGATTTTTCGATCCCCTATCGGAATACACCCGGTAAATCTATGCTTCCAAATATAAAAAACAAGTGCTGAATGTCCTAAGTTGAAAAAAAAAAAAATCTTAAAAAATTTTGTGGATTTTGAGTGCCAAAAAGACTAAAATTGGAAAATGTCGATTATCTCGAAAACGGTAAGAGATATCGCAAAAATAATCGATTTTTCGATCCCCTATCGGAATACACCCGGTAAATCTATGCTTCCAAATATAAAAAACAAGTGCTGAATGTCCTAAGTTGAAAAAAAAAAAAATCTTAAAAAATTTTGTGGATTTTGAGTGCCAAAAAGACTAAAATTGGAAAATGTCGATTATCTCGAAAACGGTAAGAGATATCGCAAAAATAATCGATTTTTCGATCCCCTATCGGAATACACCCGGTAAATCTATGCTTCCAAATATAAAAAACAAGTGCTGAATGTCCTAAATTGAAAAAAAAAAAAATCTTAAAAAATTTTGTGGATTTTGAGTGCCAAAAAGACTAAAATTGGAAAATGTCGATTATCTCGAAAACGGTAAGAGATTTCGCAAAAATAATCGATTTTTCGATCCCCTATCGGAATACACCCGGTAAATCTATGCTTCCAAATATAAAAAACAAGTGCTGAATGTCCTAAGTTGAAAAAAAAAAAAATCTTAAAAATTTTTGTGGATTTTGAGTGCCAAAAAGACTAAAATTGGAAAATGTCGATTATCTCGAAAACGGTAAGAGATATCGCAAAAATAATCGATTTTTCGATCCCCTATCGGAATACACCCGGTAAATCTATGCTTCCAAATATAAAAAACAAGTGCTGAATGTCCTAAATTGAAAAAAAAAAAAATCTTAAAAAATTTTGTGGATTTTGAGTGCCAAAAAGACTAAAATTGGAAAATGTCGATTATCTCGAAAACGGTAAGAGATATCGCAAAAATAATCGATTTTTCGATCCCCTATCGGAATACACCCGGTAAATCTATGCTTCCAAATATAAAAAACAAGTGCTGAATGTCCTAAAGTGAAAAAAAAAAAAATCTTAAAAAATTTTGTGGATTTTGAGTGCCAAAAAGACTAAAATTGGAAAATGTCGATTATCTCGAAAACGGTAAGAGATATCGCAAAAATAATCGATTTTTCGATCCCCTATCGGAATACACCCGGTAAATCTATGCTTCCAAATATAAAAAACAAGTGCTGAATGTCCTAAATTGAAAAAAAAAAAAATCTTAAAAAATTTTGTGGATTTTGAGTGCCAAAAAGACTAAAATTGGAAAATGTCGATTATCTCGAAAACGGTAAGAGATATCGCAAAAATAATCGATTTTTCGATCCCCTATCGGAATACACCCGGTAAATCTATGCTTCCAAATATAAAAAACAAGTGCTGAATGTCCTAAATTGAAAAAAAAAAAATCTTAAAAAATTTTGTGGATTTTGAGTGCCAAAAAGACTAAAATTGGAAAATGTCGATTATCTCGAAAACGGTAAGAGATATCGCAAAAATAATCGATTTTTCGATCCCCTATCGGAATACACCCGGTAAATCTATGCTTCCAAATATAAAAAACAAGTGCTGAATGTCCTAAATTGAAAAAAAAAAAAATCTTAAAAAATTTTGTGGATTTTGAGTGCCAAAAAGACTAAAATTGGAAAATGTCGATTATCTCGAAAACGGTAAGAGATATCGCAAAAATAATCGATTTTTCGATCCCCTATCGGAATACACCCGGTAAATCTATGCTTCCAAATATAAAAAACAAGTGCTGAATGTCCTAAATTGAAAAAAAAAAAAATCTTAAAAAATTTTGTGGATTTTGAGTGCCAAAAAGACTAAAATTGGAAAATGTCGATTATCTCGAAAACGGTAAGAGATATCGCAAAAATAATCGATTTTTCGATCCCCTATCGGAATACACCCGGTAAATCTATGCTTCCAAATATAAAAAACAAGTGCTGAATGTCCTAAATTGAAAAAAAAAAAAATCTTAAAAAATTTTGTGGATTTTGAGTGCCAAAAAGACTAAAATTGGAAAATGTCGATTATCTCGAAAACGGTAAGAGATATCGCAAAAATAATCGATTTTTCGATCCCCTATCGGAATACACCCGGTAAATCTATGCTTCCAAATATAAAAAACAAGTGCTGAATGTCCTAAATTGAAAAAAAAAAAAATCTTAAAAAATTTTTTGATTTTGAGTGCCAAAAAGACTAAAATTGGAAAATGTCGATTATCTCGAAAACGGTAAGAGATATCGCAAAAATAATCGATTTTTCGATCCCCTACCGGAATACACCCGGTAAATCTATGCTTCCAAATATAAAAAACAAGTGCTGAATGTCCTAAATTGAAAAAAAAAAAAATCTTAAAAAATTTTGTGGATTTTGAGTGCCAAAAAGACTAAAATTGGAAAATGTCGATTATCTCGAAAACGGTAAGAGATATCGCAAAAATAATCGATTTTTCGATCCCCTATCGGAATACACCCGGTAAATCTATGCTTCCAAATATAAAAAACAAGTGCTGAATGTCCTAAATTGAAAAAAAAAAAATCTTAAAAAATTTTGTGGATTTTGAGTGCCAAAAAGACTAAAATTGGAAAATGTCGATTATCTCGAAAACGGTAAGAGATATCGCAAAAATAATCGATTTTTCGATCCCCTATCGGAATACACCCGGTAAATCTATGCTTCCAAATATAAAAAACAAGTGCTGAATGTTATAAATTGAAAAAAAAAAAAATCTTAAAACATTTTGTGGATTTTGAGTGCCAAAAAGACTAAAATTGGAAAATGTCGATTATCTCGAAAACGGTAAGAGATATCGCAAAAATAATCGATTTTTCGATCCCCTATCGGAATACACCCGGTAAATCTATGCTTCGAAATATAAGAAACAAGTGCTGAATGTCCTAAATTGAAAAAAAAAAAATCGTAAAAAATTTTGTGGATTTTGAGTGCCAAAAAGACTAAAATTGGAAAATGTCGATTATCTCGAAAACGGTAAGAGATATCGCAAAAATAATCGATTTTTCGATCCCCTATCGGAATACACCCGGTAAATCTATGCTTCCAAATATAAAAAACAAGTGCTGAATGTCCTAAATTGAAAAAAAAAAAAATCTTAAAAAATTTTGTGGATTTTGAGTGCCAAAAAGACTAAAATTGGAAAATGTCGATTATCTCGAAAACGGTAAGAGATATCGCAAAAATAATCGATTTTTCGATCCCCTATCGGAATACACCCGGTAAATCTATGCTTCCAAATATAAAAAACAAGTGCTGAATGTCCTAAATTGAAAAAAAAAAAAATCTTAAAAAATTTTGTGGATTTTGAGTGCCAAAAAGACTAAAATTGGAAAATGTCGATTATCTCGAAAACGGTAAGAGATATCGCAAAAATAATCGATTTTTCGATCCCCTATCGGAATACACCCGGTAAATCTATGCTTCCAAATATAAAAAACAAGTGCTGAATGTCCTAAATTGAAAAAAAAAAAAATCTTAAAAAATTTTGTGGATTTTGAGTGCCAAAAAGACTAAAATTGGAAAATGTCGATTATCTCGAAAACGGTAAGAGATATCGCAAAAATAATCGATTTTTCGATCCCCTATCGGAATACACCCGGTAAATCTATGCTTCCAAATATAAAAAACAAGTGCTGAATGTCCTAAATTGAAAAAAAAAAAAAATCTTAAAAAATTTTGTGGATTTTGAGTGCCAAAAAGACTAAAATTGGAAAATGTCGATTATCTCGAAAACGGTAAGAGATATCGCAAAAATAATCGATTTTTCGATCCCCTATCGGAATACACCCGGTAAATCTATGCTTCCAAATATAAAAAACAAGTGCTGAATGTTATAAATTGAAAAAAAAAAAAATCTTAAAACATTTTGTGGATTTTGAGTGCCAAAAAGACTAAAATTGGAAAATGTCGATTATCTCGAAAACGGTAAGAGATATCGCAAAAATAATCGATTTTTCGATCCCCTATCGGAATACACCCGGTAAATCTATGCTTCCAAATATAAAAAACAAGTGCTGAATGTCCTAAATTGAAAAAAAAAAAAATCTTAAAAAATTTTGTGGATTTTGAGTGCCAAAAAGACTAAAATTGGAAAATCTCGATTATCTCGAAAACGGTAAGAGATATCGCAAAAATAATCGATTTTTCGATCCCCTATCGGAATACACCCGGTAAATCTATGCTTCCAAATATAAAAAACAAGTGCTGAATGTCCTAAATTGAAAAAAAAAAAAATCTTAAAAAATTTTGTGGATTTTGAGTGCCAAAAAGACTAAAATTGGAAAATGTCGATTATCTCGAAAACGGTAAGAGATATCGCAAAAATAATCGATTTTTCGATCCCCTATCGGAATACACCCGGTAAATCTATGCTTCCAAATATAAAAAACAAGTGCTGAATGTCCTAAATTGAAAAAAAAAAAAAATCTTAAAAAATTTTGTGGATTTTGAGTGCCAAAAAGACTAAAATTGGAAAATGTCGATTATCTCGAAAACGGTAAGAGATATCGCAAAAATAATCGATTTTTCGATCCCCTATCGGAATACACCCGGTAAATCTATGCTTCCAAATATAAAAAACAAGTGCTGAATGTCCTAAATTGAAAAAAAAAAAAATCTTAAAAAATTTTGTGGATTTTGAGTGCCAAAAAGACTAAAATTGGAAAATGTCGATTATCTCGAAAACGGTAAGAGATATCGCAAAAATAATCGATTTTTCGATCCCCTATCGGAATACACCCGGTAAATCTATGCTTCCAAATATAAAAAACAAGTGCTGAATGTCCTAAATTGAAAAAAAAAAAAATCTTAAAAAATTTTGTGGATTTTGAGTGCCAAAAAGACTAAAATTGGAAAATGTCGATTATCTCGAAAACGGTAAGAGATATCGCAAAAATAATCGATTTTTCGATCCCCTATCGGAATACACCCGGTAAATCTATGCTTCCAAATATAAAAAACAAGTGCTGAATGTCCTAAATTGAAAAAAAAAAAAATCTTAAAAAATTTTGTGGATTTTGAGTGCCAAAAAGACTAAAATTGGAAAATGTCGATTATCTCGAAAACGGTAAGAGATATCGCAAAAATAATCGATTTTTCGATCCCCTATCGGAATACACCCGGTAAATCTATGCTTCCAAATATAAAAAACAAGTGCTGAATGTTCTAAATTGAAAAAAAAAAAAATCTTAAAAAATTTTGTGGATTTTGAGTGCCAAAAAGACTAAAATTGGAAAATGTCGATTATCTCGAAAACGGTAAGAGATATCGCAAAAATAATCGATTTTTCGATCCCCTATCGGAATACACCCGGTAAATCTATGCTTCCAAATATAAAAAACAAGTGCTGAATGTCCTAAATTGAAAAAAAAAAAAATCTTAAAAAATTTTGTGGATTTTGAGTGCCAAAAAGACTAAAATTGGAAAATGCTCGATTATCTCGAAAACGGTAAGAGATATCGCAAAAATAATCGATTTTTCGATCCCCTATCGGAATACACCCGGTAAATCTATGCTTCCAAATATAAAAAACAAGTGCTGAATGTCCTAAATTGAAAAAAAAAAAAATCTTAAAAAATTTTGTGGATTTTGAGTGCCAAAAAGACTAAAATTGGAAAATGTCGATTATCTCGAAAACGGTAAGAGATATCGCAAAAATAATCGATTTTTCGATCCCCTATCGGAATACACCCGGTAAATCTATGCTTCCAAATATAAAAAACAAGTGCTGAATGTCCTAAATTGAAAAAAAAAAAAATCTTAAAAAATTTTGTGGATTTTGAGTGCCAAAAAGACTAAAATTGGAAAATGTCGATTATCTCGAAAACGGTAAGAGATATCGCAAAAATAATCGATTTTTCGATCCCCTATCGGAATACACCCGGTAAATCTATGCTTCCAAATATAAAAAACAAGTGCTGAATGTCCTAAATTGAAAAAAAAAAAAAATCTTAAAAAATTTTGTGGATTTTGAGTGCCAAAAAGACTAAAATTGGAAAATGTCGATTATCTCGAAAACGGTAAGAGATATCGCAAAAATAATCGATTTTTCGATCCCCTATCGGAATACACCCGGTAAATCTATGCTTCCAAATATAAAAAACAAGTGCTGAATGTCCTAAATTGAAAAAAAAAAAAATCTTAAAAAATTTTGTGGATTTTGAGTGCCAAAAAGACTAAAATTGGAAAATGTCGATTATCTCGAAAACGGTAAGAGATATCGCAAAAATAATCGATTTTTCGATCCCCTATCGGAATACACCCGGTAAATCTATGCTTCCAAATATAAAAAACAAGTGCTGAATGTCCTAAATTGAAAAAAAAAAAAATCTTAAAAAATTTTGTGGATTTTGAGTGCCAAAAAGACTAAAATTGGAAAATGTCGATTATCTCGAAAACGGTAAGAGATATCGCAAAAATAATCGATTTTTCGATCCCCTATCGGAATACACCCGGTAAATCTATGCTTCCAAATATAAAAAACAAGTGCTGAATGTCCTAAATTGAAAAAAAAAAAAATCTTAAAAAATTTTGTGGATTTTGAGTGCCAAAAAGACTAAAATTGGAAAATGTCGATTATCTCGAAAACGGTAAGAGATATCGCAAAAATAATCGATTTTTCGATCCCCTATCGGAATACACCCGGTAAATCTATGCTTCCAAATATAAAAAACAAGTGCTGAATGTCCTAAATTGAAAAAAAAAAAAATCTTAAAAAATTTTGTGGATTTTGAGTGCCAAAAAGACTAAAATTGGAAAATGTCGATTATCTCGAAAACGGTAAGAGATATCGCAAAAATAATCGATTTTTCGATCCCCTATCGGAATACACCCGGTAAATCTATGCTTCCAAATATAAAAAACAAGTGCTGAATGTCCTAAATTGAAAAAAAAAAAAATCTTAAAAAATTTTGTGGATTTTGAGTGCCAAAAAGACTAAAATTGGAAAATGTCGATTATCTCGAAAACGGTAAGAGATATCGCAAAAATAATCGATTTTTCGATCCCCTATCGGAATACACCCGGTAAATCTATGCTTCCAAATATAAAAAACAAGTGCTGAATGTCCTAAATTGAAAAAAAAAAAAATCTTAAAAAATTTTGTGGATTTTGAGTGCCAAAAAGACTAAAATTGGAAAATGTCGATTATCTCGAAAACGGTAAGAGATATCGCAAAAATAATCGATTTTTCGATCCCCTATCGGAATACACCCGGTAAATCTATGCTTCCAAATATAAAAAACAAGTGCTGAATGTCCTAAGTTGAAAAAAAAAAAAATCTTAAAAAATTTTGTGGATTTTGAGTGCCAAAAAGACTAAAATTGGAAAATGTCGATTATCTCGAAAACGGTAAGAGATATCGCAAAAATAATCGATTTTTCGATCCCCTATCGGAATACACCCGGTAAATCTATGCTTCCAAATATAAAAAACAAGTGCTGAATGTCCTAAATTGAAAAAAAAAA
The DNA here is from genome assembly GCA_958510855.1 of Rhagonycha lutea. Lineage (NCBI taxonomy): Eukaryota > Metazoa > Arthropoda > Insecta > Coleoptera > Cantharidae > Rhagonycha > Rhagonycha lutea. Next base: position 80,764,174 of record OY294037.1, on the reverse strand, counting down.
AAATCTTAAAAAATTTTGTGGATTTTGAGTGCCAAAAAGACTAAAATTGGAAAATGTCGATTATCTCGAAAACGGTAAGAGATATCGCAAAAATAATCGATTTTTCGATCCCCTATCGGAATACACCCGGTAAATCTATGCTTCCAAATATAAAAAACAAGTGCTGAATGTCCTAAATTGAAAAAAAAAAAAATCTTAAAAAATTTTGTGGATTTTGAGTGCCAAAAAGACTAAAATTGGAAAATGTCGATTATCTCGAAAACGGTAAGAGATATCGCAAAAATAATCGATTTTTCGATCCCCTATCGGAATACACCCGGTAAATCTATGCTTCCAAATATAAAAAACAAGTGCTGAATGTCCTAAATTGAAAAAAAAAAAAATCTTAAAAAATTTTGTGGATTTTGAGTGCCAAAAAGACTAAAATTGGAAAATGTCGATTATCTCGAAAACGGTAAGAGATATCGCAAAAATAATCGATTTTTCGATCCCCTATCGGAATACACCCGGTAAATCTATGCTTCCAAATATAAAAAACAAGTGCTGAATGTCCTAAATTGAAAAAAAAAAAAATCTTAAAAAATTTTGTGGATTTTGAGTGCCAAAAAGACTAAAATTGGAAAATGTCGATTATCTCGAAAACGGTAAGAGATATCGCAAAAATAATCGATTTTTCGATCCCCTATCGGAATACACCCGGTAAATCTATGCTTCCAAATATAAAAAACAAGTGCTGAATGTCCTAAATTGAAAAAAAAAAAAATCTTAAAAAATTTTGTGGATTTTGAGTGCCAAAAAGACTAAAATTGGAAAATGTCGATTATCTCGAAAACGGTAAGAGATATCGCAAAAATAATCGATTTTTCGATCCCCTATCGGAATACACCCGGTAAATCTATGCTTCCAAATATAAAAAACAAGTGCTGAATGTCCTAAATTGAAAAAAAAAAAAATCTTAAAAAATTTTGTGGATTTTGAGTGCCAAAAAGACTAAAATTGGAAAATGTCGATTATCTCGAAAACGGTAAGAGATATCGCAAAAATAATCGATTTTTCGATCCCCTATCGGAATACACCCGGTAAATCTATGCTTCCAAATATAAAAAACAAGTGCTGAATGTCCTAAATTGAAAAAAAAAAAAATCTTAAAAAATTTTGTGGATTTTGAGTGCCAAAAAGACTAAAATTGGAAAATGTCGATTATCTCGAAAACGGTAAGAGATATCGCAAAAATAATCGATTTTTCGATCCCCTATCGGAATACACCCGGTAAATCTATGCTTCCAAATATAAAAAACAAGTGCTGAATGTCCTAAATTGAAAAAAAAAAAAATCTTAAAAAATTTTGTGGATTTTGAGTGCCAAAAAGACTAAAATTGGAAAATGTCGATTATCTCGAAAACGGTAAGAGATATCGCAAAAATAATCGATTTTTCGATCCCCTATCGGAATACACCCGGTAAATCTATGCTTCCAAATATAAAAAACAAGTGCTGAATGTCCTAAATTGAAAAAAAAAAAAATCTTAAAAAATTTTGTGGATTTTGAGTGCCAAAAAGACTAAAATTGGAAAATGTCGATTATCTCGAAAACGGTAAGAGATATCGCAAAAATAATCGATTTTTCGATCCCCTATCGGAATACACCCGGTAAATCTATGCTTCCAAATATAAAAAACAAGTGCTGAATGTCCTAAATTGAAAAAAAAAAAAATCTTAAAAAATTTTGTGGATTTTGAGTGCCAAAAAGACTAAAATTGGAAAATGTCGATTATCTCGAAAACGGTAAGAGATATCGCAAAAATAATCGATTTTTCGATCCCCTATCGGAATACACCCGGTAAATCTATGCTTCCAAATATAAAAAACAAGTGCTGAATGTCCTAAATTGAAAAAAAAAAAAATCTTAAAAAATTTTGTGGATTTTGAGTGCCAAAAAGACTAAAATTGGAAAATGTCGATTATCTCGAAAACGGTAAGAGATATCGCAAAAATAATCGATTTTTCGATCCCCTATCGGAATACACCCGGTAAATCTATGCTTCCAAATATAAAAAACAAGTGCTGAATGTCCTAAATTGAAAAAAAAAAAAATCTTAAAAAATTTTGTGGATTTTGAGTGCCAAAAAGACTAAAATTGGAAAATGTCGATTATCTCGAAAACGGTAAGAGATATCGCAAAAATAATCGATTTTTCGATCCCCTATCGGAATACACCCGGTAAATCTATGCTTCCAAATATAAAAAACAAGTGCTGAATGTCCTAAATTGA